>CM055122.1:1006618598-1007818598 GCA_029206835.1 Rana muscosa | reverse complement strand
TGACAGATGAAGACATTTTTTAACAGGATCTGCCCCTTTGAAGGGGTGTAGAGAGGAGCAGACTGCAGGTAAAAGAGTAAAAGGATTTGTAGAAGGTTTTGTTAAACCACTTCTATACAGGGCACTTTCCCCCCTTCCTGCCCAGGACAATTTTCAGCTTTCAGCGCTGTCACACTTTGAATGATAATTGTGCAGTCATGCAACACTGTGCCCAAACTAAATTTTCATAATTTCTTTCCACACATAGAGCTTTCTTTTGGTGGTATTTGATCACCACTGGGGTTTTTATTTTTTGCTAAACAAACTAAAAAAGACCGACATTTTTGAAAAAAATATGTTTTCTTTGTTTCTGTTATAAAATTAGTTTTTCTCCTTCACTGACGAGCACGGATGAGGCTGCACTGATGGTCACTGATGAGGCGACACTGATGGGCACTGATAGGTTGGCACTGATAAGGTGGCACTGATGAGGAGGCACTAATATGTAGAATTGATGGGAACTGATAGTCAGCAGTGATGGGCACCGATAGGCAGCACTGATGGGCACTGATAGGTGGCACTGATGAGCAATGATAGGGCGGCACTGATAGGCGGCACTGATGGGCAATTATAGATGGCACTGATAGGCAGCACTGATTATGAGGTACTTACAGTCATTACTGATGGGCACTGATTGGCATATGTTTAGGGCACTGACAGGCGTTACTGATGGGCACGGATTGGCACTTTGGTCTGCACTGACTGGCATTTTTATGGGCACCGACTGACATCTGATGGGCACTGATTTGCAGCTGTGGTGGGCACCTCTGATGATGGCTGCACTGATAACCAATGCACTGATTATTAACGCAGATCCATGGGCGTCCGCTGAAATGTTTTCAGGGGGGGCGCTTCAGCAGCGGTGATACACAGTCACATTTTACCCTTTCTTCGACCGCTAGCGGGGGTTAAAAGCGCCCCCCCACGTTAAAATGTAAAAACACCCCACTGTGCCCCCTGCATCTTTAAATATCTCTTTGTCACTACTGTGTACCCCCTCTCCACAACTACACCTCTGGACCCCTTTTCATTACACAGCACCCCACAGCTCTGGACCCCTTTACATTACACAGCACCCTGCATCACTGGACCCCTTTACATTACACAGCACCCTGCATCACTGACCCCCTTTACATTACACAGCACCCTGCATCACTGGACCCCATTTACATTACACAGCACCCTGCAACACTGGGCACCTTTACATTACACAGCATCCTGCATCACTAGACCCCTTTACATTACACAGCACCCTGCATCACTGGACCCCTTTACATTACACAGCACCCTGCACCCCTTTACATTACACAGCAGCACCCTGCACCTCTGGACACTACACACTGACCACTACACTGCACACTGACCACACTGACCATATGTATGACGTGTCCTATGACGTCATGTCTCTGCAGTCACACACACACACACACGTGTTGTAGGACATCTCCTCCTCCCTCCATACCGCACACACAGCCCGGCTCTCTTTCCTTCTCACCTTCAGCAGGTCCAGCGAGGCTGGAAGTGGGTGTAAGGGCGGTGGAGGGTGTAGAACACTGCCAATTTGGCCAACACCTTCTCAATTCCAGGGGGGGCAAACGACCCCCCTTGCCCTATGGAGCGGATGCCCATGCGCAGATCCCAACATGACAGGAGAGCCGCCGATTGGCTCTCCCTGTCAGTGTGAACCAAGGAAAGACGTTTACCAGCACTTCCTGGTTACACGCTGTGATCAACTAGGATTGGTTACAGCTGACCATGTGGTAAAGAGCCTACGTCATAGGCTCTTTACCACAATCAGAGTTGTGGTGTGTCAGAGTGACACACCACAGCACCGATTGCCGCGCCACGGCTTATACTTCTGGACGTTATATGACGTCCAGTCAGGATAACGCAACCACCACCAGGCCGTCATTCTGCTATAGGCTGGGCGGGAAGTGGTTAATCTCCGTGGATCATCTGAGGTTGTTCACTTTACTGGGTATATGTGAGGGTTTACAATCATTTTAACTAAAAAAAGGACCCTCTATTGCTATCAGCATTCTCAAATCTCCAACTTTCTTTTTTCTGCTGCTGTGATCTGACTTCCTGTAAGAGAGTGGCTACATTCATTCTCCGTAGTCTCACTGTAGGTAGAAATGTAGTCACCATCTCTTGATCACTCTTGAGATGGACTAGATACTATGAATTGTGGGATGTTTAATGTGCATAGAGCAGTGTGCTTGACTTCAACATGCACTCCTCATTCCAAGCAGAAGTGAGCGGGAAAATAAGAGGTTTGGGAGCTCACGAAGGACGTTACAATGAGGCGTAAAAACACAGTAAGAAATTATTAAATGAAGAATAGATTACTGGGTCAATAAGAAGTGGATGTGTATGGATTTTTTTGGGGAGATAAGAATATTGTTTAATGTCACTTTGAATAGCATGTTAATTTCAATGTATATAGTGCTACCCCCTGAAGGAGCTGTAGTTTATCCGGTTCTTCCACAAGATTAGTGCAGAGGCAGCCAGGCAAACAGCAATAGTGCATTCACTCTTGACTCAGTAATCAGTCTAGGGGATGTCTTTTTAGGATTGTTATTGCTGAAGAATTTGGATTGGGTTATAGGGTGATATGGGATACTCCAGATTCACTGAATATTTGCAGGAGGACACTTCACCTTGCTACGTCTTCTTGAACAGTCTCTATGCAGAAGCACTTACAGATGGCAGAACTGAGTCCCTTATAGAAGCTATCCCATTCAGGAATATCACTGCTCCACCCAAAAGGAAACAGCACATAGTCATAATAACCCTGAGCTCAGGTCAGTACTCTCAATGTCACAGGATGACTGGATGCCTCCTTCCAGTATCCACCAGACACTCTTCAGTGAGGGAGACCTTAATGCTCACAATACCACGGGACAGCCAGACCCCTCCAAAAACACTCTTTATTGAGCTCTCCAGACCAGGTCCTTAGGTGAAGGTTCCCTTGGCTAGCTTCAAAAATGGATCTTCAGGAGTAGGCCTCCCAGCTATGCTACAGCTGGGACTCTGATGAATATTAGCTGGAATCAGGATGGCTGTTGCAGATATGGGGGGCAACCCCCACCCAGACAGGTGGATTCCCTCCAACAGAGAAAAGAGAACCCTGCTGTTCTAAATGTCAGACTATTTATATGCCTCTCCAGCCACCTTCTGGGCAACCCCCTTCTCCCCCAGGAATTGCCTGAAGTGCAATAAATATTCAGGTTGTCTATTTGCCTTGCTCAACCCTCTATGTTCCATAAGCCTCTGGAAGACAGGAGAGAGCATTCAAACCTGCAGCCTGCGAGATCCAGAGCAGCCAAAAGCAATCAACAACTTGAGCCAAAAAAAAACAACTAAAATGTGCCTAACATCTTAGCAACCTAACTAGTGCTACATCCAATAACATTGAGTCTTTGGTTACATATGAAGAAAGTAAAAGTGATAGTTTACCCAATTAGAAGGAGCTAATGACTATGATGTGTTCCTAATTTTCGAGGACACTTCCTGTTCTAAAAGGGCTCTCCATACTTGTATTACAGTATGTCCCTGGAATTTATTTTATTTTTTTACCGGCCAGCTGCAGAAATGGGTTCTTCTTCAGTCTCTAGCATTTGGCAGGACTGTCTTTGTGAATGTTTATGCTGGCCCCAATAGGAGCAGCAGTGACATATTTATCAAAAATTAGGGGAAATTTCATGTGTGCCTCCACTCTGGCATCCTGAGGAAGTACAGTGGTGCTCACATAAAATAAAACCAAATTCCAGGGAAAATAAAAATCATTCCTAGGAGTGGGGCTCCCCCTGCACTTCAAGGGTTAAATGCTCATTTATGCTTTGGGTAACAGTAACAAGGACTTTTCTTTACCCAACTGATTGCGCCCCTGGCAGCCAATGCTCTCCTCTTCTCCCTGACACTCCAGCTTGTAGGTGGTCTCTCGGTGCCCTCACATACAATGCAGGGCTATTGGCTGCATTGTACTTGATGGCCTTAAAGTGCCTTGAAGAAGACTGTTGACATAAGACATGGGTGCTCTACCTGTGGCCCTCCAGCTGCTGCGGAACTAAAAGTCCCATGAGGCATTACAAGGCTGACAGTTACAAGCATTACTCTCAAAGGCTGAGGCATGATGGGACTTGTAGTAATGCAACAGCTGGAGAACCACAGGTTGGGATATCTTGTCATATGGCATAATTTTCACACAGGAAGAGCATTGTTAGCAACAGCAATTGCTTTTCACATTGCATAAATGTGTGACACTTCCAAAAAAGTAAAGGGCTCATTCACACGGGCAGAATAAAAGCTGCATTTAGATGCACACAGCGGGGGGGCGTGGCCAGGATCGGCATGTGAGAAGCAGCTTCCTCACAGAGCTCCCGCTTGTCACCCTGCTATAATCCTGCTCCCGGCTTCTACACGGTGAAAAACGGCTACAGCCCGACTTCAGAACCTGAGTGGAACCCGCTGGATTGCCTGTATTGACCGCATTCATGATGGGTCGGCGGGGAAAGAACAAAGAAGGGGAACAGAGCACGGAAATCCAAGATGGCGCCGCCGGAGGGTCTCAGCAGCGTGGGACGAGCGGTGCTGAAAAGAATAAGGACACAGTGAGTAAACCACCAAAAACCCCTAAAAGCGCCAGCGGGGACCCTCTCCCTACAGACATTAGATATTATGCCCAAAAACTGTCAGGATCCTTGCACATAGCAGACTCGGCTGAGGAGGGGGGAGCTCCTGAGGGGGAACTCACTGCACAGGGAAACATGGAGGAAGGCTTTCCTGAACACACTGAGGTTAACAGTATGGCAGAGCAGGCAGGGGAGCAGGCAGAAGACAGTGGGGATGAGGAGCCTGCTCAGCCCACCCTTGCTGAGATCCTGAAAGCTGTGAATAGGTGCACTGCCTCAGTTAACACTTTGCAAGGAAGATTTGATGGTTTGGAGGAGAAAGTTTGCCTGATAAGGCAAGATATGCAGAAGATCAGAGAGAGGACCACAGCTGCAGAAAGCAGGATCAGTGACGTGGAGGATAAGCTCCCCCCTCTGATGAGAGATGCACAGCATAATGCTAGAATGGTGGCTGCAGTAGATCAACGCGCTGATGACCTCGAGAATAGGATGAGACGCAACAATGTTCGTATAGTAGGTCTCCCTGAGAAAACGGAGGGTAGAGACCCCACTGACTTTGTTGAGAAGTGGCTGCTGGAGATATTTGGGAAAAAGGCGTTTACATCCCTTTATGCGGTCGAAAGGGCTCACAGGGTCCCCATGCGGCCCCTTCCCCCAGGGCATCCCCCGCGACCTATCCTGGCACGCATGTTGCATTACCGTGACAGAGAAATTATTCTTCGTTTGGCCTGAGAAAAACAGAATGTGCAGTTTAATGGAGCTCGCATCTCTTTTTATCCTGACTTTTCATCTGATGTGCAGAAGAGGCGGGCCCGATTCACAGAAGTCAAGAAAAGGCTGCAGAAGTTGCAGGCGCCATATGCAATGCTATACCCGGCACGCCTCCGCATTACTGCGAGAGGCCAGGCTCACTTCTTTGAACACGCGGCAGACGCGTCGGACTGGCTGGATGCAAATGAAAATGCCTTTCGCCTGCCAAGGGAGGGGGCAGGGGAAGGGGACTGACCTACTCTAGGTCCCTGAAGATGCCAGGCTCTTGAAAGGCTAGGGCGGCCCCCGGCTGGTGGGCTGCCTCGCTAGCTCACATTGTTCTAAGCTACCTTCCATTTCGGCCGGGAGCACGAGTTGATTTATTGCTCTCTTTTCCCCCACTGAGAGAGTGTGCGAAGCTAAGCAAGTTTGTATGAGTGTCTGATGTGTTACGAGTTATCCACAGATACCTCCCGACTGGCGGTTGTGAGGCCGGCGGGAGACGGGACCTGTTGTCCCAGTGCCTTTTTTGATGTTCGACCCTTTATACTCTGTTTGCTCCTGGGGGTCCTTGGTACACTGACAGCAACTGGAGAACTAGATCGCCGGCTGGTGGTCTTTTTCGAGATTGCACCCCCAGGAAGTGTTCATGATAAAGTTAGAGTGCTGTTGCGCTCAGAGGTTCTAATAGTTTGGAGAGACTTCAGCAGTACGGTACAGCACGTACAACACCAGCATGATTTGACTTTATGGGTGGTATCTGACCTGCAGAATACCCGATCTGGGGGTGGGGGGACACAGTGTATACTGTCTTGGATTGTCTCACCCTTTAAATGTATCAATATCTATCTACTATGGCGGGAGGGTTAAATGTAATTAATGTGGTGTCATGGAATGTTAGGGGGCTTGGTGACCCCCTCAAGCGCACAATGGTCTCCACATCTTTGAAAAAATATCTTCCGGCTGTGTGTGCGTTGCAGGAGACTCATCTCACCCCCGACACTGTGTCATGCCTTAACTTTCGGTGGGTGGGCAAGGCTTATCACTCCACTCACACCTCCTTTTCCAGAGGGGTGAGTGTTTTGATACATGGGGCACTGGATTTTCAGGAATTTGACAGTGTGGTGGATGTTGAGGGCCGATTTGTTATACTGCATTGTCGCTTGTCTTCCCTGAAATGTATACTTGTCTTTGTATATATCCCGCCTCCGTACAGTCATCAGGTCCTACGGGCGATCCTGGACTTTCAGTTGGGACGCCCGGGAGTACCTTTGTACATTATGGGCGACTTCAACTCCTACCTGGATCCGCAGCTGGACAAGCACCCCCCAGTCTTGTCGGGGCGCGGTGCTTGCCGCACACCCCTGAGAAAATTGGTGGAGGAGGTGGGGTGGTGGATTTGTGGAGGAGCAGGAACCCCGGGAAACGCCAGTTCTCATGTTTTTCGAAAACACATATGTCACTATCACGTATAGACCTGTGCCTGTGTTCGGACACGGCGGTGCGGGTGGTGGCGGAGATTTCATATGCAATACGAGGTATCTCGGACCATGCTCCGCTGACTCTGGGGTTGGAGGTTTCCCCTCCTTCGTCACTGCTCAGAGCCCCCTGGAAGCTGAATGCCTTTTGGCTTAATCTTTTGCCAGCCCCGGACCTGACAGCACGGAAAATTAATGACTTCTGGGGGGACCAGGCGGATTACCCAGATGTGGGGGTTGCTTGGGAGACTTTTAAGGCCTTTTTGAGGGGGTTGTTTATTACTGAGATCAATGCATTTAAAAGACGGTCGGGTGAACATCGGGAGGGGGTGGAGAGATTGGTGCTTGACCTGGAAGCCAAGTTTGTTGCTGACCCCACTGCAGACCATAGAGACGCCTGGGTTTCTGCTCAGGACGCCCTGAACAAAATTACCTTCTCGGCGGCCGAGCGGAAACGATTTTTCAGTAAGTTGGCCTTTTATGAGGAGGGTGAGCATACTGGTCGCCTGTTGGCACGGATTTCCCGTGCTCAACAGACATCCCCATCCATTGGTGCTCTGAGAGCACCCGATGGAAAAATGACTAATTCCCCGGATGACATTATGACGATCCTTAGCTCATACTACTGTGACCTTTACCGCTCCCGAAGGGACTATACTGATGATTCCCTTCAGGAGTATATTGAAGGGGTTGAACTCCCTACCCTGACCGACACTGCTCAAAAACAACTGGATGCTCCCCTGACGGTTGAGGAGCTCCAGGCGGCGACTGGTGTGTTTCCCAACTCCAAGGCACCAGGGGAAGATGGAATTCCGGTGGAGGTGTACAAGCAATACGGGGAACAATTATTGCCTAGGTTGTTGGGAGTGTTTAATGGGGCCAGATCAGCCGGGTGCCTGCCTCTTTCTATGACCAAAGCCATAATAGTCTTGCTATTAAAACCTGGAAAGGACCCGTTAGACCCGGGTTCCTATAGGCCGATATCCTTGTTGCAGTCGGATGTAAAAATCTTGGCCAAGGTTCTTGCTATACGGCTGAACAATGCTATCTCTGCTATAATACATTCTGACCAGGCGGGGTTTATGCCTCAGAAGTCCACGGCTATTAATCTGCGCAGATTATTCATTAACATGCAATCCATCACCGATAACATGGGAGACAGGGCTCTGCTCTCCCTTGACGCCCATAAGGCCTTTGATAGCATAGAATGGCCCTACTTATGGGCAGTTCTGAGAAAATTTGGGTTTGGAGAGAATTTCATAGCATGGGTGCAGCTTCTATACAATTCCCCGAAAGCAGCCATTAGAGAGTCAGGAAGAATATCCTCTTACTTTGATCTCTTTAGGGGCACCAGACAGGGGTGCCCGTTGTCCCCTTTACTGTTCGCGCTGGCCATAGAACCGCTGGCTGCCCGGATTCGTGCCCATACGAACATCAGAGGGTTTCAATATGGGGAGCAACAAGAAAAATGTATGATGTATGCCGATGACACCATGCTCCTTTTGGGTGACACGGAGTCATCTCTGAGGGAGGCAATGGAGGTTGTACGGACTTTTGGCCGGTATTCTGGGTTGGTGATTAATTGGACCAAATCCTCTCTTATGCTCTTAGACAAGACACCATGTCCACAGCTGACACACCTACTAGATATCCCTGTATCCACAGAATTCAGATATCTGGGGATCCAGGTTACACCCAATCCTTTAGACTATCTTACCTTAAATTTGTCCCCATTATTGAATCGCTGCAGGGATCGGGTGAAGGTGTGGTCCAAACTGAAACTGTCCCCTGTAGGCAGAATAAATCTGATAAAGATGATCTTAATGCCGCAGCTCTTATATGTGTTGCACAACTCCCCCATGGTTGTCCCTCTTAAACATTTCAGGGTTGTAAACACCATTTTCAGATCCCTTATATGGCTAAATTCTACGGCAAGGGTGAAGCTGGAACAGCTTCAACGGCCGAAGGAGGCAGGAGGGCTCTCTCTCCCTAACCCATGGCTGTATTACCTGGCCTCCCAGCTCCAGCACATTGCTAGGGTGTTGAGGCCCCCTGGTAGTCCGGTGTTGAACTTGGTGGACCCTGTGGCGCAGCTGCTCCGCTCGGCATCAGGGGGGGAGGTGGAGGAGGGCCTGGAGGCGCTGAGATTTGCCAAGTCCAATAAGCTGTACCCTACATACAACTTGATGCAGAAAATCTGGAACAAGGTGAGAGCGTTGCAACAAGTGGAGGGATTTACTAGGCATAGCCCCATCTGGGGGAACAAACGCTACTTGGAGTTGGAAAAATTACAATATGGTATGAGATGGCAACAATACGGGATTACCCATTTGACACAAATTTTTAGGAACGGGCAGCTGCGCTCATTCTTGGAGCTGCAGGCTGAATTTCAGCTCCCTGCCTCTATGCAGTTTTTTTATTTCCAGCTTCAACATGCGGTCAGGGCCCAAGCGGAGGGAGATGGCTGGACACTAAGCCCCACGCCGATTTTTAACTACATGAGAGATGTAACCTCGTTTAAGGGTTTCATTTCGTGCAGTTACTCCATGCTCCTCAGCAGATTCCTTCCTAACAACATGGCAGGCATCATCTCAAAGTGGGAGAGAGACGTTGGAGCTTTTGAGGAGGACCAGTGGGAAGACGCTCTGTTGGCCATTCCCTTGTGTTCTCTTAATGTAGCCCAAAGGTTGTCTCAGCTGTATATACTGCTGCGTGTACACTATACCCCGGCTAGGATGGTAAGGATGGGGGTCCGAGAGGACCCTGCCTGTACTAGATGCAAGAGGGACCATGGTGACCTGATCCACATGTTGTGGCGGTGTCCCAAACTGCATCTTTACTGGACGGAGGTCTTGGATACGATTAATACCGTTTTCCAGGTGCAGCTTATTGCACACCCTAAATTATGTTTGCTGGGGATCATAGACAACATACCGGAGGAGGATCCCATCAGGGTGGGCATAGCGAGAGCTCTCTTCCAGGCCAGGAAGCTTATTTTGCGACACTGGAAGTCAGAGGAACCCCCCACGGTGAGGGAATGGCGGAATCTCATGGGGGACACTATTAGGCTGGAAAAGTATATATTTCAGCATAGAGGGAGTGTGAGGAAATTTGACAAGATTTGGGCTCGGTGGTTGGAGATTCCAGGTCTGGCCCCGGTTGATCTGATTATGGAACGAATGCTAGTATAAGGGACGGAGGATCTGAGTGGGAGGGAACATGGCACTAGGGGTGATACTCCCCGCGTGGTGGTCTATTGCTCGGCTATGAGTCGGTCTATCTTACCCCGGTCTGGATACAACGACTATAAGTCCTATTTTCTTACATGGATGCCTGTGATATTTTTTGTACTGTGTTGCAGAAACTACACTATTGTATTGAGATAGATGTGGTACAGGGTTGGGTGTTTTTGACTTAAAAAGGGTGTATTTTTCTTATTATGTTGTGCCTCTATTTGTAGGGTATTGTCCCTTCCTTCTCCTGTGGACACACAGAAGTATGTGCTGTATTGTGTGAAGTATTTCTTTTGTATACCTATTGCTCTCTGAATAAACTCCTATTTGATTTAAAAAAAAAAAGATGCACACAGCGGATACTCTTGTGTGCATTTAAATGCAGCACTATAGCAATCAATGAGCCCATACACACAACTACA
This sequence comes from Rana muscosa, assembly GCA_029206835.1. NCBI lineage: Eukaryota > Metazoa > Chordata > Amphibia > Anura > Ranidae > Rana > Rana muscosa. The sequence goes on along the minus strand of CM055122.1, from coordinate 1,007,808,042 downwards.
CACAACTACATCTACCTGCAAAAAATGTAGGAAAAAAAGGAGGACACAGCGGCGACCAGGGCTGCAGATTTTACGTGTGTACACCAGTGGTGGCTGGTGGGATCTTCTTTTGGGGGAGCGGCAAACAAAGAACAAACCCCCTGGCGGAATGGCACGTTACTGAAACACCCATCCCCCCCGGTGGCATGGCACGTTACTGAAACACCCCCTCCCCCCCCGGGCGGTCCGGCACTCAGCTGCAGGGCTGTGGTGTCCTCTCCTCCTTTCCTGGAGTGCAGGCAGCGGCCACGGCGGCTCCGGTGTCTGCTCTTCCAGTGGTCTCCTCTGCCACCAAAGCGCTAGGCATCCAATAGAATCACCTGACGCTTTGGCCAATCGGGAAACAGGTCACACAGACCTGCCTCCTGATTGGCGGGGAGGAACTTTAGTGTGAAAATAGCACCCAAAATATTACAATTTATGTGAGTATAGATACATTTAGATGTGTACAGTATTTACACACATACAATTCTGGCCTCTGGCTCTAATCAGTTGCTTCAAAAAACACCCACCCCACATTGAAATTCATGGTCCAGCGCCACTGATGGATAGGGACGCATGGATAGGGGAGGCGGCGCCCGTGCACCCTCTATGGACGGGCCGCCACTGGTACATGCATAAACACGTATAAATGCATGCAAGCATAGATGCCTAAGCCATTAGAAGAACTGTAAGTGTGTAAATGCTGTACACATCTAAATGTATCTAAGCGCGCATTAATTTGAATATTTTGGGTGCATATTTTACACAGAATCTTCTGCTAGCTCTGCCAGCAAGAACCTGCATTCTTTGCAGAAAATACACATATGGCCATGTGAATGAAGCCCTAAAGTAAAGACAACATTTTTATTTGTTTTTTGTTTTGGCTAGAGTGCAGAGGGATTAGAACGCCTGTTAGGTTTTATTGCTGTATGTGCCCCCATTAAGATTCTCCCTCTCTATTTGTCCCGTTTACCATATTATCATTGGAAGTGAATGTAAAGCCCTGTACACACGATCGGATTTCCTATGGTTTTTAAACCGATGGATTTTTCCATCGGAAAACCGATGAAGCTGACTTCCATCAGTCTTGCCTACACGGTATCAGTCAAAAAACCGACTGTTCCAAAAGCGGCGACGTAAAACACTCCGATGAGCCGAGAAAAATGAAGTTCAATGCTTCTGAGCATGCGTCGACTTGATTCTGAGCATGCGTGGGTTTTTTATCGGATGGAGTTCCCCACAGACGATAGTAATTTGCTATCATTTTTTTAACCATCGGATAAATTTAAAACATGTTCTATTTTTAAACACCGATAGAAAAAATACCGATGATGCCCATACACGATTGGTTTGTCCGATGAAAACAGTCCATCGTGTGTACACGGCTTTAAAGAAAATCCCAAGTTTTGGGTTGTCCCCAGAAATCTTCCAATGTGGATACTAGTTCTGGTGACCTGGGGTCCCCAGAGAATCCCCTTAATTTGCAGGGATTTCCTCCCACTTCCTGTTTAGCTATGGGACAGGAAGTGAAGGGAAGTCTCCCCTTATGGGACAAAGATGGTGAAAAAAAAGAAATCTGACAGGGGTTATAATCCTCCCTTGTTCCATCCAAAATGAAAAAAAGGAGTATAGCGATGTGCTGAAACACGCATTACACCGCTTTCTCCCAGAGCTGATACGAACACTTGTATGCGTGGTAAATGCTGCGTTTCATCATGCGATCTAGTGTGACCCTAGCTTTCAAAGCTGACCTGCCAACTAGATGACTTCAAGTAACAAACAAAACCGATGCATTCCTGCCATTGTAGTGCTCACAAAGCAAACTCTTAAAAAGGTTTTGCAGCATAACTCCAAATCCTCCTGTCAATGTCATACCATTAGAAAGCATTTCATGGGTTTGGAAATTGTAAACATGCCAGCCATACGGTTAGTGCAGAGAACTGCACGCCTGTACTCCACTGCTGAAGTCTGACAGAGAAGGGGCGGATTTTCTGTAATTATATGTTTGGTGTGGGTGGCTGAATGGTGAGGTAATGTGCATCATTGTGTTCCCAGGAGCTGAACTTTACTTCAGGCTCACGAGGCATGTAAACCAGACACTGCTTTTGTTTGCATTCTTAGCTGAGAGTCAAGGAAATAAATGTTCACGTGGTTGGTAGACCATCTGCTGTTGTTGCATGGAGCTTAACTTCAATAGAACATTTTGTGCAAAACCTGAAAACTTGAGACGCTTTGTGATCACAAAGTCAAAACTTTCAGATTGCGCAAATAAAAAAATACCAACCTTTACCAAATGCTGTCTGCTAGAGAAGAATTAGCTACTGTTATATCAAAATACCAGATGAAATCAGTGGAGCTTATTTATTAGTCTTAAGCCCCGTACACACGGTCGGACATTTGCCCAACAAACTTTGTTTTGAGCAAGTTGGACCAACAATCCGACCGTGTGTACGCTCCATCGGACAAACTTTTTTCTTTTGGTTTTGGATTTCATCGGACAAAAGTTGGGTCTGCAAACGGACAAACTTTTGGCCAACAAAAGTCCGATGGAGCAAAGTCCGACCGTGTGTATAGAAAGATGGACAAAACAACTAATGTTAAAATCAACCAACAATAGCAGAAGTTGACCAAAGGGTGGCGGTAAAGAGCAGAAAAGAGCAGAAAAAACACGCGATGTTGTAAGAAGTTTTAAGAAAGTTTGCAGAAAAGTCCGAGCGTGTGTATGCTATGGGTGTTCCCAACCAACTCCGTTCGGACAAAAAACCACGGAAAAGTCAGACCGTGTGTACGAGGCTAAAGCAACAAATATAGACTTTGTAGCTCAAACCAAATATATACTGTATACTGTAATGTACAAAAGTTTTAAGCAGGTGTGAAGAAATTCTGTAAAGTACGTCTTAATGTACACGGGACGTTTTTACAACCTCTCCTGAACGATTTAACTTGACAGATAATAACCCACTTTTTAAAACGTCTGCGTTTACATGCCGCGTTTGCGTTTCTAAAAATAAAAAAAAGTTTTTAAAATAGGTGTAGCGCCCTCCTCACTCCCCTCTTTTTCTTCAGCTCGTCTTTCTCTTGTCTAGGGGTACCTTAGAGGGGAAGGGAGCGGGGACACCACGCCTGGCCTTCACCACAGGTGTCAGTGTGGTATAAGCAAAGTTCTTTTACCTTCGGGTCAGTGCTGTACACCTGGAGCCTCCACTGAGATTACCTTGAACAATGTCTGTCAGGAAATGAGCCCCACACCATTAAAGTCCAACACTCCTTTATTTTTCTCGAATGAACACAATCAGTTGAACTCCCTTGGTAGAAACAGAACAGAAAAGGAGGTGTGGATGCGAATAGGCCCAGACACAATGTATTCTCCACTTTCCTCCCTGAAAGTGAGTTGCGGTCTCTGAGCGAGGGGGAATTTCCTTCCAGGCGGTCTCCGACAAGAGACTCACCCGTCACTGGCAATCTGCTGCACCAGGTCTTCGAGTGAGGAGCTCCCCCCGGTCCATTACGCCTTCCGGATTCGGGTACCCACTCCCTGGGTTCCCTAGGACCTCCTTCCCTCGCGGAACTCAGTGTTGGGCACTAAGCTCCAGACCTCCATCCGAGTACCTCACCCCAGGCTAAAGGTGCCTGGGATGGAACATGTCCTCTAGGCCTAGGCCGCCTAGAGGACCGACACGAACCACCGCCCGCAGGCTGAAGGTGCCTGGGACTCGACCCCATGACAAAGATGGCCGGCCCCCTTATACCCTCTCCCAGCAAGCACGGCGGGTTCCCCGCCCCACCATACCGGCACACAGCAAAAAGGAGGCACGGCACACAGCAATGATTCAACCCCAGCCCAGGGCGACAGCGCCACCTGCTGGGCTGCAGGGAATTACACATCACTGATGTCTCTGCCAAGTTCAAATTTACACCCGGGAAAGTACATACCCGCTACATAGGCAAAAACGAAAAACGCCTGAAAACGAAACGCGGCCGCGTTTAGAAGCGTTTGGCGCTTGAAATGCCTCTAAACTCTTTTTTTTTGCTTTCCAAAAAAAGCCTCTAAACTCAACTGCCTAGAAAGGACTATAAACGACCATGTGTATATGTACTGATAAGATAACATAGAGGAGAGGTCAGCAGCAGTTGAAAAAAATGCTCAACTGCTCCTAAACGTCTGTTTAGCAGCAGCAGTGTACATGAGGCCTTATGCCTTGTACACACGGTCGGAATTTACAATGAAAAAAGTCAGACGGAATTTTTTCATCGGATATTCCGACCTTGTGTGTGCCCCATCGGACTTTAGAAGTTAGAAAGAGAACATGTTCTCTTTTTTTCCCGACGAAAAACATTTCTATCGGAAATTCCATTCATCTGTATGGAACTCCGACGAAGAAAAAAAAACGCACTCTCAGAATCAAGTCGACGCATGCTCGTAAGCATTGAACTTAATTTTTCTCGGCTCGTCGTAGTGATGTATGTCACCGCATTCTTGACGGTCGGAATTTGGTGTGACAGTGTGTATGCAAGACAGCTTGAACGGAATTCCGTAGGAAAAATCCATCACAGTTTATCCCGACGGAAAATCCGATCGTGTGTACACTGATGCTGATAAATGGATGTTTAGGAGCTGTTGGGCATTTTTTCAGCTGCCTCTGAACTATCCTCTATGTTATCTTATCAGTACATGTACACAGGGTCGTTTATAGTCATTTCTAGGCAGTTAGGTTTAGAAGCATTTTTTGGAAAGCAAAAAAAATGCATTCAGGACAGATGTTCAGAGGCATTTGAAAAGCCAAAAGCCTGTAACAGCTTGTAAATGCGCGTTTAGCTGCATTTCGTTTACAGGCATTTTTAATGGAGATACATTTTTAAATATTTGAAAAAAAAATGTAAACACAAATGCGGCATGTAAACATAACAAAACAGAAGTTTTTAATAGTCGTTTACTATCTATGAAGTTTAATCATTCAGGGGAGGTTTAAAAATGTCCCGTGTACATTAAGCCTTAGAGCCGGTTCACACAGGGGCGACTCGGGAGGCGGCTTGAAGTCGCCCCAAGTCGCGCTGTTTTTAAAACTAATTGAAGTGAATGGAGCCATCTTAATGTACACGACTGCAGTCGCTCCGACCTCAAAAAAGGTTCCTGTACGACTTCAATCCGACTTCTGTGCGACTTGTACCAATTGATTTCAATGGAAGTTGCCTCAGAAGTCGGATCCCTGTCTTTACTGCAGCGACTTTTCAGAAAGTGAAAATTGTTTTTAGGGCAAACCCCTCCCTCCCCCTCCCTCCCACAGAGCTGATTCAAGGTTGATTGGCCACTGGAATGCCTCCTGTCCTGGAGGTGACTTGTAAGTCGCCCCATGTCGCGCTGTGGTGCAGGCTCAGGTCGCTTCCAGGTCGCCTCCAAAGAGTCGTGTTGCTCCTGTGTGAACCGGCTCTTAGAATGCTTTCAAAAATATTTATTTAATTGTTTAATTTTATCTATTTACAAAATGCAAAGTAAGCGAATGGAAGAAAAACCCCAATCAAATCTGTTTATTGGTGTGACTACCCTTTGGGTTCAAAACATCATCAACTCTTAAGCCTCGTACACACGATCAGATTTTCCGACAACAAATGTGTGATGGCAGTTTTTTTTTTCGGAAAATCCAACCGTTTGTATGCTCCATCGGACAATTGTTGTTGGATTTTCCGACAACAAATGTTTTATAGCATGCTTTAAAATTGTCCGACAATAAATGTGTGATGTCTGATTATCCGATCGTGTGTACACAAGTCCGTCTGAAAAAAATAGCAGAAGTTGTCCAAAGGGTGGCGCTAAAGAGCTGAAAAACCACGTAGTTTCGTATTTGTTGGCTGAGAACATTTTTCTGTTTGTATGCAGAACAAGTTCACGGCCAGCGCCCTTCGGACAAAATTTCACGGCTTTGTCCGATGGAAATCCGATCGTGTGTATGAGGCCTTATACTTGCACATTTTGTACACTTGCAGATAGTCAGGAATTTTTTATGGATTCAAGCCTAGTACACACGGGCGAATGTCTGGTGGCATCGGCCAGTTCAATGGAAACCAGCCAGTCCGAGAGAAGCCAGACGAATGGTTGAATGGAAAAAAAACTAGTAAAGCCTCGTACGCATAACTAGTTCTTTTTTTGTTTAACCCAGCGGGCTGAACAAAAAAAAACCTGACAGCTCAGGTCAGAGCCGCTATACTATCAATCCAATGTTAGTACAGCGATCTCCCTTGCTGTGCTATTGTGTTCTGACAGGGGCACGGTCCCCCCGCCAGAACACTCCGGTCAGTGCAGATCGGGAGTCGGTCGGCAGACCTTTATCGTTCTTGCCCCTTCTGCTTCTGTCAGACCGGCTGCAGTACACACGGGCTGAATGTTGACCGGATTCTATTGAATCGGCCGATGCCACCCAACATTCGACCTGTGTGTACTGGTGCTTTAGAGTCAGTTGTAAAATTAACCAATTAAACCAAACAGGTGCTAATGATCGTCAATTTCATGTCTGAGATTACATGAAGAGACAGAAGAAGGATTTGAGGCAGTCTATGTGCACAGAAGATCTGTAGTTAGTTCTCCAAGATGTTTGGAACAACCTACCTGCCGAGTTCCTTCAAAACCTGTGTGCGTGTGTACCCAGAAGAATTGACCCTAAGGGACACCTAGGAGGAGGAGGGAGGAGACGCATGGCGGAAGCCGGCGTGATGCAGAAGAGGAGGAGAAGACACAGGAGCTGCTGCCCGCTGCCCGTAGGAGCCCGCATTATTGAAAGAAATCTAAACATCAATGGCCATCTTTAGGGTAATGGGGTAAATTATTTTTTCTTCTCAGCAACATCGTCAGCATATTGGTCAGGGCACGGAAGTTAATATTATTGACAAATAAAGTAATCCGAATGCATTCTTACATGAAGTGGCTGTACCATATGGCTGGCAGTGAAAGGGAATATAATTGATGTATGTTGGTTGCAAACACTACTAAGTTTAATTTCACTTTCATAAATCCTATAACGGTTTGTACACTGTAAGGTGAACTTTGTTATTTCATCCATTTTTGGGTGGGTTGGGTGTACTCTTTGGGCCTATAATTTTTGTTTATTATGTTAAAGTTGTATTAAAGCGCTGCGCAAACTGTTGGCACTATATAAATCCTGTGTAATAATAATAAATCTTCAGCAAACATGTCATACTTACCTGCTCTGTGCAATAGCTTTGCACAGAGCAGCCCCAATCCTCTTCTTCTCGAGTCCCCGCCGGCGCTCCTGGCTTCTACCCCTTGACCAGTGCCCCCAATAGCAAGCTGTTTGCTTTGGGGGGCACTGGTGCGTGCTTGCTCCCAAGCCCTGCTCTATGCATCCATAAGACACATACTGTAGAGCCGCGCGCCGCGGCTCCCCCCCTGCTCCCTCCTCATTGGCACACTGGCCGGTCTGTGATTGACAGCCAACGAGGACAGCCGAGGTTCTCGTGCACATTGCTGGATCAAGAGGGGGCTCAGGTAAGTATTAGGGGGGCTGTGGGGGGAGCAGTACGTAGACTTTTTTTTAACTTAAAGTTCCACCCTGAAAAAAAAATTTCACCAAAAATCTTCAAATAAATAAAGAAAAATAAAAAAAATAATAAACATTTTTACTTACTAGAAATAGCGGTTGCTATGCGGAAGTCCTTAATCTGCCTCTTCATCCTCCACGGTGGATCTTCTTCCTTGTCCTACATTCGGATTCTTCTTGTGAATGGGGCGTGCTGCCTTCTGGGAACTGTGTGTATCCCAGGAGGCAGCCGCCCATTCACAAAGCGAGTCGCGCATGCGCAGTAGGAAACGGGCAGTGAAGCCATAAGGCTTCACTGCCTGTTTCCCTTAGTCAGGATGGAGGCGCCGGGACCTGCCAGGACCGAGCGATCGCCACCGGGGGCCCGAAATCACGGGCGCCTAGGACAGGTAAGTGTCCTTATTAAAAGTCAGCAGCTACATTGTTAGTAGCTGCTGACTTTTAAAAAAAAAAATTGCGGGTGGAATCCCGCTTTAATGCATAAAAAAACCTTCGACCTTTACAACTACTTTAACTACTTAAGGACCAGCCACTGTATATTTACGTCGGCAGAATGGCTCGTACAGGCACAATCACGTACCTGTACGTCCACTTTAACTGCCCGACGTCGGCTCGTGACCCCCCAGCCTTCCCCGTGAGTCGGACCGCGGGTCCCACGGACTCGATCGCCGCGGGGATCCCCGCGATAGTCTCACGGAGGCATGGAGCGGGGAGATGTTAGTGTAAACACAACATCTCCCCGCTCCCCTACTGACAATGTCAGCGATCTCCGCTCTGTGTAATCAGAGCGGAGATCGGTCACGTGTCACTCGTAGCCACGCCCCCACACAGTAGTAATCACTCCCCTAGGCACACTTAACCCCTTCAGCACCCCTAGTGGTTAACCCCTTCACTGCCAGTGTCATTTTTACAGTAACCAGTGCATTTTTATTGCACTGTTCGCTGTAAAAATGACAATGGTCCCAAAAATGTGTCAAAAGTGTCCGCCATAATGTCGCAGTCACGAAAAAAATCACTGATCACCGCCATTACTAGTAAAAAAAAAATAATGAATAAAAATGCCATAAAACTACCCCCTATTTTGTAAACACTATAACTTTTGCGCAACTCAATCAATAAACACCAATTGCGTTTTTTTTTTACCAAAAATATGTAGAAGAATACGTATCGGCCTAAACTGAGGAAAAAAAATGTTTTTTTATATATTTTTGGGGGATATTTATTATAGCAAAAAGTAAAAAATATTGCATTTTTTTCCAAATTGTCGCTCTATTTTTGGTTATAGCGCAAAAAATAAAACCTGCAGGGGTGATCAAATACCACCAAAAGAAGGCTCTATTTGTGGGAAAAAAAGCACGTAAATTTTGTTTGGAAGCCACGTCGCACGACCGCGCAATTGTCAGTTAAATCGACGCAGTGCCGAATCGCAAAAAGGGGCCTGGTCTTTATGCTGCGTATTGGTCCGGGGCTTAAGTGGTTAACAGGTAACTTTAAAAAAATAGCAAATAAAGAAAAAATAATATAGCGTATACAATTGCGACATACAGTAATATTGTAATTGAATGTTATTAAAAATTACCTTTCCTTTTCAATCTGCAGCTCTGTAATTTTCTGAAAATGCAATGCAATATGGCTACCTGGAGATGTTCAGTACACACAATGTGTACAGAACGTGCCCCAGAAACATAATTTCCTGCTAGTGTAATTGCCTCACCGATTTCCCAGAAGTCTGCACTAAGATACAAGTCAGATTTCCCAATAGGAAATCATGTCTAAAGGGATGCAGGCCCAGCAGCTTTCCTCATTAGCGCCCTGCAGGTGCGGCAGCTGATTGATAATTATGAAACCACTCCCACTAGATTCACTTTCCCACATGGACACAGACAAACACGCAGGGATGTCTTCAGAATAACAAAAGGTAGGAATCTGCAACAAAGTGTGTTAAAATCCTTGCAATGTACATAGATAATCCAGAGGGAATGTTTTTTCTAAACATAAGTGGAGTCACTCTTTAATATCTAGTTTTTTGTTTTTTTGTAAAGTGCTTGAAAAACAATAAAAACATTGAAAAAGAACTGATTAATAATTTATTTTCTTGGATACAACAGCTTGACATTATAGTAACTGTATCAGTACTTCGAGCTCTGTTTAAAAAGATTTTTTTAAAAAGGTGTAAAATTAGGACATACAAGCAGGGACTCCATATCAAACCATCCCTGTAACTGACAAAAGTATAAAAGTACATTACCACATCAAGCACAACCATGTTATACAGGCACAATAATATTTCACAGAATTTGTTTCTCTCATCTCTAGTGATTTGTCAAACTTTAGCCTGCTGAAGAATGTAAACAACAGTGAAACATGGTTCCGGTGGTTGGTTAAGGCAGCTGTGAAGGAAAACACCGGAGAGGACAGAAAAATGTAAGGGAGTTTACTGGGAATTGCTTTTACAGAGGATTTGACACTTTTATGTAACAATAAGACTGCATAGGGGCTAGTGTAGTGTATATCCCCCAACTTCCTCACCATATGAAGGATTGCTGTCATACTACATGTAGATGCAGACAAATTCAGCCAGATCTCTCCAAACACTACAAAATACACATTTCTCTTGTACTACTGTTACTGAGAGGTCCTTTTTAAATCCAATCTAATATCAGTTTCTATGGGTTATTCCATACCATTGGCTTTTGTTTCTTTGTTAGTAAATTAAACCTTGTAGGGTTTTGACTGTTGAAGGTAACATTCAAATTGGGCCCTTGAATGGACTCAAAATATAACTATCTTGGTAAGGGCAGGGTCAGGCTTGGAGGCCAGTAGCTATAGCAGTGAAGGTTCACACAGAAACTAGCAGGATAAAGCACAAGCAGGTCCCCCTGGTGGACGAAGTGGGCTCACCTGAGGCACAGAGTCTAAGCCAGGGATATGCAATTAGTGGACCTTCAGCTGTTGCAAAACTACAAGTCCCATCATGCCTCTGCCTCTGGGTGTCATGCTTGCTGTTGTCAGAGTCTCGCTATGCCTCATGGGACTTGTAGTTTGGCAACAGCTGGAGGTCCGCTAATTGCATATCCCTGGTCTAAGCACTTCCCAGACTTCACTAGAGCTCCTGATGGTGAAGATGTGTTTCGCTGCGTGCTAGTACCAAGTTGCAGTTCTCAGGATGACTCCACCAGAAAAATAGCAAGCCAGGGTTCGGTAGGACATGTAGCAATCAGGGATCAAGCAGAATCATAGTAAATAAACCAAAGGTCAGTAACACGTGGTTGCAGTTTGGGTTGAAGTGGAAGTGTAGTCGAGGGACAAGTCAAAATAGTAATGAATATACAGATGTCAGAAGTGCAAGGAGCTAGATATTGACTGGAGAAGAGCATAATAATCTGGCAAACAGGGAGTGTAAAGCCATGACTTAAATTAGGAAGTTCATGGTAGGAGTAAGGAGTTTTTTGGTTCACCAAAAACAAGATAGAAATGAAGGTTGTCCAAGGGATCAGGCAAGGAGGTGTAAAGCATCTCAGGTGGCACAATAACAAGAGCTACTGTCAGACGAAACAGAGATCCTTGGTTCAGATCTAGGTCCTGGTAAGACCTTTTCTGTGCGAATCTGTGTAGGGAAGCTAAATACTGGATCTGCGTGAGCAATCAAGGCAAAATTATTTTGTTGCCTTGCCTCCCAACATCCTACCCAAATACTGTTGGGAAAGGGTTATTGAGAGATGTAGTTCTGGGTTGCATGTCTACATCAACAGGAACTGGGCTCCCCCTACTAGAATTTTACAAGTCTGGTGATTATGTCATAGGGAGTAATAAAAGCTGAACAAGGTCAAACCCGGCATTCTAGCAGCCGATTATGTGCTTTCCCCAGCATTCACAGGAGGAGAGAACACCCTCCAACCAGACCTGCTCCACTTCCTGACTCCTGCCCTGCTGTTACCTCCATGCTGCAAGTGTGTGACCAAGATAAGGGCAGACTCTGATGGGGGCTCTAAATTAGAGGAGACTCCATCAGAGTCTTTTCTGTATATAAGAAGGAACTCTAATTGGGACTTCAATGTAAGGGGGATTCTAAAGGGGACCGTGATGTAAGGGGGCACTCCTGCTTAGAACTCTGATGTAAGGGGAACGCTCACGGGAACCCTGATCCTGATGTAAGGGAGGATTCTGATGTGGGCTCTGATGTAAAGAGGACATAATTAAAAAAGGTGCAGACTGGACTTATTTTTGTACAACTTTATTAATGGTTTAGGGTTATTTGGAATTTTTTTGTTCTGAATCATATCATGCTGATTACAAAAAAAGCTCCAAGTAAAACATATTCATTGATTTAAATGTATTTATTTATTTTGCTTATTTTTTTCAGCCTATGAATATTTGTAAAATTTACAATACTGAAAAGTTTTCCAAATCTTGCCAATAAAGATTGTCTTCCCACTACAGGAATGTTATATGGGAAAAAAAGACTGTGATGCATCCAAAATGAATTCACATTAACATTCGGCCATTAGAATGGTCAGGAAATATTTGCTTAAGATAAGTGCATAAGTGCAAAGGATTGTACACCCCAGCATTAAAATATGCAAAAAAGGCGTTTTAGAACAAGAGGTAGATAGATCACTTACATAAATGAGTCAGTTTACAAACTGATAAAAATAACAGAATATTATGACATTGAGTTGAGGAAGCAGGTCATGTACAATAACCTGTCAATTAGAAAATTAGACAGTGAAATATTTCTCTCTAGGGACTGGTGTACTCTGTGTTAAGCCTAAGGAGAAACAAGCAGACAAGCAAATCCCCTGGTAGGATGAACACTTGTGCTACATAATTATACATTACTATTATCATGTATCTGCACTTTGAAGGGTTGATAAGTGTTTAATACCTGCCCAGGGGCTTCTTGGGCTTTTAAAACCATAAATGTGTATGTATATCTCTTTCTGTCCTGTGATTTTTAAAATAGTCCAGATTATACAGTACTACAGTATATGGTCTAATGTACAGATGTGTAAAAGATCCAGAATGTGGATTTGTCTTGCCTTAATTCATGCAGGGAGGGTTAAACAACGAATACACAATACACTGTATATTGTACAAAAACCTGCCGTTGGGCTCATTTAGGCACAATGGATAGAGAAATAAACAACTACAAACTGTAGTAACTTAAAGGAGAAGTATGGGATGGGTTAAATAAATAGTACATATTACATTAGTCACATATCAGCTAATCTTTTTTTCCTACCTCTTTTAGTTTTTACAGCATGTGCACATGAACTTTCCTTCAGCTGGCAAAAACGGTCCATTTTCAGTTTGAAAAGTTTCAGGGGGTGTGTACATCTTCACCAACACACCCCCTGCCTCTGTACCCCCTCCCCTAAGAGACGTGGCTGTGCTGATAGATAGAAATATATAGTGTAGATTCTCATGCACAGCACTATTAGTGACTTCTCTCACATTACACTCACTGAAGTGCTGAAATCTCTGCCAACTCTTCTGACCATTGAAACATGCTGAAGAGGAGGAGGGAGGGGGAGGAGAGATGAGTGAGAAGGGAGGGGGGAGCAGCTATGCTCTGTGAAGTCTCAGGAACGAGCAGAGGGAGGAGAGCCGACATCAATCAAGCAAAATGACAGGAAAGGGGGTGGATCCAGACTTCATATCCAGGCCATTGTCAGTATGATGCTGTATGAAAGACTGTAGAACCTCCCACAGGAATTTATCTCAATTTTTACAGAATGGGGGTACTTCTGAGAGGGCTGGGAGGGTTTATAGATATCAGCAGCTCACATAGAATAGATGTAAGCAAAAAAAGGAAACCCATACTTCTCTTTTAATGCAGTAAATTAATGTACAAAATAATTACAAATTGGTTATTAGAAGTTTATTGCAGCCATAATAATAAAAGCTGGTTTCTGATTGGTAATTGTAGATTAGTGCTGCAAGATCTTACCCATTGGTAAAGCTGGCCATACACATGGGCAGGATATTAGCAATGTTAAAGGAAAAGTACTGTATAGCCAAAGCTTTTTTCACTCAGCCAGTCCAGGCTCTGAAAAGATCCCAACCATATGGTCAGGAACCACTCAGAAGCCTGGACCGACACCTGGCTCAGCCTTTCAGTGATCCAACGAGAGCCTGAGCCAGCCTCTCCGACCTCCTCCACAACCCAGCACTCCAGTGAGCGCTGGGGGGGCAGAACAGAGAGCCAGAGACTGATAGTCACCGCTCTCTACTCGGAGCTGAGGGGTTGCAGTGTTCTCACTGCAGAGCCGACAGGGGACTATTTTCTTGTTTTGGATGCAGTAGGGGTTGGGATACCTGTTTATTAATTGCTGTTTGTGTTGCCGATGGGGAGATTCACCCTCTCTCTAGGGTTTATTTACTAAAGGCAAATAGGCTGTTCACTTTGCAAGGAAGTTGCACTTTGTAAGGGAATTTACCTTAGGGCTTAATGAGTGTGGTAAAATTTCATTTTGAAAGACTATAAAATCACGTAAAAGGTAAATAATAAAAAAATAAAACATTTTTACTTGAATGAATGACTTGTATAGTGCTACAAATGTGAACTGAATCGCCTCAAGGCGCTTTTTGCAGCCAGTGTCTGCTTGGCTGGTGTGGTCATTAACCCCGTAGGATCTTGATATGCTTGGGACACACATTTGTACACATATATACTGGGCCAATTTGGACAAGATCCAATTAAACTACCAGCATGTCTTTGGAGTGTGGGAGGAAACCGGAGTACCCGGAGCAAACCCACGCAGACACAGGGAGAACATGCAAACTCCAGGCAGATGGTGTCGTGGTTGGGATTCAAACCAGCGACCTATTTGCTACTAGGTGAAAGTGCTAACCACTACACCACTGTGCTGCCCTTAGTGGTAATTTAATTATGGAAGACAGCAGAGCTTCACCTCGTTCAATAAGATTTGGAGAATATTCTCTTGCAGAGTGAAAGTTTCCTTTCAAAGTGAACAGCCTATTTGCCTTTAGTAAATCAACTCTTCTGTGTCCTGGTGACCATTAGTATGGGGACAGAAGGCAAAATCTAAAATTTGTTGCTGCTAGAACAGCAAAGGATGTGAAATCTTCTAAAAAGTACATTTGTTCTGGTGAAAGTTGTCTAAAAGGGAGGTTCACCTTTCTTCCTATGTCTGTAAATTTAAACCCTTACAATGAATTTCTTATCTACTACATATACAATTGAAAGTGTTTTATTATATCTGATCAACGAGTGCAAAAAATACATGTTGATTTTGCCAGAAATCTTTGTGAGCTGATAACTTCCTGTACTCTCTGCCTGTGCACAAGGAGGGGGTGAGGAGAAGTCTCTTTGTAATCTATCAGAAATTAAGTAGGCAGGGCTGACACCACGTGCTTTGGAATTCACAGCTGTGTTGTCATTTCCTATATTTCTAGCACAGGTATTTTTGTTGCTCTTACAGCATGTTTATAGGGCTAAAACATAAGAAGTATGCATGTATTCCAGAGATGTACCAAACATACTTTTTAAATTTTACATTGACATACAAGTACTCTTAAGGTATATGAAAAATATGTTAACGCCTAATAGAAATGTTAGGTGTTATTAAGAGGGGAAAAGGAAAGACAAATGTGTTTTAACCGCTTCGGCCCCGGAATATTTTACCCCCTTCCTGACCAGAGCACTTTTTACAATTTGGCACTGCGTTGCTTTAACTGACAATTGCGCATTCATGCAATGTTGTACCCAAATGAAATTTGTGACCTATTTTTCCCACAAATAGAGCTTTATTTTGGTGGTATTTGATCACCTCATCAGATTTTATTTTTTGTGCTATTGTGACAGCAGGAAGGTAAAGTCACCTGGTTGCATCCAGGGGGGTAGATATATTTCGCCCAGATTCAGGCTTTACGCCGACTTATACAACTAGGTGGAGAGTTGTATAAGCCCAGCTGAGGCTAGTGGGCTCATGGATGACTCATACCTCTAGGGAGAGTGCTGGGCGTCGTGCAGGCAGGGAGTTGATGAGACCAGCTGAAGCTTGTCAGCTCGTTTAAGGCCTCTATAAAAACTCCCAGCTTCATTAGGTGTTTGCTCATGCCTGGAACCAGACCTGTGTGGACTGTCTAGGGAGAGTGAACCCCTGTGCGGTGAGACAAAGCCTGTGTGGTGAGACAATGTTGTACCCAAATGAAATTTGTGACCTATTTTTCCCACAAATAGAGCTTTATTTTGGTGGTATTTGATCACCTCATCAGATTTTATTTTTTGTGCTATTGTGACAGCAGGAAGGTAAAGTCACCTGGTTGCATCCAGGGGGGTAGATATCTATTTGCTTGGACATTTAAAACCAGGGACTTAGGGACTAGGACAGCACTAGGCTGATCCCAGTTGTTAGTTAGGAAACCTGTATGTTTAGTCAGAGGTCAAGTTGACCAGGATTTATTTTATTTATGTTTCTTTTGCTTTGCTGTGTTTTGTCACTGTGAATAGAAAATAAACCGCACCTTTTTGATTTTGAAAACCACAACCTCCGTTTGCTGGGCCTGTTTTTGTGTGGGGAGCCCATCCCGGGGGTCACACACACCCGCTGCCGAGCTAACCCCCTCACAGTTGGTGGAGAATGCAGGCAGTTTTTTTTAAGCCAGCATGGAGGAGATACTGAAACAGCTGGCTCTAGCAAATGCCAATCAACAGCAGACAAATGCAGGTTTGCAAAGGAGCCTTGCAGCCCAGCAGCAAGCTCATCAACAGAGCCTTGCAGCCCAGCAGCAAGCTCACCAACAGAGTCTGGAAGCTCAGCAACAAGCCCAGCAGCAATCTGAGGCCCGCTTCATAGACCTGTTACAGAAGCAAGAGCAGAGACTACAACAAATGGAAGCAGTAATGCAGCAACGTCCGCAGACCAGTGAGGAAAGCCGTCCCACTAATACCGCGTCCTTTGGGGTGAGTCGTTTATTGACAAAAATGACTGGAGAGGATGATCCAGAGGTATTTTTGACCACATTTGAAAGGACCGCTGAAAGAGAAAAGTGGCCTGAGGAGCAGTGGGCTGGACTGGTGGCTCCTCTGTTAACTGGTGAATCGCAGAAAGCTTACTATGACCTAGAGCCTAACCAAGCAAAAGACTATGTGATGCTAAAAGCTGAAATTTTGGCAAGGCTGGGTGTCACCCAGGCTGTCCGGGCTCAGCGTGTGCATAACTGGACTTTCCAGCTTGGAAAACCCCCCAGGTCTCAAATGTATGATCTCATTCACCTGAGCAGAAAGTGGCTACAGCCAGAGACTTTGTCCGCACCAAAGATTGTGGAACGTGTTGTAATGGATCGGTTTTTGAGAGCTCTTCCTACTGCCATCCAAAAGTGGGTAAGCCATGGAGACCCAGAGACGGCCGATGGTCTTGTGGATCGTGTGGAGAAATACTTGGCTACAGAGAACCTGACGGCCTCTTCCAGAGACACTCGGACTTTCCACCCTAAGACCAGACCATCCCCAGGGGCGGATAAGAGGATTCCAAGGGGTGAGGGTGGAGAGAGTGAGAGGGTGGGAGCTCTACCCCAAGTTTGGCGAGAACAGCCTGGGAAATCAGCGGCTCAAGAGGCGGCAAGAAGGATCGTTTGCTACCGCTGCCGGCAAGCGGGACATATTGCAGCCAATTGCCCGGTTGTGGAGGAACCCATGCAGTGTGACTTTCTGACGGGCAGACGTCAGTCGCTGTGTGCGACAGTCGCATGCACTGCCATTCGAGGAACTGAGAAACATTTATGCAAAATGTGTGTTAATGGTAGAAATGTTGTGGTATTGCTGGATTCAGGTAGCCTTGTGACCCTGATAAAGGCTGAGTTAGTTAAAACAGAGGTCTTTGGGAATAGCAAGGTAGCTGTTATTTGTGTGCATGGGGACACCCGAGAGTATCCAGTGACTACAGTGTGTTTCGAGACCCCCAAAGGTACCCTCTCTCATCCAGTGGGCTTAGTATCTCAGTTACCGCATGACGCCATTGTGGGAAGGGATTTTCCGAAGTTCTGGGAACTGTGGGATGATCCTGAGCCCCCCACTGGTGCCCCTATGTACCAGGAATGTGATAGCCAGAACTCCCCTGAGAGTGGTGAGGACTCTCCGGAATTTCCCTTATCAGTATTGGCAGGGGAGACTCAAGAAACTGGAGAGGAGCCCACCTCCTCAGACGAAAACCTACCGTCTGTGGAGTTTTCTGATCTTGAGGTTCACAGGGAAAACTTTGCCACAGAACAGTTGAAAGACCCCGCCCTAATAAAGGCACGGGAAAACGTAGTGAAAATAGATGGCGAGTTAGTGAACCCAGATAATACCTGCACTTACCCATACTTCAGCGTAGAGAAGGACCTACTGTATCGGGTGGCAAAAAGGGCAGAAGAAACCGTTGAGCAGCTTGTGGTGCCCAAACCTTACAGGAAGTTGGTGTTGGAGTTGGCCCATGGGCACATTCTTGGAGGTCATCTGGGGACAGAGAAAACCTGAGAGAGGGTATTACAGAGATTCTATTGGCCGGGGGTGATGAAGGACATAGAAAATTATTGTTCCTCCTGCCCTGTGTGTCAGAGGTCGGCCCCGATGCCACATTTCCGTAGCCCGCTGGTCCCTCTACCCATCATTGAGGTCCCGTTTGAGAGGATCGCCATGGATTTGGTAGGGCCTATAATCAAGTCCGCTAGGGGGCACCAGTACATATTAGTTATAATGGACTATGCCACCCGTTATCCAGAAGCGATCCCTCTCCGAAATACCTCGGCCAAAACCATAGCCAAAGAGCTATCTCTTGTGTTTAGCCGGGTGGGTATTTGTAAAGAACTGCTTACGGACCAAGGTACACCCTTTATGTCCCGGGTTATGAAGGAGCTGTGTAAATTGTTCAAAGTGACGCAATTACGTACATCTGTGTATCACCCCCAAACCGATGGGCTGGTTGAAAGATTCAACAAAACCCTAAAACAAATGTTGAAGAAAGTGGTGGATAGAGATGGAAAGGATTGGGACTGTCTACTTCCTTATCTGATGTTTGCTATTAGGGAGGTGCCCCAATCCTCTACGGGATTCTCCCCCTTTGAGTTACTGTATGGGAGACACCCAAGAGGGCTGTTGGATATTGCCAAGGAAACTTGGGAAAGTGAGAGTTCTCCCCACAGGAGTGTGATTGAGCATGTCGCCCTGATGCAAGACCGAATTGCACAGGTAATGCCCATCGTGAAGGAACATTTGGCCCAAGCGCAGTTAGCACAGCAGAGAGTGTACAACCGTGGAGCCAAGACCCGTACCTTTTCCCCGGGGGATAGGATACTGGTACTTGTCCCTACGGTTGAAAGTAAATTCCTTGCCAAATGGCAAGGCCCCTATGAGATAATGGAAAAAGTGAGCGAAGTGAATTACAAGGTCAGACAACCAGGAAGGCGAAAGCCCGAACAGATCTATCACGTTAATCTGTTGAAAGCCTGGAGGGATAGAGAGTCCCTAGTCGCAGACACTTGGTCACCAGCTCAAACTGGTTGCGTGATTCCTGAGGTTGGAATAGCAGCCACCTTGTCACAACCCCAACAACAGGAGGTTAAGGAGTTTGTGCTTCGCAACAAGGAGGTATTCTCTGAGCTGCCGGGACAAACATCTGGGGTAGAGCATGACATCATTACCCCGCCCGGTGAAAGGGTGAAGTTAAAACCCTATCGGATCCCAGAGGCCCGACGGGAGGCAATACGGGAGGAAGTACAGAAAATGCTGAACTTAGGGGTGATAGAGGAGTCCCAAAGTGATTGGTCTAGTCCCATTGTGTTGGTGCCTAAACCGGATGGGAGCTGGCGATTTTGTAACGATTTTCGTCAGTTGAACAAAGTTACAAAATTTGACACCTACCCCATGCCACGTATAGATGAGTTGATCGACCGGCTGGGAACAGCCCGATACATGACGACTCTTGACCTCACAAAAGGGTATTGGCAAATCCCCCTGGCCAAGTCGGCCCAAGAGAAAACCGCATTTGTAACCCCAGACGGGGCGTTCCAATATAAAAGAATGCCGTTCGGGTTACAGAATGCGCCGGCCACATTCCAGCGGAAAATGGACCAGATGCTGAGGCCCCATCGGAAGTATGCTGCGGCTTACCTGGATGACGTAATTGTCCATAGCACAGATTGGGCCTCACATCTGCCAAAAGTGCAAGCAGTCCTGGACTCTGTTCGGGAAGCGGGGTTTACGGCTAACCCCAAGAAGTGTACCATTGGGCAGGAGGAGGCCAAATATCTTGGGTACACCATTGGGAGGGGAGTAATAAAACCCCAACTCAACAAAGTCGAGGCCATCCAGAGTTGGCCACGTCCCAACAGCAAGAAGCAGGTACGAGCCTTTCTGGGAATCGCTGGGTATTATCGGCGATTCATTCCCCACTTTGCTTCTAAGGCTGTGCCCCTAACCAACCTGACGAAGGGGAAAGGGTCGGTCATGATTAAATGGACCCCCGAGGCTGAGGCAGCATTCCAATTCTTGAAACAAGCCTTATGTAGCCAGCCAGTGTTGTACTCACCCGACTTCTCTAAAGACTTTGTCGTACAAAGTGATGCGTCAGATGTGGGGTTAGGAGCAGTATTGTCCCAGGTCTGGAACGGGGAAGAGCACCCAGTCATTTACCTCAGCAGGAAGTTGAAGTCCCATGAGGTAAATTATGCCACCGTTGAAAAGGAGTGTTTAGCGGTGAAGTGGGCTCTAGATTCCCTTCGGTACTACCTGCTAGGTAGGCACTTTGACATGGTTACGGATCACGCTCCGTTAAAGTGGATGGCTCAAAACAAGGAAACAAATAGAAGAGTGAATAGGTGATTCCTGGCCCTCCAGGAATTCAACTTCACAGTAAAGCATCGCCCTGGCGTTCAAATGGGGAATGTGGATGCTTTGTCTCGAGTACATGAATGCCTGATTGCTGGTGTTCCAACCCCGAGGTTAAAACAAGAGGGGGGGGGGTATGTGACAGCAGGAAGGTAAAGTCACCTGGTTGCATCCAGGGGGGTAGATATATTTCGCCCAGATTCAGGCTTTACGCCGACTTATACAACTAGGTGGAGAGTTGTATAAGCCCAGCTGAGGCTAGTGGGCTCATGGATGACTCATACCTCTAGGGAGAGTGCTGGGCTTCGTACAGGCAGGGAGTTGATGAGACCAGCTGAAGCTTGTCAGCTCGTTTAAGGCCTCTATAAAAACTCCCAGCTTCATTAGGTGTTTGCTCATGCCTGGAACCAGACCTGTGTGGACTGTCTAGGGAGAGTGAACCCCTGTGCGGTGAGACAAAGCCTGTGTGGCTATTTGCTTGGACATTTAAAACCAGGGACTTAGGGACTAGGACAGCACTAGGCTGATCCCAGTTGTTAGTTAGGAAACCTGTATGTTTAGTCAGAGGTCAAGTTGACCAGGATTTATTTTATTTATGTTTCTTTTGCTTTGCTGTGTTTTGTCACTGTGAATAGAAAATAAACCGCACCTTTTTGATTTTGAAAACCACAACCTCCGTTTGCTGGGCCTGTTTTTGTGTGGGGAGCCCATCCCGGGGGTCACACACACCCGCTGCCGAGCTAACCCCCTCACACTATAAACAAAAAAAGAGCGACAATTTGGAAAAAAAAACAATATTTTTTACTTTTTGCTATAATAAATATCCCCAATTTAAAAAAAATAAAAATCTTCATCAGTTTAGGCCAATATGTATTCTTCTACATATTTGTGGTAAAAAAAATCCCAATAGGCGTATATTGATTGGTTTGCGCAAAAGTTATAATGTCAACCTATGGGAAAGATTTATGCCATTTGTATGGCATTTTTATTATTATATTTTTACTAGTAATGGCAGTGATCTGCGATTTTTAGTGGTATTGCGACATTGTGACGGACAGATCGGACACTTTTGACACGTTTTTGGGACCATTGACATTTATACAGTGATCAGTGCTATAAATATGCACTGATTACTGTGTAAATGTCACTGGCAGGGAGGGGGTTAACACTAGGGGGCGATCAAGGGGTTAAATGTGTGTCCCCTTAGCGTGTTCTAATTGTATGGGGATAGGACTGACTAGGGGAGGAGGAAGATTGTTGTTCCTACTTAGCAGGAACACAAGATCTGTCTCCTCTTCCCTGACAGCACAAGGATTTGTGTGTTTACACACACAAATCCCAGTGCTGGCTGTCATGCACGTGATCGCGTGTGGCCGGCGGCGATCGTGCCCGCCGGCCACGTGCATCGGGTACCCTGCTGTGCAGCGGGCTTGCACTGGGCAAAGTCGTATCTGTACGGTATTTCGACCAGGAGAGTCATTCTGCAGCAGTAAAAAGGACGTGAGACGGTCAGGAACCGGTTAAACTGCAATGTGATATTGGGGGAGATGTACTAAAACTGGTGCACTCAGAATCTGGTACAGTTGTGCATGGTGGCCAATCAGCTTCTAACTTCAGCTTGCACAGTTAAGCTTTGGCAATAAAACCTGGAAGCTGATTGGTTTCTATGCAGAACTGCACCAGATTTTGCACTCTCCAGTTTTAGTAACTCTCCCCTGTGTTTCTTTTTGTACTGGGCTGTTCCAGACACTAATGCCGCGTACACACGACCATTTTTCTCGTCAGGAAAAATTTAATTTTTTTCTCTTTGACGAGAAAAACGCCCGTGTGTGGGCTTTCCAGCATTTTTCCCGACGAGAAAAACGGCAAGAATCACAACGGGAAAAATTAGAACATGCTCTAATTTTTCTCGTCGTGATTCACGGCATTTTTTTCCGCGACGGTTTTCCCATAGGGAAACACTGACAGGGAGCCTACACACGGTCGGTTTCTTGTTCATACATCACGGGACACAGAGCAGCATAGTCATTACTATGTGGGTTATATAGAATTACCTTCAGGTGCTGGCACTGGCAACTTCCAAAACAGGAAGTACCCTCCCCTATATAAGCCCCTCCCATCCGGGAGTACCTCAGTTTTTTGCCAGTGTCTAAGGTGTTGGCCAAGGTTAACATGTATTCATCTGGGCTTGTGTACAGGTTCTCTGGGCCTTAGCAAGCTATTCCGGATCCGACCAAAAAAGCTTCATAGCTAAACGGTCGGTACCCGGGCCTTGCAGAGAAGAGCAGGGTTTTGCCTGTAATGCCTCTCTTAGGAGGGCTGGACCCTGGGATCCAGAGCTCTGGTCATACCCAAAACCAAGAGGCTATCTGTGCAGGGTGCTATACAGGTCCAGGGGAGTGGAATCCTTGGGAACCCGGTCCCTGAAGGTCTAGTACAATGCCTGCCGTGAGAGGTGAAGTTTGGGCTTCTGTGGACCAAACAAAGTCCTGCGGCGGGGAAAAGGTAAGTGGGGGCCCCTCAGGAACTTGGTTCTATTGAGGGGACCCCCAAGCCTAATATGTCTTTCTGCCTGTTACCTAAAGGGTATTCCCGCTAATAGCTGTATATGCCTAAGAAATCCTAGAAATGTTTTTTCATAAGGGAAGTTTTAAAAAAACTGTAAACCTGGAAATGTTTTTTCATAAAGGAGGTTTTAAAAAAAAAAAAAAAAAAGACAAAGGTGCGGTACCTGTGTTTGTCCACTAGAGGCCGCTGTGGAACGTCTTTTTTCTTGGGACTATTCCTTCCATGGTGAAAGTCCAGGCAGATGAGTGAGCTCTCTATCAGGGAAGCTGCATTCCTCTGTCATGCTGCCAAGTAGTTTCCTTCCATCCCCGAGTCCTGGTGAAAAAGGGACCCTGGCTCCTCTCCCTACATGGCGCCAAGAGCGCACACGTGCACGCGCGCGCGCGCACACATGCTTTCCTTTTATAAGGTTTAGCTTCAAAAAAGGGGGCGGAGCCTGGCGGATGACGCGCTCTGTGCGCCCAGCGCTTCTGCGCATGTGCGGGCGTCCCAGCAAGATAAAAGGACTCAGTCCACGCTGCTTGCTATGGACACAGAGCATGAAAAGGAGCTGGTAGCATGGTATAGGGGCTTACAGCGGGCGGTTGATACAGGCATCCCCAGAAAGACGCATTAGTAGACACCCACTGATGTACATAGCAGCAAATTGCATTAGACTATTTCAGTAAGGGGTGTATTGCGGCTGGAATACCTCAGCTTTGAACTAAGGAATATGCCGCCTAAAAAACTCCGAGATATACCTCTCAGGAAGTGTAGGGGGTTTCCATCGGGCTCTGAGGATCTGGAGCAGTCATCTGCACCCTCCTCCCCTGAGAAATCAGAGGTTAATACCCATAAGGAACCCCCGGGAGTGCCAGGTACTGCGGCTGTCCTCAGTCCACCTGCTCCTGCATATATAACAGAGGAGGTTTTTTCCTCAACTCTGGAGGGATTGGAGCAGAGATTGGCTGCATTGATCGCTTCTTCTCTATAGGAAAGAAAGCGCGCCAGATCTCCATCACCTCCATTAGAGTGCCTGTTGGCAGAGCAACAGTCCCAGGAAGGGACCGACCTACCTGAAGGGGATCAGGAGGAGGTTAGCTCTGTTTTTGAGGAATCGACAGTAGATGAACCATTTTCAGCATCACAGACTGAAAGATTGTGGGTCCAGACCCTAACTGACATGGTTCGATCTGCATTTAAAATGCCTCTTGTTGAACCATCAACTACTGCTGTCTCCTCAGTGGGGTCGCTAAAAGCTCCCCAGGTTAATTGCTCCTTTCCAATACATCCATTATTGGAAGGACTTATATACCAGGACTGGGAACATCCTGATAAACTATTTGTTCCGCCTAAAAGGTTTCCGGTGATCTATCCCATGGAGGAAAAGTTCACCCAGAGATGGAATGTTCCTACGGTGGATGCAGCCATCTCTTCTGTGAACAAATCACTGACATGTCCAGTAGATAATGTTCAAATGTTCAAAGATCCAGTGGATAAAAAATTGGAATCTTTATTAAAATCTGCTTTTTCCACAGCAGGGGCTGTTACACAGCCAGCAGTGGCAGCTATTGGGGTCTGCCAAGCTTTAAAGGATCAAATGAAAATGGTCCTGAGGGATTTGCCAGACCAGCAGGCCCAGGCTCTGGCTGATCTGCCTAGAGCATTATGCTTTGCGGTTGACGCCATCAAGGATTCTATCCATCAGGCCTCCCGCCTCACGCTGTCTTTGGTACATATGCGTAGGCTTCTGTGGCTCAAAAACTGGTCTGCTGAAGCTCCCTGTAAGAAGCTCTTAGTTAGCTTCCCATTTCATGGGGAACGCCTTTTTGGCGAAGACCTGGATAAGTATATCCAGAAGATTTCCAGTGGTAAAAGTACTCTCTTACCGAGTAAAAAGAGGTCTAGGGGTCCATCTTTTAAGAGGACTACCTCTCCTATCCCTGTGACGTCTGCTACTAAGCAGTTCCGACGGCCTCCTCGGTCAAACTCAGGAGGTAAAAATCAGGGACAGCCACAGGGTAATAAAAAGCCCTGGATCCGAAGAGGTACTAAACCAGCCTCCAAGTCAAGCCTATGAAGGGCTGCCCCCACTCAAACGGGTGGGGGGAAGACTTCAGTTGTTCGCAGAGACCTGGCGGGAGACGATCAAAGACAGATGGGTGCTCTCCGCAGTAACTCTGGGATACAAGTTGGAGTTAAAAGAGTCTCCTCCGTCCCATTTTATGTGGTCAGGCATGCCAAGAGACCCTCTGAAAAGAGGGTCTCTCCTATTGGCGTTAGAACAACTATTGCTCCAAGGAGTAATTATGGAGGTTCCTATGGAAGAGCGGGGGTTGGGTTTCTACTCAAACCTTTTCACAGTCCCGAAGCCAAACGGGGACATAAGACCCATATTGGACCTAAAGAGTCTAAACAAATTTCTAAACGTCCGGTCTTTCCGGATGGGGTCGATCCGATCGGTCACCGCTGCCCTACAAGGGGAGGAATGGTTAGCCTCGATCGACATCAAAGATGCTTACTTGCATGTTCCCATCTTTCCAGGTCATCAAAAATTCCTACGCTTTGCAGTAGAAGGGCGCCATTTTCAGTTCAGAGCCTTACCATTCGGTCTGGCCACAGCACCACGAGTGTTCACAAAAATTCTGGCCCCACTGTTGGCCGATCTAAGAACACGGGGTGTAACGATAATGGCATACCTAGACGACCTGTTGTTGATGGACCACTCAGTTGCCAAGCTAGAAGTGGTAATTGTCGATACAATCAAGTATCTAGAGTCTCACGGTTGGGTCATCAACCTGGACAAGTCAGTCCTACAGCCAGTGAAAAACCTGGTATATCTAGGGCTACGGCTGGATTCAGACCAGAGGAAGATTTTCTTACCTCTAGACAAGGTATCCTCTTTGAGGGGCTTGGTCCGTCTGCTTTGTGCAAAAAGACAGCCGTCCATACGCCTGTGCATGAGGCTGCTAGGAAAGATGGTAGCATCATTCGAAGCTGTGCCATATGCCCAATTCCACTCAAGGAATTTACAAAGGGCCATATTGTCAGCCTGGAACGGAAAAGTTCAGGCTCTAGACTTCCCGATGGCTTTGTCCCCTTCCGTTCGGAAGAGTCTCTGCTGGTGGTTGATCCCCCAGAATCTCCAGAAGGGAAAACCCTTCAGCCCGATATCTTGGAAGGTGGTCACTACAGATGCCAGCCTTATAGGCTGGGGGGCAGTACTGGAGCAATGGTCTCTCCAGGGCAGATGGTCAAATGTAGTAAAAACCCTGCCCATCAATCTCTTAGAGATACGAGCAGCCCGGTACGCCCTAGTAGCCTGGACATCCAGACTCCAAGGGTCCCCTGTCAGAATTCAATCAGACAATGCCACAGCAGTGGCATATATCAATCATCAGGGAGGCACCAGGAGTCGTGCAGCCCAGAGGGAAGTAAGTCACATCCTGGAATGGGCAGAAAAGCATGTCCCATGTATATCAGCTGTCTTCATTCCAGGGGTGGAGAATTGGAAGGCGGACTTTCTGAGTCGCCAACAGTTATGCCCAGGGGAATGGTCCCTTCATCCCGAGGTCTTCCGAGCAATATGTCAGCGGTGGGGAACACCGGATGTAGATCTGCTAGCATCCAGATTCAACGCAAAGGTGGACAGATTTGTCTCCCGGACAAGGGATCCCCTCGCTTGCGGCTCGGATGCTCTGGTGTTCCCTTGGGATCAGTTCAGACTGATATATGCATTCCCTCCGCTACAATTGTTGCCTCGACTCCTTCGCAGAGTCAGGTTGGAGAAGAAGCCGGTGATCCTGGTGGCTCCAGCGTGGCCCCGAAGGGCCTGGTACGCGGAGATCATCAAAATGTCTGTGGGGAGTCCTTGGACCCTTCCACGTCGTCCGGACCTGCTTTCGCAAGGACCGATATACCACCCTTCCTTACTAACTCTAAGTTTAACGGCCTGGCTATTGAATCCCACATCCTAAAGAAGAGAGGTCTCTCTAACTCTGTGGTATCAACTATAATCAATGCCAGGAAGCCTGTATCCAGGCAGATCTACTATAGAGTTTGGAAGGCGTACATCACTTGGTGCGAGGCCAGAAAATGGCATCCACGTAAGTACGTTATAGGCAGAATTCTGGACTTCCTGCAGTGGGCTGTAGACAGGAAGTTTGCCTTAAGTACTATCAAGGGCCAGGTTTCGGCCTTGTCAATACTATTTCAAAGGCCCCTGGCTATGCATTCACTTGTCAAATCCTTTATGCAAGGTGTGACTCGTATTATTCCACCGATTAAGGCTCCCATATGCCCATGGGATCTAAATTTGGTTCTGTCGGTTCTGCAGAAGCAGCCATTTGAACCTTTGCGGCACATTTCCTTGGTTCTACTCACCAGGAAATTGATATTTTTAGTAGCCATATGCTCGGCTAGAAGAGTGTCGGAATTAGCCGCCATGTCCTGTAAAGAGCCATATCTGGTTATCCATAAGGACAGAGTAGTATTACGTCCTCACCCAGCCTTTCTTCCTAAGGTGGTATCGAGGTTTCACTTGAACCAGGATGTGGTTCTTCCTTCTTTTTTCCCCAAACCAAGCTCGGTAGAGGAAAAGTTATTGCATTCTTTGGATGTAGTAAGAGCAGTTAAAGCTTATCTAAAAGCCACTGCTCAGATTCGTAGAACGGATTCTTTGTTTGTTCTGCCGGAAGGCCCCAGAAAGGGTCAGGCAGCATCAAAATCTACTTTAGCCAAGTGGATTCGACAGGTCATAATACAAGCCTATGGCTTGAGAAGTAGACCGCCTCCGTTCAAAGTTAGGGCGCACTCCACGAGAGCAGTTGGAACTTCATGGGCAGTGCATCACCAGGCCTCCCTGGCGCAAATTTGTAAGGCCGCAACGTGGTCTTCAGTACACACGTTTACTAGGTTCTACCAGGTGGACGTTAGAAGTCAGGAGGATGTCGCCTTTGGGCACAGTGTGTTGCAGGCCGCAAAAGATCCTCATGCCTGATGGCGCCCAGCTTATGTATGGTGTATCCCCCCCCTCATGTGGCATTGCTTTGGGACGTCCCACATAGTAATGACTATGCTGCTCTGTGTCCCGTGATGTATGAACAAGAAAGTAGGATTTTTAAAACAGCTTACCTGTAAAATCCTTTTCTTGGAGTACATCACGGGACACAGAGCTCCCACCCCTCTTTTGGGGACACGTATTGCTTTGCTACAAAACTGAGGTACTCCCGGATGGGAGGGGCTTATATAGGGGAGGGTACTTCCTGTTTTGGAAGTTGCCAGTGCCAGCACCTGAAGGTAATTCTATATAACCCACATAGTAATGACTATGCTGCTCTGTGTCCCGTGATGTACTCCAAGAAAAGGATTTTACAGGTAAGCTGTTTTAAAAATCCTACTTTTCTCGACCAAGAGCAAAAATGTCATGAAAACCGGCTGTGTGTAGGGGACCAAGCCGGTCCTTGTTTTTCATGTCAAATTTCTCGGCAGTGTTTTCACCGTCGAGAAAATCGATCGTGTGTACACGGCATTACAGCAATTACTGGCCTTCCTGCAAGAATTGCCTCCTATATCACCTGCTAGGACAGTCAACTTTGTTCCGTATGTCAGTTTCTTGTGACTCATGGGATTTCACTAGGAGTCTCTTACATTTTAACCTGGAAAAATGATGGATTTTAACGTTCTCCATGTTTTCCTGTGTAGCTGTCATGACTCAGATTACACAGCCTCTTATGCTTGATAAATTGAAATGCACTTCACTCAGGTCCTATTTAAAGCAAACCTTGATTTATTCCTTGTCCTTTCATGTTTCCCTTGTCCTTAATCCTTACTGGCATAGACTCTTTAACTGTGAAACAACAAGGATCATTACTGTCTTGAAGCAATAGGCGGTGGGGGTTTGCTGGGTTGCAGTGTTTTCGGTGGTTTTTATCTATGCCCTCAGGCCTGAACATAAGACTTCAAGGGAGCTTCTTGTGTGCTTAGACAATACTGTCAGATCTCAGGAATTTCTGAGCCCCAGCCATGTCTTATTTCATAGAGTTACAAGAACACAAACCAGGAGAGCACTGAATAAATAAATGTATATATTGTTTCTGTACTGTATTGATCTCATGCTGAAATTTGGACTCCACAAAAAAATAAACTCATCTGTGATATTGAAGTAGTTTGATGATAGATAGAAGCTAACATTCTACATACACTATTTCATCTATTACTCCTCTTATTAACTCAGAGCTGTCAAATTCACCCCATTAATTCTGGCAAGTGCAAGCGCCTTCTTCATGAATTATAAACTGTGTTGAACATACAAACAAGGAGCACGGTCATGGGACTTTATATGAGGCACGTCATTTAAAAAATAATGCAAAAAGGTATACAAGTTAAAAGTTTTATTTGGAAATCAATATAAAACATGTCAAAATCTCAAACTTCGTGATACAATAAAAATAAGGTCATTGGTGAGTCATGGACAGAAGCTGACATATAGCACATAATAATTGGAATGAATTCATGGTAACAAAGACATGATCAAAAGGAATAAACAAATACATGATGGATATAGTGTAGAAATTAGACTTGAAATTTCAAAACCGTACGCGTTTCATGGATCCTGTCCACTCATCGGGAGTAGAATACGCAAAAATATCTGTAAATGTAAATAATAAACAAAAAAGTTTATATTGGTAGTTTTTTTTTTGTTTTTTAAATCTATATTGGGCAACTAGGGAAAAACCTTAAGGCTCCATTCACACTAATGCGTTTTTTGGTGCATTTTGTATTTTGCTGAAATGCATGGAAATTTTTTAACATGGGTTCCTATGGAACATGTTCACATCAATGCATTTTTGTACCTCTGCGTTTTTGGAAAGGGTCGGGGACTTTTTTTCCTGCAAAAAGCAACGTTTTGCATGTAATAGAAGTCAATGGACCTGCATCAAAAACGCAAGTACCAAGTTTTTGATGCGTTTTTACCGCGATTTGCGTTTTGCGTTTTTTTTAATGGAAATGTATAAAAATAAAAATTACTGTATAAAAATTAATAAATAAAAAAAACGCAAATCGCGGTAAAAACGCATGTTGAAAAACGCGGCAAGCACCACAAAAAGCAAGGCAAAAACGCTCAAAAGTAACATGCATTAGTGTGAATCGAGCCTTAAAGGACAAGAAGTCTGATACTTACATGTCAGCTTAGAAAAGGACCCACTTAGAAAAAGAGAAAAAGGGGGGTGTCAGAAATGGTGTCTGACCCAGGGTTGAGGCAGGAACAACCTGTTCGAACCAGGGAAGCCACCAAGGAACAGGCCATGTTTCCAAAATGTGATCTATATAAAAGAGGTGAAGGAAAATATCTGCACTGATCTGAAAAATATATATGTGTAAAGGTATATAAGTGACTATAGAAAATATATGTATGTATGTGTATATATATATATATATATATATATATATATAAATTGATGTCAGTGCCCCAAGATATATTCAAACTACCTAGAAATAACCACCAAAGTGTGGACTAAAAGTAAAAAGGGAAGAAAGAAAATGAAAGCGTGCAATCATAAGTCATCCAGTGAAAGAGTTGTGTACTTTTGTGCACAGTTGTTCACACAGAATTGTGAATGTGTCAGTGAAGTCAAAAGACCACTGAGATGTCAATGAAAGAATAAAAAAGTGCTCAGAAAAAAATAAAATAAAATGAGAGGGAGAAAAGGCAAAGGTAACAAGTCCCACATGCGGCGTGTGTGCCGGAAGTCAATGTGTACCCGCCCACTCTGGTCGTCAGGTAGACAAAGATGCTCCGACATCGCTGAGTCATGTGACGCCACGAACGGGTGTGCAGAATGACACTCCCCACCCACACCCCTGACCCTGGGAAACAGACAAGCGCACAAAATCCCCGCCCACTGCTTGTGATCACTGCTAATGTGATGCAGGACAGAAAAGTAGCATTATATATATATATATATATATATATATATATATATATATATATATTTTATATTCACTTATATAGCTTTACACATATATATTTTTCAGATCAGTGCACATATTTTCCTTCACCTCTTTTATATAGATCACATATAGATTATATTGTTCCTGCCTCAACCCAGGGTCAGACATCGCGTCTGACACCCCCATTTCTTCTCTTTTTCTAAGTGGGTAATTTTCTAAGCTGACATGTAAGTATCAGACTTCTTGTCCTTTTAAGGTTTTTCCCTAGTTGCCCAATATAGATTAAAAAAACAAAAACAAACTACCAATATACACTTTTTTGTTTATTATTTACATTTACAGATATTTTTGGGTATTATATTCCTGATGAGTGGAAAGGATCCACGAAACGCGTAGAGTTTTGAATTTTCAAGTCTGAATTTTACACCATATCCATCATATATTTGCTTATTCTTTTTGATCATGTCTTTGTTACCATGAATTCATTCCAACTATTATGTGCTATATGTCCGCTTCTGTCCATGACTCACCAATGACCTTATTTTTATTGTTTAATGAAGTTTGAGATTATGACATGTTTTATATTGATTTGCAAATAAAACTTTTACCTTTTATGGCTGTGGGATAGGCTTCCCTGAATAAATTAGTTTTCAGGGATCTCCTAAAAGTGGACAGGATAGGGGCTGATCAGACATAGCGGGGCAGGGAGTTCCAAAGGATGGGAGAGGCTCTAGAGAAGTCCTGTTGGCGAGCGTGGGAGGAGGGAACAAGGGAGCTAGAGAGCAGGAGGTCCTGGGAGGAGTGGAGTGGATGATTTGGGCAATATCTGCAGATGAGGTTGGTGATGTAGCTGGGGGCATGGTTGTGGATGGCCTTGTATGTTGTGGTTAGTATTTTGAATTTTATACGGTGGGGAATAGCCACATGATTCAACCTATACTGGACAAATTTATATTAGTGTATGGGCAGCTTTAGGGAGGCCCAAGCATTTCATATTTGGTAATATATCTGAAGAACATTGTTTAGAGATTAGACAGTCAGACAGTAATGTGTAGCCAGTATAAGGAAGATCATTCTTAAAGCGGATGTAAACCATCGATTTAAGTTTTAAAAAATGTTTACATTCCCAACATGCCAGGAATGCTAACTGTCACATTGGTTGTGCCCTCAGCCAAACTGTCAAACCATCCAATGGCTGGTGTCATAACTGATCACATGTGCAGCATCATGGCAGTTGAAGATTAAACAGAGGCCAAGATGGCAGCTTCCTTGGCTGAAAACGATAGGAGGGTTTTCTTCCACTTTAAGCACAATCTTTCTTATCTGAATATTGACAGAAACGCTAATCTGTAGAATTGGAGACTTTCTGCGATTTCCCAATCAATTTTTTCATACTAATATAATCAGTTGTTCGAATAATGCTCACTCATTTTCTATACCCGGATGAATTATTTTAATATTATCTGGCACCATGTACAATTTTTTTTTGGTAGAGAAAACCAGTACTGTTTGTGAAACAGTTTTGTATGATGGATTGTTCATTCTCAGAATTAGGTGCACCTGGGTGAGCACTGACATATGCCCGTAAATAGTCTAGAACTTATCTCAGAATTTTGTATGCAGGAATGCTAACCACATTCCTGTTATTTAAATGACCACTAGAGAGAGCAGTGACAAATATGTATATAAGGGTGTACTCATAATAGGTACTCATACTTTTAACCATGCCTGGACATTGTTCACCCCCTTAGTCCAGTTCATTTATGTAGTGTAAGCACTTTGTCCATAGATCCATAGATCTATGGAAGCAGGGATGACTGTGGCTGACAAAGGTAATGACTAAAGCATGCCCAGGAATGCTTCCTTTTAAGAACAGTGTGAGTGGAGACCAGCAGCTGAGTGAGTTTGAGGGGGGCAATACAATTTGGACACTGTTCCAATCAACTGTAAGTACACCCTTAAAGTGGTTGTAAACCTCAGACATGAAATATGAACAAATACTGTAGCTGCTGACTTTAATATTAGGACACTTATCTGTCTAGGCATCCATCAGTAAACTCACCCAAGCCGATTCTTCCATCCTCTATCCTCTTGCGGCTTCACAGACGGACCTGTGAAGTGTCCCAGAAGGCAGTAGGGGACCGCGGCCAACTGAACCAGAAGTGAGTGCAGGAAAATTGTTTTTGATGCAAAAAAAACCCACAAATAACTTCAGGTGAAATACAGGACTCTCTCTGAAAACATGTGGTGTGGCTGTTTCAAGATGCACAATAAGGAGGCACTTGAAGAAAGATGGGCTGCATGGTCGAGTCGCCAGAAGAAAGCCATTACTACGCAAATACCACAAAGTATCCCGCTTACAATACGCCAAACAGCACAGAGAAAAGCCTCAAACCTTCTGGCACAAAGTCATTTGGAGTGATGAGACCAAAATTGTGCTTTTTGGCCACAATCATAAATGCTTCATTTGGAGAGGAGTCAACAAGGCTTACGATAAAAGGTACACCATTCCTACTGTGAAACACGGAGGTGGATCGCTGATGTTTGGGGATGTGTGAGCTACAAAGGCACAGGAAATTTGGTCAAAATTGATGGAAAGATGAATGGAGTACGTTATCAAAAAATACTGGAGGAACATTTTCATTCATCAGCCAGGAAGCTGTGCATGGGACGTACTTGGACATTCCAACATGACAGTGATCCAAAACACAAGGCCGAGTCGACCTGTCATTGGCTACAGCAGAATAAAGGGAAGGTTCTGGAGTGGCCATCTCAGTCTCCTGACCTCAATATCATTGAGCCACTCTGAGGAGATCTCAAACGTGCAGCTCATGCATGACAGCCCAAGAATTTACAGGAATTGGAGGATTTTTACCAAGAGGATTAGGCAGTTTTACCATCTGAGAAGATAAAGAGCCTCATCCACAAATACCACAAAAGACTTCAAGCTGTCATTGATGTTAAAGGGGGCAATACATGGTATTAAGAACTGGGGTATGTAAACTTTTGGTCATTTGGGTAGTTTCTGTTGCCATTATGTTTTAAAAAGAGTAAACACAGTTGATTGATAATAAATGGCTTCAGCCAAACACTAACCATGAGTGAAAGAAAAGTTTTTGTGTTTATTCATATTCTCTGAAAAATGGCCAAGAAATCATAAATTCTGCCAGGGTATGTAAACTTATGAGCACAACTGTACTGCATACTGTATATTTATATATACACACACTAATCTGCTTTTCAATAAGTTTTGCATAAACTATACATAAACCTACCTAAACGTTTGTTTGTATTGTTCTTTTATACAGTCCTATTCTAAACATAATAGTTTAAAGTGAATGTAAAGCCACTCTCATCCTTTCTAAACTACTGCCATAGTGCTGATCTATAAGGATATATATGCCTCCTGCATGTATCCTTATCTGTCAAATGTCTCCCCTCTGTCTGTTATAAGAACTGAAAAACTGCAGGTTCTGTGGGTGGATCTGTTGTCTGGAGCTCGGTGGGTGGAGTCGTGATGTCAGTAGACTCCCCGCCCACCTCTACACTCGCCTTGTCAACATGCATTTTCTCATGTGTGATCCTTACACTGAACTTCTGCTATGATCACTAACATCCAGTCAAAATCCAGAAAAGTAACCACATGACTTCAGAAAGGGAGTGGGGGTGGGAATTAAAAAATAATGCCTGTCTCAGGCTTAGTGCATGAGATATGTAAATAACCTGTCATTCACAGCAAGGGGGCGGAACGGACAAAAGTTCTCCTGTTTGTCCATTTATCTTACTGAAAAAAGAAAAGAGGATTGCTCAGAGCTGGATTAACTCGTTGTGGCAAGACTGGGCACAGATGATAGGAAATCTTCTACTCTATCATGCGACAGCAAAAAAAAAATTCGGGTTTATAAGAGTATATAAATTTTCTAGCGTATGTATACTACAATTAGTACAATTTTAATTAATTAATTAACAGTTAGAATTTTGTTTGTTCAGATAAGAGACAAGAAAATCTCCAAATCATTCACCTGAGATTTTACTTATCACTACAGTAGAAAATGATCATCAATTGTCCCCATTGACCACTAAAATATTGAGTAAAAGTAAAAAAAAATTACAATTTAGAACAAAATTCTAACCGTGTACTTCTAAAAGCGGTTGTATACCCCGCTTGCAAATTTTTACCTACAAGTAAGCCTATAATAAGGCTTACCTGTAGGTAAAATTAATATCAGCGGCGCATGCGCTCTGTAGGTCCGGTGGATGCTGCCGGAAATTCAGAGCTCCTTGCCGGAACAGGGACTCCCGCGCGCATTCCAGCAGCGCCGGAGCCAAGACCCCGGAAGAAACGCAGAGGGAACATGTCAGCTCCCTCAGCGATGGCCAAGTGGCGGTGTGGGCGCTTCATTCTAAGGTAAGTATTTCATAATGAGCTAGTTTGCAGGGAAACCAGTAACCAGCGGCTCCTGCGGGGGTAGTGCCACATATAGATGAGCAACAGTGATCAGTACTTGTCCATTGATAAAAGAAAACCTTTGCATAGAAATTATTCGAGGGAGAATAACGTAATCCATGTAAAAGGCTGAAGGTTCAGTGGTGTATTTAGGTTTTGTGCTGCCCTAGGCCTGACTAAATTCATGCACCCCCTAATTTAAATACGACCCACCCTTCCTGTCAAAACCACACCCCTACATATTTAAGACCCGCCCTATCATCTGTAAACCACACCCCTTCCAGACCCCCGCCCCCTCCATTTCCCCCTAGCAGCAAAAATACCCCCTTTCAGCACAAATCCTCACCCTCATATAACCCCTTCCAGTGAAAATCCCCCTTCTCAGCACAAACCCTTGCCTTAATCTCCCCTTTCCAAGCACAAATCCCCCCTTTTAGCACAAATCCTTCCCCATCTCCCCCTCCCAGCATAAATCCCCCCTCCCATCACAAATCCTCCCCCATCTCCCCCTTCCAGCACAAATCCTCACGTTCAGAAAAAAAAATCCCCCCTCATCTCAAACCTGTGCCTCCTTCTCTCCCCTCCCAGTACAACCCCCCAGCTTTTCTCCTGTTCTGCTGGGACTTGCAGTGCCCTCTGGGGGGCTGAGATAAGGCAGCCTCTTTTGCTGGGACTTGTAGTGCCCTAGACTACAGGGGATGGAAGAATGGCAGCCCACTCTGCTGGGACTTGTAGTGCCCTCAGTGGCGGAATGAGGATTCTTCAGTCCAAGGCACTACAAGTCCCAGCATAAAAGGCTGCCATATCTCAGCCCCCACAGTGTACTACAAGTCCCAGCAAAACATGGCTGCCATATCTCAGCCCCCACAGTGCACTACAAGTCCCACAAAACGGGGCTGCCATATCTCAGCCCCCACACAGTGCACTACAAGTCCCAGCAAAAACAGGGCTGCCATATCTCAGCCCCCACACAGTGCACTACAAGTCCCAGCAAAAATGGGGCTGCCATATCTCAGCCCCCACAGTGCACTACAAGTACCAGCAAAACATGGCTACCATATCTCAGCCCCCACAGTGCACTACAAGTCCCAGCAAAAACGGGGCACTACAAGTCCCAGCAAAAACGGGGCACTACAAGTCCCAGCAAAAACGGGGCACTACAAGTCCCAGCAAAAATGGGGCACTACAAGTCCCAGCAAAAACGGGGCACTACAAGTCCCAGCAAAAACGGGGCACTACAAGTCCAAACACAGCACAATGAGACTGCACAGCCTTCTACTCACTCCTTGGCTGCCAAACACTTGGGCTCCCCACTCTCCCCTTACAGCGGTGTCCTCCTACCTGAGTCTGGGCTGCCTGGATGTCACGCTGCATGGTGAAGCAGCGGGCGGAATTTCCTGATGTCTGAACTCTGAAGAAGATACATCCAGGCTCCCAAGACCCCGGCGCAGCACACAAGGCTGTAGATCACTCCGCCACTGGTCAGGCACCTCAGTGGCTGTGGGCAGTAGATGCGCCGCGTGTGTGCTCACGGGAGGCTATATGTGAGCGGGAGGAGGCCGCGGGAGTCGGGAGTCGGAAGGACGGGTGGGGGGGATGTTTTTGTGCAGGGGGGGCGGCTTTTTTGCCGCCCCCCGCAAAGTGCCGCCCTAGGCCTGGGCCTTGTCGGCCTAGGCCAAGATACAGCACTGTGAAGGTTGATGATGAAGAATGAATATTGAGCATTGGCATTCAAATTTTGCAGTCAGAGATCGTTTTTGGCAGTTCCGGTGAAATGACTAGGGAAAAATCCAGTACGATGATAAGAAAACAGAGTTGACAGATAGTCTGCTGATTCTAAGGGACTCTATTCTTAAGGGACTTTGGATGAAAGAGGAAAATACAGCTAAGAAACTGGAGAGGGTTGAATGGGTGGAAGGAGTGTTTTTGAGTGTTGAGCTTATGACGGCAAACTTGAGTTGAAATTTGGAATTGCATATGTGATGCAGTAATTTAGAATGCAGTGAGATAAGGAGGAAGGTGAGAAGGAATGGCAGTAAAGTGGAACATGAAAATATAGGAAGGAAACATTAACTCGGTTAAAAAAAAAAAAACTAAGAGCGTGAAACATGTTAGGAAAGCCTTGGGGTGGAGGGATGGAGTGGGATGATTTAATTGTATGTCTTTAAGATATGTATCAAAGCATCAATCGATGGATGTTGGGTGGGAGAGGGCTGAGTGTTACCAGTTCATCAGCCGTCTAGCCATAGATGGCTTGAACTTCTCTCTCTCTCAGCCTGTAGGCTGAACATGAAATAATAAATCAATTCAGCCATCCATGCTAACAACGTGGATGAAAGAACCTCCACTGCAGGATTTTACATTTAGGTAGCCACAGTACAGTGAGACTGTCAAACAGTGACTGCATCTGATACGATAAATTGTAAATTGCAACCGATAATAATAAATTTCCTCTTGTGCAACTTTGTCGAGCTGGGTGATGCTTGCAGGGCCACCCACAACTTGAATTTCAACCGATTCAGCAGGAGCCGTCTATGGGGACCTTGACGCATACATTTATTTATTTAGCATACATGCACTTAGCATGAAATATATACACTCACCGGCCAATTTATTAGGTACGTCTTGTTAGTCCCGTGTTGGACCCCCTTTTGCCTTCAGAAATGTCATAATTCTTTATGGCATAGATTGGCATAGATTCAACAAGGTGTTGGAAACATTCCTTTAGAAATTTTGGTCCATATTAACATGATAGCATCAGGCAGTTGCTGCAGATTTGTCTTATGCACATCCATGATGCAAATCTCCCATTCCATTGGATTGAGATCTCGTGACTACCGAGGCCACTGGAGTACAGTGACCTCCTTGTCATGTTCAAGAAACCAGTTTGAGATAATTTGAGCTTTGTGACATGGTGCATTATCCTGCTGGAAGTAGCCATCAGAAGATGGGTACACTGTAGTCATGAAGGGAAGGACATGGTCAGCAATAATACTCAGGTAGGGCGTGGCATTTAAATAATGCTCAAGTGGTACCAAGGGGCCCAAAGTTTGCCAAGAATATATTTTATTTTCACCATTACACCCCCAGCCTGAACCGTTGATACAAGGCAGGATGGATCCACGCATTCATGTTATTTATGCCAAATTCTGACCCTAACATCTGAGGCCTCGTACACACGACCGATTTTCTCGTCGTAAACAGTCAAGAAAAGTGCCGCGAGAGTTTTTTTGTCTAGAAAAACGTTTGTGTGTATGGTTTTACGACGAGAAACTTGACGAGAATCTCGACGAGAAAATAGAGAACCTGCTCTCTATTTTCTCGTCAGGAGTCCAGATTTCCTCGTCGTGTTTCTCGTCGGCCTGTTTTGTGACGAGAAAATGGTTCGTGTGTATGCTTTTACGACTCTTCCAAAAGCGCGCATGCTCAGAATCAAGTATGAGACGGGAGCGCATCTTCTGGTAAAACAAGCCTTCGTAATGGAAATAGCACATTCGTCACGCTAAAACGAACTGAAAGCACGAAGACTGAAAAGTGCGAATCGTCTCTTCCCAAACTTTTACTTCACACGCGGTAACACGAGATCAGCAAAAGCAGCCCAAGGGGTGGCGCCAAGAAAAAAGATCTTCCCCTTTATAGTGCCGTCGTACGTGCTGGACGTGAGCGCAGAGAACCACGAGGAAATTGGGAAATGACAGTGTGTACGCATAGAAAGCTTGACGAGAAAATCGACAAGCTTAACAAGAATCTCGTCGAAAAAAACGACGTGTTTTTTACGACGAGAAAATCGGTCGTGTGTACGAGGCCTGAATGTTGCAGCTAAAATCGAGACTCATCAGACCAGGCAACATTTTTCCAATCTTCTATTGTCCAATTTTGTGTGAATTGTAGCCTCAGTTTCCTGTTCTTTTTTTAATTAATATTTCTTTATTTTACATATTTCAATATTACAGATCAAAATACATCGTCTTTGAATACTTTATAACTTTGTTTCATTATACAGCTAATACATAATTTCTTCATTTCTAGCATCTTACATATGGTCAATCCAAGACATATTTTGAGATTTTTCTCTCTTTTTCTTGTCTCTATCGTATATACATCATAACCAGCTTTTAGACACAAATAATAACAACATATACACTCAAACGAACACAAACAAAACCCAAAACGATATTAAAAAAAAATCCCCACACATCGGACGACAAATCCATACCGTGTCCAATATAATAACTATAATAACTATACAGTGAAACCCGGATTACGAGCATAGTCCGTTCCAGGAGAATGCTCGTAATCCAAAGTACTCGCATATCAAAGCGAGTTTCCCCATTGAAGTCAATGGAAACGAAAATAATTTGTTCCGCATTGACTTCAATGGCATGCAATACCGCATGCGGCCAGAGGTGGGGGGCACCGGAGAGCCTCGGAAACAGCCGGAAAGGCCCAAGGACAGCTCAACTGACCTTGGCAAACCTCGGAAAGGCTCGGGAACGTAGTATTTCCGAGCATTTTTGAACGGCGCCGATCGGCTACGATCCGCGCTGTTCGGCTCCGCCCGGCTCCGGCGCCCCCATCCTCAGGCCAAAAGCGATACTGCACTCCCCTTTGGCCTGAATCCTGCTAGTTTTGTGAGACAACACTCGCAAACTGAGTTAGGATTTTTCAAAATCCAGTGCTCGTATTGCGAAACGCTCGTTAACCGCGTTACTCGCAATCCGAGGTTCCACTGTATATCTGTAAAAAAGGAGTTAACTTTGCCGACAACTTATTTCAATACTTTTTTTTTCTGCCCACTGATGTGACCCACTACCCTATTTTCCTTCTGGTACCGTATTTACTAGCCCAAGCTTCGATTTACCACTCTATAAAGAATCCCCAAGAGCTAATGACAATGGGGCTAACCGTGGGTCCGATATCCATAGTTTCCACAATTTATTCAAGTTATTGGGTATGCCCCTATTACACTAGATTTGTTGTTCTTTCAGGATGTTATCGTAGTTTCCTGTTCTTAGGTGACAGGAGTGCCACCCGATGTGGTCTTCTGCTGCTGAAGCACATTTGTTTCAAGGTTCGATGTGTTGTGCATTCAGAGATGGTATTCTGCATACCTTGGTTGTAACGAGTGGTTATTTGAGTTAATGTTGCCTTTCTATCATCTCGAACTACTGTAGTCTGCCCATTCTTCTCTGACCTCAACCAGGCATTTTTCGTCCACACAACCGCTGCTCACTGGATATTTTCTCTTGTTCTGATCATTCCCTGTAAACCCTAGAGATGGTTGTGTGTGAAAATCCCAGTAGATCAGCAGTTTTTGAAATACTCAGATCAGTCTGTCTGGCACCAACAACCATGCCACTTTCAAAGTCAATTAAATTATGAACTGTTGATACAAGGCAGGATGGATCGATGCATTCATGTTGTTTACGCCAAATTTCAACCCTACCATTTAAATATCGCAGCTGAAATCGAGACTTATTAGACCAGACAACGTTTTCCCAATCTTCCATTGTCTTAATTTGGTGAGCCTGTGCAAATTGTAGCCTCAGTCTCCTGTTCTTAACTGACAGGAGTGGCACCTGGAGTGGCCTTCTGCTGCTGTCAGGGCCAGCACCAGCAATAGGCAGGTCAGGCAACTGCCCAGGACGCCAAGGTAGGGGGGTGGTAAGATCTGGATCCCCAGCCACTTGCTGCGGATTCAGATTTTTAAAATACCCGTTACTCCAGCAGGCAAACTTAAACTTCCACCCTGCGCCCCATAGAAGAGAGGGCTCAGCATGGAAGCTTTAGTTTGACTGCTTATAGGATCAGGGTGCGGAGCTGGGGAAGGGACCCTGGTGGTGGGTGAGAGGCCGGGCTGCAGTGGAGGGGCGTGGTTTTCCATGCACGGCTCTCCCAGAGGGGGTGTTCCCTGTACTATGGCCGGACACTGGGGTCTACGTTCTGTCTGCTCTGCAGGGTGTAGATGATCAGTGTTCTCCAACAAGTAGAGGTTGAGTGCTCTGCAATGTGTACATGATCAGTGTTCTGCAGGGTATAGATGACCGGCCTATCCTACCCTAGCCTGTCTATATAGCACCCTGGCCTGTCCATTTACTACCCTAGCTTGTCCATATACTACCCTAGCCTGTCCATATACTATCCTAGCCTGTCCATATACTACCCTAGCTTGTTCATATACTACCCTAGCCTGTCCATATACTATCCTAGCCTGTCCATATACTACCCTAGCTTGTCCATATACTACCCTAGCCTGTCCATATACTACCCTAGCCTGTCCATTTACTACCCTAGCTTGTCCATATACTACCCTAGCTTGTCCATATACTACCCTAGCCTGTCCATATACTATCCTAGCCTGTCCATATACTACCCTAGCTTGTTCATATACTACCCTAGCCTGTCCATATACTATCCTAGCCTGTCCATATACTACCCTAGCTTGTCCATATACTACCCTAGCCTGTCCATATACTACCCTAGCCTGTCCATTTACTACCCTAGCTTGTCCATATACTACCCTAGCTTGTCCATATACTACCCTAGCCTGTCCATATACTACCCTAGCCTGTCCATTTACTACCCTAGCTTGTCCATATACTACCAAAGCCTGTTCATATACTACAACTAGCTTGTCCATATACTACCCTAGCTTGTCCATATACTACCCTAGCCTGTCCATATACTACCCTAGCTTGTCCATATACTACCCTAGCCTGTCCATATACTACCCTAGCTTGTCCATATACTACCCTAGCCTGTCCATATACTACCCTAGCTTGTCCATATACTACTCTAGCCTGTCCATATACTACTCTAGCCTGTCCATACACTACCCTAGCCTGTCCATATACTACCCTAGCCTGTCTATATACTACCCTAGCCTGTCCATATACCTGCGGACCACAGCTAGCTTGAGGAAGCAAGCCGGGTACCGCCACTATTTGTCTTCAGGTGCGGGTCTGCGGACCATGACTGAAGAAATAGGTGGAGATGCGCTACAAAAATCTTTACCCCCACCACCTCCACCGTATATATGGGCAGGGCGAAGGGTGGAGTCAGGAGTGGAGCCAAGGGGGGTGGCAAAATGAGGTTTCGCCTAGGGTGTTAAAAATCCCTGCACTTGGCCTGGCTGCTGTATCCCATCTGCTTCAATGTTCGATGTGTTGTACGTTCAGAGATGGTATTCTGCATACCTTGGTTTGTAGCAAATGGTTATTTGAGTTACTGTTGCCTATCTATCATCTGGAACCAGTCTGCCCATTCTCCTCTGACCTCCTACTTTCTAACGAACATAAAGTATACAATAATGACCAGGAATATGTGTTTCCTGAAAAAACGCTGTTTCCCTATGAAAGCATTATAAAGTGGTTTAGATTGCAGGACAGTGTGGATATGAGAGGAGAGAAGTCTGTTTGCCTGGGAGATGAGAGAGCATTCCTGAGCTCCTGCAGAGCATGTTTGTGTATCAGGAAATCCTATTTAGCATTGTTTTTTTTTTTGTTTTTTTTCCCCCAAAATCGTTCAGCCACTGGTGGTGAATGCCTCTTCAGCGGTTTCCAATGTTTGGTGTGCCAGGGTTACAGGCTGGCACATTGTTCTTTACTTTATTAAATAAGCCCATTGTTACATTAGATCACAGCCTAGTCATACTCTGTTAATTCTGACGAGACTTCTTGCAGGAGTATGTTTATGGAGGAGCATTGTGTAAGGAAATCCTAAACTGAAATTCTGAAAGTTCATTTTCTCAAGACTTTTTGTTTCCTAAATCAAATTCAGGACAGATGCAATTTCCTGCCTGCAGCCACTTCCCCCTCCTTTCTTGATAGGCAATCAGTGTTCTCAGACAGCATTTACAGTAGGTGGGATCCAGATACATGGTGTTTCCTTCTCTGCTCCACTGACAAAAGGGATTATTTATATTGTGAGAGGAGTCCAGGTGGCTTGGCTCACTCCACAGTACATCACACAGACTACCTTGACAGGAAGATCTCCCCAGCAGCACACATCTAGGTCTTCAATGTCCATTACAGACGTTTACAGAAAGCTGTCCTTGTTTCACACAGGAAGCCAGGCACCGCTAGTTCTCTTTACCGAGAACAGAACTGCAGAGAAGCAAAAACTGCAGAGTGAAGTGCTGCTGTTTTCGGTACAGTACGTCTGTTTTCTTGAAAAGACCTGACTTCTACTTATTTTCATATTCAAGTGCTTGTGCAAGAAATTTAAAGCCCATCGGACTGTTTTCATTCCGATCGTGTGTACAGGGCTTTAGAGTCGGAACATTTTCACTGCTGTCTGTTTTCTTTTTTGGGAAGATTTAGGATTTACAACTGTGCGTTGCGTTTTTGAGCTCCGGAGTCTTTGGCAAGATATCAATCAGTAGTTCAGTGGTTCATCTGCGTTGTAGATGCGCATTTGCTGACCTGGGAGAGAAGAGGGAGAGAGGAGGGAGGGGGGAAGTGTGCAATGGGAGACTGCAATATTGTATCAATCTCGCCGCTGTTATCGGCGAGATCGTCAATACCAGGCACTGTGTTTGGTATTAATCATGAGGGGGAACTCCACGCCAAATTTTTAATAAAAAAACGGCATGGGTTCCCCTTCAAGAGCATACCAGGCCCTTCGGTCTGGTATGGATTTTAAGGGGAACCCCTACGTCGAAAAAACGGCATGGGGATCACCCCAAAATCCATACCAGACCCTTATCCGAGCTCGCAGCCCGGCCGGTCAGGAAGGGGGTGGGGACAAGAGAGCGCCCCCCCCATCCTGAACCATACCAGGCTGCATGCCCTCAACATGAGGGGTGGGAGCTTTGGGGAAGGGGGGGCCCTGCGGCCCCCCAACCCCAACGCACCTTGTCCCCATGTTGATGAGGACAAGGGCCTCTTCCCAACAACCCTGGCCGTTGGTTGTCGGGGTCTGCGGGAGG
This sequence comes from Rana muscosa, assembly GCA_029206835.1. Taxonomy (NCBI): domain Eukaryota; kingdom Metazoa; phylum Chordata; class Amphibia; order Anura; family Ranidae; genus Rana; species Rana muscosa. Next base: position 1,007,763,763 of record CM055122.1, on the reverse strand, counting down.
GGGGCTTACCCATTCACCTGGAGGAAAAAAGTGTCAATAAAAAAAACACACTAGACAGGTTTTTTAAGTAGTTTATTACGTAGCCCCGGGGGTCTTCTTCCGACTTCGGGGGTCTTCTTCCGACTTCTCCGCTCTCTTCTCCCGCTCTCCGGTGTACCTTCTGCCGGGCTCCTCCGCTATCTTCTTCCAGCTCTTTTACTAGCATTGGCCCAGTCTTCGTCGTCTTCTTCCCTCTTCTCTTCTATCCCATGTTGACACAAGGCTCTCTCCCGCTGTAATGCTGTGTGCGCGGTGCGCATAGACTTATATAGGCATGGGGCGTAGTCACCGGGTGATGTCACCCAGTGACCCCGCCCATTATGGCGTCACAGTCCCGGTGCATGATGGGACTGTGACGCCATAATGGGCAGGGTCACTGGGTGACATCACCCGGTGACCACACCCCATGCCTATATAAGTCATTGTGCACCGCGCACACGGCATTACAGCGGGAGAGAGCCTTGTGTCAACATCAGAGAGAAGAGAAGAGGGAAGAAGATGACAAAGACCGGGCCAATGCTAGTAAAAGAGCTGGAAGAAGATAGCGGAGGAGCCCAGCAGAAGGTACACCGGAGAGCGAGAGAAGAGAGCGGAGAAGTCGAAAAAAGACCCCCAAAGTCGGAAGAGACCCCCGAAGTCGGAAGAAGACCCCCGAAGTCAGAAGAGACCCCCGAAGTCGAAAGAAGACCCCTGAAGTCGGAAGAAGACCCCCCGGAGATGCGTAATAAATTACTTAAAAAACCTGTCTAGTGTGTTTTTTTTACTGACATTTTTTCCTCCAGGTGAATAGGTAGGGGTACTATGTACCCCATACTCATTCACATAGGGTGGGGGGCCGGGATCTGAGGGTCCCCTTATTAAAGGGGGCTCTCGGATTCCGATAAGCCCCCTGCCCGCAGACCCCGACAGCCAACGGCCAGGGTTGTCAGGAAGAGGCCCTTGCCCTCATCAACATGGGGACAAGGTGCTTTGGGGTGGGGGGGCCCCAGGGCGCCCCCTGCCCCAAAACACCCACCCCCCATGTTGAGGGCATGCGGCCTGGTACGGTTCAGGAGGGGGGACTCGCTTGTCCCTACCCCCTTTCCTGACCGGCCGGGCTGCGTGCTCGGATAAGGGTCTGGTATGGATTTTGGGGGAACCCCCACATTGTTTTTTCGGCGTAGAGGGTTCCCCTTAAAATCTATACCAGACCTAAGGGCCTGATATGCTCCTGGAGGGGAACCCATGCCAGGTTTTTATTTAAAATTTGGCGTGGAGCTCCCCCTCATGATTCATGGAGAGAATCCCTGTTCAGAACGGAACACATCTGCGTATCAGATGCGTGCCCATAGAAGATAATGGGCCTGAATTCGCACCTGAGCCGTACAGCAATGCCTAGAAAACGCACACATCTTTTCGGCACTGCGCAGTGCGAATGCATCGCACATATGTGAACTAGCCTCATAAAAATGTATGTATTTTCTAATGACATGCGAATTGGATGCATTTTAATCTGCATCCAATTTGCATAGGTGTGAACCCGGCCTTATACTCACTTCCTGTCTTGGTGACACCAAAACAAAAAAATAAGGGTGCCGGTCGTTAATTTAACTAGACCCTTGGTAGACCCAGTCGACTGGAGGAATAAATGGTGCAGAAGGATCTGGGTGTTCTGGTAGATAAGCTTAATAATAGCATGCAATGCCGAGCTGCGGTTTCCAAAGCGAGCAAAGTCCTTTCTTGAATTAAGAGAGGTATGGACTCCACAAAGGGAGATATCATTTTGCCCCTGTACAAATCATTAATAAGACCTCATCTGAAACATGAAGTTCAGTTTTGGGCACCAGTTTAAAAAAAGATATGGGGGAACTGGAGAAAGTGCAGAGAAGGGCAACCAAACTGATAAGAAGCATGGAGGAGCTCAGCTATGAGGAAAGACTAGAGGAACTGAATTTATTCTCATAGTTACATAGTTACATATTAAGTAAGGCTGAATAAAGACCATAGTCCATCCAGTTCAACCTGTGTAGATGCACGTGTGTCAGTGTCTATAATTATTTCCTATATCCCTGTATGTTGTGTTCTTTAAGATGCACATCCAAGAGTCTCTTAAAAATATCCATACTCCCCCCTGACACCACCACTTGTGGAAGAGAGTTCTCTCTTGAGAAGAGGAGATTATGGGGGGATATGATCAACATGTAAAAATACATAAGGGGTCCATATAGTGAACTCGGTGTTAAGTTATTCACTTTAAGGTCATCACAGAGGACAAGGGGGCACTCTTTAAGTTTGGAGGAAAAGACATTTAGTCTCCAAATACGGAAAGGTTTCTTCACAGTAAGAGCTGTGAAAATGTGGAATAGACTCCCTCCAGAGGTGGTTCTGGCCAACTCAGAAGATTGCTTTAAAAAAGGCCTGGATTTCTTTATAAATGTACATAATATAACTGGGTACTAACATTTATAGGCAGAGCTCGACAATCCCCGGGCGCCAGGTCGCAAATGCGACTAGAATTAGCGACCTGGCACCTGGGGCAGCACAGCTGAGGTTACCTGTATCTCCATGCGCCCCCCGCGCGCGATCGCGTGATCTCGTCGGGCCGCGCCGGCCAGTAATTGAGGCCGCAGCTTTGCGGCCTTCTGCAGACCTAGGCTTCATTCTGTAATATGGCGCCATCTTGTGGTGGCCGTTGGTATGACAAGACAACCAGCAATGCTTGCCTGTTTCACTGCCCGCCCATCTCCTTCCCTTTACTTAGAAGTTAACCCCCAAACATTATATATATTTTTTATTCTAACACCCTAGAGAATAAAATAGCGGTCGTTGCAATACTTTCTGTCACACCGTATTTGCGCAGCGGTCTTACAAGCGCACTTTTTTGAGGAAAAAAATACACTTTTTAAAATAAAAAAATAAGACAACAGTAAAGTTAGCTGAATTTTTTTTTAAATTGTGAAACATATTGTTACGCTGAGTAAATTTGATACCCAACATGTCACGCTCCAAAATTGCGTCCGCTCGTGGAATGGCGACAAACTTTTACCCTTTAAAATCTCCATAGGCGACATTTTAAAAATTCTACAGGTTGCATGTTTTGAGTTACAGAGGATGTCTAGGGCTAGAAGTATTGCTCTCGCTCTACCGATCGTGGCGATTACTCACATGTGTGGTTTAAACACTGCTTTCATATGCGGGCGCTAATCATGTATGCCTTCGCTTCTGCACGCATTGGTCGTTAAAAAAAAAAACCTGGCTCCTAACTTTTTTAGCTGGCTCCTAGATTCCAAGCAAATTTGTCAAGCCCTGTTTATAGGTAACGTTGATCCAGGGAATATCCAATTGGATCAGGAAGGATTTTGTCCCCCTGCTGAAGCAAATTGGATCATGCCTTGCTGGGGTTTTTTGCCTTCCTCCAGATCAACTGTGGGTATAGAATTGTGTGTATATAGGATTGTAAAACAAATAAAAAACAAATCCCCCTTTTATTGGTTGAACTAGATGGAATTGTGTCTTTTTTCAGCCAGACTAACTACGTCACTATGTTTGGTCAATATGGTCACCTGCTGAATTAGCAACATTCATAAACAACTTAAAGAGCTCCACCCCCCCAAGCAAAAAATTTAAAGTCAGATACTGTAGCTGCTGACTTTTAATATTAGGAAACTTACCTGTCCTGGAATCCAGCGATGTTAGCACCCCAGCCAATGTTTCCATCGGCTCTCGGGTGCCAACGCCGCCATTCGTAGTAAGGGAACCCGGTAGTGAAGCAGGTTCCCTGCGTCGCATGCGCGAAGCATGCAGCACTTTCTGAATGGCCCGACGGCGGGGGAAAGAGGAGAGGACCAAACTTGATCGCGCCCCCTGAAAGGTGCCAAATGTGGCACCGGAGGGGGAGAGGAGTCAGATAAGCGGAGCTTCCACTTTTCCACTCTTCAATAACACACAGAGGGGTTGCTTTACCTAATTGTCTGCAAAGGCGACGCTTAAAGCGGAACTAAGCCCTCCTATCCTTTTCAGCCAAGAAAGCTGCCATCTTATCCTCTGTTTGATTTGCAACTGACCTTATGCTGCACATGCGATCAGTTATGACACCAGCTATTTGACGGTTTGAAAGTTTGGTCGAAAACACTAAGCAAATGTTAGCATTCCCAGCATGCCAGGAGTATAACTGTTAAATCAATGGGTTTAGTTCCACTTTAAAACACACAGCGCCCAGTGAACCATGCCTCGTCTGCCTCCTCTCAGCTCCTGACAGACAGCTGCAAAAGCCAATTTCTCACCTCGCCCCTACAACCAAAAAGTTTGGGGGAACAGCGCAGGTCACATAGGATCTGGTGGCAGTGACAAGAACAGCAGGTGTTGTAATTGCATTAGGAGCATTTTGATCGTAATGCTGTGAATACATGAAGTTAAAAAACACTTATCCTTTAGTACTACTTTAAGGTACTACTGGCAAAACTTTGCACAGGATTTCGCCCACGGGTAACAATTTCCAACATTTATTGTACATTAAATGCATGTCAGAAAAATCTTGTTGACTTTAAATGACACATTTCACAGACTGCATTTGACCTGCTTTGCATTGAACTGTGTTTTGTTGAACGGAGCATGACGTATTAAGCTGCGTTTAAACTGCAGGCAAAGCAGGCTCAGCATAGCCCTTTCTTGTCAAACAATGTCTTTTCCATTTAAATACAGCTGCATGGGTTTGAATGGAAAACACAGTGTTTAAACTTCAAGGCCCGTCGTCCTGAATCCTAAAGAAGCTGAAAGTGTATGAGGACACCTGGAGGTGACTGTTATCCAGAAGAGGGGCCAACTGAACAACACTACACTACCTCACACTTAAAGAAGCCATGACAGCCTTGGAATGTCATTGCTGTGACAGCTGCAGCCCACTCTTGGTATGCTAAGAAATTAGAATGCATTTTACTTTGGAACGGCATTTCAATGTATAACTTGTAACATTTCTAATGTAGCGTCATTACACAGATTCCAGACAAACACGTTCACACACTTACTCTTTGGTTTCCGGAAGTTAGGAGCAGGAAAGCATATGGGGCACTCAGCCGTTGTTTAGCTGAAGAACAAACAATGCTTCATAGATTAAAATGGCCGAAATGCATCAAAGAAGAAAGGCTGCAGATTAATGATTAACACAGTGATTATATAACCAAACATTTCCACTCTTAAGTTGTACTTGTAAAACCTTTATGTCCTAAAATACATCTGTAAATGTTTAGCATTATAATCTCCCTTATTAATGTAATTTGTAGATTCCTCTGCCAGGTGACAGTTACACCTCATTCTTTAAGGATAGTTCTTATCAGTGGTCAAAGGGAAGCAGCTGCAACTGAGGCCAGAGCTACATGGGCTCTATCACTTTAAAAAACAAAAAGTCGCTGTCAGGTATGAATTGCAGACTCCTAGATGCTTTTATTTGCAGCAGGTTTCAGTACCTCCTGCTTAACTCAAATGCCGGGCCATTGTAATAGGCAAAGCTGAAACTTTTGGGTGGTGTTTACAATGGCCTTGTCCCTCCCTTCCTTCACTTCTCTATTTGCTATGATGGGCTGCCCCACTGGCCAATAAGAATGTGGAAGAGACAGGAAAGCATGGACATGCATGCTCACAATCAGGAAGGGCACAAAATTTACCTGTGAATGTCAAAGTAGGAGGTACTGAAAGCTGCTGCACCAATGTGCACCTCTGGGTGCCTGTGCTTCATACTTTTCAGAAACTTTTCTCTTTTCTTAAAGTGACAGTCTCTTTAAGCTGAGACTCCTGTTTACCACCACTGAAAGAAGGCATTTTTGTGTGTCACTTAAACTGCACCCAAATTACAGACATTAAAATATTTGCGTTGGCTTGACAAGTACGAGAATCGTTGTTTAATCCCCCAGGAGATGTAGTGCACATAGCACTTGATCCTGTTCATATCCGTGCAGTGGTTTTGGTATACAATGACATTTCCTTTCTGTCTGTGCTGGCTCTAGCTGCACCCATGGCTGAAGCCCAATTTATGAGCATTCTTATGAAGGAGCTACAGCCAGCGCTAAAGCCACCACCCCCTCTTTGTTCTGCAGCCCTCCATCTAATCTGAAAGTCCTGTGCTTCCTCTGCTCTCCTCTGGCACCTTCTCTGTGCTGAAAATATTTCATTGTAATGAAGAGAAAGACTGAATTCAGCCGGCAGCTATTCAGGATAGAGAGACTACAACAATAGTTGTCAGCTTGTGTTATGAATGATGACACGTGGCCACAACAACACAAGCCAGTTACTATTATACTACTAGAATCTCCCTCAGACAACTGAGCCCAGACCCATCTACTAACTATTCAAGAAAAGAGAGACTATTGTAGTAGCTGGATTGTTGTTGTGTGCTTGTGTTTTTGTGAATAATGGCACCTTTTCTTCCAGCACACCATTATGTACAATGTGCACTGAGGAATTTAACAAGCATTTCAACTTCTAGACATGCTTCTTATTTAAAACAAATCTCTGGCCTGTCCATCTGCTTTAAGGACTCATTTACACCAGCAGTTATTGCTGCTTGTAGCTCTGCCCCAGGCAGAAGCCCAAATTCTGGGTGTTCCTACAGGGGAGGTAAAGCCAGAACTCAAAACATTTCCCCCCTCTTTATTCTGCAGGCTTATTTGCTTTGCAGCATGTGCCAATTCTGCTCCATTTGTACTGATAAAAGACGGAGCTAACAACCACCTGCAACCGCCAACTAGTTCAGAGAACTACTACTACAGTAGTAGCTGGTGGCTTGTGTTGTGAAGGACGGCAGGAGAGGAGCACAGTCATTCACAAAAACACAAACCTGTAACAACATAAGCCAGCAGCTATATTGTTCTGAGAGAGAATAGCATAGTAACTGCCAGGCTGTTGTTGCAAGCTTGTGTTTTTGTAAATAACAGTGCTTATTTCTAGCTGCCATCATTCACTACACTTGCCACCAGCTTGTAGCCATATCCTCCAAACTATCTGATGGCTGGGAAATTCTGGGCTCAGTCGTTCAGCAGTACAAAGGGAACAGAGAAGGAACATGCTGCATGCCAGGGGGGGGGGGGGTGCAGATGTTTAGTCTGGCAGTGTTCAGGCAGGGGCTGATCTCTGTGCTCTGTGTCTTTACTGCCCCCTCTCCTTTGTGCACTGTTAGTCACAAGTCCATCTCCTTGCTTTAGCATGGTTTAGCATGGTCAAATAGCGATGGGGGCAGAGGAGAACTATCAGACCACACAGCTCCATAACTACAGCACCAATTTTAACGGGGACAAATGCTATGTGCACTGGGTCCCCTGGCATTTAAACAAGCCTTTAACATATGGTGGTACATTTTCTTTATTTTTCACTGATAGGAGATTACAAGCTTTCATTGATCACCAGTCTACAGACTTTGCGCTAAGACTTTTGTGTTGCCTAGACCTGCTAGGCCTTTTCAGGGTTATCTAGTTTTGAAAGAAATAGGTAGTGTAGGGATGAACATATCTGGGTTTAGTTTATTTGTTGATAAGAACAAGTGCTTCTTCCCCACAACCCTGGCTGGTGGTTGAGGCGATGTGTAGGTGGGGGCTTATAGCAATCTGAAAACTCTCTTTAACAATAAGTGGTCACCCAGATACCACCCCGACCTATGTGAATGAATAAGAGGTACATAGTACCCTACCCATTCACATGAAAAAATTAGTAAACAAAAAAGACCCTTTTTGACAAATCCTTTAGGGAAAAAAATCCATGATGTACATCAAGCAATGCAGATCCAGTTCATTCTCAATGAACGCCACCTGCCAAAAGAAAACAGTAAACAAAGGTGCAGGTTCTTCTGGGTGACATCATTGCCCAAATATAGGCATGTGCCCATATTTGGCCAGTGATGTCATGCTATTCGTGCCCTTTGTTTTTATGCCTGAGGTTTTATGGACAGTGAATGAATGGGGCCTGGTGATGTCATGAGGAGGATAAGCAGGTGCTGGCACCTACCACTTCCTTAGCAACCATTGAAAGATAGGAAGCTGTCATATACAGTAGCAGTAGAACTTAATACCGCTACTATATATTATGTGTGTCTCCCGCCAAACAGGTTAAAGATTCAGTGTTTAGACAAACACCCAAACAGCTCAAGTTTCTGAACTTATGTTAAGACCAAACCTTGAGCTTATCCCTAATAGAGTATTGGGTGTCTAAATTAGAGCTGTGCAGTGCTGAAAATGACAGAGCAGTTCCAGAAAACTTAGAGATGCTCTACTGACAACTGCAGTTTATTGGTGAGATTTCCAAGCCTGCCAGTCTACAATAAGAGGCAATTGGAAAGGTAATTTTTAAACTGTAACTTCTCTCAAATGTTGAGATACTTTTTTGTATATTATATGATGTATGATAGCTAGAAATACTTTTAATTCAAATACAAGGTTATATGTACATTTTAAATTGTAAGGAAATGTTAAAACAAAGACTTAAAAAAAAATTGCCTGTGTTAGATTGACTTATTGGTATGCAGTGAATAGTTGTGTCCAGAATATATTCAGGCAGAACCGAGTCAAAAAAAAAGCTCTTGCTGTGTCTATAGATCCTTCCTGGAGCATCACAATTGCTGCCAATGGCAGAACATTTACTATTTAAAAAGATTAGTGCATGATTAGACCTTAAAAAATATAAGTTTATCACCCTCTCTATTCTTTTCGGAGTTAAAAATTCTCAGTTTTTGACCCAGAAGCCACTGTATACCTCCCAGCAAGTCATCAAACTGGGTTCATTTAAAAACGTGACCATTGACATGTCTGCTTCAGCTTTGTACTGGTGCCCTGTAGCCACATAGTCTCTATTTGATTCCTATCAACCTGTATGTTGACAGGACAGATAGTGATCAACTTAGGTGCCAAGGTGAAGAAGACATCTCATTGATTGTGTTTAATGGGCACCAAATAGTGGCTTCTGCATCAAAAAGGTGAGTATTTTTACTAGAAAAAAAATTATGAGGGACAGGTATGAACATATTATTTTTTTTTTACAATCCTGCACTTATCCTTTAATTTTGGACTGGTTGGTCTTCTACTTTGAACAGGGCTAAACATAGGGATTGAATGTTTTGACAATAAAAATGAGATTAAAGTTAATGGCTTTTGTACCTTGAAGGTTATATCAGGTATAATGCTTAGGAACATTTTGTAACCTGCTGCCCATAACATTCTGCTAGTCATAGTTTAACGAATATGTGTCTGCCTGCCTTTGTCTACTGTCATATCTGCTTTACAGCTCTTAGGCAATAATCCACATGTGCTAGCTTCAGCTGTCAAACATCTTGGTCTCCTGCCAGATCCAGTAACCGCCAACTGTAAGTGAAGTAACAAAGAAGAGAGCACATGTTGATATAAGAGTTAGAAAATGTTTCTCTCAAACACACCCATCCTTACAGAGCAACGGTTATTCTGGTGAAGGAAAGAATCCTGTAGATCTTCTGATAAGGGAACATAACAGATGGCTTCATTCAGTAAACTGAACTGGGAGTAATGTGAATTGTGAGAGCTGTATTATAATCTGCTAGTGTCTGGTATTGTTTAAAGGAATATCATGTTCTAAATATATTTACTCTCAGTAAAAAAAAAAGATAGTATATACATATTAGTATTTTCAATGCTGTGTCACATAAGAACAGAAGCCTGCTTTTCTATGTACTGTGCCCCTCCTCCCACCTTCCTCGTTTTAAACCAATAATCCTGGAAAACTGAATGAACCCATGCTAAAAGTGCAGAAAGTGTTGCTGATTACTACTGATGATCCATGTTCTTCTGATGATCCAGAGAAAGAAAGAACCTTAGGCCAGCCATAGACCAAAGACCAGGCTCTGCTGATGTTCCAGAGTAAGGAGGATTTTATACTACCCATAGATAAAGGATCATGTTCTACAGATGATCAGGGGCAAGGAGGATTTTGGGCCACCCACAGACAAAAGACCATGTTCTTCTGATGATCCACAGTAAGAAGGATCTTAGGCCGCCCACAGACAAAAGACTGTGTTAGTACAGCCATCTCCCCTGCTAAGCTATTGAGTTCTGACACAATAGCTCCACCCCCACCCCCGCCAGAACACTCCGGTCAGTGCTCCGGTCAACCATTGGCTGAGAACACTGATCGGGAGCCGGCTGGCCGATCTTTTTCGGTCATGAGGCTTTGACAGAATGCCATACACACGGGCCAAATGTTGTCCGCTTTGTGTTGAACTGGCCGATGCATTACTATGCATTTGTCTATGGGTGGTAAAAGATCCTGCTTACTCTGGAACATCAGCAGAGTCTGGTCTCTGGTCTGTGGCTGGCCTAAGATTCTTAGGCTACCCACAGACAAAAGACCTTGCTGTACTGATGATCCAGAGTAAGGAGGATCTTAGGTCACCCACAGACAAAAGACCGTGTTCTACTGATGATCCAGAGTAAGGAGGATCTTAGGTCATCCAAAGACAAAAGACCATGCTTTACTAATGATCCAGAGTATGGAGGATCATAGGTCATTCTCAGACAAAAGACCGTGTTCTACTGAAAGATCTAGAGGAGGGATCTCTAAACTACGGCCCTCCAGCTGTTCTGGAACTACACATCCCATGATGCATTGTAAAACTCATTCACAGACATGACTAGGCATGATGTGAATTGCAGTTCCTGAACAACTGGAGGGCCATAGTTTGGAGAACCCTAATCTAGTAAGAAAGACCTTGGGCCACCCTGAGACAAATGACCCAGCTCTGCTGATATTACAGAGTAAGGAGGATCATATAGCACCCACAGACAAAGGACCGTGTTCTACTGATAATCCAGAGTATATTGTACATACACAAACATTTTTCTTGTATTTCTATTTTAAGCTGAATATGCTTTAGGTACACTATCTATATCATAGCTTAATCATCATTGTCATTTGTAGATACTTTCATTAAACGACAACTGCTGTTTCATTTCAGTCCTAAGCCCAAGTTCACACTAAGCTGCGGGAATGAAGCCGTGCAAGTTCAGCTGAACTCGCACGATTTCACTCCCGCACGTCAGTCCCGATTTCGGCGGCGATTTCACAGACATCTGTGTGGGTTTCTGCACAGATGTCAATGGAATTCACACCCTAAAATCGCAAAAAGTAGTACAGAAACTAAATCGGTGCTGCGCCGCAAATGCAGCGTCGCACCGATTAGGAATTGCCCCCGATTTGATATGCGATTTAACATGTCAAATCGCATGTCAAATCGCACCAATGTGAACCAGGGCTAAAGGGTAGTTCTCAGCAGTGGTCAAACTGTCATTGTTTCTGGATAGGCAGGGCCTGTTCCCTTTTCTGTAGTAGTACTGGAATAATCTTTCAGGGATCACAGAGACTCTACAAGTGAAAATGATTCACATGTAAAACTTAAGTGAGCTGATTATTCCAGTAGCTGATCATATTGGTCACATTGCTTATGAAAATCAGACTTAGCTTAAGTAGGTTTCCTTCTTCAGGGCAGGGACTTATGTGATTCGTTAAATGTAAAGTGAAGCATTCTTCTGCCTTATGACTCATTAAACCTATCTTTATATTTTAGAGACCAGTTAAGTGAAGTCGTTTTTATTCCAAGGAAGCATAGAATAAAGATCTCAGAACAATCTTCAGATCTACATAACAGCCTGTTTTTTTTTTTCTGCTGTACTTTTGTGGTAGTTACTTTGAAGCCCAGTCCGTTCTTCAGGCTTAATCACCCAAGAAGTCTGAATGCATCCCACCAATATTCATCTAAGAATGAGTCTTTTGAAGTCACCGTGACGACTCCACTGACTCCCACAGAGGCACTGAAACCACTGGGCTTATTCATCCAGGCTGCCTAGATTCCTCCTGTTAATATTTGATAGCAAATGTTCATAATGAATGAAGGTGGATAAGTAAAAGTTAAATTTGGAGGCCTAGAAATGTTGTATTGAGCCGAGCCTTTGAAAGCCCAGCTCGAAAGATTATAATTGAGAAGAGTGTATAGCACACCCTGCTCAACGTGCTGTGAAGAAATATCTCTCCTGTTCTGGACCATTCATGCTGTATTTATTTGAAAGGGGATTAAGTCCTAGGGTGCCCTGACAGGAAACATCATGTGATTAAGGAGAGGGCTCAGTCACAGCTTAGACGGCCTGGAAGCAGAGGGAGGAAATGAATTCTGCTCCACTTGATGCATTTGGGGTGAGTTATAAGCAGAGGGTCACTACATTCAACCCCAAGATCCAAGACTTTCTGACTTGGGAGTAAATAATTGCTTTATAAATTATCATTTGTAGAAAGCTGCAGGTAGCTTACAATACGTAATTAATAATTACAACTAAAAGAGGAAACAGTAGGTACGGTAATTGATGTGCTTTTTTTAAATTTAATTATACTACTTACATTTTTTATCCAGGCTTTAAAATGGATAAAGGCTGATGAGTATATAAGTGCCAGACCTTTACTAAAAATACACTTTTGGTAAAATGAGTCATAGAAAAGTTGTGGATTTTTTTTGAAATCTTAGATTTACTTTTATTAATGGTTTTATTAATTAAATATACCTGCATTTTTTTGTATTGCTTTTGATTACCTACTTGCATTAAAAGACATTAAAGTAAAAGTATCCCAACTTCGCAGAATTGGAGATATCTGACATTCATGTACCACTGTTATGCAGCTTCTTATTCTCTGTTAGTTATTTTTTGAGAAAAAGTTGAAAACAAATGTTGCAGTTTTTCTCTGTAAGGAATGACGAAACAAGATGTCATTTACAAAATCTCGATTCCTTCTATACCATTCTTTACTGCTTCTCTTCATGTATTGAGCACGAAATGTAATATATTTTTAATAATTGCATATTTTATATAGTTATTTTTTGTTTACCTTAAAAAGTCCAATTCACCAGATCATTTATTTCAACAAAAATCATCCCATAAGATCATATATGCAGTTAACATATTTTAGGCAGGTTATTTACCTGTAAAAGCCTCCATTGCATACGCATCCACAGTTCCTGAGACTGCTGTTGGGCACTGCCATCTTGGATGTGTTGTCAGTTCCACAGCAGAGACTGGAGTATCTGTACATAGGACAACAATAAACCGGTACGCTCCATAGAGTTGGCTAGAAGAAAGCCATTACTTTCCTCAAAAAAAAAAAACTGGCACGTTTTGTGTTTGCGAAAAGGCATGTGGGAGACTCCCAAAATATATGGAGGAAGGTGCTCTGGTCTGATGAGACTAAAATTGAACTTTTTGGCCATCAAAGAAAACGCTATGTCTGGCGCAAACCCAACACATCACATCACCCAAAGAACACCATCCCCACAGTGAAACATGGTGGTGGCAGCATCATGCTGTGGGATTGTTTTTCAGCAGTCGTGACTGGGAAACTGGTCAGAGTAGAGGTAAAGATGGATGGTGCTAAATACAGGGATATTCTTGAGCAAAACCTGTACCACTCTTTGTGTGATTTGAGGCTAGGACAGAGGTTCACCTTCCAGCAGGACAATGACCCCAAACACACTGCTAAACCAACACTTGAGTGGTTTAAGGGGAAACATGTAAATGTGTTGGAATGGCCTAGTCAAAGCCCAGACCTCAATCCAATAGAAAATCTGTGGTCAGACTTAAAGATTGCTGGTCACAAGCGCAAACCATCAAACTTGAAGGAGCTGGAGCAGTTTTGCAAGAAGGAATGAGCAAAAATCCCAGTGGTAAGATCTGACAAGCTCATAGAGACTTATCCAAAGCGACTTGGAGCTGTGATAGCCGCAAAAGGTGGCTCTACAAAATATTGACTTCAGGGTGGTGAATAGTTATGGACGTTGACTTTTTCTGTTATTTTGTCCTATTTGTTGTTTGCTTCACAATAAAAAAAAAACATCTTCAAAGTTGTGGGCATGTTCTGTAAATTAAATGATGCAAATCCTCAACCAATCCATGTTAATTCCAGGTTGTGAGGCAACAAAACACGAAAAATGCCAAGGGGAGTGAATACTTTTGCAAGGCACTATATGTAAAATCTTTATCCCAAAAGAGAAAAAAAAACTGTTGCTGTAACTGATTTTAAAGCGTAAGTTCGAATTTGGCTTCAATTTGTTCACACAGAGGGTTCATTCCTTTGCTATGTGCAAGGGACAAATTACACCGACCTATACAGCTAATCCACCTTGCCAAATCCCGATCCATTCTGGCCACGTTACTGTCACTCGACATCCGTAAGGCCTTCGATACTATCTCTTGGGACCACATGTTCTTTGCTCTGGCAATGAGGCTTTAGCGAGGCCTTCCTATCCTGGGTCTCTGCTCTCCACACTCAAACTTCCACAATTCTGAAATTAGCTGGGTTCTCCTCCAACCTGTTTCCGGTCTGCCGAAAAATACACAGCAGGGGTGTCTCTTTTTCCCAATCCTGTCCATCCTAGCCCTGGAACCTCTGGTGGCATCTCTTTGAGTGCACCCAGATGTCAGAGGTTTAGACTTTGCTGGGGAACATCTAATGCTAATCACGACATTTTCTGTTCTTTTCCTAACCCCACATTACTTTACCAAACCTACTTACAGTTTTAACCGATTTTGGAGCCATTTCAACGAGTCTATATCAAAAGATCTCGACATCTCCCTGACCCTGGACCAACTTGGTAGGATCCGCCAAACCTACACCTTTTCATGGCCTACTTCCTTGCCTTATCTAAGTGTTCATATAACCCCGTTGTTTTGGGGCACTTTCAGATACTTCTTTAGTTCCCTTCTTTAGGTCAATGGGATTCAGGTAAATACAGTGGAAATTTACTCTCTCCTCACCTGCCCCCCCTCCCCTTTCAGGTATCCTTGACATCCCCACTTTCTCCCTGTCCATGACAATCCTGGAGCTTTGACTGGTCTCTGACCTTTACTCCTCCCTTCTGGATTCCATTTCTTCTGGCAAACATTCCTATGTTGAAAAATGGGATAGGATCTCGCAACTCCCTCAGACCCAGCCACATGGAACAAAATCTGGCTTTATACTTCCAAATGCTCAAATAATATCTTAGCCCAAGGAAACGCCTACAAAGTAGTCTCATGTTGCACTCTTGAAGCTTGTTGTTGCTGTCCCTCTGATGTGATTTTGAGGCTGTAGGGAACACGACACCTTTTTTCATATCTGGTGGTCAAGCCCCAAAGCGATCTGATTTTGGAAAAAGGTATATTCTCTGATTAGGTAGATCCTGAATACATCACTAGCCAGTTATCCCTGGGATGCCTTGCTACACAAACTGATCCCATCCCTTACTAAATATCAGCAGAAGCTGGTGGGATTTGTTTTCCACACAGCTCAGCAAAAATTGACTAGAGCTTGGAAATAATCGTTCCTCAATCTTGCCGAAGTCCAAAACAGATTGATGGGGACTATGGTTCACGAGAAGCTCACTTCTATACTTGAATATTCACATGTCAAGTTTTTGACAGTCTGGGACCCCTGGATATCCTACAAAAATCCATTTAGGCATAGCTAGATCTCTACTCTCGGTGTGACGTTACTCGTGGCTGCCCTTTAGTCTTTTGACCAATGGCCCACGTGGGGTTATTTCCTAACCCTCCCTACCCTCCTCCCTCTTCTTCCTCTCTCTTTGTGTACCCCAGGCAAGTACCCTCTCTATCTTTTCTTTCCCATGCTTCTCTATAACCCCTTTCTCGGCTTCTCTTGCCTCTCTTCATTTATCCTCTCTTGCTCTTGTGCCTAATGCCTGGAACACACAGGCAATATTTTTTCGTTCAACCCAGCAGGCTGAACAAAAAAACCTGTAGCGCTTGCGAGGAGCTCGCTATACTAACTATGTGATGTTAGTGCAGCGATCTCCCTGTTGAAGTACTGTGTTCTGACAGGGGGGCTGCCCCTCTGCCACAACACACCATTAGCATTGGCAGCCATTGGCTGCCAGCGCTGATCGGATGCCGATCAGCTGCTGGTTTTCCAGTATGCCCATGCGACAAAGTCTTATCTGTGTATTGAAAAATAGAAAGATAAGAAATTAGCTGACAGCCTGGCCATTACATTCTTTATCTTATAGTGGTGGTTGATGATAAAGCTACCCCAATTGGCGACTTGATTGTTGCCCCATTATTTTAAAATCTGAGGTATTGTATGACTACATTTAAATAATATGTAAACCCCCCAAAAAAAGTATATATATATATATATATATATATATATATATACATATATATATATAGATATATATAAACATATACAGCAGCTTACCAGTTTTAGATATGATTGTTAGATATTAGTTTTCCTTTTTTCACGCTAAGTACATTTTCTGTGAATACAGAATTATTCATATTGATCCTGTTAGGATTATTGTGTCTTTTTAAATTCCTGTGCACTGAACTGAATCTCAAACAATGTTATCAGCTTTCCAAGGAATCTTTTGTAAACTACAAAACAACTCACCTTTGTGTAATTGAGATAAGTAGGGCTGGTTGGGATGTTTGTAGTCCACATCAGAAGAGCAGTCGGGGTAGCAACGCTGACCCTTCTTAGTACAGTAAAGCTGGCCATACATGGCTCAGTATTTTTCATTCAACCAGCTGGTTGAACAAGAAAAACTGAACTGATTCTCTCATTAACACATTCAAGGTGGGCGTGGGAAACCTCCCCGCTGTGCCGTTGTTTTCTGACAGTGGGAGACTCCTCTGCTGCTGGAATACACAGATCAGCACTGTAACCATTGGCTGCAGCTGCTGATCAAGTGGCTTTTTTTCAACAGGTTTGTTCTATTGAGCGGCAGTGGCCACACATGGATCAATATTCGGCCAGTTCAATCTACCTTTGGCCACCTTAAAGAGGAAGTAAACCCTCCTCAACTTTTTTAGATAAAGATAGCACCTGCAAGAGAAAGGCATAATGGGCTAGTATGCATAGCATACTAGCTCATTATGTGGCACTTACCTCAGATAGAAGCCTCCGAAACGCTCCTCGTCCCCTCCGCGGCCACCACCATGTCAGCTCCGACCGTCTTCCTGTTTTCTTCGCTCCGGCGCTGTGATTGGCTGCAGCGGCGATGACGTCATACGCATGTGCTTGGGGCCGTCATTCTCCATTGAGAAACTTGGCTATCTACATTGTAAAACCGGCAACGCTCAGTGCGCATGCGTGTGACGTCATCGGCGCACCGCGTAGGTTAAGGAGATATTTGTTGCACCTACAGGTAAGCCTTAATCTAGGCTTACCTGTAGGTGTTTGTTTACAAAGTGGGTTTACAACCACTTTAAGTTGTCAACCCAGAACATAAAGTGTTTTACTGACAGGGTCACCAAGTGAAAAAAAAGAAAAAAAACAAGTAAACTGATGAAGTCGCCACATAGTATGAATTGGTAAGCTCCAATATTTGGGATTTAGATGTGCTAACTGTCTATTAAATACTTTTAATTAGGTGCTTTGAAATGTACTTTCTTGTATATTCTGAAATTCCAAACATCTCAAATAGACCTACCATTGGAACCAATCAGAAAATATTTTTTAGTCCAGATATGCCTGTAGATGTAATGGTCTTCTCCTATTTCCTATAATGTTACTTTTTCTAAGCCTACTGCCTTTCCCGCTTATGCTGTGTACTGGAAATAGTTTGATAAATGGCAATTTATTTCTCATAAATGCCATACTGTGAGATTGCATGTTAGACCAGCTCAATATAACCTTGTTAAAGAAAAAAAAAGCTTTCAGCATGTGGACAAACCGTTATGCAGTTTACGTGGTATATGATAATTTTTGCAATAGCTAGCAATTTCAGTGTTTAGTGTTGTTATAAATAAAATGTTCCGATTTTTCACTGTAAACATTAAAAATGCTTGTAAAGTTCAAACTGTTTTTTCACCTAATTCAATGTATGTATTCAGGTAAAAATACCCCACCGCCATTAAAATAGAACTCTCCCAATCAACATTAATAATTTGTAATCCTCATTCTGCTAGCAATAGTAAATAGATAAGATTTTTTTTTTTTTTTCATTTCTTCAGTTAATTCCAGATTTTTTGCCTAAGCAAATTTTGTTATATACCCCAGGAGTCTTTAGGGGGAGAGGAGAGGAGGATGGGCTTCCTCAGCTAAGCACACCCTTCTGCCTGCATGCTTAAGCTAACTAAGGGCAGATGGATTCCAGGAAGTACCACCATTTGCTATAGAAACAGCATTTAGTCTGTTTGAATATATCTCTACTAACTTTGCACATTTAGACTTTGCAATATTTGCTCACTCTTCTTTGCAGAACTGCTCAAGTTCAGTTAAATTTGATGGTGACCATTTGTGAACTGCAGTCTTCAAATCATTCCACAGATTTTCAATGGGGTTTAAGTCTGGACTTTGACTAGGCCATGCAAGGACATTCACCTTTTTCTCCTTCAACTACTGTGTGGTCCTTTTTGCTGTGTGCTTTGGGTCATTGTCATGTTGGAAGGTAAACCTTCTTCCCATTGACAACTTTCTGGCAGATGGCAGCAGATTTTCCTCAAGAATTTGACAGTATTTTGCCCCTTACATTTTTCTTCTATCCTGACAAGTGTTCCAGTCCCTGCTGCAGAGAAACACCCACATAACAGGATATTACCACCTCCATGCTTTACTGTAGGAATGGTGTTTTTTGGCTGGTGAGCTGTATTGGATTTCTGCCAGACATATCGTTTGGTCTTGAGGCCAAATAATTAAATTTTAGTCTCATTTGACCATAACACCTTTTTCCATGTGGCCTCAGAAAAATGGATGGACAAAATACTGTTGAATTCTTGAGGAAAATCTGCTGTCCTCTGCCAGAAAGTTGTCAATGGGAAGAAGGTTTACCATCCAACATGACAATGACCCAAAGCACACAGCAAAAATGACTACACAGTGGTTGAAGGAGAAGTAGGTGAATGTCCTTACATGACCTAGTCAGAGCCCACACTTAAACCCCATTGAAAATCTGTGGAATGACTTGATGACTGCAGTCCACAAATGGTCTCCATCAAATTTCATTGAACTTGAGCAGTTTTGCAAAGAAGAGTGGGCAAATATTGCAAAGTCTAGACTTTGCTGCAGAGGACACTGGGGAGAGTCAGGCAGCACATGGGGACAGACCAGTATGGAAATAAATACTATTTCATCCCTCAGCAAAAGTCCTGGACAGGGATGCCCCGTCTATCTACGCCTGCCCTGGTGGTCGCCTGTGGGCAGCCTCTGCGGGGATGCCTGCTGCGGCTCCCGGGTGAGGGTATCATTGGTCGGTCTACAGCACCCGACCACCACAGCATCAACACACGAACCCCAAGAACTGGCTTGCTCCTGATGATTGGCGCTGAAGCCATGAAATGCGTCGAGCTACCTGAAGCCGTTTCTGTGCAATCAATATTCAGTTATTACATTATTACTTTTCCTTACCCATTCAGGATCAGAGAGGCCATAGGCCCTGCAGGCATTACCCTCTTCTATGTTTTTACCTCAATGTGCTTTGATGAACTTTGGAATTTTATTTGGATGTACCATGACATAACTTTTGCTACCTGTTTACCGATTGTACACCCCATGACCCAATGATGTTTGGGGAATGAACTTGCCATGCTCAACTGCATTGCAATCATAGTAAATGTATATTCCATGACCAACGGATGTCCATGTAATTAATTTGTATGTGTGTTTAATTATAATATGCAATAAATTCCAATTGGTTCACCTCATTATGCTTTTGCTTACACCTGTTTCATTTAAAGTCCCGCCCCTCTTCGCTCCTCTCCTAAAGTCTAGATGTGCAAAGTTATTAAAGACATATCTCGACAGACTGAAGGCTGTAATTAAAGCAAAATGTGGTCCAACAAAATACTGACATAAGGAGGGGGGAGGGGGGGTGATCCTTTTTCCAACTCAGTGATTCTGTTTTTTTTATATATTTTTTATTTTTTTCTGACATTTTGGTGTTATAAGTTGCACTAGTAAATACGGCTGAATAAAACAAGAACTGTGTCTGTCTTCGTTTCAGGCTGCAAGGCAACAAAAGGTGATTCTTTTCTGCACCCACTGTACATTTACCTTCCAGAAGGGGAGTGCATAGAGTTGGGTATAATTTAAGATGGCTGTATTTGTATTACTTTGTAACTAGGTAATAGTAAACCAGTTAGCCCAAATATCTATAAACAGTACCAATGTATCTGGCTCTGTATTCTAATGACTGACAGCAATGCAATCGAATTTGTTCATTGTGATGGGTTTTTTTTTTACCAAATAAAGATGTATATGAAAGGAATCTGGCATATTACCAGTGTAGCGGATTTTATAAAAACGTACTCATCTCTGCATGTGAAATTTATCCAGGTATTCTACTAAATGAGTGACCTTATTGCACATTGCAGTGCACTTTTTAGGTGATAGTTTCACTTTTGTAGGACATCAGGGAGTATATTATCCAATATCACAGTGTCTTTTTATATTTAAATGTCCTGTGTCATTTCTGCATGTACAACCTACAAGACATTTGGCATGCAGAGGCTTGTGAACATAGTTCTCTTTTGTTCTCTGTATGAGCCATGTAGATGTTTATTTGAATTTTCCACTTTGCTGGTATACTGGAAATTTGACCAGATTTGTTGATTTAATTGATGGTTCTTCTGGCATTAGGGTTTAACACAATGGTAAAATGTGAGCAAACGTACTTCCATTCACCGTGTTTTCTTTTTAAGAACCCTGAAAGATGCCTTGTCCCTCTTATGTTATTAGAGTAATTTGTACCTGGAATTGACAGCAACATGTTTTTGATAAAATGCATAAAGAAGTGTGTCTTTGCATTTAGAGGGCCTTTTGTTTGATATACATAGTTCCGTTTTTTTACTTGCTCTCCTTTAATAAGATATAAGCATGACTGTATATGAAACATTATATTGTTTCTACAGTGTCATAAAAACCAATAATAAGCAGGCAAACCAATAAAGTAGTAAACATTCCATTTGCTTTCTTTAAATATATTAAAGAACAGTTAGACATAAATGTAATTGTGTTGAATAAAATTTTTCCCTACATTAGGTTTAATATATCCCCAGCAATCAGCTGAAAATATAAATCAGGCTTGCACTGGAGTACTACTGGCTACGAAGGGAAAAGTCAGAGAAACTGGTGCACACAGAATCTGGTACAGCTGCACATAGAAACCAATCAGCTTCTAACTTCAGCTTGTTGATTTAGGGCCAGTTCACACCAGACGCAGTTCCGTACAGTTTTGTGCACATTCTTTCTGCACTAAAAATGCATGCACAGTGTTTTCCATGTATTCCAATGACTCTTGTTGGCTCTAGTTCACACCATGCAGTCAGTTTCCGGTCAGTTTCCGGTGCAGAAACTGACCGGAAACTGACTACATGGTGTGAACTGGAGCCAACTAGAGCCCTTGGAATAAATGGAAAACACTGTGCATGCATTTTGTGCAGAAAAAAAGCACACGGAACTGAACGGAACTGCGTCTGGTGTGAACTGGCCCTTAAGCTTTGACAATAAGATCTAGAAGCTGATTACTCAATATGCACAGCTACACCAGATTCTGTGTTCACCAGTCTTCACATATATTATGGGGTAAACAGACCTTTCTAAACTAAAGTTCTGGTAACTATCCCTACCACATAAAAGGGGACCTTGGAACTTTTTTTAGTTTTGGATCAAGTAAGGAAGGGTTAAAGCCCCTACCAGATTATCCCTTTGCTGTCTGTGTACCATTGGGGACGTTTACCTTTAGTTCCTATCTCAGAGGCACAACAGGAAGTTAGTGGAAATCTCCCAGTGAAGGTAATTTAATTCTTAGACAGTTCTTCCTGGAACTGTTCCTGGAACAGTTCTTTTGAAATTTTCCCTTTGCCTCTTGTTCTGGGTACAGCTCTAAAATTTTGGACTTCCCCTCACTTTCTTTCCCAGTTACAATGGTCACCAACACTAACAAAGAGAATAGAAGTGTAAAACTGCTCAATGGGGACAGCTCAATGTAATAATAAAGGGCACAGTAATTAAGCTAATCCTGCCCCCCAGAAGAATATAAAAGGGTTAACAATCTGCAGTTACTTTGGGTAAAATGGATAATTAGTCCATAGATGGCAAGCCACCCTCGATCTGGCTGCTGCAGCTCAATGGAGAGTATCCATACATTAACAGTAAGAGAAGAGAAAAGTACACAAATCTTGTGTAGTAAAAAAGATAGCATTTATTGAATAAAACAGGGTTGCAACTTACATTTGCAACAATGCCCATCAGGCTGTCATAGAACAGTTCAATATAAGCCCACATGCCATTGGCCAGAAGTTCTGGCAGCTGTCACTCCTGTAGAAAGAATCTGCTCCATGAATGACAGATCTGGTGGAGTCTCCTGACTTTGCCTAGATGGACAAGGAGTACAGGCTGTGTGCAACTGTGAAAACAAAACAGTACAGGCAATGCATTTCAAGGGTGTCTCCCACTTTCCCGAGCTTTGAGACGCTTGAAAAAGAGGGAGATATAACCTTAAAACGCATAAAGTTGTGGGATTGTGTGTTGCGATACTCTATCTGAAGATCACTGCACTATTGTGGAATAGATACAGGTGGCCATTTTATGTTTAACCAAATTTTCCTACAGCACAATTTAAAGGGTATATGCTACTTAATATGCTACTTAGGATCAATATGGGGTGTAGCATATCAGCTGGCAGATAGTGAGTATTTGTAGATGGATCTTGCTCAATACTATTGTTGCGAATTGAGTTGGAAAGTGATGCATTATATATTCTAAAACTATTTCCAAATACACAGTTGACAGTTAGACTGTTATACTAATCTGCATTGTTTTTACAAATGTGAGTCAGCACAATAAAACTTGTCATGTCCTGAGTTCACCTTTGTCCTACAAAATCTTCTCCATTCGTACCGTACTGGAGCTGAATCTACACGTTTCTTCATTACAGGCATTCTGTTGATATTATTTGTACAACAAGAATCTGTTTTAAAACAGAATCAATAGGCATTTATTATATATTTTTGTTATTTTCTCTTTTCAGTATCTTCATGCATCACCACATATAAAAAGACACCTCCTCCGGTGCCACCCAGGACAACAACAAAACCTTTCATCTCCATCACAGCTCAAAGTAGTACAGAATCTGCCCAAGATGCCTATATGGATGGACATGGACAAAGGGGGGATATGATTAGTCAGTCAGGGCTCAGTAATTCCACTGAGAGCCTGGACAGTATGAAAGCACTTACTGCTGCTATTGAAGCTGCCAATGCTCAGATCCATGGCCCAGCCAGCCAACACATGGACAACACCATGACAGTAAACTCTACATCAACTGTTGCCACCATCACTGCAGACGACAGGAAAAAGAATCAGTTCAGGAAAAACCTATCCATTGGCATACAGGTAAACAAAGCTTGTTACTAGATAACATATTAATAGTTCAGTCCAGTAGAGCTGATATTTCAGTTGTAGAGAGCTAAGATGGCCATAGACGGTTTGAATCTTGGTTGGTTCAGCAGGGACCGCCCGAGATTCAAATCATGTATGGGCAGGCTGATTGTACCCAAGATGATTTATCGATCAACCTGGGTACAACCAGCGTGTCGGTTTTTAGATGTGATTATTGCTAGTGGCTATAATAGAATAGAATGGGAGTTGACTGTGTTGATGGGGGAATCAATCGATTCTATGAATGGTGTTCAGATTACTGCTACCCATCAGATTGTGCAACGAAAGTGACGTTCCTACCAAAAAAATACTTATTGCGTATGTGCAATGTGTTCCACCATGCGTTCCATGGCGGGATGCGTTTCACACACTTTATGATCTGATGGGTAGCGGTATTCTGATAAAACACAAATGCAGACATCTTACTACACCCAGCTACATCTTAAATTTTAGAGTAATTTTAGCAATAAAGTGAGTGTATATAAATAAATATAGCATATTGATATCTGTGATGGTGTTTGGATGTTTAATTTTGAAAGGCTAAAGGTTTAGCGCTGAGCAGTGCGGGTTGTACCAACATGACCTCCGCCACCTTCCTACTGCTAGAGTCCAGCTTCTTTCAAAATGTAACATTAAAACAGCATCATAGATGTCAGTATAGTATATTTATTTATATACGCTCACTATTGCAATAATGACTCTGAAATTCAAGATGTAGCTGGGTGTAGTAAGATGTCCACATGGATGCTCTATCAGAATACAGATACCTGTCAGATCATAAAGTGTGTGAAAAGCGTTGTGCCGTGGAACGCATGGTGAAATGCATCGTGCATGCTCGGTAAGTATTTTTTGGTCGGAACATCACTTCCATTGCACAATCTGATGGGTAGTGGTAATCTGATAGAACACTGGCTTTAGGGGGAGAAACTCAATGTCTTATCTTGGGAGCTTCAGTAGCAAAATCTCCAAGATGTGTGTTTCGATTCAACATTGGGCCAATCAATTTTTTCTGTTGCATTCTTTATATAAAACAAATAGAACTGTCAGAAGGACTGGGATCCCCTTGCCTTGGACATTGTGCAGATCTGAAAACTCAAGCAAAAATAATTTTTTTATCAGATCCTTAAAGTGCATCTGTGCCTAGGCTATAGACCGTAAACTATATTTACCTTATAAACAAGCCATTAATAAAATTTCTAGCTAAAGTGAAGTCATTCATTCTCAAATATCCTCAAAGATTACAACAAAGTTACTAAAGTCAGGTTTTAGTTTGTATTGAAGAGTTGGCTGCTTGCCACTGTCTGTTCTAGGAGAAAAAAAATATATCACTTCCTGTGTTGAGAACTTTGAGAAAGGTCATAGTTCCTCCACAATGCTTCTACTTGCAGAGATGAATTAAAGATTGTTTAAGGTGCTTTTACTGCTTTTTTAGAATATATAAACACTTTAGTCTGCATGATCTGGGCATAGGTTCACTTTAAACAATGTAAAAATTACTAGAAGTTTTAATGGTTCTGTAGTGGTCTAAAAGCGACTTCATTTGCTAAGTCAACATAGCAGATATTTATAAGAAAAAAATACACCCACACACATTTTGTAGTGAAAGCTTTAATAATTGTGTTGCCATTCATGATGTACTCATTGAGGCATGACTACATGTTTCGTAACAAAAGCCATAAAGCTCACATATATTTCTGGAGAAACTTTCTGAATTGTTATTGCTTGCTTGTGCAGTTGATATGCGGCTGAAAACTTTTATTGGGACAATTGATCAGACAAGTCACTGTGGGATAAACAGTGCATTGTGTCACAAATCTTCCATTATTGCACTTATGTTTTATGGTAAAGGGTTTGTTTAAACAAGCCTTTCTAATATCCATGTTGCAGACTCTATGAAGGAAGCACAAGTGGATACAACTCTGAAAGGCCCCTTACAAGCTCATAGCTACTGTAGCTTTATAAGATGCTTAAAGTATAAGTTCAACTTTTCAAGCAGAATTTCATTTTTCATAATAAATAGAAGACTTTTTTAATGTCTTTTCTGCCCAAGCCACCTCAATGTGTTTATCTCTTACTTAAAGCGGAGTTCCACCCAAAAATGGAACTTCCGCTTTTTGGAACCCTCTCCCCCTCCGGTGTCACATTTGGCACCTCTCAGGGGGGTGGGGGTGCAGATACCTGTATAATACAGGTATTTGCACCCACTTCCGGGTAGTGACTACCGTGGTCACGCCACTACCCCCCCCCCCCCCCCCCCCGTTGTGTTCTGGGAAACACACGGCTCCCAGAACAGAGCGGGGACCAGTAGGATGCGCAGTAGGGAACCGGGCAGTGAAGCCGCAAAGCTTCATTTCCCGATTCCCTCACCGAGGATGGCGGCGGGGGTAGCCGAGAGACAAGCGATTTCTCGCCTTCGGCTGCCGACATCGCTGGACTTCAGGACAGGTAGGGGTCCATTTTTTAAAAGTCAGCAGCTGCAGTATTTGTAGCTGCTGACTTTTAAAAAAAAAAATTTTGGTGGACCTCCTCTTTAACTAGTTCATTGCAACCTTGAATCTGCATCCTCTCTTTTCAAAATTTCAAAAGAGGCATTCTGAGCCCTGGTTTCCTGTAGCATCATGCGACCACCCAGGAGACCTCATATCCCATCATGTACTGCCTTATTGCATCACAGAATAGGGAGTGTTTTATCTCTCTAGACCACACCTCCCTCTATACTGGTTTTAGTAAGCACTGCAGCACTATGCTGAACTAAGCTAGTGAAGTGGTGGGAGGGAGCAATCTCCAGGAGGAGGAGAGCAGGAGCAGGGTATGTTTTAATGAGGTCAGCTGCTTAAAAACTTCCTCGCTCTACTAACAGTTCTGGCATCCTGCAGGACATATACCAGAAAGACACAGAGGAGTTTTCTAAAGAAGAAAGCAAAGGCTGATGTGAGGCCTGCTCTGGAACATAGTGACAGCTTTTTTTTCTCTGCAACAGAGGTACATTAATGGTATATTGGTACACAGGGAAGCCGTACTTTAGAAAAAAAAGGTGAACCTAGCCTGATTTGAAAAATAAAAAACGCAACCTGTAAAAGAAGACTATATATTGTCTTTCCACCTATTCCTTGAATCCTAACTCTCTTGCAGAGCAAAGCTGTCAGAATCATCAATGTCAGACACACACCTGGTTTCAAATTGTGTGCTGTGGTTGCATCCACTGTCCGCTATGTCACTTCTGAGGTAGCAGCCAGCGGGTAAAACCACACTACACAGTAATGCCTTGTACACACGATAGGAATTTCCGATGGAAAAAGTCAGACGGACTTTTTCCATCGGAAATTCCTACCGTGTGTGTGCCCAATTGGAGAAATTCTGATGAATTCCATCGGAGTTTAAATATAGAACATGTTCTATTTTTCTCTGATGGAATTCCGTTGTGAGTTTGGTCGGACAAATGTCCGATCGTGTGTACGGGGCATAAGGGGACCAGGCATGCAATAAATCCAGAAGTATGTTTCATGTTGAATATTCTATCCTTCATATCTTTATGACTTTTCCTGAACAAGTTGCTTTACTTTTTCCACAAATTGCCCTACTCTAAACCACTCTTAAGATGTGGTGGCAGATAGTTTACTTTTTGAAGGTTATTTTACCATTTTCACTTAGTGATTCTGCCAGTAACAAACTTTCAGTCCTACAGCGACAATGCTCATTCACTGCACTGTATTTATACAGGTATCAACAGGTATTTTTCTGTACCTGCAATTTATTATAATTTAATTCTTGGGTTTAGGTATACTTTGAGTGTATGTCCAGCCAAGATTATTGTTGTCAGTAAGTGGGGGGAAAATTCGCTAATGGAGCCCCAGATAGTAGTAAAAAAAAGCCTGAGCTCTTTAATTCTTCTCCATTCTATCAAAAACGTAAAAAAAAAAAAAAGGTTTTGGACTTATGCTTTTGTTTATTTTTTTATATCATCCCCATAAGTAGACAAAAGCTGCACTTTTTACAGTGAGATCTTTTATCTCAGTGGCAAGACGCTCTAAGGCTGGATTCACACCTATGCAGTCTTACTGCTTTTTGCATTTTGCAGATTTGCACTACAGAACGTGTTCCATAGGAAACCATGTTAAATGGACTGTAGTGCAAATCTGCAAAATGCAAAAATCACTAAAACTGCATAGGTGTGAATCCAGCCTAAAGCCTCGTACACACAACCAGTTTTCTCGGCAAGAAATCTGCTGGGAGAGCTTTTAGCCGAGAAAACCGTTTGTGTGTATGGTTTCTCATCGGGAAAACTGCCGGGAATCTCCACGAGAAAAATAGAGAACCTGCTCTCAATTTTTCTCGTCGGGCTTCTCAGCAGAGTGTTTCCAGCCAAGAAAACCGTGAGTGTGTATGCTTACCTGTCCATGGTAAACCCGCGCATGCTCGAAAAGACTTTGACGCATGCGCGGTAGTATACAAGGGTAGTGTAGGGTGTAGCAAGATGGCGGCGACGGCATCAAATGTAGTCGATGACGTCACCGTGTTCTTGCCATTCAAAAGAACGGCGGTTCTTTTGAATGGCCGTGCGTACACTCGGTGTGCAAGGCAAGCTTGCCGGGAATCCTGTCGTTTTTTTTCCCGACGGGATTCCCGCCCGTGTTTACAAGGCTTTAGGCCTGATTCACACTTGTGCAGGTTGCAGTTTGCATATTAGCATTTAGCGTTTTTCAATACACATCTTTAAACCATTGAAGTGGTAAATGGACTGTACAAAACTGAAAATGCACAAAAAAATGCATAAGTGTAAACCAGGCCTTATTCCAGGATCCCCCCTCCCGAAAATGACGCACAAACATATTTGTGGATGAAAAAATGTATTCACTTTCCCCAACCTCACTAGTGCAGGGGGTGATGTTATCCTACCACCAAGATCCTTGGAAATGCTCAGTAGCCCAAATATTGGGAGAAAACACTGACACACCATGTAGGATTCTCAAGAGATTTGGGCTACTCAGCGTTCTTCAAGATCTGGCTGGAAAGAGAATGATGTCACCTTCATCTAGGTGCTGAAAGAAGAAGCCAGGGAAAGGTACGAATATTGGGGTTGATTTACAAAAGGCAAATAGACTGTGCACTTTGCAAAGTGCAGTTGCCCTCTGCAAGTGCAGTTGCCACAGAGCTTAGTAAATGAGGTAAGACTTCACTTTGCAAATAAAAACAGCATTTTTGCTTGCACATATTGGATGGAAGTCAAAGTGCACACAGATTGATCATTTCCCTGCACTATGGTGCTTTGGCTAGGAAAATTAGGGTGTAAGCCATGTACTTGCAAACCTGCAGGTTGACAGTTTGCCCATTAGGCCTTATGGACAATAGGGTGCACATTCCCTAGCAGTTTGGAAGAGAACCAGAACACTACCCTTAGTTGTCTGCAGGTCCTGAACCACCTGGCCCCCATTAATCTGAGGGATATATAAGGAGGGCGTTTGAAATGAGTTGTTTGGAAATGCAATTATCCTTTAGGGGTCAGTAAATAATAATTCATTTATTAGGTTTTCTTTATGTTTAAAAGATGTGAAAAATAATTTTTTCTTGTATGCAGAAATAACACATGCAGCGAAAGTTATTGGTTCTGGAAATTAATGTGCCAAAATCTCACTTTCAAAACTACGTGCATCTGCAGGAGCGAATGCGCAGCACATTTTCAGAAACGAAAACCCTCCAGTTTACCACCCTAGCTAGCTATTCAATTTTTTTCAGCAAGTGCTTTTTAATATGCGCAGTATTTGGTGGTTTATAATAGTCATATTTAAGAATGCATCTATGTAAGTATGCAGAGGAATAAGCCTGTATAGGCATAAAAACTGGATTATAATGTTTCTTTTATTATTTACATAACAATGTCATCGCCTATAACTTGTAAATCGCTAGATACATTGTTCTAGGTTTTTAAGCTTACAATAATATTTTACTATACCTATTGTGATAAGTTTCCTGTTTAATCGTTTTTATTAGGCTTGTGCACAACGGAAAAATTCGTTCCGTTTCGGTTCGTTTCTTTCCGGTCCTGTTGATTCGTAATCATTCGTAATTTTGCTAGACGGGATTTTTCGTGTTCGGACTCATTCGTATTTTTGCAAGCGACATTTTTCGTTGATTTTTTTGTTGCTTTATAATTCGTACTTTCGGTAGAGTACGTTGTTTTTCGTTGATTCTGGACACAACTCCTACTTTCGTAACTTTTTTTGGGTTCGTTGATTCGTAATTTTCTGTGTCTCTCTCACGACGACGCTGACTATTATGCCTAATGTGCTTCGAATGGATTTGTACTTTTCGAAATACATAGCGGTTATTTGTAACGATTCGAAATCTCGTATTTTACTTTCGTTTTTTACATGCGGCTATAGCCTCCGCCCCTGTACACCATTTTGAGAGGGTTCAGCACGGTGAGGGAGAGGCGCAGAGCAGAGTGTTATTGTGCTTCGAATGGATTAGAAATCTCGTATTTTACTTTCGTTTTTTACATGCGGCTATAGCCTCCGCCCCTGTACACCATTTTGAGAGGGTTCAGCACGGTGTGGGAGAAGCAGAGAGCAGAGCAGAGTGAGTGTTATTGTGCTTCGTATGGATTCGTACATTCGTAACTTTTTCATAACGAATTATGCCGAAGACATTCGGGCATTCGCTATTTTGCGGTATAATTTATTTCGAATTCGGTTTTATTCGTAATTGCTTTGTTCGGAAATTCGAATGCTTCCGAATGTCCGAAAGTTGCTAAATTCGGACGAATTTCGATTCGTTACGAAACGAATTGCACAAGCCTAGTTTTTATTAAAGCTGTGGCAGTCAGTTTATTTTCGGTATCAGCTGTTGATTTTCTATCTGGTTTTACTGGGACATCTATTATTAGAAAAATAAAAGAAGAAAAATATTAAACTTAGTGAGAAAGCTGTAAGAATAGTATTTGCCATTAGATAGATAGATACAGATAGATACATAGATACATAGATAGATAGCTGTAGGTAGATAGATAGATAGATAGATAGATAGATAGATAGATAGATAGATAGATAGATAGATACCTGTAGATAGATACATGTAGATAGAGATATATACCTGTAGATAGATAGATATATAGATACCTGTAGATAGATATATGGATAGATACCTGTAGATAAATAGATAGATAGATAGATAGATAGATAGATAGATAGATAGATAGATAGATAGATAGATAGATAGATAGATAGATAGATACCTGTAGATAGAGATAGATACTTGTAGATAGATAGATAACTGTAGATAGATAGATACCTGTAGATAGAGATAGATACTTGTAGATAGATAGATAGATAGATAGATAGATAGATACCTGTAGATAGATAGATACCTGTAGATAGATAGATACCTGTAGATAGAGATAGATACTTGTAGATAGATAGATAGATAGATAGATAGATAGATAGATAGATAGATACCTGTAGATAGATAGATACCTGTAGATAGAGATAGATACCTGTAGATAGATAGATAGATAGATAGATAGATAGATAGATAGATAGATAGATAGATAGATAGATAGTCGGATAGATAGATAGATAGTCAGATAGATAGATAGATAGTCAGATAGATAGATAGATAGTCATATAGATAGATAGATAGATAGATAGATAGATAGATAGATAGATAGATAGATAGATAGATAGATAGATAGATAGATAGATAGATAGATAGATAGATAGATAGATAGATTTGCAGCTAACTACAGTATTCAGGGTTTTTTTCTGCTCCGTAAGAATGCAGCATCTCCTTACAACACTAAAGTCATATTCTATGAAAAGCCTGAAACACATGTTACAGTCTGATTATTCGGCAATCTACAAAGTTAAGGTTAAATGGTACAAGCTCAAAAGGTTTTAGCTAAATGATTAAAAAGAAAATGAAAAGGCGTGCAGCCAGCTTTACATTTGTGTGATGAGTTTTCCTATGCACAGAGCACTGCAGTGCACAAAAAAAAAAGAATGTGAATATGCATGTTGCTTGACATTGTGCTGCATAGTGTGAATGGGGACACAGTGAGGGTAAACTTCTGGAGTCCTGAATTGCAGTAAAAGCCCTGAAAAAAGTTCTTAATCCATCCCTACTCTACCTAAAACTAAAAAAGTTTTGACTAGGCTTGAACTGCACCTTAAATTACTGTACAATCAGATGGTAAATTGTGGACACTACACATCCAATTCAACATAGTGTGGGCCAAATATTTGCTGAATTATTTTATAGTCAAATAAACAAAGAATTTTTGCACTAACTTTTTGCGCCTGATTTCCCGGATTTGGGGACCCGGTACCGGCCGGCCGTAGGTCCCCTGGACCCCAAACTTGGCACACATGTAGCCTCTTCCTCTACAAGTGTGCAAAGTTTGTTGTCCAGGAGACCTATGGCCGGGGAGCACCGATTTTTCAAAGCCGGGCACCCCTTCCATAGACTCCCATGTTAAACGGTCATTGCTCCAGTGATTTTGGGGACCCGATACCGGCCAGACGTAGGTCCCCTGGACCCGAAACTTGGCACACATGTAGCCCCATTTCTCCTCTATAAGTGTGCAAAGTCTTTTGTCTGGAGGACCTACGGCCGGGGAGCACCGATTTTTCAAAACCAGGCACCCCTTCCATAGACTCCCATGTTAAACGTCAGTCTAGTCATGGACACAGTGAGGCATGGGCACAGTGAGGCATGAACACAGTGAGGCATGCACATGGACACAGTGAGGCATACAGATGGACACCCTAGGCTTATACTCGAGTCAATACGTTTTCCCATTTTCTTGTGGTAAAATTAGGTGCCTCGGCTTGTATTCGGGTCAGCTTATACTCGAGTATGTACGGTAAATCAAAATTATCAAATTAAGCCAAAACACTGAAATGGAACAAACAATGAAGTGACACACTCCACACTCGTGTTGGCTCCCAAGGATTCCACCACCACTCCCAAATCAGTTTATAACTGGAAATAGACTCACCTGTGACATCACTACAGGAGGGCTCCAGCTAAAAGGGACCTGGCACCTGATTACACTGTTCTCTGTAAGCACTGCCAGCAACTATTCTGTAACAGAGCCACCTACAGTAGACTAGCTAAATGCAACTGCAGTTAGCCTCTTACCAGCTGCATGGGATCTCTAGATGGTTAGCGATAACTAGCACTTTTAAAATAAATGGTAACCCAGGCCTCCAAGCCTCTCCTTTTTGATCCCTCAGAGCCAGAAACCACAGCGAATATGAAAAAAAAACAGGGCAATATCCATAGTGTAAGATTGCATGCACAATATGGGTTATTTATGCACAGTGCATTCACATAACAATTCGGAAAAGCTGCAATCAATCCTCCAGTTGACGTGATGAAGTCATGGACCAGGCCCCGCCCAACATGTTTTGTCAGTAGGCAGACGTCATCTGGGGAAGATGTCCCCTTTCCGAAATGAAGCCTTGTCTCTCTATTATGTGAGTGCACTGTGTGAATAAATTATATGGTGTATGCCATTTTACACTGTGAATATTACCCCTTGTCTCTTTCATATCCTGGTTTCTGGCTTTGAGGGATCAAACCGGAAAAGCTTGGAGACCTGAGTTGCCATTTCTTTTAATAGCGCTATTTGTTCTCTTACCATATAGAGATCCCATGCAGCTGGTAAAAGGGCTTGAGCCTTGTCGTGGTGGAATCCATAGGAGTGGAGTGTGTCCCTTTATTTTTTTGTTCCATATCAGCATTTTGACTTCATTTGAGTACTTTGATCTCCAAAATTCCACACATTCTTTCTCTGGAGAAACCATGTTGATTCTACCTTATCTAGAGAAAAGTTGGTGTACAAATGCAGGTGGTGTCCAGTCCACAAACATTATTGAAGCTATCGAACAGTTTGCTGTCCTCACCAGACCTCGCCTCACTGCTGCACACATTACAATGGATAATACAATGCATAATCCGTATTCTAGTATCCCATAGAAGAAAAAAAATCCCACCGACTACTTTTAAGCCCAACACACACAGGCCAAATGTCGGCAGACAACGGCTGGTTAAAAAAAAACAGCCAACATTTGGCCCGTGTATATGTCGGTCTGTCTGACAGAAGCCTGTCAGATGTGTATGCTGGAAAACCAGCAGCCAACCAACTCATAATCAGCGCCAATGGCAGAGAGAGCTGATCGGAGTGTTCTGGCGGGGCCCATCCCCCTGTCAGAACACAACAGCTCAGGGGGAGAGATCGCTGGACTTACTTCGTATGGTTAGTACAGCGGCTCTGACCAGTGGGTTGCATGAAAAAAACTGTAATGTGTACCCGGCTTAACAGATTCTTCCATCCACACTAACAGCACAGATGGACGAATCCCCCCTGCAGAACCATTGTATTCTGACAGCCGCTGCCAGGGTTGTTTCTGTTGGTCTCTTTCTGCATTTCAAAACATTTGCAAAGTGGCAGTATGGGCTGCATTACAGAAAAGGTTGACTACTTCTGGGCTGAGAGATAAAAGCAATGCTTACTAGTCTGCATTTTTTCCAGGTTGATGGGCCAGAAGAAGCCGCTAACGCAGAGCAGAGAGAAGCAGCTTACCGATATCAGTCGGTAGGAATTCAAGTAGAAGAAGAAAGAGCGTAAGGATTCTTTATACCTCATATGCAGTAGTGGTACTAATAGCAATGTTAGAATATCATATACTGGTGGGACACTGTGGGGGAGATTTACTAAAACTGGTGCACACAAAATGTGATGCAGCTGTGCAAAGTGACCAATCAGCTTCTAACCCCAGCTTGCTTTGATAATAAGGCTTGGTTCCCACTACTGCCACCTTAAAGCCGAGCGACGTATGGTGCGACTTTGCCAGAAAACTTTGTGGTGACTTGCTGGTGACTTGAGTACTACTTTGATGCGACTTTCGGGAATGCCTGGGTAATTGAATCCAAATCACATAAATATAGATGAGGATCCAATTTGGAGGTAACTTCCATTAAAGTCTATGGACATAAGTCACCTTGAAGTAGTACGAGAACCTTTTCCAAAGTTGGAGCGATTTCAGTAGAGCTAATTAAGACAGTTCTCCTTGACTTACATGGAATTTCATATGTCATGGGACTTGGGGTCTCACAAGTCGGAACCCAAGTTGCGGCAGTGTGAACCGAGCCTAAGCCTAGGTTCACATTGGAGCGATTTGTCATGCGATTTGAGAGATCAAATCGCATGACAAGTCGCAGCCTATTGGAGGCAATGGCACTGTTCCAATCAGTGCGACACCGATTTTGTGGCGCCGCACCGATTTGGAAAAGTAGTTTCTGTACTACTTTTGCCAATTTCAGATGTGACTTCAATAGACATCTGTGCATGAAGCCACACAGATGTCTATCAAGTAGCACCTGAAATCGCGCTGACCTTGCTACTTTGAAATCGCGCTACTTCAAGTGATTTCAAAGTAGCATCAATGTGAACCAGGACTAAAACCTAGAAGCTGATTGATTACTATGCACAGCTGCACCAGATTCTGTGTGCACCAGATTTAGTAAATCTACCCCATAATCTGTTATTTATTAATGCATGGCATTAGATTTCTCCTTAAGAACAGTTATATAAAAATGTGTCAAACTTAGAAACTATTAACAACAGATAAAAGAAAAAAAAAAAACATAAGAAATGTAATGGGGAAATAAAATGGAGTTGTTGCCATAAGGGCCAATCAGGTTTAATTTTTTACTGTGTGCGAGATTGAAGAAAAAATCAATAAGGTCAACAACTCCATTTTTGGTGCCAAGTAGCTTTGTGTTATAAATGCAACCCCCCCATATATAAATATATCTATTTATGCTGAACTCCAGAGAAATAAAAAATACCCTTAAATGCTCATTTTTGCCTAGGTTGCCAGTGAAAAGCACATTTACTTACCTTATCTCTAGCTCCCGCAGGCTCCTACTGGAACGCGACTGCTCCCTCACACCCTACGGCACTCCAGCCAGTGGTCACAGCCTCATGAAGTCAATGCAGGACGATCAGTACTGCATTGTAAGTGAGGACACCAAGGCCATGGCCGCAAACCGAGCATGGGAAAGAAAAGGAGAGCATCGGCAACCAGGGAAGCAAGAGGTAAGGTAGGTTAAAGTAGCAAAAAGGAGCAGTGCAGAGGGCACCATACTGCAGGAGTATTTTTTTTTTTATACTACTGGAGTTCAACTTTCAGGTACTATTCAGAAATTTTGTCTATGCCAAGCCAGTATTAAGTAAAGACATGAAAAACTGAAAGAACTGGAATTGATGTAAAGTCTTGCAGCTTTTGTCCAAGAATCACTAAATCCAAGCGCCACAAGCGCCGTCATCACGTTTTCTCTTAATTTAATACCAACA
Source organism: Rana muscosa (assembly GCA_029206835.1). Classification (NCBI taxonomy): domain Eukaryota; kingdom Metazoa; phylum Chordata; class Amphibia; order Anura; family Ranidae; genus Rana; species Rana muscosa. The sequence goes on along the minus strand of CM055122.1, from coordinate 1,007,727,969 downwards.
TTACATATCCATGGAAGGTTAAGCTGTGAGATTATTCTAATAGTATACTAGTAATATATTTAGAATGGTTTAACAGAGGTGAAGACCTTTCCCAGCTAGAAGCCCCCAGGCAGTGGGGAGTGTCCTGTGACACTGGTATCTGTGTGATCGCCTTCTCCATGCTCATGTGGTTTTGTTTACAAGTAATACTTCAACAGTGCCTTCAACTGTCAGACTGATCTGTCTTTTCACCAGCAAGTGGCTTCCATGTCAGAAGATTTATCATGTGGCCTTTCATGGTCTATTGTTGGGGTAAAGTGGTAGATATTCAGCAAAGGAACGCTAATGCACACAAAAGATTCAGACTTTTTTTTGCATTGGCAATGTAAGCAAAACATATTACATACATAAAATGCTAAATTTCTTATGGTAAAGTAATTTTTCGGGTATAAAGGTATTTTTAAATTAGGTTTTCTTTTCATCTGGTTTACCAAATCTACCTGTTCCTTGAAAAGGCAGGATGAACTGCTCCTTTTGAAAATGGTCTGCTGATAAAAGTCAGATATTGGATAAGCACCACCGGGCCAATATTCTAGCTAATTTCCCATGACTACGCATATTTGTGGCTGCACAGCGCACAATAACGTATACATAATAATTTAAGTTTATAGTACATAAATACCAAATACATTTCTACTATTCATGGTTACTTATATGGAGATGTGTAAATAAACTGAATTTGCTGCCTTCATATTCAACTGCAAATTTGTTTCTTTCAGCTAAGCTGCCTCTTGAAACAGGCAAACATCAATGGTTTGCTGTAGCAAGCGATAGAATTATTTGCCTTACCATTTTGCGAATGACTGGTTTAAGTGGTAATTTAATTAAGAAAGCTGAAAGCTGAAACAGTTGATCACAAAAAAAAAAAATATCACATGGAAAAAAAGGAAATGGTAGTTTTTTATTAATTTTTTATTTTTTTAGATACATGTTATGTAAGGAAGAAAGTGACCAGCTTATTATGAAATAATCTTAGTCTATTTTTCTATTTCTTCTGACAAGTTGTAAAATGTAACAGTTTGACAGCAGAGGATCAGCTGGTCTATAGGCTGTAACATTGGGGTTGATTTACTAAAACTGGAGAGTGCAAAATCTGGTGCAGCTCTGCATGGGAACCAATCAGCTTCCAGGTATTTCTGCCAAAGCTTAAAGTGGTTCTAAAGGCTCAAGGTTTTTTATCTTCATGTATTCTATGCATGAAGGTAAAAAACCTTCTCTGTGCACCAGACTTCCTTTAATATTGATCTGAGCCCCATCGCGATCCAGCAATGTGCACGACAGCCTCGGCTCTCTGAGGACTCTCACTCTCATTGGCTCAGGCAGCAGCGGGAGTCATTGGCACCTGCTGCTGTCAATCACAGCTAGCGAACCAATGCGGAGAGAGAGGCGCTGCGGCTGAGCCGCGGCTCTGTGTGTAAATGGACATGCAAAGTAGCTGCTCAGGAGCACGTCCGTTTGGGTGCCCCCACAGCAAGCTGCTTGCTGTTGGGACATTTGGCAGGAGGGAGAGGCCTGGAGCACCAGTGGGGACCTGAGAAGGGGCGAATCGGGGCTGTTCTGTGCAAAATCACTGGACATAGCAGGTAAGTGTAACATGTTTGTTATTTAAGGAAAAAAACAAGCCTTTAATATCATGTTAATTGAACAAGCTGAAGTTAGCAGCTGATTGGCTAGAATGCACAGCTGCACCAGATTTTGAACTCTCCAGTTTTAGTAAATCTCCCCCATTGTGACTGTTATTAAGAACATCAGCTTGTCTCAGCTCCATAGTATGTGGCAGATATGTATAGCTGTGTCCAGAGTGCTTCAATATTATTTCTAGGCAAGCGGCTAAACACACAGTTCAAATACATATAGGTGTATACATGCCAAAAGCTTGCTATTTATATCCAGCCATTCCTTAGATATACACCGCCCTACCAGACAGCACAGCCAGGTTGGTGACCTGACTTTCCTGTGGTTAGAACAATACTGTTCAGTCCCCAGCCTGCCCACAGCCTGTGATTTAACAAAAAAAAAAAGAGCAGAAGCATAATGAGCTCACCCCTCCGCTATCTCCTCCTATCAGCAAGTTCCTTGCCAGCCTATGTGCTTGTTAAACACTGGCGTTGCCCTTTCCCCCTCCAATCTGAGTTCTACTTTGCATGGGTTTACAACAGACTGCTAACTTGCAGTAAAAAAACAAAAACAATTGTAACAACTCTATCAGTAAGTGGTGTTCATTTCTATGTGCCTGGAGTTCAGATTTAATGCTAGCTGATTCCCTCCAGATATAAAGCTTGCCGTTAGTTCATTTTACACCTTGGTTTATTCACTAAAGCTGTAGGCATGCAATACCCTTTAAATCAAAAACTGATTTTTTAGTTCAATAAAGAAAAACTGCATCACATAAATTTACTAAACACAATATTTTATCAGTTTTAAAAAAATGCTGATTTTAATTCAGAAAGACGTGGGTTATATAGGTTCAGGCTGGTAATAGCTGGAAGCTATCGTTAAGTTCTGTCCATGATATTTTTTATTTGCACTAACACTTATTATACATATAAACACATATATATATATATATATATATATATATATATATATATATATATATGTGTTTATATGTATAATAAGTGTTAGTGCAAATAAAAAATATATATATATATATATATATATATACACACATATATACACATATATCATATATATATATATATATATATATATACACACACACACATATATATATATATATATATATATATATATATATATATATACAGTATATATATACAATATATATATATATATATATATATATATTGTCCCCAACGATATTTCTATGAAATGGTGATAATTAATGTTTTTGGTGGTAATTGTAGGCCACATTTTATCAGTCTAATTCATTACTAGGGCTCTTAATTATGCAGGAGGAGATAATGGAATGCATTAGTGATCCTCCATGAAAGGCCTCCCCCACTGACACTGATTTGAAGGAATGTCCCAGCTTTCTTTGTTTCATGGCCTTTTAACCCACTTCTTGACTGGTCACTCATCACTGCCCTCAGTGCAGATCTCTACAGGGAATAGTATGCTGTGTACTACTATTGTAAACACATGCAATGAGAATAGAGTTTAAACATACCCGTTCCCTTCTATTGAATAGGCCTGGGATTACATTTGGAATTGTGCTGTCAAAGTATACAAGCATTCTGACAGCTCTGTTAGTTCCCGGTTGGGCTACCTTCAGGCAAACTGCATGCTAGAACTTGTAGTTCACCACCCACTGTCAGGTCACAAGCATATAATGACAGGTTTTACCTTAACACTTTGCTTTTGTTCTTTATATACACTGTGTCATGCATATCATTTATTTAAGAGCCTGTTAAGTGGGGTTTAAAATTCAATTTCCGCACCAAAAAAAAAAGTAGGATGCCAATTAAAATACCAGTCTACAATTTCACTGAGGCAAGAAGCCAAAATCCTCAGGGTTAACCTACATGGACACAGGAACATGCACACTTTGATCAGAATGGTAGAATTGACTCCTGTATCATTATGAAGCCCATTTATCAACAGCCAAATGTATAATTATAAAAGGTAACTTTATTGCCTATGTTTGTCTTTGCAATGTCCCTGTTTTTATAGCATCTAACAAAAATTGTTTAAGCCCTGGATCACATTGGTGCGATTTGGCATGCGATGTCACATGTCAAATCGCATGCCAAACCGGCGGCAATTACGGGCAATGGCACCGTCCTAATCGGTGCAACGCCGCATTTGACCGATTTCCAAAAGTAGTTTCTGTACTACTTTTGGCGATTTCGGGGTGCGAATTCCATTGACATCTGTGCAGAAACCCGCACAGATGTCTCTGAGATCGTCCCCGAAATCGGGACTGACATGCGGGAATGAAATTGTGCGAGTTCAGCTGAACTCGCACAATTTCATTCCCGCACTCAGTGTGAACCGGGGCTAAAACGCACTACAGATTAGATCTGGATGCATTTCCTGCATAAGCGTTTTTAACGTGTTTTTAAAGTGTTTCTGGATGCATTCCAGATGTTTTTTTTTTTTTTCCTGGTATTTTTTTTAACCGTCCTGGTGCGTTTTTAATGCGTTTTACCACATTACAGTGCTGTCTAGTGCAGGAAAAATGCAGCATGTTCTACTTTTTTTTCTGGAACTGGAACGCCCTGGAACTGACCACACTGGTGTGAACTATGCCATTGGAAACCATATAACCCACTTTCCATGCGTATTTGATGCAGAAAAAAATGCACTGGACTGCATGTGGTGTGAATTGGCCATAAAATCAGATTTCTGGATCCACTAATGCTTAGAACGAGTAAAACATTTTTTTTCTTTTTTAGGGCTTTAGATAAACATATATGAAGGGAGGAAAAATGTGGTCAAGTAAATCTGATAACCTTAGTAAATAGATAGAAAAGTATAATATAATTATATATATAAATTATATATATATAAAGTATATAATAATTAATTGTTTTAAACAATTTTTTTTTTCCCAACTACTTCCTGGTTTCTTGCCTAGACAAATGATGTCATACATCCCAGGAGTCTTCAGGAGGGAAGGAGAGGAGGAGGGGTTTTCTCAGCTAAGCACACTCTCCTGTATGCTTGTTTAAACTAAGGGCAGATGGATTCCAGGAAGTAAGGCCCGGGTCACACTAGTGCGATGACAGACATCGCATGTGATTCGCACCGCTCTGCTGTACATGTCTGTGAAATCGCATCGCATTCGCACCAAGATGGTGCAGGACCCTTTTTTTGGTCCACACTGGAATCGGATCGCATGGGTGTTCACACTTATGCGATCCGATTCCGATCCGATTCCTGCACCATTTTACAGTTCGCACTGCGATCTCCGAAACGATCTGGGGGTGTCGTTAACTTTACATTGACACCCGCAGCGTTTCCCAGATTTCAGTGTGAACCACTGTGCGATTTTGGTGCGATGCTGGAACCCGCACTGGATTCGCAGGGTTCTCGCATCGCACTAGTGTGAACCGGCACTTAGTCTCTAGATAAGACACTACAACTAAAGTGTGCTCAGAGAGTGTAGAAGAAGTTGTACAATACAATACTGTTGGTGACAGTTTTGCATGAACAAACGCCTGTTTCCACTCATATGTCAGAACACAGGAATCAGAACTGCACCTACCCAGCCAACAGACTTTTCCTTGAGGTCCACTAGTTCCAATGGGCTGAACATCATATTTATTATGAGGAGCCCTTTTAAAGCCTGTATACCAAGGGTCTCAAACTGGTGGCCCTCCAATTGTTGCAAAACTACAAGTCCCATGAGGCATTGCAAGGCTGACAGTTATAAGCATGACTCCATCAGGCAGAGGCATGATGGGACTTGTAGTTTCGCAACACCTGGAGGGCTGCTAGTTTGAGACCCCTGCTGTATACCCTTTTCTGTGATTTCATTGGTTCATTTGAATCAATTAAAAGCTTTCTAGTGGCTCTTGGACTGTCTCTGTTGGACAGTTTTTGCACTGGACTACAGCTACCAACTGTAGCCAAGGTTTGCTACTATGCTTATGATTAAGGGACTGTTTCTTTATGGTTATCATGGGTTTGGCTCCCTCTAGTGCATGTTAGACTCTATGTGTGTTCTTTTCTCTTGTGTGAAGACCCAGAGCAGAACATCATGGAACATGTAGTCCGAGATGAGGAAGTGACACTGTTAGCAGGATTAACCTGGACTACAGGTAACAGAATGCTATGTGCACAGAGCAGCCTGCTGGGAGAGGAAATAAAAAGGGCTGGTGCGGCCTGATTTGCTCGCTCTGGATGCCATTTTGACCCTGCCAGCATGAGGTCTGTGTGACAAGGAGTGCTGAGAATCTGCGGCCTACACCGCGGGGAACCGGATAGCCAGCCCCAGAGGGATCTCTGAGGACAGCATCGCTATTCCAGGACAGCGGATCAGCGTGTGTTCCGGACCATCCGGAGGTACCTGCAATCCAGTCTACAGGGAGCTGCAGTGTGGCGCGGCGTCGCCATTTCTACAGGACAAAGAGACAGAGAATTCCGTCTGGAACCCTCTTTTCATCTGATCCATTCATCTGATGTTCATAGTGGTGAGCGGGCACAGCCCTTGTGATAGATAACAACAGAACTGCTGAGTAATTCTTATACAGACTGGCTGGTGGTGCTTGTAGTTCCACGGATGTGAATCTACTTCTACACAGGCCACACACAGCAGGCGCTTGGGGTCAATACACCCATTGTGCCTTATAACCAGTATTGGGGACATCCTTTTGTTACAGTTAAAGGAGGAATATACAAGAGTTATAATTTCTTTGGATATATCACAGTTTAGTTCATTCTTATTGCCTTTTATATCTTGGATTACTATTTACTGAACTACAAAGAACGTGGGCTAGCTGAAGATATCTGGAACAAAAGGAACTATTCTTTTTTCACTCTCTTTCTGTGCACAACTTTCTTGTTTTCTGTTGCATAATCTGCATTGAACTATTACAGGGAGCCACCCTATAGGGTATTATTTGGGTCTATACTGTTGTTGATATTTTACAGTTTGCTGGTCTGTGTATTGAGGACACAGAGAGGAGAGATTCGACACGTGAGATATATTGTTGGGTATTTACTCCTCTGTTCACCTGTCCACATAGGCCTTGTAGTGTGTTTATGTTAAGTATTCATGCATAATGATATATGAGGCTTATACATTGTTAAGGTAAGCTGAGTTACTTATGCAGTTTTCCGTGTGTTTTCCATCTCAGTAAACGTATCTGATTTGTTTTGTTGATATTGTGTGAGTCTCTATCTAATACCACAGCTGTGACAGGATGGAACCCAAGGTGTCAGAGGTAAGAGAGGATTTGCAGATTTGAGGTAACCAATGGGGTACAGAGTCTTTTAGCAGCCCTTACGGGCGTACTGTAGGGTTGTCACCTTTCCGGGATTCACCCGGACAGTTCGAGTTTGGAATCATGCGTCCGGGTCTCAGACTGCCTGAAACCCGGACACATTATTCAGACTGGACTATGGCTTCCAAACAGAGTTGCTGGCTGCAGTTGGCTAAGCTGAGAGTGTCTGTTGCACTCTCTTTCACGCTGCCGAAAGCCAGCACTAACATTACCCCCCCCCCTCAAAAACACACAGATGGGAGAGAGGGCTTAATCTACACCTCTTCCTCCCGCCCCTTCCCCCAGTGTCTGCCCACACTCCAATCCCAGGCACTGTGCCTCAGAAAAGGAAATTGGGGGCCAGAAATTTGAAGTCCAGCAGCCTCAGATACATCTGGATGAGAAGTACTGACTGCCAAGGTGTCCATCCCAGTCTGTGACTGAAATCTCCCCCCTTCTCTCTCCAGCTTCTGAGTGAGTGCACTATGGTAAATCAGGGTTCTCACTCCTTACATCAGAGTTCCCTTTTACACCAGAGGCCACAGTTTTCCCCCTTATAGCAGATTCCTCTCCGTACATCAGAGTGCTCAGTGTTCCCCCCTTAAATCAGAGTTCCTAATGCATCCCTTAGAGTCCCCAGAGTTCTCCCTTACATCAGAGTCTGTAGAGTCCCCCCTTACAGTGAAAGGGAACTCTGCGAGTTCAGATGTAAAAGGGGTACTCTGCGAGTTCAGATGTAAAAGGGGTACTCTGCGAGTTCAGATGTAAAAGGGGTACTCTGCGAGTTCAGATGTAAAAGGGGTACTCTGCGAGTTCAGATGTAAAAGGGGTAATCTGCGAGTTCAGATTTAAAAGGGGCACTCTGTGGCCTCTGATGTAAAGGGGGACTCTTGTTATTAACGCCATATGATTAGAAATGTTATTTAACTATAAAAAAAAATTGCTGTGCGCCGCTAAAGTGTTCGGGTTTGATTTGAAGAAACGGTGGCAACCCTAGGGTACCGCTACACAACTATGGCTGTTACAAAGGATTATTATTCTTTTCATAGGAAAAAGGCAGAAAGAAAAAAGACACACTTCCTCCAGATAGCCATGGAGTGACCTTAGGTACAAATTAAACGTTTGCATGGAGGCATGGCTATTGGAACCAAGAAGACTCTGTTTTAGGAGGCTTGATCATATATTAAGACTGTAACAGTTTTACAATTTTTTTTACCTGTAGGACAAAAACAATCATTATTTCCTTAGTGAGGAAGTTAGAAAATATTCAATTTTAGAGGCACAAAGAAACAGCTGCTATTTACACAGTGAAGCACTCCTGTCCTGCAGCTGCCATAGATGATGTATTAAGTTGCATACAGGTTTATCCAGTCTGTAGTGTCAAGCTGCCCAACACTTTACACCACTGCTTGTCGCTGCTTTATTACCAAAAATTATACCTGGTAGATTCTAGGAAGAGTCTAGGCAACCTGAAGCCAGTAAGAAGTGAGGAACCCCAAATCTTACTATCCCCGTCTGTCCTGCTATGTAGCCAGGTATAGTATGCAGTTTTATGTTACCAGGCATTTTATGCCTAGTTCACACAATCAGAAAATCGGACAACAAATACCGCTTTCGAATCGTTCATATGATAATCTGACTGTTAGTACACAGCTTTCCAGAGCCGATCCCAACAGTTCATGCAAAATTATCTGAAGGGACAAACACGAAAATGTTTCTCATACGATACCAAAATGAATGATTTTCGTTTAATCAGTACCGTTTTAAATAAATCAGAAGACCAAGACCACACATGCTCGGAAATGAAAGAATACATACAATTCAATACAACACATTACATCACTTCCGAAGTTGTATTCTGTCATATGAGAATTTTTGTAACTTTAGTAACCTATTGGTTTTTATTATAAGACAGGCATGCAAAAAAAAAAAACCAGATGATCATTTGTTCGATATTCTCTCTCCAGGTTTTAGTTTGAAGGAGGCTCATGAGAGGTTTCCTCAATGTCCTTGTAGTTATGCAAGAGGTCAGATGTGTGTAGAAAAATATTTTCACTGAGGTAACAACCTGATCATGAAAATATCAAATTCCAGTTAGTATGTGACACATCTTCTTTTAGGCCCCATGTACACTGGGGCTCTTCTAAACGCTTTTCTCCTGGCTGGAGAAAAGCTTCACGTTTAGGTGCATCAAGCGATTAGGCGTTTATTCATTTCATTGGCCAGAATATCAATTTATTCTGGCTGCTGAAATACTGTAAGAGGAACTGCAGTCTGCTCACATCATTTGTAATAAAAACATCTTTGCCATTCTGAAGCTTCCCTCCAACCACTTTGCATTTCATTTTATATAAACTGTGATTCTGTACTTGCCAAATATGCTGCAGAAATCTCCCTCCAAGAAGTCTGGCTGCAGCCATTTTAACTATGGGCAGCTGAAGCTGCTGCCTATTCACTTCCTGGATTTACACAGACACACAGAGGCACACCCCCAGCTCTGCAGCCCTGCAGCTCTCATTGGCCCTCTTATGACTCATCCCCCCTCCCTTCCTGGCAAACTCTCACAGAAGTGAGAGAGTAGGGTGACCACGTGTCCCGGATTGCCCGGGACAGTCCCGCATTTTGCAGGTCTGTCCCGGGCACCTTCATTCCAGGACAATACAGTGTCCCGGAATGAAAATGACACAGCCACCCCCCGGGCCAATCTGATGCCCCCAAGAAAGGCCGCCACATCACCGCTTTACTCACTGACAGTACTTGTCCTGACCGGGAATGCCTGGAGGAACACAATCCCCACCCCCTGCTTGTGATTGGATAAATCATAAATCCTGCCTCTTGTGTCCAATCACTGTGCTGTGATTCGTTACAGCACAAGCTGATTTTTGGGAAGGGAGGGTGTCCCTGAATGGTAGTTTGGAAATGTGGTCACCCTATGAGAGAGAGTTGTGCACGATGTCATAAGCCTAGGCTAATGACCAGACAAGAAACAGGAAGTGGGCTGTATAAGATATTTACTACCCAAAGTTAAAACAAGGGCAGAAGATTTAATAGATGGAAAGATGAAAAATGACTAAATGTCTACTTTAGCCCTGGTTCACACTGGTGCGATTTGACATGCGATTTGACATGTCAAATCGGCGAAATTTGCCGCAAATTGCGGCCAATGGCACCGTCCTAATCGGTGCGACGCCGCATCTGCGGCGCTGCACCGATTACAAAAAGTAATTTTTGTACTACTTTTTGCGATTTCAGCCGCGATTTACATTGACATCTGTTTCAGATGTCTTTGAAATCGAGCTGAAATCGGGACTGCCAGCGGGAGTGAAATCGTGCGAGTTCAGCTGAACTCGCAGGCTTCACTCCCGCAGCCCAGTGTGAACCTGGGCTTAAGCACGTTTAGAAGCGTTTAAGCTTGGTTCGGTGTTTTTCAGCCAAAACGCTCCTTTCTTGAACCACAAGCGATGGTCTTTTTTTTTTTTGCCTCTAAACTTCTGTAAACACTTTTGTACATTTAGGAGGGCGTTTAGACGCCGAAAAACAAAATCAAACTCCTGTAAAACAGGCATTTTTGAGCTCAAGTGTGCATGTGGCATTACAACTTTGAAACACTATTTTAATACAACAATTTATATTTCTGAATTTTTGGCTGTTTGTGGAAAAGTTATACGAAAATAAAAATGACATAGAAAATAAATGACTGAAACAATTTAGGAATATGGCCAAATGCGTTGGATTTGCCTTCTACAAATAATAAGTACTGTTTCTCAGCTATTCCGTTAGAACACAATGAGATACAATAGAGTATATAGACAGAAAAAGTGACCACAGACATTTTTTGAGTGAATTCCCTTTGCAAACACATGACTTCACTAAAAGGGAATTTATACTAAAACATAAGACCAAAAACATGAAGTATAATGCTGTAGCTTTTGTTTTCAAACAAAATAGAGATCCACCTTGAAAATCAAATTCCCTGTTGAACTTTTTGGCACAAATTGACTTTTGGAGTGTTTAAACACAGAAAATAAATATCACATATAATAAATACAGTCCTGATATATTACACTGAAAAGGGAATGAGAAACCTGCTTACGTTAAAATACTTTCCAGTCAAATGTGAAAATTTGTATTTTTTGCATGTAAACTCAGGAGACCCATCCTGCTTGCTTAGTGGAAATACATTTTCATGCTGCCATTCATCTTACACAGCTGGCTGCCCTGCTAGCTAAATCCCTATAGCTGTCAGCGTCCATGTCTTCTGAATGTGACCATTGTGTTCCCGGGTTCCAGCATCTCCTTCTCTCCAATCCCAGAGCGGACTCCTGTATATTGCAAATACTATAGCATTTGCAACACACAGAACCATATGGTGAGAGCCGGTTCACACTGGGGCGGCACGACTTTGGGGGCGACTCGACAAGGCGATCTCAAGACGACTTGAGAGGCGATTTGCAAAATGACTTCTGTATAGAAGTCAATGCGAGTCGCCCCCAAAGTAGTACAGGAACCTTTTTCTAAGTCGGAGCGACATGAGTCGCTCCTATTAGAACGGTTCCATTGAACAGAGCGGGACGCGACTTGTCAGGCGGCTGAGTCGTCTGAGGAGTCGCCCCTGTGTGAATCGGGTCTGAGGGTTTGCCATTCTACCATTATGTATTGTGTTATGCAATTATAGTCTAAATACAAGATCCATGTGTCTTCTTGCTTGGATCTTGCTTTGTGTACAAATGCTGTTCCAGATCTGTGAAATAATTCAGTATGAAACTTTTTGTCTCTGTGCAAGGAGCCTATGGCAGTAAAGACCAGTCACTCCTGCTCTCTCCTTGTGCAGAATGATTGGCCTAAATCAGCTCCTCCCATATTTTTTGGCAGGCAGCCTTCAGTGATTGGATCTGCTGGGCCCCTCCCACAGCTCTACTCTCTGCACAGGATATGTACAGCACAGTGATGATGTCACTGCTAGTTATAAAGCGTAATAATTGTGTTTGGAAAGGCATTTGATTCACACAAAGTGAATATGTATCCTTTGTGTCTATCAAGGAATATACTGTAGTTGAATGAAAGCCTAGAGTTCAGCTTTAAAACCCAACCCAGGGTAATCTAAAAATTCATCCTTGCAGTGGGTCTGGCCTCGCACGTCAAACACTAGCTTGTTTAGGTCTAGGGCAGCCTTTCTCAACCTTTTTACCCCAGGGGAACCCTTAAAATAATTTTTTAGGTCTCGGGGAACCCCTGATAAAACCCATTCATTGGAGGTCAGTGGAAACAATGCCCCTTACTTCAGTGAGAAGAATGCTTTTTTTTACAGTGGTGGTAAGAATGGCCCTCTTACAGAGAGCTATAAAGATCATTGGTGTCATACCACTGGCTCCTCCGAGTGGCATCGGCTCAGAAGTATGTAGGCACCATAAAACAGGAGGTAAATCAGCCACAGCTCAAGGAACCCCTAGCCACCTCTGGAGGAACCCTAGGGTTCCACGGAACCCTGGTTGAGAATGGCTGGTCTAGGGGGAGAGTAAAAGCACTTTTATTTACCCAATCCTGTAAAGGCATTTAAATCGTCGCCAACAGAGATTTTTAGGTGCCGTAGTTTGACGCCATTCCACGAGCATCAGCAATTTTAAAGCGTGACATGTTAGGTATCTACTTAATCAGCTTAACATCATCTTTTCACATTTTACATAAAAATTTAAGTAAATATTGTGTTTTATTCTTTTTTTTAAATTCATTAAAGTGTCTTTTTTTTTATTGCGTTTGCAAAACCGCTGTGCAAACACCGTGTGGAATAAAAAATTGCAACGATTGCCATTTTATTCCCTAGGGTCACTGCTAAAAAAATGTTATAATGTTTGGGGGTTATAGATAATTTTCTAGGAAAAAATACTGATTTAAACTTGTAAAGAAAAAGTGTCAGAAAAAGCCTGGTCAGCAAGTGGTTAAGCAAGTATGCATGGACTGCACTGCAGCACACCAACATGCGTAATGGGCATTACTATTGCAGTGAACTGGTCTGAATGGTCCTTTAAATCATATATATATATATTATGTAAAAAGATTGTGCCAAAAGCTAGACTGACATTCAAAGTGTAGTAAACCATAACAAATTGATTTACTTTATTGAAGTTAGATTAGTGAAATTGGTATTGTGATTGGTTGACATTTGCATCTCATTCCTATAGGTACTTCTGATACCTGATCTATAAATCAGTGAACATTTTTATTCCCCAGAACTGGACTTGCTGTTTCATTCAGATCCTGCTGCCTTGCTCTATTTCTGTGAAATCATGCAAGAAGCAGGATGACTCAGATTGCTAAAACTGGATAACAACAAAAGAATTAAGCGAGTCATCGCATTTGATATGTTCAGCATTTGATGTCTCATATTTGGAACAAAGAGCGATTACCCCTAAATTACGGTAAACTCTTTTCACAGAGGAGAGCTTTCTGTTCACCGGTGTGTTAGGCCAGCAGTATGTAAACACATACACACAGATTATTCACACTGACATTCAGGTAACTGAAGCATCTTTAAAGACATGAAAGAGATCATTGTTGGCCTGATAGCAAAACTTTCATTTGAAGTAACAATAGCTGCACAGATGGCGCAAGGGATCGGGAGGCATGCACGTTGGCACTTGTCATATCTATGTTCCAACTCCTCCACTAGAACTTTCATAAACAAGGTCACATAATACCAAAATGTACCTGTAAATAGGTTAGCTTTCATAACAGTACATACAGGTATTAGAGGATTGTGAGTATTCTCTCATGCACCTGTATTAATATGGTGTATTGTCACACATTGTTCAGCACACAGGGGCTTAAAAATGTTTTCTTTGCTGTGAGATAGTGTGTATTGGCAGAAAAATATCCTAAAGCTCAACCTGTGGCCTTCCAGCTGTTTCGAAACTACAAGTCCCATCATGCCTGACCCTTTGGGAGTCATGCACGTAACTGTCAGCCTTGCAATGCCTCATGGGACTTGTAGTTCTGCAACAGCTGGAGAGCCACAGGTTGAGCACACAGGTCCTATAGTGTCTAGGCCATTCCACTTCCACGATGAGCCCTCTTTCCTTGGAGGATGAGCAGAAAGTAATACTACCTGAGGACACATGGTGGTGGATGTCCTTCTGTATCTAGTGCCTGTGTCTATGAGCCCTTTGCATGCTCCTGCTTTATCTAAAGCAGTGGTTCTCAACCTCGGTCCTCAAGTACCCCCAACAGGCCATGTTTTGGGAATTTCTCTTAGATAAAATAGCTGTCCAAAATACCAAGCCATTGACTCTGATTTAAAGCACCTGTGCAAGATAAAGGAAAACCTGAAAACATGGCTTGTTGGGGGTATTTGAGGACTGAGGTTGAGAACCACTGATCTAAAGTGTAGCAAAAATTCCAGAATGCAATACAGGATTTTAATAGGCTTTTAATAGTCACACGCAGTGTCATGGTTCATATAATGATCAGTGGCCGCCGGTGTTTTTTTTGGGGGGGGCAGCAAACAACCACCCCCCTCCCCCCCTGGTTGGTCGGTCGGTTGATCGGCGGCCCTACCCCATCGGTTGAAGGCGGGTGGGCTCCTACAGGCGGTGGGCAGTGGCTGAGTTGCAGGCTCCTATGGGCGGCGGGCAGCCGCTCCTGGGTCCTCTCTGCATCTTGGTGGCTTCTGCCATGTGGCTCCTCCCTCCTCTTCCTAGGTGTCCAATAGGATCACCTGTCCTTTCAGACAATCAGGTGACTGGTGTCAAAACCCACTTCCTAAATGGCCGGGAGGATCAGTGTTACAACAGCGAATATTGATTCGCTGTTGTAACACACCTGGGTGGGCTTGGAGCGCACTCTCTGAAAGTGAAATCGGTGCACTTACACAAGAACAATGAGGCTCCATTCCCATCTGTGTGTTTTCTTGCATTTCAGAAATGCGCTGCACCAACAATCACAGTAAAAAATGTACCAAGCTCCGCTCAGAAGTTCTGAAGCTTCTTTGGGGTGATTGCTTGGTGTAGGGCGGCCCATTCAGGTGGATGGGCTGCCCTATGTGTGATGAGTGAAAATTCTCCAAAACGCCTCTCCATCTCGCTAAAAAAAAATGCATGCGAGTTGCCGCTATGAAGAGATGTGAAAGGGGCTTGACAGCTGAGTGTTTCTGTCCACTCCCTCCTATGTACTTGTATAAAGATGGCCATACACTATGCAATTGGATTGTATATTGTGTATTTAGTAAGAAGGGTGATCACTGATTGATTTAATTTAGTTTAAAAAACCTGCACCTGGGAATGGGTGGGTGGATGATGTTGGGTGTGTGCTAATGAGGTCAGCTGGTCAACTCCTTCCTGTGTCATAACCTATAGTCTGATCAGGAAGTAAGACATTACTAATGGATACGTCTGGAAACATGGATGAGGACAAGTAAAGTAAATGTAGTTTCGATTTTGTTAAAAAAAAAAATGTCTGTAGATTTAATGGAAAGTGTTGATATTTTTGCAAAAAAAGTACATGAATGCTATATTGGTACGAAGGGAGGCTGGAATTTAGAAAAAAAAAAGTGAACAAAGGTGAACTTATCCTTTAAATCAGCCATATGTTATACTATTTTCTTATTCCATTTCCTTTAGATTTACCTTTAAATATGTAGTGCAAGGGCTTGCCTGATTGCTTACAAATTAAAAGTGTTTAGGTTTGACCGCAAAATAATATAATTTTGGTAAATCTAAAGGAAAATTGTACAAGAAAATTGTATAATGTGTGGCTAGCCTCAGATTAGCAGATTTAGATGGACTTGACTATGAACTCATGCTAACACTTTTTTTTAGCACTTAGAGCAAACTGTTTTTTTTTTCTTTTTGGGATAAAGGTTTTACATAAATGAATAAAAGCTGAACATTGTTAGCACTCCTGTCAGTGGTAAATGGTTTGTCTCAACCCTCTAACTAATACTGTACCTGGGCAGCTAGGTTTGATAAAGAAAGTTAACAAAAAAACAGAATTACTGGCTGGATTGGATCATCAGCTGAAAATAAAGGAAAAAAAGAAAACGAATGCAGCCACAACATCTAAGAATTTGTGAGCTGCAATTAAATACATTTTTGTTTTGGGGTATAATAAAGTTTAAACCTAAATACTCCTGAACAAAAAAATGCAAAGAAAAATTGCCTGTAAACAATCATGCTTAGGTGTAAATGCAGCCTAAAATGACTTTAGTGTAAATGTGTGACAATGACATAAAATACTAGTAGTAGTAATAATACTACAAACAGTAATAATAATATAAATATATGGTACATTCTCAGAAACTAATTTGATCTCAGGATTCAATATGTACACATAATATGTAATTATAATAATACTGCTGTACCTAGTATACAGTGTTAGAAATAACTATTGTCTCATATATAAACAGCAGAAAGAACCCTGGGCTGGGGATCAAAGGATTCTTTTCAATGGAAGACGATTCTTCAATTAGAGTTGGAAACAGCAACATGCAGAAAGGGAAAATGTAGCAGGATATATATCAAAGTAAATGAAACAGAAGTATAACAAAGTAAACATTAGAAAACAATATAATAACTAATACAAGCAATACATGTTTTACAAAAGAAATGTTGTAAAGGACACAAGGAAAATGAAGAGAGAGGGAACGCTTTGTGCAGGGCGAAAGAAGATTAGTTGCAGTAAGGAATGTGATTATCTAGGCGGTAAATGCACCAGTTCTAAAGGTTTCAGGAAGGGCAGAAGTGTGCTTTGTGTCATCATAAGTTCACTGGGGGGAATATCAGTCTGTAAATGCAGTCTGAGGATGGCTAAAAGGTCCAGTGCAAACAAGTAATGTCAGTGAAACAGCTCCTTATAGCGTGGTTTTGTGTCACACTATATATACTGTATAAATATATATATATATATAAAAATATACTCACATGTATTTCAAAAACTGCTGATCTACTGGGATTTTCATGCATAACCATCTCTAGGGTTTACAGAGAATGGTCCTAAAAAGAGAAAATATCCAGTGAGCGGCAGTTGTGTGAACGAAAATGCCTTGTTGATGTCAAAAGCCAGAGGAGAATGGGCAGACTGGTTCCAGATGATAGAAAGGCAACAGTAACTCAAATAACCACTTTTTATAACCAAGCAGGGCTGGTGCAAGGACTTTTGACACCCTAGGCGGAACCTCATTTTGCTGCCCCCCTTGGCTCCACCCCTGAATCCACCCCCTTTGCCCTGCCCATGCATACCCCACCTTTTTAATGAAGCGCCCATAAAATGCAGCACACTAATGCCCATCAATGCAGCCCACCAGTGCCCATCAATGCAGCCTACCAGCGCCCATCAATGCAGCCTCACCAGCGCCCATCCATGCAGTCTACCAGCGCCCATCAATGTAGCCTACCAGCGCCCATCAATGCAGCCTACTAGCGCCCATCAATGCAGCCTCACCAGTGCCCATCAATGCAGTCTACCAGCACCCATCAATGTAGCCTACCAGCGCCCATCAATGCAGCCTACTAGCGCCCATCAATGCAGCCTCACCAGTGCCCATCAATGCAGCCTCACCAGCGCCCATCAATGCAGTCTACCAGCGCCCATCAATGTAGCCTACCAGCGCCCATCAATGCAGCCTACCAGCGCCCATCAATGCAACCTCACCAGTGCCCATCAATGCAGCCTCACTAGCACCCATCAATGCAGCCTACCAGTGCCCATCAATGCAGCCTACCAGCACCCATCAATGCAGACTCACCAGTGCCCATCAATACAGCCTCACCAGCGCCCATCAATGCAGCCTACCAGTGCCCATCAATGCAGCCTATCAGCGCCCATTAATGCAGCCTACCAGTGCCCATCAATGCAGCCTATCAGCGCCCATCAATGCAGCCTACCAGCGCTCATCAATGAATGTTTGCTTGCTTCCATTCATTCGGGAGTCGGGACACAGACACAGTCCTCTGCCGCTGCTGCGCCTCTGACACTATGTGCGAATGGAGATGCGGCTGCCTGCTGAGACTTAGGCCGCGTACACACGACCGGTTTTCTCGGCAAAAAACTACAAGAAAACTGCCGGGAGAGCTTTCTTGCCGAGAAAACCGGCTGTGTGTACGCGGGTTTCAGTTTTCTCGTCAAGAAAACTGCCTAGATTTCCTGACGAGAAAAAAGACGACCTGCGGTCTTTTTTCTCGTCGAGAATCTCGTCGACCTGTTTCTCGACGAGAAACCTGAGCGTGTGTACACTTACCTGTCGCCATGGAAACCCGTGCATGCTCGAAATGACTTTGACGCATGCAGGTAGCTTCCTAGGCATAGGGTGTAGCAAGATGGCGGCGACGGCATCGAATGTGACAAGCGCACGCTCGTCGTAGTCGATGACGTCACCGCGTTCGTGCCATTCAAAAGAATGGCCGGGACAAGTTTCTTCTCAAGATTCTCGTCAGGAAAAACAACGTTTTTTTCCTGACAAGAATCTTGGCCGTGTGTACAGGGCTTCAGTTGCTTGCTGCAGAGAAAAGAGAATAGGAACACCAGTCGTCGGGCGCCCTAGGCAGCAGTGCGCCCTAGGCAGCTGCCTAGTTTGCCAAGTGGTAGCACCGGCCCTGCAACCGAGGTATGCAGAATACCATCTCTGAACGCACAACACATTGAACCTTGAAGCAGATGGGCTACAGCAGCCATGGCTAGTGCAAGGATGTTTGACACCCTAGGCGAAAAACCTAATTTTGCCGGCCCCCGACCCCAGAAAGAGCGTGGAGCCCAGTATCCAGCCATAATACAGGGAACACCCCCTCCAGGAGAGCCATGCATGAAAAGCCCTAACCCTCCTCTGCAGCCTGGCCTCCCTCCAGTCACCAGGGTCCCTTCCCCAGCTCCACACCCTGATCCCTGCAGTCAAACTAAAGCTTCCATGCTGCGCCCCCCCCCCCTTCTATGGGGCGCAGGGTGGAAGTTTAAGTTTGCCTGCTGGAGGGACGAGTATTTTAAAAATCTGAATCCATGAGTGACTGGGGATCCGGATCTTGCCACCCCCCTACCCTGGCGCCTTAGGCAGCTGCCTGACCTGCCTATTGCTGGTGACAGCCCTGAGAGCAGCAAAAGGCCACGCCATTTGCCACTCCTGTCAGTTAAGAACAGGAGACTGAGGCTACAATTCACATAGGCTCACCAAAATTGGACAATAGAAGATTGGAAAAACGTTGTCTGGTCTGATGAGTCTTGATTTCAGCTGCAACATTCAGATGTTAGGGTCAGAATTTGGTGTAAACAACATGAATGCATGGATCCATCCTGCCTTGTATCAACAGTTCAGGATTTAAGTGACTTTGAACGTGGCATGGTTGTTGGTGCCCAGGGCCGCCATCAGGGGGGTACAGGCAGTACACCTGTAAGGAGCCCGGAGGTCCCCAGGGGCCCGGATGCCCCCCCCTTTTTTTTATTTATTTATTTATTTATTTTTTATTGTTTTTTTTTTTTATTTTTATTTTTTTGTAAGGGGCCCAGAGGTCCCCAGGGGCCCGGAGTTCCCCAGGGCCCCGAATGTCAACCCCCCTTTTTTGTATTTTTTTTTATAATTTTTTTTTATTACATTTTTTATTAATTTTTTTTTTATTTCTTTATTTTAATTTTTTTTATTTATTTTTTGTAAGGAGCCCAGAGGTCCCCAGAGGCCCGGAGGTCCCCAGGGCCCCGGGTGGAAACCTCCCTTTTTTATTTATTTTTTATAAAAATAAATCATTATATATTTTTTTATTAATTTTTTTTTATTTATTTATTTTATTTTATTTTATTTATTTTTTGTAAGGGGCCCAGAGGTCCCCAGAGGCCCGGAGGTCCCCATGGCCCCGGATGGAAACCTCCCCCCTTTTTTTTTTTTTGTTATAAAAATGATTATTATTATTTTTTTTTTTATTATTTTTTTTTTATATAAGGGGCCCAGGAGGTCCCCAGGGCCCTGGATGGCAACCCCCCTATTTTTTGTTTTTTTTTGTGTTCGTCAGCACCCAAACCCCCTGCTTCTCAATTCGTGGCACCCCCCCCCCGCTTCTCAATTTGCTCCAGGGGGGGGCCCATGTCTGAAGCTGTGTAAGGGGCCCCAAAATTCCTGATGGCGGCCCTGTTGGTGCCAGACGGGCTGGTCTGAGTATCCAGGGTTTAGTAAGAATGGTCCTAAAAAGAGAAAATATCCAGTGAGCGGTAGTGGTATGGACAAAAATGCCTTGTTGATGTCAGAGGAGAATGGGCAGACTGGTTTGAGATAATAGAAAGGCAACAATAACTCAAATAACCACTTGTTCCAATCAAGGTATTCAGAATACCATCTTTGAGCGCACAACATATCACACCTTGAAGCAGATGGGCTACAGCAGCAGAAGACCACACCAGGTGTCACTTCTGTCAGCTAGGAACAGGAAACTGAGGCTACAATTCCCACAGGCTCACCAAAATCGGACAATAGAATATTGGAAAAATGTTGCCTGGCCTGATGAGTCTCGAATTCAGCTGCGACATTCAGATGGTAGGGTAAAATTTGGCGTAAACAACATGAAAGCATTGATCCACTCTGCCTTGTATCAACAGTTCAGGCTGGTGGTGGTGTGGTGGTGGGGGATATTTTCTTGGCACATATTGGTCCCCTTAGTCCCACTTGAGCATGATTTATACGCCACGGCCTACCTGAGTATTGTTGCTGACCATGTCCATACCTTTATGACTACAGTGTACCCATCTTCTGATGGCTCCTTCCAGCAGGATAATATACCATGTCGCAAAGCTAAAATCATCTTAAACTGGTTTCTTGAACATGACAATGAGGTCACTGTACTCCAATGACCTCCACAGTCAGCAAATCTCAATCCAATAGAGCACCTTTGGGATGTGGTGAAATGGGAGATTCGCATCATGGATGTGCAGCCGACAAATCAGCAGCAACTGAGTGATGCTATCATGTTGAGTCTATGTCACAAAGAATTAAGGTAGTTCTAAAGGCAAAGAGAGTCCAACCTGGTACTTGCAAGGTGTACCTAATAAAGTATCCGCTGAGTGTATATATATACATTTAATATAAGCAGTGTTGATAATTAGGTACAAGTGTCAATTAAACTTTTAACGAATGAACAGCCTAAAAATTGGGCCATCCCATAAAAAAAAAAAAAATTATCCAAAAATGTAAAAGAAATGTACCAGTAGTCCATTCACTTCTTACCCTTAGGCCAGTGGCGGCCCGTCCATAGGGGGTGCAGGGGCGCTGCCCCCCCTCAAAGCTAGTCACAAAAAAAGGTCCTTTAAGTGCACTGTGTTCGGGCGCCGGACACAGTGCACTATGGTAAGCGTGACGTCAACGCAATCACATGATTGCAGACGAGACGCTTCATTTGTGGTTTTTTTGCTGCATTGTGGCGCAATGCAACGCGCCACAGCACTGCTTCATTCTTGATGTGTTTTTTTTTATTAGCACTGCCGTAAGACATGGGCGGTGCTTTCCCTCGGAGCAGCAATGTCACTTCCGGTTTCACGAGCGCCTTACAGGGATGGAACGCAAGGCCTGGGCAGGCCAGGAGGAGTCAGCGGCCGGCCGGTAAGCATCCAGGGGCATCTGACCGACAAGGTCAGTGGGTTATTGCTGATACGCTGCATCAGTGGGGAGTCGGGACAGTTTTAATGGGCACAGCAGGTGTACATGACTGACCGGAAACTCAGCATAAGGAGTATGGCGGGAAGTGAACCCCTCATAATGGGTACAGTGAGGCTGCATTTGATGGCACAGTGGCTGCAATTGATGGCAAAATGGCTGCATTTGATGGGCACAGTGGCTTCAATTGATGGGCACAGTGGCTTCAATTGATGGGCACAGTGGCTGCATTTGATGTTTTTTTTTTTTTTTCAGAATTTGTCAGTTTGTTTGCGGATCACAGGTCTGTGTCCACTCCACTTATTTAAAGCGGACACAGACACAGCCCACTTTCCCCTATGGGCAGTCAGATAGAAACATCTGTTTTTAGCAGATCAGATGTCAGTGGGTGTCAATGGACAACATGTCCATTGTCTGCGGCTCCATAGAGGGCAATGGATTGTCCGATGGGGTCCGCCTAAAAAACTGACCCGTGTGAAAGGGGTCTTAAAAGAAAATCTATGGTCACAGCATACAGTTTCTTACTATACCTTCAGCATTGTAACAATATAAACAATAATTATATTTGACAATCTAACATACTGTAAGCTTACTTGAAAATGTATAATGACATTATTTGTGCAATCTTTAATGTAGCTATAAGCTATTAAATTAAAATTCCTTTATTTTCACCTGATGATCTGGCCAGTAACAACACACTTTTGAGAAAATCGGAAGAAAAATTTGGTACTTTTCGACATCCAAACAAAAATTCCAGAAGAGACAAACTGCAAACCTTTTTCTTATACGGAAAACGATTTTCAGTTAATGTGTACTATTTTTTTTGTATGAGAAAAGTTGGATACGAAAGATTTTGCATGGTCTGAATCACAAAATGAAAATATGTCAAACCAAAAAAAGCCTTTGTCGTTGGAGAATTTTTGTACAATTAGTACCATCCTTAGTTTCGGCTTGTTGTGAAACACCAAGGAAAACGGAACAAATCGTTTGCCTGATTCTCTTATAGTGTGTAGAAGCTTTAGGGGAAGAAATGGAGACACCTTTTGGACAACAGTATTCTGCGTTGTCAGTCTGGGCAGAGGGTAATGTTAGATCTATGCCAAACATCAACAAAGAAATATTCCTAGCTCAACTTACCAGCCAGCTTGGTAACTGAATTGTCCTGTCTAATGCCGCGTACACACGGTCGGAATTTCCACAACAAATGTTCGATGTGAGCTTGTTGTTGGAATATCCGACCGTGTGTAGGCTCCATCGGACATTTGCTGTCGGAATTTCCGACAAGAAAAATTTGAGAGCTGGTTCTCAAATTTTCTGACAACAAAAGTTGTTGTCGGAAATTCCGACCGTGTGTACACAATTCAACGCACAAAAATGATACGCATGCATGGAATCAATTTGACGCATGCTCGGAATCATTGAACTTAATTTTTCTCGGCTCGTCATAGTGTTGTACGTCACCGCGTTCTTGGCGTTCGCAATTTCCGACAACATTTGTGTGACCGTGTGTATGCAAGACAAGTTTGAGCCAACATCCGTCGGAAAAAAAACCCACGGTTTTGTTGTCGGAATGTCCGATCGTCTGTACGCGGCATTACAGTTAAAGCGGAGTTCCATCCAAAAGTGGAACTTCCGCTCATCTGATTCCTCTCCCCCTCCAGTGCCACAATTGGCACTTTTTGGGGGGAGGGGGGAAAGGATACCTGTCTTTGACAGGTATCCTTTCCCACTACTGGGAGTCCGGACCGCGGCCCGTGACGTCACCGCGGGGCTCCCTCCTCCTCCCCCGGCCGCCAGGCAAGTAGGAGAGAGGAGCAACCTCACGCATGTGCAGTAGGGTTCCCGTCGTGAAGCCGAAAGTCTACACTGCCGGGTTCCCTTACCCGCAATGGCGGCGGCAGCACCCAACAGCTGATGGAAACATCAGCTGCGGGTGCCGACATCGCTGGACTCCAGGACAGGTAAGTGTCCTATTATTAAAAGCCAGCAGCTGCAGTATGTGTAGCTGCTGGCTTTTAATTTATTTATTTTTGGGCGGAACACCGCTTTAATGTTAAAAACAAAGGATTTCGTTTGCACACATTTGCAAATACATGCGTAAGCTGCAGAGGCCGCGACAAGGCACCCCAGTATTATCTGTCCTAACTCTATACATTTTGAGAGCCTCCATAGTAGGAGCACATACTGTATACAGTAATGGATGGATTGAGGGCAGGTTTGCCTGGAGGGAGCCTACTCCCCCTAGAGGCACAGGGGAGCACTGGGTAAACCCGGTAAATGGCACAATGGCTATATGTGCTCCTACTATGGAGGCTCTCAGAATTTATAGAGTTAGGACTGCAGTCCTGGGGTGCCGTGCCACGGCCTCTGTTTGCAAATGTGTGCAAACTAAACTCCTGTTTTAAACGTAAGCTGTTAGACAGTACAATTCAGTTTGTTGCAGGCTGGCTGGTAATTTGAGCTGGGAATTTATTTTTTTGTTGTTTGACATGCGCTGCCCTTCCATGTGCTCCTTGTTGTTAAGGCCAGTTATAGGTTGAGGCACTTGCCGTTGTTTGTAATGTTAGATGTACTGGCAGATTTAGATGGACTTGATTAACAAATCAAAGTCAAACTCCAGCTAACACTTTGTATGCTGTTACAGCAATAGTTTTATCTTTCTTTTGAGATAAAGGTTTTACATTAACCACTTCCCTACCCGCCCATAGTCATATGACGTCCACAGATGGGATCTCCCATCCTGGGTGGACGTCATATGACGTCCTGGGTTTGTGGGGGGATATCTGAATGATGCCTGCAGCTAGAGGCATAATTCAGATATCCTTCTATTATGGCGGCGATTCTGTGCACCATAAGAACGATCATAGCGGCAGTTCTGCGCTTGATCGTTCTTATAGGCGGCGGGAGGGGACATCCCCCCTCCTGCCGCCATCCGGTGCTTCTCTGGGCTCTCCCGTGTCATCGGGGGCCCGGAGAATGAATCGTCCGGCGCCAGATAGGAAGCATAGAGATGACTGGTTACCAGATGGTCACCAGTCATCTCTATGACCGTCGGAGGCCTGGGCGCGATGTGATGACGTCACGCCCGGGATCTCAGAAGTAAACAAAGCTGCGATTGCGGCTAGTAAGCATGAGATCGGTGAAATTTTTTTCCCGATCTCATGCTTTCCAGCCTGGAGGAGAGATGTGGGGTCTTATTGACCCCACATCTCTCCATAAAGAGGACCTGTCACACACCATTCCTATTAAAAGGGATGTTTACATTCCTTGTAATAGGAATAAAAGTGATCAAAAAAAATAAAAATAACAAAAAAGTGTAAAAATAAAAAAAATTAAGTAAAAATAAATAAATAATTTAAACGCCCCTGTCCCCGGTAGCTCGCGATCAGAAGCGAACGCACACGTAAGTCCTACCCACATATGTAAACGCCGTTCAAACCACATATGTGAGGTATCGCCACATGCGTTAGAGCGCGTGCAACAATTCTAGACCTCCTCTGTAACTCTAAACTGGTAACCTGTAAAAAATTTCAAAGCGTCGCCTATGGAGATTTTTATGTACCGAAGTTTGGCGCCATTCCATGAGTGTACGCAATTTTAAAGCGTGAGATGTTAGGTATCTATTTACTCAGCGTAACAGCATCTTTCATATTTTACAAAAAAATTGGGCTAACTTTAGATATACACGGCGGCAAAGTGGCACAACTGCACCGAAACACATACCATGTCTGTGTTAACTCGAAACTTCTGGGTCTGGGGCGCGCATGCACGCCGCTGCTCCTGCTGTGCTTTTACACAGCGGGAGCTGATCCACGGGTACCATGGACACAATGTCCGCCGGCACCCACCGATCTTTCGGTACAGAGGGAGAACGGCGGTCTGCCTATGCAATCAAGGCAGATCGCCATTCTCTCAGTACAAAAGGCATGGATCCTGTGTTCCTGCAAAAGCAGGGGCATGAATCCATGCCTTCCCCTAGTAAAAGCACCTACCCCGCGGTAAAGAAAACACTAGCTAGGCACACAGTTAACCCTTTGATCACCCCTGACGTTAACCCCTTCCCAGCCAGTATCATTAGTACGGTGACAGTGAATATTTTTTACCACTGATCACTGTATTAGTGTCACTGGTTCCCAAAAAGTGTCAATAGTGTCAGTTAGTGTCCCATTTGTCCGCCGCAGTATCGCAATTCTGCTATAAGTCGCTGATGGCCGCCATTGTAAGCTCTAACGAGCAGGGCTCTCTGATTCCTCCTGTATTGAATTGTATTGTAACTGTACTGTCTGCCCTCATGTTGTAAAGTGAACTGTTGGCGCCATATAAATCCTGTATAATAATAATTACTAATAAAAAATAAATAAATAAAAATATCTCATAGTTTGGAGACGCTCTAACTTTTGCGCAGACCAATTAATATACGCTTATTGGGAAATTCTTTTTTACCAAAAATATGTAGCAGAATACATGTTGCCCTAAATTGATATAGAAATTTAATTTTTTTCAATTTTTTTATTGGACGTGTTTTATATCAGAAAGTAGAAAGTAGTATTATTTTTTCAAAATTGTCGTTTTTATTTTTTTGTTTATAGCACAAAAAATGAAAACCGCAGAGGTGATCAAATATCACCAAAAGAAAGCTCTACTTTGTGGGCAACAAAAGGAAATCAAATTTATTTTTTTTGGGTACAGCATCGCACAACCGTGCAATTGTCAGTTAAAGTAACGCAGTGCCTTATCGCAAAAAATGGCCTGGTCATGAAAGGGGGGTGGTACATGTTCCGGAGGGCAAGTGGTAAAATATAACTTTATGTATGCTCTGGCTGAACATACTGTACATCATATTTCCCTGTAATTAAAACATGGGAGATGAAAAATTCCCATATAACATTATTTTAATACTTGCTAATAAAATGTCTGTTTTACAGCCAAGAGTATGTTAATAGTTATGTTGCGCGCACATCAGTTTAGTAAGAATAACAGAAATATTACGGCATGCAATGCCTGTTTCTTTGTACTAATGTCTTCTACATCAAAGGCCATGTGTGTGTTTTGGAAGTTTATTGATGTGACAAGTTTGGAGCACTGTCACTTTAATGCGCTTAGCGAGTAAAAAAAAACGGTGGGTCAGGTTACATTGAAGCATGTGGATTGCCTGTACCCATATTCCCACGCCTTCAAAGATGTATCAGTTAGTGAAAGACCTGTGTTATCAGAGGAGGAATGCAAACACTGCAGAGTTCTAGCTGGTGTAGACAGTTGTAGACAGTTGTGATGTCACTTCTTCTCAATGTTCCTCCATACAGCCAGGAACTTTGGATACATT
The DNA here is from genome assembly GCA_029206835.1 of Rana muscosa. NCBI lineage: Eukaryota > Metazoa > Chordata > Amphibia > Anura > Ranidae > Rana > Rana muscosa. The sequence goes on along the minus strand of CM055122.1, from coordinate 1,007,701,106 downwards.
TGAAAAGCCCTAAGAACAGGGGAGTCGAATACTGATAAGTGCACGGCACATTCTGTAACGCTTGCGGTTTGGAGAATGCTGTTTGTATTATGTTGAGCAGGTTCAGGCTTGAATAGTAAATATTTGATCCACTTTCAATAACTCGCAGGAGCTTCACATAGATGGTGTAATAGTTCAATGCAGTCATTAAAAGGTGCCACCTTATTTACGACCAGGAAGAGGCAACGTTAAAATGTAGAAATTGCATAACTCCCATGAAACCAATAAACATTACATCATCAGACCTATAGGTCTCAACTGTAATATTTAGAAACATAAGGCCCAGTGGCGGCCGGTGGTTATTTTTTTGGGGGGAGCGGCAAACAGTACCACGTCCTATCCCCCCCCCCCTGTCGGTCAGTCAGCGGTTCAGTCTGTGGATCGGGTGCGTCTGGTGCACCTACTCCATCTGTGGTGGGCAGCGCTTCTCCCGAGCTTCACCGGCGGCTTCCCTTGCTCAGTGGCGGCAGCTTTCCCTTCCCCTGCTCTCCACGGGCATCGCGGCGGCTTCCGTTTCCTCCCCCCTTCTCTTCAGCCAATTGGAACTCTTCTCTTTTCTGCAAAATCGGAAAACGGGTCTCAGACCTGCTTCCGATTGGCTGGATTGAGGATCAGTGTTTCAATAACGAATATTCATTCACTGTTGTAACCCCTTGGTGAGCTCCTGGCGCAATGCTCTGCGCCACGAGCCCACCCTATTTTGAAGCCTATTAGAGCCTCTGACTCTAATCAGGTGCTTAAAAAAAAACATCCCCACCGCTGTAGTTCACGCGCCCCTGAAAGGGGCCGGACGCATGAATAGGGGGTGGCGGTTTCCTGTCAAAGAAGCGGCCGTGGATAGGGCATAGGGGTGGCGGCCGTGGATAGAGAGGCGGCGCTCCGGCACCCCTAATAGACAGGCCGCCACTGATAAGGCCCCTTTCACACTGCAAGCAGATTCACCCACTTAGCAGGGGATCTCTCCGCTGATCCCCAAAGTATGTGCAAAAGAGGTGACCGCACTCCAATCTTCAGAAGTATAAATGCTTTAACCACTAGGGGTCCGCGCTATAGCCGAATGATGGCTACAGCGCGGACCTAGAATGCCGGGAGGACGTCAATTGACATCCGCCCCTTTTCTCGTCCCTGGCGCGCGCTCCCGAGCGCGCATCGGGGAACTTCTGTGCCCGCCGCGTCATGCGGGTGCCGATGCGCGTGCCTGGCGGCCGCGATGTCCGCCAGGTACCCGCGATCGGCATTTACAGAGCCAGGGACGTGGATCTCTGTGTGTAAACACAGAGATCCACGTCCTGTCATGGAGAGGAGACTGCTGGTGTGTCCCTTGTACATGGGGACAACCATCGGTCACCTCCCCCAGTCAGTCCCCTCCCCCCATAGTAAGAATCACTCCCTTAGGTACACTTAACCCCTTCAGCGCCCCTAGTGGTTAACCCCTTCACTGCCAGTGTCATTTTTACAGTAACCAGTGCATTTTTATAGCACTGATCGCTGTATAAATTACAATGGTCCCAAAATGGTGTCAAAAGTGTCCGATGTGTCCACCATAATGTCGCAGTCACAATAAAAATCGCTGATCGTCGCAGTCACAATAAAAATGCTATAAAACTATGCCCTATTTTGTAGACGCTATAACTTTTGCGCAAACCAATTAATAAACGCTTATTGCGATTTTTTTTTACCAAAAATATGTAGAAGAATACATATCGGCCTAAACTGAGGAAAAAAATATATAAAAAAAAAATGGGGATATTTATAATAGCACAAAGTAAAAAATATTGTGTTTTTTTCAAAATTGTCGCTCTTTTTTCGTGTATAGCGCAAAAAATAAAAAACGCAAAATGATTAAATACCACCAAAAGAAAGCTCTATTTGTGGGAAAAAAAAGACGTCAATTTTGTTTGGTAGCCACGTCGCACGACCGCGCAATTGTCATTCAAAGTGTGACAGTGCTGAAAGCTGAAAATTGGCCTGGGCAGAAAGGGGATTTAAGTGCCCAGTAAGCAAGTGGTTAATCATTAAAATCCACGCATAACATCCATAGACCATGATACAACAGGACTGTAGCAGCAAGGTCTCCGCTGATCCCCACTGAGCAGGTGGATGACAGGTCCGTGTCCGCTCCTCTGATGCATAACAGACACGGACACAGCCCGCTGTCCTCTATGGGCTGTCGGTTGGAAACCGATCGCCTGTCCAATTCCATCCAACAGTCATCTGATCCGCCTGATGGATGGGGGACGAATCCCCATCCGTCTGTTTTTAGCGGACAGGATCGGATGTCGGCGGGTGTAAACTGACAGGTGGACCCGATCGGTCCGTCAGTGTCAAATGGGCCATATTATCAAAAACATTTTCTTTGTATTTGTGGGTGAGGCTCAGTTCACACTAGTGCAACTACAAAGTCATCCAATTTCGAGTACGACTTTGGAGTGCAACTTTCATACATCTTTATGTCTGGCACTCAAGTCTTAAGAAAGTCGCAATGACTTTAAGTCGTATAGATTGGAATGGTTGCCATAGAAATCAATGGGCTGTAACTTGTCATGCAACTTGTGTCCAAAGTCGCATAACAAGTCGCACTAGTGTGAACAGAGCCTAATGGCCCGTACACACGATCCGAATATCGTACGAAAACTGCTCTCCGAGGCAGAATCGTACGATAATCGGATCGTTAGTACAGAGCTTTTGAGAGCCGATCACGACAATTCATCTGACATTATTAGATCGGACAAGCACAAGAATTTTCCTCGTACGATACCAGATCGTACGATTTTCGTTTAGTCAGTACAGTTGTCGTCCGAAAATATTTTTTCTGTCGTACGAGAATTTTCTTGTACAAAGGGTTTTATTGAAAATGCACAACATCAGAAAAAGTACAAAAAACAGCGGTGGACACATCGTGGACTAACAGGTATAAAACTTCAGGCATCAGGAAGGTTACACTGAGAAACTGAAAGTCAAGCCAGCCTTTAGAGGTCCAAGGGCGAGCATAAGTGACCAGCTAAAGGAAGTTCGCACCACTTAAGTCCCGTTAAAGTGGCATTATACTGGTCTAAAATTTATAAACTGGTTGAAATACGGGGACCTATATGGAACCTATGGCAAAAAAAGAACATTATAACGCTTAGCCATAAATAAGGGAAGCAATCTAAATGAATTACATAAAGGAGGGTAACCTCCACCAATATGCCAGATAAACAACGTCACATCTTGTGTCCAATCCCAACAGGACCAGGCCTGTGGGCCAGAACAACAGAGAAAAGAAGAAAAGAAGCAGAGAGAGGAGAGAGTCAGAAGGAAAAATAGCATAAACATAGAACACAAGAGAGAGAGAAAGAGAGAAAAAAAAAAGGGGGGAGGGGAGAGAAAGAAGGGGGGGATAGAGGGGAAGGGGGGTCCACGGGGTGGGAGGGACAGAGGCTTATTAAAGGGAGAGAAGCGTTGGGTCAAATCTTGAAGAGTGATTGTAAGTCACCCAGGGTTGCAAACCCGAAGGAACCTATCGTGAGTATCCGATAATATGGCAGTGAGCTTCTCGTTAACCATAATGTCATTCACGCAATTTTTAACTGCTTCAAAGCTGAGGTTCGGGCTTTTCCAGGCCCGTGCTATGGTTAATTTAGTTGCAGTAAAAAACATGTGCTGCCAGTTGGCGTTCAGGACGTAGGAGTTCTGTAATTGGTTTCCATAAAAGGGCCTCAAAAGGGTCCCTTTTTATAGTGGTATTAAAAAAGGTTGCGGAGCAGCGCATAAATTCTAACCCACAATCTGCATACCCTGGGACAGGTCCACCAGATGTGCGCCATTGTACCCTCCTGAGAGCATCCACGGAAACATAGGGGTGAATAGGACCGAATGAAACTTGCCAATCTGGCCGGGGTGTAGTACCACCTATAAAACCTTATAGGCGTTTTCCAAAAAGAGGACATTCTTGGAGCACTTGGACAATAGTCATGATCTGCCAGGCCTCCGGATCAAGCTGCTTCCCATGCTCAGCCTCCAACTGAAGGTGATAAGGCCTCAGTGGTGGTCTCTTGGAGCCAATTATAGCAGCATAAATGAGAGATATGAGACCCGGGGAGTGGGGACGCGATCTACATAAACTTTCGAAGGGGATCATAGTATAAGGGGTGGGTTGAGATCTTATAAGTTTCTGTAGAAAATGTCGAAGTTGCAGATAACTATAGTGCTCCCTAAGGGGGATGTCATGAGAGGAACGCAGGGCGGCGAATGGGATAATCTTAGTAGGGGTGAACATAGAATAGATGTCCATAAAACCATGTTCAGTCCACCAAGAGAACTGCAACGGATTGTCACAACCTGGTGGGAATAATGGGCAATGAAGGAAACAGAGTAGTGGAAGGTGAGGGGAAATCAGACCCGCAGAATATTTGACCGCATCCCATAACCGAAGGGAATGGGCGAGGCACGGACCTATGGTGGGCGGGCGATGCGCCCGGGGGAGCCAGGGGAGGGAGGCTAGTGGCGTCGGATGAGAATCCACTAAATCAATGGTGGCCCACAGTGGCATTTGTTGCTTCTCGTGGAGCTGAGACAGCGGAGCAATGCCCGCTGCTGTGTAGTAAGCTTGCAAATTAGGGACCGAAAGGCCACCATTGATTCTGCGAGCATATAGAACTTGCCTCTTGATCCTGGGTCTCGTTGAGCCCCAGACAAAGTGCATAAGCTTACGTTGGTGTATTCGGAGGATGTGAGAGGGTATCTGGACTGGCAAAACTCGAACATAATAGAGCAATTTCGGGAGGTAAGTCATGCGCACCGACGCTATTCTGCCAACCCAGGATAACGGAAGAGTAGACCATGAAGCGAGCATGGCCGCCAGCTTCCCAAGAAGTGGGGGGAAATTGGCTTGGTATAAATCCGAGTACGTCGGAGTAAGCTTGATCCCCAGGTAGGGTAATGAAGTTAACCACTGGAAAGAGAACAGAGATTGTATGGATTCCAGTTCCGAGGGGCGGAGGTTAATAGACATTGATTTAGATTTTGCCGGATTAATAAATAGGCCCGAAAACGTGGCAAAAGTATTTAAAAGAGACATCAGGTTGGGGAGGGAAATTCTGGGCTTGGTGACGGTCAACAGGATATCATCCGCAAACAGTGATAATTTGTGTGAGTTACCCGCTACTTCCACCCCTGATATGTCCGGGTGTGATCGAATGGCCTCCGCCAAGGGTTCCAGGGCCAGAATAAATAGAAGGGGGGAGAGTGGGCAACCTTGGCGGGTTCCCCTCCTAATGGGGAAGGTGGGCGACTCAAAACCATAATATCGAACTTTGGCCTGGGGAGAATCATAGATAGCTGAAACCCAGCTCAAAAAGGAGGCCCCAAAACCAAAGTGGCGAAGGACCTGCATCAAATAAGGCCAAGACAACGTGTCAAAGGCCTTATTAACTTCCAAAGACAAAAACATTGTTTCCAGGGATCTATTATGTACTATATGTGTCGTACGAGAATTTTCATGACTTTAGTAACCTATTCAATTTCTACTTGCGACTATTTAGCGAAAAAAGTCGGACGATCTGTTGTCCGATTTCCGGTCATTAGTCTACGTGCACATGGAGCCATCCACATGGAGTACATCCCTCCCCGTGTTTTAGTGCGTCCAGGAAGGACAAATACAACGTCCAGCCCCAAGGCAGGCAGTCTGTCAAAGCCTATGGCAGTCTATGGCTGGACGGATGAATGCTGTATGGCGTGGTACTGGCATTTAGGGCCATGTCCATTCAGGGACGAGGTTCACCAAAATGCCAGTGGGGACACATTGCAGCTAGACAGCCCCGTGTGCAAGGGTCCTTAGGATACATGCGCATTGACAATTTTATATATAAAATATGCCTAATGTAAAAAACTGCATTTTTACCTACTTCAATACCGGGCACTTTCCCCCCTTCCTCCCCAAGCCAATTTTTCAGCTTTCAGCACTGTCGCTTTTTTAAATGACAATTGCGTGGTCATGCTACACTGTACCCAAACAAATTTTTTATTATTTTGTTCCCACAAATAGAGCTTTCTTTTGGTGGTATTTGATCACCTCTTGGGTTTTTATTTTTTGCCAAACAAATAAAAAAAGACTGAAGATTTTGAAAAAAAACATTTTTTTCTTCGTTGTGCCCCACTGATGGGCACTCATAGGGGGCACTGATGGGTACTCATAGGTGGCACTGATGGGCACTGATAGGCGACACTGATGGGCACTGAAAGGCTGCACTGATGGGTACTTATGGGTGGCACTGATAGATGGCACTGATGGACGTGGATGGGCACTGATAGGTGGCACTGATGGACACTGATGGGTGGCACTGATGGACACTGATGGGCATCACTGATAAGGAGGCACTGGCAGGCATTACTGATGGGCACTGATTGGCATAATTTGTGGGCACAGATTGGCATAACTTGTGGGCACGGATTGGCATTCAGATTGGCATTCCTGGTGGCCATGGGTGGCATACCTGGTGGTCATCAGTGGTGGGCATCCCTGGTGGTCCTATGTGGGCATCCTCAGGGGGGCTGCGCTGATAATCAATCAGCGCAGACCCCCCTGTCAGGAGAGCAGCTGATCGGCTCTCCTCTAGTCACATCTGTCAGCCGTGATAGAGGAAAAACCGATACACGGCTCTTCCTGTTTACACCGTGATCAGCTGTGATTGGACACATAAAAATTTATAGAATTACAGCGCTCACAATAATACAAAACAATTAAATTAATGAGTGAAAAATGAATAAAACATCCATATAATGGTGAATGATGTGCCCCAATTAATAAAGTGCAGTTGTGCTCCAAAATTCGAGGTGCACCACACCCCCTCCTATGTCTCCACTCACCAAATAGAATGGACCCCTAGCTTTTCAGTCTAGGGATCGTTCAGGCTTAAAATGCTGGCCAAGGATTGCAATTCACACCAGGATCCAGTGAAGATCTCCATCAGTCATAATGGTCATGTGTGGATAGGTATACCAAAAATTTTATTAAAGAAGGGGACTGATAGTGAAGTACAGTTTGGCAAGGCTTTATTGCGCAAGCTAAGATGGGTACTTACAGAATAAAATATTAAATCGTGCATGGATTAGCAAGGTAATACAACAGGTAATACAACAGAAAAACCGGAAGAGACGTAGTTTGGACTCGAAACCGGAAATTGCGTCAAGGCGTTTGGCTCTCCCACAAGGCATCATCAAGGACCATTAAGATTCTTGATGACGCCTTGTGGGAGGGCGAAACGCAATGATTTTAATGATGCTTAAATTGAAGCAATAAAAATGAAAAATTCCTTTAATTATAGTGCCCGGGGGGTCTCCTTAGTCTGCCTGTAAAGTGGCTCATCTGTACCGTGCATAGAACATGCTGCAGCCAAACTGACCTTTATAAAGAAAAAAATTACATTTAAATTCCTGGCAATAATATTAAACGAGGTGGGGTCCCCCCAAAATCCATGCCAGATCCTTATCTGAGCATGCAGCCCAGCAGGTCAGGAAAGGGGATGAGTGAGCGCCCCCCCCAAACCATACCAGGCCACTGCCCCTTTGTGACATCAGCGACCGGTGGATACTGGGTCGGTGACTTCACAAGGGGGCGGTGATGCTAGGTGACATCACCACATGGCCCCGCCCCTTCCCTATTTAAGAACTGACAAACGTCAGACCAGGCATTCAGCAGTTAGCCTTCGTTACGGGCGTAGTGTTTTTTTTTTTCAGGTCCAGCAGTGCAGCGGGCGGCGTGAGTGACGATGGATCTACTTCAGGGGACATTGTTTTTGTTGTTTTTTTAATAAAGGAATTGTCAACAACTGTCTCCTGTCTTTATTTATTTTTGACACTTTTTTTGGTGAATGGGTAGGGGTACTCATTCAAATGGGGGGGCGGAATTTTCAGGATTTCCAATAAGCCCCTTGCCCACAGACCCCCACAATCACAGCCCAGGGTTTTCGGGAAGAGGCCCTTGTCCCCAACAGCATGGGGATAAGGTGCTTTGGGGTGGGGGGGCTCAAAAGAACCACCTCACCACGTTGGGCATGTGGCCTGGTATGGTTTAGGAGGGGGGACGCTTTCAAATTCAGGTGCTCACCGAATGGGCAAACAGGTGATGTTCGGTCTGAACTTTTGCCTGGCTCGATCTGTTCGCTCAACTCTACTGGTAATGCACCAAATCTCGAAGGCTTCAGTTTTTCTGCATCGGCCAACCCAATGACGGGCAAGAAGTATGTCTGTTCAATGGCCAATGTGTCTCTTCTTAACTCTCTTGCAGAAATAGCAGGACAACAGTGGTGCACTTTACCCTCCACTATTCAATATTGGTTAATTACCAGGCACCTAAACAGGAGTGTGAAGAGGAGTGTGACTCTATTATTTCATCCCTTTTTCATTTTTGAACACCCTGGGAGCTGCAGAAGGGATGTACAGCTGGCCATGGAAGTGAATGGCTGTACACCTCTGTGTGTGCGTACAATCAAGTGGCAATAAGAGGGGTACAGCCATTCATTTTTATGGTCGGTTGTATGTCCCACCTGCAGCTCCCTGGACACAGGAAAACGCATTTTTTTTTAATACTAGGCATATTTTATGCCCATCAATGTCCGTGTTGTTCTCCAAAGTGAGAAAATGCCCACTTTCTGTAGACAGATGTCACCCGAACAAGTGAGTAACATTGTCTGCATTCAATGTTTTAATTGCATGAAATCAACAGCTACTCTCCAGTTCTGGCTAGCTTGTATATGTGGGATTTGCCATTTTTATATACATGAATATGAAGTCCCTGTGGTGTTTATTTCAGCTGTTTTGTTACTATCTATCCTTGTGCAAAGCAAAATCAAGTTATTAATATCTTTTGAAGTCATATTGGTAATACAGTTTATGGTGATGTTGATGCTGACAGTCTGGGGAAGGGACTATGGGGATATACTGGTCAATCCATTGGCAATGTGCCATCGTAAAAGGGTTTAGCACCCCTGCTGAAGGGGGAGAAAGGAAAAAAGTGGGCAAGACGGTAAAGCTGGAGAGTTTGGTGGAATAGTTTAATAGTGATATAATTGGTTGTAGAGTTAGTTAGCAAGGAAAAGGGTAAGTTTGGGTATATGTGTTACTAAAAAATAATACAGTGGTAAAATGAAGCCAGTTAACAAATGCAAATACCCCTTTCCATACTAAATGGATGAAGTTGAAATACCAATGGCAGACAACCCAGCTTGCCCTGACAGAAGTCCTAACCCTTCTCCACAGTTTGTTTTGCTGTTTGAATGTATACTGATTATAGAGACTCTGATTTTAACTGACCCTCTATGTTTATAGGCTTGCTGAATAACTGATTTCTGATTTCCTTTTCATTAAAGGTTGCGAAGACTGACACGATCAAATAGTGTTACTGCTGCTGTGCAAGCAGATCTGGACCTCAGGGAGCATTTTGAATGTCCAGTGGAACTGGCTGAACAGGAATTTCAATATAGTCGGCCACTGACCAAGCAGTATTCTAGAGATGCTTGTACCTCCACAGTCAGCATCCAGGGCTCAGGCAATCATTATCACGCCTGTGCAGTGGAGGATGACTTTGATGCTGATTTTGATCCTTCCATACTACCTCCTCCAGACCCTTGGATTGATTCCATTACAGAAGATCCATTGGAAGCAGTTCATAGGTCAGTTTGTCACAGAGATGGACATTGGTTTCTAAAGCTTCTGCAGGCAGAAAAAGACAGGATGGAGGGATGGTGCCAACAAATGGAAAGAGAAGAACAGGAAAATGATCTGCCTGTCCCTAGTAAGTACTCTGCATTGTAATTATTACTTCTAGTTTTTCGCCATTGCTATGGAGTGCAGGCACTGAGATATGCAATAGGAGATATACAGAAGATTCTAAGTAGGATTTACATTATGTGTTATGTTAGCACATGTGCATTAATACAATGGGGTTGATTTACTAAAACTAGAGAGTGAAAAATCTGGTGCAGTTGTGCAAGGTAGCCAATCAGCTTGTTTAATTAAGCTTTGACAAAAAAACTGGAAGCTGATTGGTTTCTATGCAGAGCTGCACCAGATTTTGCACTCTCCAGTTTTTGTAAATCAACCTCAATGTGTTTTTGTGCATTAAGTCATGCTGCTTAAAAGCAGCCTATTAATTTTGGGTTAACTGTACACCTCAACGCACAAAAACCTGCACTTATATTTTTAAGGCACTGCATCACATTGCACAAATGACAAACATCTGTATATTGAGGTGCGCTGAAATGCATGTGCATTGGGGTGCTATTCAAAGGTAATGGCACCATGGAACGCCCGGCACCATACACATGCATTTCAGCATAACACAAAAGTCTGAATGTGGCCTTAGTACCTCATGCTTGGCTCAAATGCTTAAAGCCCAACTCCAGGTTTACCTTCACTTTAAATAATTGGGGACTTCCCGTCTGTTGCCGGAACTAAATCAGTTGACTGGGGTCAAAATCGTGACGTTATAATATCCACCCACCTCTCCACCTCAGCCAATCAGAGGGAGCCATTTGTTCACTGATAAAAAAAATACTAGGCCTCCTGTGAATGCCCGAGCAAGCCCAAATTGATTTTGTTCTGCCAGCAGACAGGAAGTTACCGTACCACTGCCCGCAACACAGCGCTGATGCTACATACAGTTTATACAGTGCTGACAGTTAGTAAAGGAAAATTGTTTTTTGGGCCAGCTTGGCCTAAACTAACTATTTCAAAGTGAACTTAGGCTTTAAGTACTTGGCTTTTCTGATTGTTCAGTTTTTTTTTTTTAAAGTGACAGAGTCATACTAAAAGCTGCTGCAGGTATGTGGCACATCTTGGTGCCTACACTTCATACCTGTCAGCACTTTTTAATAAATGAACAATAATGAGTAATTAGATGCAACAAAATCCGTACCATTAATTGCACATTAGAAAAACTATGCTGGTATGAATGATGTTTCTTTATCCTCAAGCATTTTGAAAGGGAAGTGTATAGTCCATAAATCACAGGTCTGAGGACCAGGTAGGCAACTCCTTACTGAAAACACAACAAAAAAATAAAATAGCAAAATAACCTCTGCCCCATGCACAGCACAACACAGCCTGTTTATTACATTGACATCCTTTCAAATTGGCTGTTTTGAATTTGTGCAAAAAACATGGAAGAACATTGATATAACTTTTCACAATAAACTCTCCTTATAGTTTCTAGAAGTATTCACCACCCTTTGAGTCTTCATGTTTTATTGTCATAGATTATTGAATCACAGCAGGTTGAATTTAGATTTTTGTCACTAAAAATGGATTCTCATCTGAAAACAGATCTCTACAAAGTGATTTAAATAAATACCAATAAAAACACCATTGATAGCCATAAGTAGTGAACTCTTTTAACCACTTGCCGACCACCTAACTGTAAATGTACGTCATTACTTTGACATTAAATAACGGGTTTTTGCAGCAGCTAGCTGCCATAACCCGGGTATATATTTTTTTTGTTAGGCAGCCGGCTTTTTTCATAAAAGTGATTCCATTGGCCAATTCCCTGCAGGAGAGGTCGTTTTGGAGCTTACTGGAACTGTCGGTGGGCCCGGAACCGATCCCATATGGCCAATGGCTAGGCAGAAAGTCGAGTGAGAGCAAGATAGCCCCCACTCGGCTCTATGCCCTTGGACAACCAGACCGACCTCTGACGTCACTTCCGGTTCTCAGGCATAAAGAAATTATTTTTATTTTTTTAAGTCAGTTTAATTTTTTTTTCTTCTTGCTTTTAAGGGTAAATGAGAGATCTGGGGTCTATTTGACCCCAGATCTCTCAATAAAGTGAACCTGTCGTGAATATTTATATTACAAGGTATGTTTACATTCCTTGTAATAGGAAGAAAAGTGATCAAAAAATAAATAAAATAAAGAGACATTGTAAAAATAAAAAGTATAATAAATAAGATTTTTTTTTTAAAGCGCCCAATATATACGTGCTCGCGCGCAAAAGCGAACACATACGTAAGTCGTGCCCGCATATGTAAATGGTGTTCAAACCACACATGTGAGGTTATTGCCATTTCACAAGCGTGCACAATTTTAAAGCATGACATGTTAGGTATCTATTTACTCGGCGTAACATCATCTTTCACATCATACAAAAAATTGGGCTAATTTTTATGTTTTGAAAGACCGCTGTGCAAATACAGTGTGACATAAAATAATGCATCGACGGCCATTTTATTTTCTAGGGTCTCTGCTAAAAATATATATATATATATAATGTTTGAGGGTTCTAAGTAATTCTCTATCAAAAAATACAGATTTTTACTTGTAAACAACAAATGTCAGAAAAAGTCCCGGTCAGCAAGTAAGTACTTCTGAGTATGTGAATTTAAAGGGCTTTGAATGCCAAATAACGTAGGACCCATTTTGATAGTCACATTATGATAACATACAGTAAGATGCATGTTTTACCACATGTTACTGCAATGACTGTGCTATTCATTTTTAACAGCAACACAACACATTGCACAGTACTGGCCAATGGACAATGTACTGCAGCCCACCACAATGAACGTGGTGTTAATGGTTGTGTGCTGCATAATGTTGCTTGTCCAATTTTTAGGGCATTAGGGTATGCTGTCATCCCCTTCAGAATAAACAAACTACCTTAACCCTTTGAAGTGATACTAAAGCTAAAAATGTTTTTACCTTAATGCATTCCTTGCATTAGGTTAAAAAAAAAACATTTTTTTATTTTGAAGAGAGGGGAGAAGAGATCCAGCACTGTGCACAGCTGTACTTCTTCTCCCCTCTCTTGCTCTTCACACAGGTCCTCGAACAGCAGAAGGCGCCATTGGCTCTTGCTGCTGTCAATCAAATGCAATGAGGGGGACATGGGAGGTGGGGCTAAGCCTCGCTGTGTGTGTCTATGGAGCATGGCTCCATTTTCATCTGGCAACCCAAAAATGCAACATGAGTCAGGTTTCAAAATACAGCAAAAAACTAAACATAAGTGACATTTGTCCCATTTTGCCCCGATAAAGCAGGGGATCTGTTCATTTGTGTGTGAATGGACAATGTCCATTCACAAGAGTGTGACTCGGGAGTGATCCTGCTCGAGTGCCCCCATGGCAAGAGGCTGGCTACTGGGGGAAGTCAGCAGGGAGGAGGAGCCAGAACTGCCAGCATAGGACCCAAAAAGAAGAGGATCGGGGCTGCTCTGTGCAAAATCATTGCACAGAGCAGGAAGTATAGCATGTTTATTTTAATTTTTTCAATAAAAACAGAAGCTTTACAATCACTTTTATGCCACGTACACACGACCGGTTTTCCCGGCAGGAAAAAAAACAACGCTTTTCCCCACGGGATTTATCTCAAGCCTGCCTTGCATACACACTGTCACACAAAAGACCGCTGAACATTTGAATGCAAAGAACGCGGTGACGTCAAAGACTACGACGAGCCGACAAAATTACGTTCTATGCTTCCGCGCATGCACGTTTTTTTTCCCTCAGCAAAAAACTGGAAAAAAGAGAGCTGGTTCTCTTTTTTTTTCCTGCAGTTTTCCTGTCGGAAAACTGTGATGGAGCATACACACACGGCCGGTTTTCCCGGCCAAAAGCTGTCATGGCAGTTTTCCCGATGAGAAAACCGGTCGTGTGTACGAGGCATAAGACTACATACTTGAATTGAATTTTCTTTTTTTAAACCAGAGTTTAGTGTCACTTTACAATTCAGGTACATTAGGTTATTAGGTTATATTAAGATCTTTTCGTTTTTCAGGTTTTATTTTTTCAGACCAGTAATAGCTACTAAGTAACAAAAAGTCCTTAGTGTTTGTAATCTTGCTAGAAACATCCTTCAAGCCTACGTAGTATAACAGTCCCAGATTGTTATCAGTCTGGCTGTCAAACATCATCTCAGAGTTTATTTTACTAGAGAGACTCCAGCACAGAAAATGGGAATTGTATTGAAAGTATTTTGCTTGAGCTGCTGCTGCCGCTAACATGAGGTCTGGCCACTCCCAGTAAAATGATCCAGGCCTTTGTGGGACAAAGCAACCCTTGTGTGAAACAGCTGCTCCATGGACCTAGCTCATTACAACTTGACAACAGCCTGTAACACTGCAGGGATCTGTGTGCCATTATCTCACCGGCAACTAAACGGCTTGATAGATGAAATAGTTGTAGTCCTAACTGGAAACACAAAGTACATGTGAAGGGACTTACACAAATATCTGTTCTCCCTCAATGCACAGGAAATAGATTTCTAGAGTTATATTGATTATTTAGTAGAGTTATTTTATTGCGGATGTTCAGTGCAGTGCAAACATCAGTAGAAGGACACATGGCTGGCTAAATAGCCCTAGTTATTTTTTTCTGTGCATAGAATCCACATGTTGAATTTTGGACTATGTTCCTTTTATGCCAAGCCTGCCATGCGCTATGATAAAATCACTTAATACAGAAACTTGTATTTACATAACACCAACGCTGTATCCTGGCCTAGGCCGACAAGGCCCAGGCCTAGGGCAGCACTTTGCAGGGGGGCAGCACGGAAAGAGTTCCCGCCACTGTTAGTGTAGTGCCAGTCTTATGGGGCGGACTGGGCTGAGAGGCAAATTAGTGTAGCACCCCCATAAAGTGGCCGCGCTGATTCCGGTATGTGGGCGGCCGGCCGGCATTCCGCAACTGTGTGTGTGTGTGGGGGGGCACGCTACTTCTAATTTTGACTGTCCTATCATCCTGGACCACAAACCTTCCTCACTGTGCTATGTTTTCTGCTGCACCATTGGCATGGAAATATTTTCTTAGTCCTCTCCATAAAATTATCAGAAATTTGTGCTTAAAGTAGATTTATAGGCAACACTTTTTTTTAGCCCCTGTCAGTTTATTTTTTACCATCCCTGTCCCATAGCAGAGATTTCCCTTCACTTCCTGCCCCATAGCCAAACAGGAAGTGAGAGGAAATCTATGCAAATTAAGGGAATCCATTGCCCCGCCCCCCAGGCCCTCAGAACTAGTGTCCCCACTCAAAAATGTCAGGGCGGGTCTTAAACAGCAAGGGGTGTGGCCTTGACAGGAAGGGGTGGGTCATATTTAAATTAGGGGGTGTACGAGTTTAGTCAGGCCTAGGGCAGCACAAAACCTAAATACACTACTGCATAACATGCTGTTAGAGCAGATCAAACTTTTTTTTGCCAGACTTTATTTTTATTTCTTTTTTTGTATTTATTTTAAATATCATATATTTTACATTGTTTTTATACATTTTTATAAAATGCTATTTTACAGATACTAACAAACTTTTTTTTTTTTTTTTCTTACATGCTGTTAGAGCAAACATACAGTGTACATTTGCTTACTACATAATACAGTACAGTGTTTTTTGTCAGTCTTTGTATATATATATATATATATTTTTTTTTTTTTATTTTTTTTTTACAAATATATACAGTATGTATATTACATTGCTTTCGTTAATTTTTATAAAGTCTTTATTTTACAGATAAACATATAAAAACAAACTAGTTTTGGGTTTGTTTGTTTTTTTGCTTTTTTTTGTCAGGTAAGTTTTTATGGCAGAATAGACTTTTCAGCACCGTATGCCAAAAAAAAGCTCTTTCCCTGCCTGCTTGCATTTTTTTTTCTTTTTACTTAAAGTATAACTAAAGGCATTTTTTTTTATTGTGGAGAGGGATTAGAACACCTGTCAGTTTTTATTGCTGTCTGTGCCCCCATTAGGGAGATTCATCCTGTTTGTCCTGTCCTGAAAGTGAGTTAAAGGAAATCCCAAATTTTGGTTTGTCCCCAGAAAAGTAATAGAGGGAATATTTTCCAATGGGGATGCTAGCTCTGGTGACCAGGGGGGTCCCCAAGGAATCCCCTTAGGCTACTTTCACACTGAAGCGCCGCTAAAGCGCTGGTCGTTTTTGCAGTGCTTTGCAGCGTTTTAGCAGAGCTTTTCGGGCACTAGCGGACCGTTTTTTAGGTCTCGTGACAACGGGACCTTAAAAAAAGAAGAAAGACCAGTTTTGCGGTGCTTTTAAAATGCTTTTAAGGCGCTTTGGAAGCGCTGACCATTCATTTCAATGAGTAGGGGCGTTTTGGGAATGCTATTTATAGCGCTCCCAAGTTGCCCCAAAGATGCTGCTTGCAGGACTTTTCCTAACGTCCCGCAAGTGCACGGCCCGAGTGTGAAAGCACACATTGAAGTGATTGGGAGGCAGTTTTCAGGCGCTTTACAGACACTATTTCTAGTGCTAAAACGCCTGAAAACTGCCTCAGTGTGAAAGGGGTCTTAATTTGCAGGGATTTCCTCTCACTTCCTGTTTGGCTATGGGATAGGAAGTGAAGGTAAATCTCCGCAATGGAACACAAATGGGGAAAAAAAATTGGTAGTGGTTATAACCCTCCCATACTCTAACCAAAATAGGAAGAAACGTTTTGCCTATAGTTCTACTTTAATTGTACACTAAAGCTGGCCATAAGTAGGCTGAAAAAAAAAAAAAAACAGATTCCTCCATCCACACAAGCAAAGTAGATAGAGGAATCCAAAACCCCCCTCCGCTGCCACTGATCAACAAAAGTTTACCAACATTCCTGTTCAACTGAAATTTTCTCAAACATGGATGGCCTCACATGGATCAAACTTTGGCAGGTCATGCTGACCCACTTGAATTTTGATCCATCTATGGCCAGCTACATTCTTGGCATGTCATGGGTGCTGGAACAAAGTAACTTCTGTGAGCATGCACAAGAATTTATGTCATCACTGGCAAATAAAAAGAGATGGCTAGAGGCTCCAGACCCAAAAGAAAACCGGGAGAACATTGTAGCAGCAGGGACAGAACAAGGGACAGCATACATTTTGCATCCTGGAAGAGGGCACTTTGGCAGGTAGGTATGTCATAATGTGCAAATATGCTGTGTATTCTTTGCACATTATGGCAAGAGCCCAAATCTATTTAGTTCCACTTTAACACAGGGTGATTCCATGCCTGTGTGTGCAGTATACATGGCACTTTCTAATAAGAAAGCCCAGCACTAGCTCTCAACTTCTTGACTGTTCCTACAGACAAATATCTAGACTTTATTGCCTCTGGTACGAGAGTAGGAACTGTTTCCTCTGCTCAGTTAATACTTCAGCTCAATAGCTGTAAACTTAGATCCTGTTATTTAAGAACATATAGCACAGCAATAAACCAATAAATCTGGAACCATGAAGTACCAGGCCCACTACCTGCTTGCTGCAAGAGATTAAAGTAGAACTATAGGCAAAACTTTTTTTT
Organism: Rana muscosa; assembly: GCA_029206835.1. Lineage (NCBI taxonomy): Eukaryota > Metazoa > Chordata > Amphibia > Anura > Ranidae > Rana > Rana muscosa. The sequence continues at coordinate 1,007,683,810 of CM055122.1, read as the reverse complement.
TTCATTTTGGATAAAGCAGTGGAGGGTTATAACCCCTGTCAGATTTTCTTTCGCCATCTGTGTCCAATCGAGGAGATGTCCCTTCACTTCCTGTCCCATTAACAAACAGGAAGTGAGAGGAAATCCCTACAAATTAGGGGAAATCCTTGGGTAACTCCAGGTCACCAGAACTAGTGTCCCCATTGTTAGATTTCCGCTCTATTACTTTTCTGGGGACAACACAAAATTTGGGATTTTATTTTACTTTCACTTTCAATGATAATGGTAAACAGGATAAATAGAGAGGGTGACTCTCCTTAACAGAGACACAGACAGCAATAAAAACTGACAGGTGTTCTAATCAACCCTTACTCTATCCAAACCCCCCCAAAAAGTTTTGCCTTTAGTTATACTTTAACCACTTGCCGACCAGCCGCCGTCATTACACTGCGGCAGGTCGGCTCCTTAAAGAGCTATAGCAGGCGCGCGCCCCGCTGCACGGCGGGGGAGCCGATGCGCGTGGCTGGTGGCCGCGATGTCCACCGGCCACTCACGATCGCTCCACAGAGAGCCAGAATGGGGATCTGTCCATGTAAACAAACAGATCCCCGTTCTGACAGTGGAGTTGAGAGAGATCTGCTGTTCCTAGTGATCAGGAACAGCGATCTCTCTCCTCATCCAGTCAGTCCCATCCCCCCACAGTTAGAAACACCTCCCAGGGAACACATTTAACCCCTTGATCACCACTTGTGTTATCCCCTTCCCTGCCAGTGTCATTTATACAGTAATCAGTGCATTTTTATAGCACTAATCGCTGTAAAAATGTCACTGGTCCCAAAAAAGTGTCAAAAGGGTCCAATCTGTCCGCCGAAATGTCCGGTCCCGCAAAAAATCGCTGATCACCGCCATTATGAGTAAAAAAAAACAAATTATAATAAAAATGCCATAAATCTATACCCTATTTTGTAGACACTATAACTTTTGCGCAAATCAATCAATGTATGCTTATTGCGTTTTTTGTTTTTTTTACCAAAAATATGTTGAAAAAATACTGGCCTAAACTGATGAAGACATTTTTTTTTCTGGATATGTATTATAGCAAAAAGTAAAAAAATGTTTTTTCCAAAATTGTCGGTCTTTTTTGTTTATAGCGCAAAAAATAAAAAGGTGGTGATCAAATACCACCAAAAAGAAGCTCTATTTGAAAAAAAAGACGTTAATGTTGTTTGGGTACTGCGTCGCATGACCGCGCAATTGTCAGTTAAAGTGGTTGTAAACCCTAGGACACAACTTAATCTTATAATATAGCCCCTAACACAGGCAGCTGTACTCACATTTTTACTTTCTCAGAAAATCGTCTTTTTAGTAATGATGACGTCACCCGCGATTGCGCAGTAGTGACCTTCATTTGCGGCTTCTAAAGAAAGCCGTACTTCTTATCTGGAAATCCCTATGAGCATCTTCTCCTCTGCTCGGCACAGAGGAGAAGTCTCATGATATTACATTCATTCTCTGCTTCCTGATTCTCCCCCATGTGACTGAATAAGACGTCACACAGGGGAGTGAATCACAGCAGCCGCAGCCGTGTATGTTGGTTGCCGTGGTAACGTCAATCGAAAACGAGGCTTGGTTACGGCGCATGCGCGAGATTTCGTACAGGACTAAGGGCGGAAGTGACGTCAGAAAAGGATTCAAGAAACAGAAGTTATAATTGCGCGGTCAGTACCCGGAAATGCACTGAACTAGAACATCTCAAAAACTGTATTTACAGGCCTCGGTTTTAAATTAATTATAAGTGTTAAGCATTGCAATTAGCTTGTGTAATGTAATATTTGAAAAACTGAGAAAATCGGCATGGGTTTACTTCCTCTTTAAAGCAACGCAGTGTCGAATCACAAAAAATGGCCTTTAATTAAGGGGGGAAATCTTCCAGTCCTTAAAGAAGAAGTATGGGTTTCCCATTTTTGGGCGATTTATACTTACCTCGGTGGATGGAGCATCAGACTGATGCTCCAGCTGTCCCCTGCCGTCTGTGCACTGGGAACCGAGCCACCGAACATCGCCGATGGCTCGGTTCTCACAGATCGCCGAGAGGAAAGCCGCTGACTGTCAGTCAGCGTCTTTCCTCTCTGCTTCTCCACGCTCATTGGAGCACTGAGCAGTGGAGGGGCGGGGAGAGGCTGTCTCAGCGGCTCGCTGAGACGCTGAGACTGCCATCATTCAGGGCAGCTGGCGGATCTCGACTTGGGAAGTCGTGATGACGCGATGCCTCGACTGATGGCTGTGACGTCAGCGGAGAGCGGACTTCAGACCGCTCTCCGCTGAAAACGGGTCACAGGAGTGCAAAACTAATTGCACTCCTGTGACCCAGAGGAGAAGCCCAGCCTAAAAAGCTCAGGCTGGACTTCTCCTTTAAGTGGTTAAATATAAAATATTTAAATCCAGTGTTTCATATTCACTCAGCAAAAGGACATATAATATGCTTAAGTAGTTTTAATTAATTTAATTTGTGTATTTAAATATAAATGAAACTATTACACGTTCCCTGTAATGCAATCGGCTCACATTTCTTATGTCATGGTCTGATCAATGCTGTGTTTGTTACAGATTGAAAATATACCCAGATTACCGTATACCAATAGAATAGTTCACTAGATTTAAGAAATGTTGGATGGGTCTGCTAAAACATAAAAAGGGGTTAGATTGGTCAAATGAGAATCTTTTTCATGACAAGACAAATGACAGGTCTGACATTCCAAAGTGTTTTTTACACAGCCCGCATTTCCTGTTGTGGATGCCGGCCATACATACTGCAGTGGTGAATGTATTTGTTATTTAGAAGAGCAGGCCATGGAGGACAAAAGTCATTTAAAGCGGTTGTATAGTCCATTTTTACACTTTGACCTACAGGTAAGCCTATAATAAGGCTTACCTGTAGGTAAAAAAAATATCTCCTAAACCTTTACAGTTTAGGAGATATTCCCCTTGCAATGAGCCGCTGACTGCAGCGGCGCATGCGCACAGGGGATTCTCGGGTAAAGGCTCGGCAGACGCCAGACCTTGCCGGAAAGAAGTCTCCCGCGCGAGTGACGACATTGTGGCTCCAGCCACTCACAGCGCTGGAGCCGCGATACCCGGAAGACACGCCGAGGCAACATGTCAGCTACCTCAGCGTGGACCAGGTGAGTTACCAACGCCTCGTTCTAAGGTAAGTATTTCATAATGAGCTAGTTTATGCGTTGCATACTAGCTCATTATGCCTTTTGCCTTAAAGGTGACAAAAATTGGGGGACTATACAACCGCTTTAAGGCTGTGTTTTGCCAGTAGAGAGGGATTTCCAATATTTTCATCTGTAGAGACAAACATTTTGCATTATCTGTTGGTAAGGAATTACTGAGGGTGGAACAGATGCCCTGTGCCAGCAGATTTTTATTGCCAATAGCAGTGTTTCTATTCAGAGACAGTGCCCAAACTGCTTTGTTTGCCTACAAACCCAAGGCCTGGCCACTATCTGATGCCATAAATTTTAGAGTATCTATAATAGGGACACATATTTCACGGGGGGGGGGGAGCGGTAGTCAATAGTGTCCCTGCCTTTTCTGTGCCATATGGTCTACAATCATTCACAATGATAACTTCTGAAAATTGCAAAGATCAGTTGAGTTGTCACAAAATTGGCCACTGAGCTTCCTTTAGCAAAAGCCTTTGGCTGGGACCTTGTGTCTATCATGAAAGCACAGCAGTCAACTCAGACAGAAAGACAAAGACATTCTTGACATTATTAGCTACTTAGTAACAGCACAGGCAGGCAGATCTACTGACAATGTCTGACCAGATACCAGACCCTTTTCTTGCTGTTCCCCTGTGCAGCTCGATAAAAGTTGGGAATCAATTATTTTGCTATGTTGACTAATTGCTGTGAAGAGAAGTCATCAAGTTATAAAAGTTTATCTAGCCCATTCAGATTTTTCTTCACAAATTGATGTTACAAAATGATTAAATCCATTCATTTACAGAGCAAGTTTAAATTCAGATTGACTCATACTGTAGATCTGATTGTTTGAATAATTAGATAATAAATGAAATAAATAAATAAATCAGATAAATAATTAGATAAATTAGATAAATAAATTAGATAATAAATCAGAATCAGATTTTTTTTTATTGATTTATTGCTATGGAAACAATCTATAGTGATCAAACATATAGTTAAAACCCTTTAATATTTACTCAGTTACAATGTAAACAGTATAGTTTCAATGAATGACTGGATTGATATTTATATTGCTAATATTGCTGTACTTGAGTGTAAAGATTTATTCAGGCCATACCAAATGAATCATGCAATCTATATATGTTTGTACAGTATATGAAAAAAAAAACAATTTCAATATTATTTTGCTGTTATGTAAGTTAGCAGAATGTGGGCTATACCACAAGCTTCCTAGCATTGGGGAGAGATTGGATCTCCTCCACTCCCTTTTATAATTGTCATAAGCAATATTTTCCTGAAAAAGGGGGTATTGGGACGTCTGCCTTTACACGCACATGAACTTTAATGGCATCCCAGTCTTAGTCTGTAGGGTTCAATATTGAGTTGGCCCATCTTTTGCAGCTATAACAGCTTCAACTCTTCTGGGAAGGCTGTCCACAAGGTTTAGGAGTGTGTCTATGGGAATGTTTGACCATTCTTCCAGAAGCGCATCTGTGGGGTCAGGCACTGATGTGGACGAGAAGGCTTGGCTCTCAGTCTCTGCTCTAATTTATCCCAAAGGTGCTCTATCGGGTTGAGGTCAGGACTCTGTGCAGGCCAGTCAAGTTCCTCCACCCTAAACTCACTCATTCATGTCTTTATAGACCTTGCTTTGTGCACTGGTCCAAATCATTTGGTGGAGGGGGGATTATGCTGTGGGGTTGTTTTTCAGGGGTTGTGCTTGGCTTCTTAGTTCCAGTGAAGGGAACTCTTAAGGCATCAGCATACCAAGACATTTTGGACAATTTTATGCTCCCAAATTTGTGGGAACAGTTTGGGGATGGCCCCTTCCTGTTCCAACATGACTGCACACCGGTGCACAAAGCAAGGTCCATAAAGACACAGATGAGTGAGTTTGGGGTGGAGGAACTTGACTGGCCTGCACAGAGTCCTGACCTCAACCCGATTGAACACCTTTGGGATGAATTCAATCGGAGACTTCGAGCCAAGCCTACTCGTCCACATCAGTGCCTGACCCCACAGAAGCGCTTATGGAAGAATGGTCAAACATTCCCATAGACACACTCCTAAACCTTGTGGACAGCCTTCCAGCCTTCCTATAAGAGTTTAAGCTGTTATAGCTGCAAAGGGTGGGTCAACTCAATACTGAACTCTACGGACTAAGACTGGGATGCCATTAAAGTTCATGTGAGGGTAAAGGCAGGCATCCCAATACTTTTGGTAATGTAGTGTATATAAAAACAATGTGCATAAGTAGATAAGCTGCAAATCCATGTTATTGCTGTAGCTATAATTGTTTCCACATCCCAGTATATATATTTGCAATCACTTGCTATACAGGTTATGCAATAATAGTTAAAAAAAAAAAAGTTGGCTTAAATAAAATATTCTAATAAAAATGTTGTAACATTTAATATGCCCCTATCTCTTATAATACCAAAAATTACAATATATACTGAGGAATCCAATGAACACTTCTTTATCAGTGGGCACCCTCTGGTCTTTGGTCTCCTTACCTCCCACCTTGGCATGGACAGCTTGGCTCTCTTGCTACAAGGTAAAGACCAGCCACATCCATGACAGGCACAGACATTTTTTTTTTTCCCTAGATGCTTCAGTGGAATGCATTTACTAAATTACATTCCACTGAGGCATCTAAGGAAACTCTTGGCCCCAGATGGTCTGCGCCTTTCATGGCAGTACTGGGACTTCAACTTTACTGAGCAACAGGAGGAACTAAGCACCAGAGCTGCACAACACAGCAAAATAAACCCAGCAGACGCTAAAACGAGAAGACGCCAGACGCAGAATAAAAAGATGAATAAGAAACAAAAGAATTCTGGTTTTCTATGTACTTTATAGGTAGTTCTCATGGACGATCACAGGACCATTTTTTTTTATATGGGGCACATGTAAATATCACAGGAGTATATTTTTTCTGTAAAGTCACAAAAAATAAAAGTGATTTAAAAAAAAAAAAAAAAATTGAATAAATAATACATTCAATAAAATAGGGTACAGCAAGATATCTTAGTGTATATTTGTTTCATATTGATGCTCCCTGTATTATATACTGTATAAATATGACCAGGAATTATTACAAGTACTTAACCACTTGAGACCCACGCTATAGACGAAAGACGTCTGCAGCGCGGCTCTCAAGTGCCAGGTGGATGTCCCTGGACGTCCTGCTGTTTACATCCCCCCCTGTTTACATCCCCCCCCCCCCCGCGCGCCGCTGAGGGCGCGCGGCAGGGAACAGCTGTGCCCACCGTGTCATGTGATGCCGATGCGCGTGCCTGGCGGCCGCGATGTCCGCCAGGTACACGCGATCGGCTGTTACAGAGGCAGGACGTGGATCTCTGTGTGTAAACACAGAGATCCATGTCCTGTCAGGGAGAGAGGAGACCGATGCTGTGTCCCTTGTACATAGGGACAAAGATCGGTCACCTCCCCCAGTCAGTCCATTCCCCCATACGGTAAGAATCACTTCCAGGGAACATATTTTACCCCCTTAAAAGCCCCCTAGTGTTAACCCCTTCCCTCCCAGTCACATTTATACAGTAATCAGTGCATATTTATAGCACTGTTCGCTGTATAAAGGTGAATGGTCCCAAAATAGTGCCAAAAGTGTCCGATTTGTCCGCCGCAATATCACAGGCCTGACAAAAATCGCAGATCGCCGCCATTACTAGTAAAAAAAAAAAATATAATAAAAATGTCATAAATCTATCCCCTATTTTGTAGGCGCTATAACTTTTGCGCAAACCAATCACTATACGCTTATTGCAATTTTTTTTACCAAAAATATATAGAAGAATACGTATCGGCCTAAACTGAGAAAAAAAATAGTTAAAAAAAAAAAAATGGGATATTATTATAGCAAAAAGTTAAAAAATGTTGTGTTTTTTTTCAAAATTTTCTGTCTTTTTTTGTTTATAGTGCAAAAAATAAAAACCGCAGAGGTGATCAAATACCACCAAAAGAAAGCTCTATTTGTGGGAAAAAAATGATAAAAATATAATTTGGGTACAGCGTTGTATGACTGCGCAATTGTCAGTCAAAGTGCGTCAGCGCTGAAAGCTGAAAATTGGTCTGGGTACGAAGGTTAATAATACATTATAAAGGAAAGGTGTTTCCCTAATATTTAAGGGGAAACTAAAGTGTATTACATATGTATCTTGGATCATTCTTGTCATTTTTATACAAATGTAATTTGTGATGTGATTTTAATCACCTGTTTGCAATCGACCTGAACAGAATGATAGGCTTGCAGTGACATAGAGAGGAATAGTAAAATGTGTTCACTGTGTAGGACTACTGAACGGGCAGCAGGGTCTAAACATGTATACGGTAGTTGCATGCTGCACAGAAATAGTGGAATTGATTTATCACACAGAAAGACTAAGCTCACATTCACACGTGTATCTGAAGGAACTCTTAAAAGATTTTTAGATTCTCTAAAAATGTCCTTTGCAATAAAAGTCCCACGAGTTTGCACTTTACTTCTGTATATAGGCAGCAATAAGATTAATACATTTATTGAAAGGACTAGAAACTGTTCATGTAGCAAAATGAATGCTATATTCACTTTGAATACCCAAAATGATTATTACTCACCCATGACTGAATGATTAGTGTGAGCACAGTCTCACCTTATTCAATAAGCTATGTGACCGTTCATTTTTCTAAGAATAATCTATAGTCCTTTAGCCTGGGTTCACACTTGTGCCAACACAGACATGGCATATGATTCGCACCGCATTGCTGTATGTATATATTGTTGAACTCGCATCGCATTTACACAAAAGTGCTGCAGGACATTTTTTTTTTTAGTCCCGCACTGAAATCAGATCGCATGAGTGTTCACACCCATGTGACCCAATTTCTGTACCATTTGACAGTTTGAAGCTGCTCATAGATGGATCGAAATTCAGTTCCGCAGGAACCAGCCAAAATGTATGGGCATGGTGTTTGTACAGAAGTCAATCTATCGCCCTGCTGGAAAATTTCCTTCAATTAGTGCTGCAGGCTATAACCTGCAGCGTTGATCAGAGTATTCTGACAGTAGAGAAGCCTTCCCACCATCAAAATACAATGACACAGGTTGCCCACTGGTTGAGAAAAAAAGCTGATCCATCTATGGCCATACACTGCCTGCAGTTAAAAAAAGTAAAAATAAAGTGATCATAAAGTCTCGTTTTTTGGGGGGGTTTTCTTTGAAATAACAAACATGTCATACTTACCTTTTTCACAGAGCAGCCCAGATCCTCCTCTTCTCGGGTTCCTCTTTTGCTGCTCCTGGCCCCTCAATCCTGTCGAGTGCCCCCACAGTCAGCAGCTTCCTATTGGGGCACTGGAGCCGAGACACAGCTCTGTGTGTCCATTCAGACACGGAGCCCTGACCCGGCCTCTCCCCCCTCCTCCCTTGATTGGCTGACTGACTTTGACAGCTGCGGGAGCCAATGGCGCCGCTGCTGTGTCTCAGCCAATCAGGAGGATTGTCCTGGGCGGCTTAGACATTCGTGGACATCGCTAAACAGAGATGGGGCTCAGGTAAGTAATTACGGGTGCTGGGGAGGCTGCTATACACAAAAGGTTTTTTTATCTTAATGCATAGAATGCTTTAAGATAAAAAAACTTCTGTCTTTACAACACCTTTAACTGCTTAAGGACCGTGTCACGCCGATATACGTCGGCAGAATGGCACGACCGTTGCCCCTTTAGGATCGGCATTGTGGCCGCGAGCTCCGTGTCCGCGGGGATACCCGCGATTGTCTCACGATGAGGAAGAACGGGGAAATGCTGATGTAAACATTCTTCCTAGTGACAGGACACTGATTACAGCTCCCTGTAATCGGGAGCGGTGATCAGTGTCGTGTCACACATAGCCTATCCCCCCTACAGTTAGAACACATCCCTAGGACACACTTAACCCCTTCAGCACCCCCTACAGGTTAACCCCTTCACTGTCAGTGTCATTTTTACAGTAATCAGTGCATTTTTATAGCACTGATCGCTGTAAAAATGACAATGGTCCCAAAATAGTGTCAAAAGTGTCCGATGTGTCCGCCATAAAGTCGCAGTCACGATAAAAATCGCAGATCGCCACCATTACTAGTAAAAAAATAATAATAATAAAAATGCCATAAAACTATCCCCTATTTTGTAGACGCTATAACTTTTGCGCAAACCAGTCAAACGCTTATTGCGATTTGTTTACCAAAAATATGTAGAAGAATACGTATCGGCCTAAAATTTGAAAAAAATTGCTTTTTAAAAAAAAAAATTGGGGATATTTATTATAGCAAAAAGTACAAAATCTTGCTTTTGTTTTTCAAAATTGTCGCTCTATTTTTGTTTATAGCGTAAAAAATAAAAACCGAAGAGGTGATCAAATAGCACCAAAAAAAAGCTCTATTTGTGGGAAAAAAAGGACGTCAATTTTGTTTGGGAGCCAGGTCGCACGACCGCACAATTGTCAGTTAAAGTGACGCAGTGCCGAATCGCAAAAAAGTGGCCCGGTCTTTGGCCAGCCAAATGGTCCGGGGCTTAAGTGGTTAATGGTGTACTAAGGATTATAGACAATTTTTTTAAGCAATTTTTATCTTCTAGTTTAGCTTTAATAAATCATTCCCCACTACTGTAAATATATATATATATCACATATATATATGTATGTTATGAAAGTGAAACTAAGTTGGTCTTGTTTCCTTTTGCAGTCTTAGAGAAGATTCACAGTGCGGTCGGATGTGCCCAGCTCTTGATGTCACAGAAATTCTACCAGTTTAGAGAGCTGTGTGAGGAAAACCTGGTATGTAGACCTCAGATCCCTCCTTAAAACATGATAACTGATCACTTCCCATGTGAATTGAGTTTCTTTAAAAAATAAATTAAAAAAAAGTGATATATGCAGCTGAGCCTAGCTTTGCTGAGTTCATGCTTTGGGAATTTTCTACACCCTTATCTTTATGTCTGGTTCAGCATGCTGTACAATTACAAAGAGTTTTCCTGTTTATAATCCCCCTTTTTACAATTCCCTGGCAAACATCAATGACTTGCATTGCATACAGCACCTTGTTTGTGTTTCCATGTGTGCAACTGCCCAGGCATGCTTACACCGGTGCTAGCACGAGTAATTGTATTTCACTTATGTACTGATGTAACATGCCTTTCTAGTTATTAGGTATTACCACTTCTGATGACCTAAATCCCGGTAATTGCTGGATTTATTCTTCTTCACTTCACATCTGTCATATGTGATTTTATAATGGGAAAATGATACAGGCTGTAAGCTGTGACTCTAGCTTTGCTCTAGATATCCCTGAAAACTGACGCGGCATCTCATGAGAGTGGGTTAGACAGATGGGCAACGTTTTTGCCCATTAAACTGTTAGTCAGTAGATGAGTAATCACAATGTCAGACTATGGTATGCAAGGAAGGGCCAACCACAATTTATTTTTGAGATTCATTAGTTAAAAAAGGCCCATCATGGATTCAAAAACGATATACTTTAATCAAAACCGATATTTCAGAACATGATACCAAATCTGAAATGTGTTTGATTCCATTATCTTAAGATAACCAAAGGCAATAAAAGCATTTTCCTATCAATCACGCGTGTCAAATTTGTTTCAGATGTTCATTTATGACCAAGATTAACTTGAAGATCCGCTGGTAGATTTCATGGCTGGTTGAATATTGAGTAATCATGAGATAATAGCCGTTCCTTCTCAAGAAGCTGGCGTTTGTAGAAATAAGTTTGACTCATTATAGTTTAGATACTGTGTAGAACATTGCAGCTGTCAGAATGACAGTCCATAGAGTGCTACAACTCAATGTTGATAAAGTCACATAGTGCTGTAAGATGTTCATTTATGACCAAGATTAACTAGAAGATCCGCTGGTAGATTTTGGCTGAATATTGAGAAATGATGAGATAATAGCCGTTCCTTCTCAAGAAGCTGGCGTTTGTAGAAATAAGTTTGACTCATGCTAGTTTAGATACTTTTTAGAACATTGCAGCTGTCAGAATGACAGTCCATAGAGTGCTACAACTCAATGTTGATAAAGTCACATAGTGCTGTAAGATGTTCATTTATGACCAAGATAAACTAGAAGATCCGCTGGTAGATTTATTGGCTGGTTAAATGCTGAGTAATCATGGGACAATAGCCGTTCCTTCTCAAGAAGCTGGCGTTTGTAGAAATAAGTTTGACTCATGCTAGTTGGGATACTTTGTAGAACATTGCAGCTGTCAGAATGACAGTCCATAGAGTGCTACAACTCAATGTTGATAAAGTCACATAGTGCTGTAAGATGTTCATTTATGACCAAGAAGATCCGCTGGTAGATTTATTGGCTGGTTAAATGCTGAGTAATCATGAGACAATAGCCGTTCCTTCTCAAGAAGCTGGCGTTTGTAAAAATAAGTTTGACTCATGCTAGTTGGGATACTTTGTAGAACATTGCAGCTGTCAGAATGACAGTCCATAAAGTGCTACAACTCAATGTTGATAAAGTCACATAGTGCTGTAAGCAGACCTACCACCCCTTTCTGTTTTTTCTGGTGTGTCATTTTGCTCAGCACAAACCAAAAAAGGGGTAAAAGGGCCTGGAATTATGTGTGACAACACACTATAGTAAATAGTCCTCAAAACATTATTTACCAAATGTAGGTAGCGTCACTCTAGTCAAAAATACTGCATATATATATAAAAAAAAACGTGTTTGTCCTTATCAAGACTGAAAGGAACCAAAATACCAAATGAGTGACACAGCATACAATGTAGGGACTAGTAGAAAAAATATTAGATTTATTAAAAAGTAAATAAATGAATTAAACTCCCCAATGGGAGGTAGTAGTAGAGACACAAAAACATGACATATATCCAAAGACCACTGCGTCAAGCAATCTCCGGATGTGGCAACACACAGCACAGGACAAATATTGCTCAGCCCCCATGCCCTTCCCTCTGGATGTCCATGGAATGCACAGAACGCACTTATTTATTTATTATTTTTTTATTACAGACACTTATATAGCAATGTCAAATTACGCAGCGCTTTCTATATACTGTATATTGTACAGTCACACCAGTCCCTGCCCTCAAGGAGTTTACAACTTTAATTAAAAACTTTAATTAAAAATAATTGCAGATTGTGTTTTTTGTGTGAGCGTATATTTTTCCAATAAAGGCACATCAAAATCTATCAAAAACATATCACTGAAAAAATCTTTTTATGCCTTTTCCATGTTGCATCTTTTTATACAAAAGGTTGTCAAGGAAATGTGCAACCACCACCCTAATGGCCCGTACACACGATACCAAAATCGTACGAAAACGGTCGTCCGAGGAAGAATCGTACGATTTTCGGATTGTGTGTACACTACTTTCGAGAGCCGATCACGACAGTTCATCCGATATTATTAGATCGGACAAGCGCAAAAATTTTCCTCGCACGATACCAGATCGTACGATTTTCGTTTAGTCAGTATAGTTGTTGTCCGAAAATACAATACAAATACACTTACAACACATGACATCACTTCCGATTTTTTTTTCTGTCGTACGGAAATTTTCATGACTTTAGTACCCTATTCAATTTCCACTTGCGACTATTAAGCGAAAAAAGTCATACGATCTGTCGTACGATATTCGGATCGTGTGTACGGGCCATAAGAGTGTGCTTAAAGCCAAAATTTAGGCAAAGCTATATTTTGGATAGAATGGGGAAGGGTGGGAACCTGTGTCAAGTTTTAAACGCTGACTGTCTCCCATTGAGGAGATTGATTTAAAGTGCTGTTTGCCTTCATAGATGAGATTTATATTCTCTTCTTGCTTTGTTTGACAAATAAGAGGCAATCTCAGGAGGAGCAACAGCAGTAAAATTCTAACAGGGATTCTAAACCTTCATCACTTTGCTCAAAAATCTTTCTGTGTTCCTGTTGGGGGAATTTCCCCTACCGTCCTGTTTTGTCCAGCACCTATCAAATATGCAGGAGGTGTGGAGATTTTATTTTACTTCTTATTCTTTCACATAGACAAGAAGGTAAGTAGAATTCTCCTAAATAGAGAGACAAAGACTGCAAAAAAATGTTTACACGGCATCTAACCCTTGCCCATTCTATCCAAATAAAAAGCAAAATTGGCTTGATGTAGACTTTAAAGTGATATTAGTGATATTAAAGTCTTGCATTTTTTGTTTAAAAATAAATAACAAACATGTTATACTTACCTGCTTTGTGCAGTGGTTTTGCACAGAGCAGCCCCGATCCTTTTCTTCTCGGGTCCCTTGCCAATACTCCTTGCTCCTCCTTCCTGCCGAGTGCCCCCACAGCAAACAGCTTGCTATGGGGGCACCCGAGCTAAGCCGTTGCTCCGTGTGTCCATTCGGACACAGAGCTGTGGCTCGGCCCCACCCCCTCTTTCTCCTCATTAGCTCACTGGCTTTGATTGACTGTTTCAGTCGCTGAGGAGGGAGAGTCCCGCACAGCCAAGGCTCTTGTGCAACATCGCTGGATTGAGATGAGGCTCAGATAAGTATTAGGGGGGCTAGTGGGGCGCTGCTGCACACAAAATGTTTTTTTATAGAATGCATTAAGAAAATAAATGGGGTGGAAAGTGGGGTCTGTCCCCAGGGTTCTGTCCTGGGACCAATCCTATTTAATTTATTCATAAACAATCTGGAGGATAAATTAAACAGCTCAATCTCAGTATTTGCGGACAATTCTAAGCTAAGCAGGGCAATAACTTCTCCGCAGGATGTGGAAACCTTGCAAGAAGATCTGAACAAATTAATGGGGTGGGCAACTATATGGCAAATGAGGTTTAACCACTTCCCGCCCGGCCTATAGCAGATTGACGGCCGGGAAGTGGTTCTGTTATCCTGACTGGGCGTCGCACGAGCGGCGATCACCAGTGCGGCGTGTGAGTCTGACATGCTGCATGTCAGATCGTGGTAAGAAGCCTCTGACAGAGGCTTCTTACCACATGATCAGCTGTGACCAATCACAGCTGATCATCGCGTGAACCAGGAAGTGCCGGTAAACGGCATTCCTCGGTTCGCGCTGACAGGGAGAGCCGATCGCGGCTCTCCCTGTCAGAGGGGGGTCTGTGCTGATAATCAGCACATTGATTATCAGCACAGCCCCATCAGCTCCTAAAAAGTGCCCATAAGCTGCAAGTAAGTGACTCATTAAAAAAATGTCTGACAGTGCCCATCACAGTGCCAATAAGTGCCCATATCAGTGCTAATTAGTGCCCACCACAGTACCAGTCAGTGCCCATCACAGTGCCAATCAGTGCCCAGCAGTAAAACCTGTCAGTAACTCATCATCAGTGCTGCCCATCAGTGCCACCTGTCAGTGTCACCTGTCAGTGACAATCAGTACCGCCTATCAGTGCCGCCTGTCAGTGCCCATCACAGCCGCCTGTCAGTGCCCATTACAGCCGCATGTCAGTGCCCATCACAGCCACCAGTCAGTGCCCATAAGTGCCGCCTATCAGTGCCCATCAGTGCTGCATATCAGTGCCGCCTATTGGTGTCCATCAGTGCTGGATATCAGTGCCCATCAGTGCTGCATATCAGTGCCGCCTATTGGGGCCCATCAGTGCTGCATTTCAGTGCCGCCTATCAGTGCCCATCAATTCTACATATCAGTGCCAACTCATCAGTGCCCATCAGTGCCGCCTCATCAGCGCCCATCAGTGCCCATCAGTGAAGGAGAAAACTAAATTTTATAACCAAAACGAAAAAAAAAACTTTTTTTTTTAAAAAAATTATTTTTTTTTCATTTGTTTAGCAAAAAATAAAAACCGCAGAGGTGATAAAATACCACCAAATGAAAGCTCTATTTGTGGGAACAAAATTATAAATTTTTTGTTTGGGTTCATTCAAAGTGCGACAGAACTGAAAGCTGAAAATTGCCCTGGGTGAGAAGGGGCGAAAATGCCAGGTATTGAAGTGGTTAATGTAGAAAAATCTAAAATAATGCATTTGGGTGGCAAAAATATGAATACAATCTACCTACTAGGGGGAGAACCTCTGGGGGAATCTAGGGTGGAAAAGGACCTGGGGGTCCTAGTAGATGACAGGCTCAGCGATGGCATGCAATGCTAAGCTGCTGCAAGCAAAGCAAACAGAATATTGGCATGCATTAAAAGAGGATTAACTCCAGAGATAAAACAATAATTCTCCCACTCTACAGGACTCTGGTCCGGCCACACCTGGAGTGTGCTGTCCAGTTCTGGGCACCAGTCCTCAGAAAGGATGTGCTGGAACTGGAGAGAGTCCAGAGAAGGGCAACAAAATTAGTAAAGGTACTGGAGGACCTTAGTTATGAGGAAAGGATAAGAGCACTGAACTTGTTCTCTCTGGAGAGGAGACGCTTGAGAGGGGATATGATTTCAATGTACAAATACCGTACTGGTGACCCCACAATAGGGATAAAGGGAATTTAATAAGACATGTGGCCATTCACTAAAATTAGAAGAAAAGTGGTTTAACCTTAAACTGCGTAGAGGGTCCTTTAGTGTAAGAGCGGTTAAGATGTGGAATTCTCTTCCACAAGCAGTGGTTTCAGCGGGGAGCATCGATAATTTCAAAAAACTATTAGATAGGCATCTGAACGACCACAACATACAGGGATATACAGTGTAATACTGACATATAATCACACACATAGGTTGGACTTGATGGACTTGTGTCTTTTTTCAACCTCACCTACTATGTAAGACATTGTAACCAGGGAGCTGGCCCATAGATCACCAAGAGTCTGAAATAACTCTAAGGAGTAAAGATATCAAATAATAAGACTAGCTGAAACCATTTTATGACAAGTAATACACAATTGATCTAAAGTGGTTTAAATTATTCCTGAAGTTATGCAGTGGGGTACCATTGCAGATGCCCACAGTTATGGCATTACCTGGGCATTTATCAGCTTTATCAGATCGTATCGTACTACTTCTAGTAATGAAATTCTGATTTGCTAGGTTAAAAACGCACTCATTTCTAATTTTTCTATTTGTTTTTGTCAAAATAAACACTGTTTTGCGCCTAAGCGTAATATAACATAAAATCATTCAAGTTTATATAAAGAGTAAAAAGATTGTTAAATTGTCAAGTACATATGAACTTTGATGGGATTGGTGGGTGGAGCATTTTTCCTACTACACAATTTACTAATAAAATGTACCTAATCCTTGCTGTGATCTTTTTGCAGAATCCCAATGCTCACCCCAGGCCAACATCTCAGGATTTAGCAGGGTTTTGGGACATGTTGCAACTGTCTATAGAAAATATTAGTATGAAATTTGATGAACTTCATCAGCTTAAAGCCAACAACTGGAAACAGATGGATCCCATTGATAAAAAGGTAGGTAGTGCAAAGTCTGCCATTTTTGTTATATATAATGAAAAGTAATTTACATAGCTTTTTCACATTTTCAATCACAATGAATTACTAGGAATAAACCAAGTCATTGTAAACACAGTGAGCACAGAGGATTTAACCTGTTTAGCACTAATAGGACTCTCTTTAGACTTACAGTACTTAACAGGTTGATCCACTTTTAGAAGGGTGGAAAAATTAATTTACATTTTGGTATTTTCTTTCTTTTTTATATTTTTTTACTAAAAACATAAACAAAAAAAGAAAAACTAACATAAATAGAGTTGCAAAATTATCCATTTACTTGCACATTCCAGGCGTTACTACCAAGAAAATTAAGGAAGCACAGAAAACACCACTGAACCTGGTATTCACCACAAAAACAGCAGCAAAAACTACAAAGGGACCTCCGCCATCCTTCAAAACTAGGACACAATAAGCCCTTTAACTTACTTTGTGTAAATATTTTTACCATTTTGGTGGGGTGTTGACTCTCAGGTAATATTTTAATAGATTAATAAATAATTCCCTTAGGTTACAAGTTAAATGTAGTACATTACTATTGAGATGGAGAGCTTGTAAGACCTAGACTATCTCTATTTCGTTTCTTCTGTGCTCTTATAGGGTACTAATGTCCTTATAGAAATGTTATTAGCTGCCTCTGTATAAGTACATCTCTAATATATCAGCACAACACAACATTTCACAACTGGCTTTCAGTATTCTTGTATTTATTCTTTTGAGATGGAACTTCTGCCAAAATGTATTTTTAGGTTTGGAAAGAACGGTAAAGGGTTAGAACCTTGGTTTGTTTAAAGCTGTCTCTGTCCCAACTATAGGGATTTAGGGCCCGTTCACACAAGAATGCCTTGTGGAAAACTTCAGTTCGTGTTTCCTACACTGTGTTCAAAATGGCCTGCACTTCAGCAGGTGTCAATGCAATGCTAAGGACACCCCAACCGCAGGTCGCAAACAAACTGTGTTTGCCTGCGCCTGATTGCATGGTACAGAAGTACCATGCAACCCGGTTACAGTGCATTTTTTTAAGTAGTGCATGCACTTCTTTTGGTGCGGTGCAGTGCGATTTCAGCCTATTCAAATCAATGGGCTGAAAACATACTGCACTCAAATTGCACAGGAATGGCCTAGGAACGTGAGCATGTTCCTGTGTGATTCTTGGTGTGAACAAACCCTTACCCTCACTTCTTGTCTGTCACTGGTACCAAATGTACGGGGAAAGCCAACATTTACCAATCCTCACCAGAGCAAGAGGTAAGGGAAAATTCCTAAGTGAGTGAGTGAGTGAGTGAATAACTTATATAGCGCTACAAATGCGAACTAAATCGCCTCAAGGCGCTTTGTATCCATTGTGGTCCTGATCCTTCACAAGAAGTGGGTCTTAAGTTTTTTCCTGAAGGCCCGATGGTTTTCTTCCATGCGGATGTTTGTTGGTAGAGAGTTACATAGCCGTGGTCCTTGGACTGCAAATCTTCTTTCTCCCTTTGATTTGTAGCGGGACTTAGGGATGTGGAGGAGGTTTTGGTTAGTTTAATCGGAGAACGCGATTTGGGATGTAGTGTTTTATTTTCTCGCACAGGTATTGAGGAGCGTTTCCTTGTGTGCAATTGTGAGTGAGGCAGAGGGTCTTGAAAGTTACCCGATCCTTTACTGCTAGCCAATGAAGGGTCCTCAGGGCCGGGGTGATAGATTCCCATGTTTTTTTTCCTGTTACCAGTCTGGCTGCTGTGTTCTGGACGACTTGTAGACGAGAAATCTGGTATTTGGGTAGTCCTAGGTAGAGAGAGTTTGCATAGTCGAGTCGGGAATTGATGATTGTTCCAACTACTACTGCTGTATCTTCTTCTGGGATGAAGGGGATAAGTCTTCGTAGCAGGCGGAGAAGATGGTGAGATCTACTGACCCTATTTGGGTGTCCATGGTATGGAGATCTACTCCAGCGGCAGCTGTTAAAGTTGGGATTTCCTCTCTATTTCTGATGTGTCTCGTGTCTCTGAGACAGCATGGGAGGAAGGTCCACACAATGACAGCAGGAAACAGGAAAAACCTAGAGGTTCTAGCCCTTTTTTGATCTATCTAAAACAAAAAAATATTTTTCTTCCACTTTAAGATAGAATGATCAAGGTTTGAATAAATTCACAGCATCTCATCAAGGAATAAAAACAGAGGCACTGATACTGTAAGTATTCAGTATCTGTGGTTGTTTTTGACTTAACGTTTAGTACACATAAATCATGAAAGCATTACATTTTCATCTCACATCTTTTATAGAAGGAAAATAGCTTTATTATCTATATCACCCAGGAAAGATTAAACCTACTATTATGTGTATATATATATATATATATATTCTGTCCATGTGATACTTATCGTTATACAATTTTGCAGAGTAATGCTTTGCTATTTCAGAACATACAGTGGGTCTTATGACATCTTTTCAAGTCAATATTTAGCATATAAAGCATAACCAAGAAAAAAAAAGAAAAAAAAAGATTGTCAAAAAAAATATTTATTATTAATTAAAGAAAACATAAGTATGTAGATGCCAGTGCAGTATACCCCATAACGCCTTCTTCTTACCTTGTCTCCCTAATTCTGCATATTTTACAGCTCCAAAGCAGAGGCCCTTTTCCAAGATAGCATAGTAATGTAAATCATGTCATGGCTTAAACACACAGGGTTGTCCATCTGTGATCACCAGGGGCCAAATAACTGCTATCTACCTGTGCATATTCATCTGCACACACCATTACAGGCATCACGACTGCATATATGGACAAACTTGATATTCATCCTGACATACTCCATGTCATTCCAAAGTTAAATACTCTCAGTAAGAGTTAGTATTTGAAGTTTCGTGTAACTTTGTCTACCTCACTAAAGCCTAATGTCTTCCATTATTAGTAAATGTACTGCTAAAAAAGCTGACTGTGTATATTAACAGTTTTTTGATAGATAGATAGATATATAGATATATAGATAGATAGATAGATAGATAGATAGATAGATAGATAGATAGATAGATAGATAGATAGATATGTAGGCAGACAGGTGGAGCCTACAGGGGTAGATATGTTATTTGTCATGTCCTCCATGTTTTCCCATTAACTAATTAGCACTGGGTCACATGAGAGGGTTCTTCTGGGCTATGTTAGGCACTTTTTACAGGGTCACTTTACTACAGACATGGAGTACCTTTGATTTGTGTCATCTTCATCAATGCCCTGGGGTCGCCGTGGGGAATGTTCAATCTTAAGGCGGACCTCCACTCTTAGAGCTGTACGTATACCATGTACACTCGCACTGCAACTGTTGTCCAGTAAACCCTTGGTTCCCCGTGATAATGTACACCATCTCTGTAATGTGCATTTAGGAGGGTCATGCTGAGCCATCTCTCGCTCTTCATCTCTCTCTCCCTTTCTCCCTCTCCCTCTCCCGCAGTGGGTTCAGCCCCACAGAAGCACCCAGTACTTCTGAGAAATTTTACCAAAGGGCTTCATTATGAGTTTCTGACTCAATGGAGGTTTACGACAGCAATTTTTAACCTGGCTAATTAACAGGCATGTGCAGAACCTGGCTAAATGTTTATGCATTCCATTCAAGCTGATCTGCCTTGTGTCAATGTGCCTTGAACTGGTTCTTTTGGAAGGGAGAGTAAGGTTTAAATCTGACCTTTATTGCTGATTTTTTATAAATGAGAGTGAAAAAGTTCCTCATTCTCCCACTCTGTTTGAAGCTCCTCAGACCTCATAATTCATAAAGCTCCAAGAAAAAAATAAAATAAAATTATTGTGCAATATTTTAGATTATCCTGACCTGAAGAGGATTTTTTTACATTTTCATTCCTGATGATAAATGAAGAAATTACATATGAAATTGATATACATTCGCTTAAAATAAAAGTTTATATCTCACCCTAATGATCTCTTCCTGACTTTTGGCAATTATTAAGTTAGAGATGCAGAGATGAAGACAAATGTCCTCTCTTACTGCATTTATTCCAGCATCATCTTTATTAATGTTGCACTTGTGCCAGGCCCAACCATAGGCAAAAATGGTTGTGTTCATCTCTGGCTTGGCACATGTGAGCTTTTGTATTCTGTATGGCTGAGCCTCAGACCTGTGTACATTTGTAGAGGATCACTATGAACACTGAAAGATGCAAACACTGCCTGGTCCCTGCATGCATTTGCAATAAAGAGGTACATTTGTCTGCCACCAAGGACTGCTATTGAATTTTTCAGCGTGAAAATTATCTAGTGGAAGGATACAGTTGCTTTTTAAAAAAATATCATGCAAAATAGGGGGCATCTGATGGTAATCATTAAGGCCTCATCTGTGGCACACTTTTAGTTATTTACCTTTGAAGCTAAGCTTTGTTCCTGGAGCCAGTATTAACCCACCATCCAACTATAGGGAGAGCACCTTTATTGGTTACTGAGGCACTCTGATCGAATAGCTGGATGGTGGCTTAGGTTTGGTAGGCTGAAATCTAGACGTACAGTCAAAAAATGTGTAGACCCCTGCAAAACAGAATATAGCGAAAGCTTGAAAGACTCCAGCCCTCAACGCACTAGAAACCACAAACAGGGTCACACAGGCTATGATTCATGCTAAAATAGAAGCAGCTCTCCTAGATAGGGTGGTGTAGTATTCTAAAATATGGCAAACATGGGTGACTCATTTTTTGCCCCTACATTTTGACGACTCTCTGTTACTTCTCTGACATATCCCCAATTCTTCTTTTTCTTTGCGTTTCAGGTGCTCCCCTGGAAATTCCCCTATCCTCCACCTCCCTCTTTTCCCACGCTTTTTCCTCTCTTCTCATTTATTTTTCTTCTTTGTTATTTGTCTCTCTATCAGTCCAAACTTGCCGATTGTGGCCATTCACCTAGTCCATATTGCAATCTTCGGCTACCTCCTGGTTTTTCTTTCCTTACGCCCACTGTCAGACTTATACGTACCAGACTGGTGAGCCCATCGGAGCAGAGGAAGGTCTCCCTTACGTGTCCGATTAGTGGCCCCTGATAGTATGGACAGGAGGCATGGGAGTGCGGAGTGGTATGAGAGCCTGGCGGGTAGTTGCAGGAGATGCGGCTCTGGATGCAGGTGCAGAGGAGTAGGTGTCCGGCCAGACAGGCAACAGGAAACAGGCACACAGGCAGAGGATGCTGAGCAGGAGCAGAGGGGGATGGTCGGGTCACAGGCAGGGTCGGCAACAGGCAGGCAGCGAAGTACAGAGGAACAGGCAGGTACAAGGTCAAGGCAAGCTGAGGTCAGGTGCAGGCAGAAGACAAGGGTAATCCGATGGGCAGGCTGGGTAATCAGGAGGCAAGTGTTTAGACAGGTATCAGGAGCAAAGGGTCACAGGTAGCTGCAGATCAGACAACACCGGTCTGAAGTATTCCAGGGATTTAAATGGACTGTTTGGCGCGCACAGGCACACCATTGTGCACAGGCGCGCGCGCCCACAGTCCGGGACGTGAACCAGCGCGCACAGGAGCATGCACAACACGTCCAGCAAGGTGAGTTCTCTGACACCCAGGTCTACTTTCTGGATTGTGACTGGGTCCTCTCGTCCATTGATCATTATCCTTCAATGTATGTTTTTTGATTGTCATCACCTGTGTTACCTAATGGCCATTAAAGTCTAATCTTTGGACTGCTCTGTGTCTTTCCCCTGTTGGTTTTCTGTCAATTTACTGTTTGCCATTTTGTCATATGTCTCTGTAAATGCCAATAAACAGATTGAACAAGGAAAAAAAAGTGTAGCCCCTTCACAAGGAAAAATGCCTTTCTAGCTCAAAAAAATAATAGTAGACTAGAGCCTGCATTCAGAGTGCAATGCACTCCTTAACCCTGCATTCTGAGTGAACTTTGACTTCATTAGGGTTGTTCAAGTAGATCTCCATCTCTCAAAGATGGCCTACCTCTGCTCTAGAGAATAAAATGGAGGTTTTTGCAATATTTTATGTCACACTGTATTTGCGCAGCGGTCTTTAATGAATTTATAAAAAACAAAACAGTAAAGTTAGCCCAATTTTTTGTATATTGTGAAACATGATGTTATGCCACGAGATAATCTCGTGGCGTATTCATTTATTCTAAGCAAAAAAATGATGATTCTTATTTTGGCCAGAATCATGCAGCTCTATAGTAGACACTACAACATTTGTTTTCTTAACCGCTTCTGGACCAGCCGCCGCAGTTATACTGCAGTTATACTGCAGCAGGCTGGCTCCCCTGCGCGAGCCGTCGTAGCTGTACGTCGGCTGTTTAAGACGCCTCCGGCGGCCCGTGCGCACATGATGTGTGTCCCCGGAGCCGATGCGAGTGCCCGGCGGTCGTGATGACCACGGGACCCGCGATTGCTCGTTACAGAACGAGAACGGGGAAGGGGCAAGGAGACTGATCGTGTGTTCATACTAAGTATGAACAACGATTACTCTCTTCCCCTAGTCAGTCCCATCCCCCCTACAGTTGGAACACACATTAGGGAACACAGTTAACCCCTTGATCACCCCCTAGTGTTGACCCCTTCCCTGCCAGTTTAATTTATGCAGTAATCAGTGCATTTTTATAGCACTAATCGCTGTATAAATGTCACTGGTCCCAAAAATGTGTCAAAAGTGTCTGATTTGTCCGCTGCAATATCGCAGTCCCGATAAAAATCGCCGATCGCCGCCATTACTAGTAAAAAAAAAAAAATATTAATAAAAATTTCATAAATCTATCCCCTATTTTATAGACGCTATAACTTTTGCGCAAACCAATCAATATACGCTTATTGCGATTTTTTTTTCCCAAAAATATGTAGAAGAATACATAAACTGAGGAAAAAATTTGTTTTTGTTTTTTTAAAAAAATGGGATATTTATTATAGCAAAAAGTAAAAGATATTGTATTTTTTTTTTTCAAAATTGACGCTCTTCTTTTGTTTATAGCGCAAAAAATAAAAACCGCAGAGGTGATCAAATACCACCAAAAGAAAGCTCTATTTGTGGGAAAAAAAGGACGTCAATTTTGTTTGGGTATAGCATCTCACGACTGTGCAATTGTCAGTGAAAGCGACACAGTGCCGTATCGCAAAAAATGGCCTGGTCATTGAGCAGCCAAATCTTCCGGGGCTGAAGTGGTTAAGCACAGCTTTGAGTTTTCAAAGTTCATAAAGGCTGACATTTTCATTTTATTTAAAAAATGTGAGCGATAAAAGTATGATGTGACTTAGTAGACTCCTTCCTGAATGTCTAACATTGGCCACAGATGTTACAATGTTTTTGGTAAATGTACATTATCTAAGGAGGTTATACAGAAATTGCAAAATCTGGATTATAACCAGTGTGGCCGGCTTTATGCAATTTTGCCTCAAGCTTCATTTAAAATTAGCTTGAAAAATATCTTAACAAATCTGCATTGTTCACTGCAGTAATAAAGGTCACTCTGTGCAGATGCTGTACCAATACCAAGATAACCAGAGAGAACTATGTAAACACAGTGCAGTTTTCCCAGATAAAAATATCACATTTATGTTTGCTTGATAATTATTATTTTAGAATTTGCAGGTGGTGCTTATGGCAACATTATGGTTACATTAGTAAATATATGAATTTTTTATCTTCTGTAATATTGGGGAACTTTCAAACAAATAATGTAACAAAGGACATTTTATGCTCCCTTTATCACAACTGTTTTGTCTTTTTTGATTAATAAATGTGGGGGTCATTTTTTTTTAAACAAAACAAAAGGCACTAGCTACACATTGATACAGTCCTGTTTTTAAAAATCTGAGAAAATACATTTCTCCACAAAATTTAAGAACTTGCTTGTAGTGACCAATCAGATTAATCAGATTAATTGTTTTCATTTTCCCAAAGATAAAAGATAAAGCTTGATTGGTCAAAGTAGGTGGGTTTTCCACTTTTTTGGCAATTTTTTTTATCTGTGCTTATTTTTTAGAAATGTTAGAACCAAGAACCTTGGATATTAACAATGTTAGGTGTACCTAACCCTAATTGTTCCTGTTAGGTCATCTTTTTTAAACAGTGATTTCTATAAGTAGCTTGACTGCTTTGTTGTTCACTTACAGCCTTCCAGGTGAACTAACATGACCTTGTTTGGACACTCCGAAGCAGATTTTGTACTCTCCCTAGCGTTCTCTCTCTGTATTGTTCAGATGCCAGTATAATTACTTTGCAGATTAGTGTTCCAAAGAAAATTATTTAGATTATGTACTAAGTTTATTTTCATAGCTTCAAAACAGTATAAAATAATTATATTCTAGCATAAAAATTGTGTAGTATGTAATAAAATTTTGAGTAGTTTATCTAAAATGTCTGTTTGCATTGGTCTTCACGTATCAGGACAGAAAGAAAAACATATTTTTAGCCCTTAGCAACCAAAATTACAGCAAAAGTGATTTATCTGCTGCAGGTTTTAAAATGGCTAGTTGTAGTAGGCGACACAAACATTTCTTAATTATTCAGTAAGGACGCAGGGTCTTAGTTTTAACCATGAGTTATATCCAGCTATCTTCAGGGCACAGGTGAAATAAAATGCAGGGACATCCCCGAAAACCCTTTCTGCTTACAGCAAGCCTCAGTTTTTGTTTTTTTTTAGGTGACGGACCTCTTCTCCCTACTGGGAGAAGCTTACCTCTTTAAATCCTGTTTTTCTCTTTTTTATTGGAGACTATGGACTGGGGTTGCAAATGAGCCCTGAGTCAGGAAGAGAGCCCATTCAGTATCTCTATCTTAGTCAGTCTTTGACTTTACTCTTACAGCTGCTGAGTTACCTAAAGAGGAGGTAGACAAAGAAGATCACTTTTTGTTGTAGGGGAAGGCTAAAATCTGACAATAGTCTGACCGTTTGCCCCATACACACAGTCGGACTATTGTCCGGCCAAAAGCACATCGGAATTCTGACGGAATTCCATCGGAGTAAAAGAGAACATGTTCTCTATCTAAACTCTGACGGAATTCCTCGGAATTTAACCAGTTTCACTGCCTTAGTAATTACCACAGCTGTTTCGTCTGAGGGAAATCCTGAAAACATAACCTGTTGGGGCCCCTTGAGGACTGGAGTTGAGAAACACTGCCATATTGCATTGCATTTTAAAGAAAAGTATAGCGGTGCAGATTGAAAAGGAAAGGTGATTTTCAATTAAATTAAATTACAATATGACTTGCATTGCAATTGTATGTACTACTGTGGTATTACTTCCCCACGAAAGTGGAGTTACTCTTTAAGCATACTATTGCTACACCTATTGAGGCTGTAAAATCATGCTGTACTATAAGTACCTGTTATCCTAAGGTCTTAAGCATGGGTTCTTTAAAAATGCCCAAACCTAAGTCCTTCCCAGCTCACTCACTCTTAGATCCTAGCTTGAGAGCCTGGTTCCATTTCAACAGATCTCTCTATTCAAAACCACCTGAAACTTTTACGTGTCCTTATGCTAATGTGGATTGCTTGACACATACTTTTCACCATGTATTCAGGATGAGCCTAATTTCTGTTCACATGAGTAAAAACCTCTGGCTTAAATGCTGGTCAGCGGAACTCTCATGCAGAAAGCATCTCAAAGGAAAAGCCTTCAAGAGGCTACATCCTTGTTACATCCTTGGACAAATACATCAAGGAAATCACTGAGGGGATCATTTTGCCCCTCTCAGGCTTCAGTTTCCAAGTCTAAATCTGGGGCATTCTTCCCTTAGAAGTCATGGACCTTTAAGTTAGCCAAGTCTGTGTCCAAGCCCTTTTCCCAATGAAGGGGTGCTTCCTTTGTCAGATAGTGGGGAAATCTATCTGCTTTCTTAGCCATCAGGTACCAAGAACTCAAAGACATTTGGGTCCAGAGTGTTATTTCCAGGGTCCACAAAGTAGAGTTTTGAACACTGGAAAGATCTCACAACGGCTTGGAAAGTTCTTACAATTGATGTCGGCCCATCAGGCTGGGGAGGGGTTCTGGGTTCCCTCCTGGTGCAGGGGACTTAGACATTATTTGAAGCTCATCTTCCCTTCATCATCCTTGAACATATGGCAATTTGGTTGTCTTTTCAACACTGGACCTCTCAGCTGTGAGATCACTAGAGGTGAGCTTTTGGTTCAGTCTGAATTTAAGTTCCAACTAAACATTGCATGTTAGGGCATTCTGCCAAGCGCTCGACCTTTTGCTCATTCAACAGGAACCAAATGTCACATATGGTAACAGTTTTTCCTCTGCTATTTTCTGTGACAGCTTCCTGTCAATGGTTGTTAAGGAAGCAGCAGGTGCTGGCATTTGCCACATTCTTAGCAATCAGGGACTTCACTGAATCCCATTAATTTGTTGGCCAGACATCACTGGCAATGTTAACAAATGAGCAGAGATAGTGCTGACATCACTGACCAGATATGGCCACAAGGACTTGTTAAACACTGTGTGTGTGAGTGTTTATTTACATTTAACTTTTTTGTGTGTAATAGGGGGTAATATCTGGGGGCACCTTCTTGTTAAAGGGACTTTCAGAATCCCAGGTACATTCAGCTCCTTCCTAAAGGTCATGTAACTAGAATCCATTTGGGTCATGCCACAGCAGTGGCTTACGTCAATCATAGAGAAGGCGTCAGAAATTATGCCTCTCAAAGAGAAGCAGACTTAATTCTCACTGCACATTCTAGCCCTGTCCACTGTCCACAATCCAAAATTGTCAGGCTTCTTTTCATAGCCATCAGTGTCCGGATCTGAAGTATAGTTTCTCCACCTGTAGGTGTTCCAAGCCCTTTGCCAAAGGTGGAGAATGCCAAATGTGCATCCTCTGGCATCCAGATTCAACAACAAACTGGACATGTTTGTTGCTAGGTCCAGCGACCCTTGGGCCTTCACAGTGGATGTTATGATTACTCCATGGGTTCAGTTGAACCTGATCTATACCTTCCCCCCTCAACAGCTCCTCCCTCATCTTCTCTGCAAGTTTGAGAAAGAGGATATTTCAGTGATACTCATTCCAAGAAACTGGTCCAGGAGGTTGTGGTAC
This sequence comes from Rana muscosa, assembly GCA_029206835.1. Classification (NCBI taxonomy): domain Eukaryota; kingdom Metazoa; phylum Chordata; class Amphibia; order Anura; family Ranidae; genus Rana; species Rana muscosa. The sequence continues at coordinate 1,007,656,186 of CM055122.1, read as the reverse complement.
TCACACTATGTGCAGACCTTCTGTTCCATGGATTGGTCTACCATTCTGCTTCTCAGGTCACTGGTTTTAACAGAATGACTGTTGAAGTTCAATTTCTGAGGGGCAGAGACCTATCAGATTTGATCATTCCTAAGTTCCTAAGGACTAGGAAATCCATCTTCTTGCAAAGTTTACCACTACACCTTGAAGGGCTACTTTGCAAAATGCAAAGCTAGGTTATTCCACTCTAGAAAGTGGACACAATCTTTCCTACCTCCAGTCTGTTCTGGATCAGTATATGTTCTTGAGTACCATTAAGGTGCAAATCTCACCCTGGCCATTTTGTTTTAGAGACTGTTGACCTCTCTCATTCCTTAGTCAAGGCCTTTTTGTAAAGTGGTGCGCACATTGCTCTCCCTGTATGTTCCCCTATGGCTGTGGGACCTTTGCCTGGTTCTCTCGAAAGGTCACCCTTTAGCTGTTTGAATATATTTGGGAAATCCCCTTGTTTGACCTCACTAACAAGGTGGATTTACTCATTGCTATAACATCGGCGTTGTGCTCTAAAGAGCCTTTCCTAGTGTTACACAAGGACAGGGTTGCTCCAGTGTGTTATTGGAATACAGTACAAGACACAGGTTCCTTCCCATTGCTCTCTACGATCTCCCTATTACTTACTACTGAACTGATGTTTGGTGGAAGAGGGATGGGTTATAAAGGGGATTTATCTACAGCTTATTTTAAATGTCCAATAACTTGAAGGTAGCTACTTATAACCCATGGTTAAGACTAAGATCCTGTGACCATTATGGCTCATAAAGTTTGCATTCTATTTGAAATAAACATAGTTTAGAAAGGTGTTTGCATTCTCGCTGCATTTTACTGCTATGCATGTTGCGGAAATAAAACATTTCTTTCATATACCTTATTTAATTGTACTTCGTAAAGTAGCCCATACAAGTCAAAATGATTTTACAGGTCAGCCAATTTTAGACCAAATTTCTTAATTACATTTATAGCTAATGTATATCTTTAAGTGCAACTAGTGTAAGTACTTTATTTGACTTGATATCAGCCTCTTGCAGTTTAGTAAGTACTTTATTTGACTCCTATACCAACCTTTATCAAATGTTTTATCCTGGAGAAATCCCTGAAAAAATGTTCAGGTCAAATTTAATTTTTGTTTAAAATTAAACTTATAACTGATGGTACATATTCATGAAATTAAATAAATAATAATAATGACCAGAAGAAAACTCCAGATGTGAAAATTGTAGTTCCTTTCTTTATTAGTGGTCAGTAAAAAATGTCCTCCTAATCTTTGAGGTCAGTGAGTAGTTGTAAAGAAGGGCCCAGTTCATTGGTGGTCAGTGGGAAAGTGCCTCTTTACATTGGTTAACCCACTATTTCTTAAATAGTGAGCAGTTCACTACTGCTCACTACTCAAGGAACCCCTAACACATTTTGGAGGAACCTTGAGGTTTCACAGAACCCTGTTGATAAAGGCTGCCTTAGACAGCTGCTCTCAGATTGGCAAAGAGAGGGGCAGGAATAGAAGCCAGTCAAGTATGCCGCATACAAATGACAAGGAACATGCTGATAAGAGAATGGAGCAGAATAAGTAAAGGGATGCCCTCATCAGTTTGCTGCTGCTCTTTCATTGGCCAGTCAGTACTGAGTGCTGTTGGAGAAAGGACACCAATGTATTGGTTAAGATTACGTAGTGTAATCTGGCAGAGCTGTGAAACGTTAGGTCTTGATAGACAGAAATACTAATAATTTGGCAGATAAAACAGCTCCCTCATATGTATTTCATATGTGCATTTAGCTATTTGGCTGAAGTTAAAGTTCACCTTTTATATAAATAAATAAATGCACCCACGGTCAGCAGACTGCAGGTGCAATGTTAGGCTCCAACAGAATCTCAGTATAGCTGTCTGTCTGTACCTCCTATATGGGCAGACAGTTACTGGAGAGCAGGAAGAACAATGAACTACAAGAGTGCTCACCAGCACCCTCAAAGTTCATTGAGAACTAAAAGCCGTCTGGCTACCTTGGTGGAAGACAGTAATTGTAGTTATTTCATTCACAGATCTTTGTGACCGAATGACACGGCCATGTGGGGTGTGGGGCTCTGCCCTACTCTTTTTAAATTATGACAGCAGGTGTAGGGTTATTTCCACCACCCACTGTCACAATGAATGATTGGAGGGGCGCAGGCATGTGCTCCTTGGTAGCATGTTACATGTTAAACCCTAAAAACATGTGTAACATGTACCATGCTACCAAAGGTGAACTTATTCTTTAAGCCTCAATGCTGTATTTGCTACAGAATACCATAAAGCAGTAATTGGAAGCTATGACATTGAAATGCTTAAGCTCTACTGCACCAGCTATAAATCACAGCTATATGTGTCTTATTTGCCTCATGTATAGTGATGAGCCGAACACCCCCGGGTTCGGTTCGCACCAGAACCCGCGAACGGACCGGAAGTTCGAACGAACATTAGAACCCTATTAAATACAATGGATGCGAACGTTCGAATTCTAAAGTGCTAATTATAACAACTATTATGCATGTTATTGTCCTAAAAAGGGTTTGGGAACCCGGGTTCTGCACCAGGGGACATGTATCAATGCAAAAAGAAGTTTTAAAAACGGTCGTTTTTCGGGAGCAGTCATTTTAATGATGCATAAAGTGAAAAAAAAAAAGTCAAATATTCCTTTAAATATCGTACCTGGGGGGTGTCTAAAGTATGCCTGTGAAGTGCCACGTGTTTCCCGTGTTTAGAACTGTCCCTGCACAAAATGACACTTCTAAAGGAAAAAAAAGCCATTTAAAACTGCTTGCGGCTTTAATGTAATGTCTGGTCCCGGTAATATGGATGAAATTCTTTAAGAAAAATGGCATAGCTACCCCATGACCCCCCCCCCCCTACCCCAGCCCATTACCAGCCCCTTTGGGTCTTGTATGGATATTAAGGGGAACCCCGCACATAAAATAAAAAAGGCCCTATATACTCTGAACAGCCGTATACAGGCGGTGCATACAAGACAGGGACTGTAGGTTTGTTCTTATGTAGAATCTGTTTGTAATTTTGAACAGGTACATTGTTGAAGTGTAGCTCCAGCCCAAAAATCTATTTTTAAACTTTTTGGAAAACATAGGTAAGGGTTATCACCCCTGTAACATTTGTTTTGCTGTCTGTGCCCCTGTTCAGAACATTTCACCTCACTTTCCGTCCCAATGACAACTGTTTTTGAAATGTGGTGTTTTTCTTGAAACAAGGATTGCTGATAAAGCATCAGTACAGAGGAGACACCTTTCTCCCATATTTATTCTTACAGGAGAGAATTTTCCTTCCTAGTGGTAGATTTCCTCTCACTTCCTGTTGTCTTCTTGCGTTTGCAAGTAGGAGTCGTTTGTAAGTTGGATGTTTGAAAGTAGGGACCTGCCGTATATACTCTGCAGAAATAGGCCCCTTAGTTGTTGGTGTTGGCACAACACTGTAAGCACTCACAGTTACTCTTGGTTGGTGCTGGAACGCCCTGCTGTCAACTATTATATCAGGAATTTTAATTACATATAATTGTTGAACAGTGGTAGTAAAAATTGGGCCTTTGATGGTGGTGCTGGTGCCACAACACTGTAAGCCCTGACAGTTACTCTTGGTGGGTGCAGCAATGGGCCCTGCTGTGAATTATTAGATCAAGAATTGTAATTACATGCCCCTGTTGAACAGGGGCTGAAAAATTGGGCCTTAGGCACTGGTGGCACAACACTGCAACCCCTCACAGATACTGTACTTGGAGCACAGCAATGAGCCCTGTTGCAAAGTATTGCTTCAAAAATTGTAATGACACGCCCCTGTTAAACAGGGGCTGAAAAATTGGGCCTTAGGCACTGGTGGCACAACACTGCAACTCCTCACAGATACTGTACTTGGAGCACAGCAATGAGCCCTGTTGCAAAGTATTGCTTCAAAAATTGTAATTACACGCCCCTGTTAAACAGGGGCTGAAAAATTGGGCGTTAGGCACTGGTGGCGGCACCCATAAACAAAAATGATCTTCCAAGCTATCATCATCAATCGTATCATTGAGGACTCGGAGGAGGAGGATAGCCAGTCAACATAACAGCACAGGCACTCAGCATCAGCATCAGTCTTGAAGGGATGTGACATTTTAAAATCAATTAGTCTGTTATATCAGCATCAGGTGTGTGGTAGCTGGTGGTGATCCAAGACTGGTTCATCTTGATGAAAGTCAGTCGATCAACCGAGTCGGTGGACAGGCGCACCCTGTGATCCGTGACAAATCCTCCAGCAGCACTGAATGTGCGTTCCGAAAGAACGCTGGATGCAGGACAGGCCAGTAGCTCAATTGCATACTGTGCAAGCTCTGGCCAGTGATCCATCCTCAAGACCCAGTAAGCCAGAGGATTTTCGGTGGGGAAGGTGTCCAAGTCTGACCTTGCCCCTAGATATTCCTGCACCATGTTTATCAGACGCTGGCGATGGTTGCTGGAACCAATCATACTTTGGGGCTGCGGACTAAAGAATTGTCTGAACGCATCGGTCAGACGGCCACCTTCCCCACCGCTCCTTCTTTGACTGGCCGAAGCCTCAGCAACTCGTTGTCCAGGACCAGGAGTTTGCAACCTCCCAGTCTCTGGGAACGCGTTGCACAGACCTTTCTGCAAGGCCTCCCGGAGTTGTCTCATCCTCTGCTCCCTCTGCGACGGTAACATAAGGTCCGCAACCTTACCCTTGTACCGTGGATCAAGGAGAGTGGCCAGCCAGTAATGGTCCCTCTCCTTGATCCGAAGAATACGAGGATCCTTCCGCAGACTTTGCAGGATCAGGGAGGCCATGCAGCGTAGGTTTGCTGAGGCATTCGCTCCGGAGTCCTCTGGGTCACTAAGGACGACATGATCCGCAGCCACCTCCTCCCAGCCACGTACAAGTCCACTGGTTTCTTGGGACTGTAAATCATCACTAAAAGACTGCTGCTGATGATGCTGAGTGCCAGCCTCCACCTCCATGCTGACACAATCCTCCTCCTCCTCCTCCTCCTCCTCCTCTTCCTGTGCGATGGGTGGGACAGAAGGAACACTGTCTGGGTAAAGGGGGCCTTGAGAGGCAAGGAAGTCCTCCTCTTCCTGCCTCTGTTCTGCCTCAAGTGCCCTGTCCATTATTCCACGCAGCGTGTGCTCCAACAGGTGGACAAGAGGTACAGTGTCACTGATGCATGCACTGTCACTGCTCACCATCCTCGTGGCCTCCTCAAATGGTGCCAGGACAGTGCATGCATCCCTGATCATGCCCCACTGGCGTGGAGAAAAAAAACCAAGCTCCCCTGACCCTGTCCTGGTGCCGTAGTCGCACAGGTACTCATTGATGGCCCTCTGCTGCGTGTGCAGCCGCTGCAGCATGGCCAACGTTGAGTTCCACCTGGTGGGCATGTCACATATAAGGCGGTTCTTGGGCAGGTTCAACTCCTTTTGCAGCTCAGCCAGGCGAGCACTGGCATTATAAGATCTGCGGAAATGCACACAGACTTTCCTGGCCTGCCTCAGGACATCCTGTAAGCCCGGGTACCTGCCCAAGAACCGCTGCACCACCAGGTTAAGGACGTGAGCCACACAGGGCACATGGGTCAGTTGTCCCTGTCGGAGGGCGGAGAGGAGGTTGGTGCCATTGTCGCAAACCACCATTCCTGGCTTAAGCTGGCGTGGCGTCAACCACCTCTCGGCCTGGCCCTGCAGAGCAGACAGGACCTCTGCCCCAGTGTGGCTTCTGTCCCCCAAACACACCAGCGCAAGCACGGCATGGCATCTTTTTGCCTGCGTACTTGCGTAGCCCCGTGAACGGCTACGGAGCACCGCTGGTTCATAGGACAAACCACAGGAAGAGGCCATGGAGGAAGAAGAAGAGGAGGGGGTGGAGGAGAGAGGTGTGTCACAACCAGTAGTAGCATTTTGGAGGCGTGGCGGTGGGACAACCTCCAACACTACTGCACCTTGTCCTGAATCCTTCCCAGCTGCCAAAAGAGTGACCCAATGGGCCGTGAAAGAAAGGTAACGTCCCTGTCCATGCCTGCTGGACCATGAGTCAGCGGTAATATGCACCTTACCGCTGACCGCCCTGTCCAGCGAGGCCAAGACATTGCCTTCCACATGCCGGTAGAGAGCCGGAATAGCCTTCCGTGAGAAAAAGTGGCGTTTGGGAACCTGCCACTGAGGAACCGCACATTGCACAAACTCACGGAAGGGGGCCGAGTCTACCAACTGAAAAGGCAGCAGTTGAAGCGCTAGCAATTTAGCCAAGCTAGCATTCAACCGCTGGGCATGTGGATGGCTGGGAGTGAACTTCTTTCGACGGTCCAGCAGCTGGGGCAGGGAAATTTGCCTGCTAGAATCGGACGTCGGTGTACTGCTAGCAGAGTGGGCGCAAGTACTTGGCTGTGACACACCTAATTCTACACCTTCATTCCTCTCAGTGCATGTTTCAGAGAGGACTGAAGTTATAGTGGGGTTGGAGATCCCAGCTGATGCGGTGCAAGGAGAGGTCCGCTTTGTTCTTTGGTGTGGGTCTTTGAGGTAGGCTTGCCAACGAGCTGCATGGCAGGTCAACATATGTCTGGTCAGGCATGTGGTACCCAAGCGGCTGATGTTTTGGCCACGCGATATACGCTTGAGACATATGTTGCAAACAGCAGCTGTGCGATCTGATGCACTAGCCTCAAAAAAGGCCCACACCAAAGAACTTTTTGAATGACGGGCAGAGGCAGCGCCCTGCACAGGCGGAGCTCTGCGGTGTGATTCCGTCGGTGTACTGCCCTTACGCTGGCCACCAAAGGGTATCCTGCCTCGTTGGAGATGTGCCTCCTCCTCATCCTCCTCCTCCTCCTCTCTCCTATTAGGCACCCACGTGGAGTCATTGACCTCATCATCCCCTCCCTCCTCATCACTGGAGCCAATCTGGCAGTATGCTGCAGCTGCTGGAACATGACTGCCAGATTGGTGTCCTTCTTGAGCATCCCCTCTGTCTGCTCTCACGCTACTGCCTTCCTCTAGCTGGGTTTCATCATCAGACCCTTCGAAACGCTGGGCATCCTCCTGGAGCATGTACCCAACACTGTGCTGAAACAGTTCGGGGGACTCCTCAGGAGGAGGACATGGTGGGTCTAGGGAAGGAGTGACTGATGATTTGTCTGACATTGATACCAGGGAAGACGACGCTTTGGCAGCTGCTTTTCCAGTACCCTGAGCCTGGGTGAGAGAGGATGAGGAGGAGGAGGAGGGCTTGGTCATCCACTCTACCAAGTCTTCGGCATGATGTGGCTCAACATGTCCAGCTGCCGAAAAGAAGGACAAGCGTGTCCCATGGCCATGTGCTGATGACAATGCACCGCGTCCACGACCAGCACTGTTGCCCCCAGACACAGAGCCTGCTTGCCCTCTTTTATTGCCTCCTGACTGTCTGCCTCTCCTTGTTTGCCTTCCAGACATTCTAATAGATGGCCTGCAGGAAGATGGGAAAAAAGCAATAAGGGCTACCTTCAGGTGTCCTTCTCTGTCCCTGGAAACAAGGACTTGCAGAGTGAAAGAAAAAAAACACTCTCCCTACCTACAGTTTTCTGTCCCTAGAAAAAATGTTTTTTTTAATCACAATATAGCACAAGGAAAATTAACTCACTGTCCTTACAGGTCCCTGGAAACAAGGACTTGCAGAGTGAAAGAAAAAAAACACTCTCCCTACCTACAGTTTTCTGTCCCTAGAAAAAAATGTTTTTTTTAATCACAATATAGCAAAAGGACAATTCACTCACTGTCCTTCCAGGTCCCTGGAAACAAGGACTTGCAGAGTGAAAGAAACTGACACTGTCCCTACCTAGAGTTTTCTGTCCCTGGAATAAATGTTTTTTTCAGCACAATATAGCACAAGGACAATTAACTCACTGTCCTTACAGGTCCCTGGAAACAAGGACTTGCAGAGTGAAAGAAAAAAAATACTCTCCCTACCTACAGTTTTCTGTCCCTAGAAAAAAATGTTTTTTTTAATCACAATATAGCAAAAGGACAATTCACTCACTGTCCTTCCAGGTCCCTGGAAACAAGGACTTGCAGAGTGAAAGAAACTGACACTGTCCCTACCTAGAGTTTTCTGTCCCTGGAATAAATGTTTTTTTCAGCACAATATAGCACAAGGACAATTAACTCACTGTCCTTACAGGTCCCTGGAAACAAGGACTTGCAGAGTGAAAGAAAAAAAATACTCTCCCTACCTACAGTTTTCTGTCCCTAGAAAAAAATGTTTTTTTTAATCACAATATAGCAAAAGGACAATTCACTCACTGTCCTTCCAGGTCCCTGGAAACAAGGACTTGCAGAGTGAAAGAAACTGACACTGTCCCTACCTAGAGTTTTCTGTCCCTGGAATAAATGTTTTTTTCAGCACAATATAGCACAAGGACAATTAACTCACTGTCCTTACAGGTCCCTGGAAACAAGGACTTGCAGAGTGAAAGAAAAAAAATACTCTCCCTACCTACAGTTTTCTGTCCCTAGAAAAAAATGTTTTTTTTAATCACAATATAGCAAAAGGACAATTCACTCACTGTCCTTCCAGGTCCCTGGAAACAAGGACTTGCAGAGTGAAAGAAACTGACACTGTCCCTACCTAGAGTTTTCTGTCCCTAGAATAAATGTTTTTTTTAATCACAATATAGCAAAAGGACAATTCACTCACTGTCCTTCCAGGTCCCTGGAAACAAGGACTTGCAGAGTGAAAGAAACTGACACTGTCCCTACCTAGAGTTTTCTGTCCCTAGAATAAATGTTTTTTTTAATCACAATATAGCAAAAGGACAATTCACTCACTGTCCTTCCAGGTCCCTGGAAACAAGGACTTGCAGAGTGAAAGAAACTGACACTGTCCCTACCTAGAGTTTTCTGTCCCTAGAATAAATGTTTTTTTTAATCACAATATAGCAAAAGGACAATTCACTCACTGTCCTTCCAGGTCCCTGGAAACAAGGACTTGCAGAGTGAAAGAAACTGACACTGTCCCTACCTAGAGTTTTCTGTCCCTAGAATAAATGTTTTTTTTAATCACAATATAGCAAAAGGACAATTCACTCACTGTCCTTCCAGGTCCCTGGAAACAAGGACTTGCAGAGTGAAAGAAACTGACACTGTCCCTACCTAGAGTTTTCTGTCCCTAGAATAAATGTTTTTTTTAATCACAATATAGCAAAAGGACAATTCACTCACTGTCCTTCCAGGTCCCTGGAAACAAGGACTTGCAGAGTGAAAGAAACTGACACTGTCCCTACCTAGAGTTTTCTGTCCCTAGAATAAATGTTTTTTTTAATCACAATATAGCAAAAGGACAATTCACTCACTGTCCTTCCAGGTCCCTGGAAACAAGGACTTGCAGAGTGAAAGAAACTGACACTGTCCCTACCTAGAGTTTTCTGTCCCTAGAATAAATGTTTTTTTTAATCACAATATAGCACAAGGAAAATTAACTCACTGTCCTTACAGGTCCCTGGAAACAAGGACTTGCAGAGTGAAAGAAAAAAAACACTCTCCCTACCTACAGTTTTCTGTCCCTAGAAAAAAATGTTTTTTTTAATCACAATATAGCAAAAGGACAATTCACTCACTGTCCTTCCAGGTCCCTGGAAACAAGGACTTGCAGAGTGAAAGAAACTGACACTGTCCCTACCTAGAGTTTTCTGTCCCTGGAATAAATGTTTTTTTCAGCACAATATAGCACAAGGACAATTAACTCACTGTCCTTACAGGTCCCTGGAAACAAGGACTTGCAGAGTGAAAGAAAAAAAATACTCTCCCTACCTACAGTTTTCTGTCCCTAGAAAAAAATGTTTTTTTTAATCACAATATAGCAAAAGGACAATTCACTCACTGTCCTTCCAGGTCCCTGGAAACAAGGACTTGCAGAGTGAAAGAAACTGACACTGTCCCTACCTAGAGTTTTCTGTCCCTGGAATAAATGTTTTTTTCAGCACAATATAGCACAAGGACAATTAACTCACTGTCCTTACAGGTCCCTGGAAACAAGGACTTGCAGAGTGAAAGAAAAAAAATACTCTCCCTACCTACAGTTTTCTGTCCCTAGAAAAAAATGTTTTTTTTAATCACAATATAGCAAAAGGACAATTCACTCACTGTCCTTCCAGGTCCCTGGAAACAAGGACTTGCAGAGTGAAAGAAACTGACACTGTCCCTACCTAGAGTTTTCTGTCCCTAGAATAAATGTTTTTTTTAATCACAATATAGCAAAAGGACAATTCACTCACTGTCCTTCCAGGTCCCTGGAAACAAGGACTTGCAGAGTGAAAGAAACTGACACTGTCCCTACCTAGAGTTTTCTGTCCCTAGAATAAATGTTTTTTTTAATCACAATATAGCAAAAGGACAATTCACTCACTGTCCTTCCAGGTCCCTGGAAACAAGGACTTGCAGAGTGAAAGAAACTGACACTGTCCCTACCTAGAGTTTTCTGTCCCTAGAATAAATGTTTTTTTTAATCACAATATAGCAAAAGGACAATTCACTCACTGTCCTTCCAGGTCCCTGGAAACAAGGACTTGCAGAGTGAAAGAAACTGACACTGTCCCTACCTAGAGTTTTCTGTCCCTAGAATAAATGTTTTTTTTAATCACAATATAGCAAAAGGACAATTCACTCACTGTCCTTCCAGGTCCCTGGAAACAAGGACTTGCAGAGTGAAAGAAACTGACACTGTCCCTACCTAGAGTTTTCTGTCCCTAGAATAAATGTTTTTTTTAATCACAATATAGCAAAAGGACAATTCACTCACTGTCCTTCCAGGTCCCTGGAAACAAGGACTTGCAGAGTGAAAGAAACTGACACTGTCCCTACCTAGAGTTTTCTGTCCCTAGAATAAATGTTTTTTTTAATCACAATATAGCAAAAGGACAATTCACTCACTGTCCTTCCAGGTCCCTGGAAACAAGGACTTGCAGAGTGAAAGAAACTGACACTGTCCCTACCTAGAGTTTTCTGTCCCTAGAATAAATGTTTTTTTTAATCACAATATAGCACAAGGAAAATTAACTCACTGTCCTTACAGGTCCCTGGAAACAAGGACTTGCAGAGTGAAAGAAAAAAAACACTCTCCCTACCTACAGTTTTCTGTCCCTAGAAAAAAATGTTTTTTTTAATCACAATATAGCAAAAGGACAATTCACTCACTGTCCTTCCAGGTCCCTGGAAACAAGGACTTGCAGAGTGAAAGAAACTGACACTGTCCCTACCTAGAGTTTTCTGTCCCTGGAATAAATGTTTTTTTCAGCACAATATAGCACAAGGACAATTAACTCACTGTCCTTACAGGTCCCTGGAAACAAGGACTTGCAGAGTGAAAGAAAAAAAATACTCTCCCTACCTACAGTTTTCTGTCCCTAGAAAAAAATGTTTTTTTTAATCACAATATAGCAAAAGGACAATTCACTCACTGTCCTTCCAGGTCCCTGGAAACAAGGACTTGCAGAGTGAAAGAAACTGACACTGTCCCTACCTAGAGTTTTCTGTCCCTAGAATAAATGTTTTTTTTAATCACAATATAGCAAAAGGACAATTCACTCACTGTCCTTCCAGGTCCCTGGAAACAAGGACTTGCAGAGTGAAAGAAACTGACACTGTCCCTACCTAGAGTTTTCTGTCCCTAGAATAAATGTTTTTTTTAATCACAATATAGCAAAAGGACAATTCACTCACTGTCCTTCCAGGTCCCTGGAAACAAGGACTTGCAGAGTGAAAGAAACTGACACTGTCCCTACCTAGAGTTTTCTGTCCCTAGAATAAATGTTTTTTTTAATCACAATATAGCAAAAGGACAATTCACTCACTGTCCTTCCAGGTCCCTGGAAACAAGGACTTGCAGAGTGAAAGAAACTGACACTGTCCCTACCTAGAGTTTTCTGTCCCTAGAATAAATGTTTTTTTTAATCACAATATAGCACAAGGAAAATTAACTCACTGTCCTTACAGGTCCCTGGAAACAAGGACTTGCAGAGTGAAAGAAAAAAAACACTCTCCCTACCTACAGTTTTCTGTCCCTAGAAAAAAATGTTTTTTTTAATCACAATATAGCAAAAGGACAATTCACTCACTGTCCTTCCAGGTCCCTGGAAACAAGGACTTGCAGAGTGAAAGAAACTGACACTGTCCCTACCTAGAGTTTTCTGTCCCTGGAATAAATGTTTTTTTCAGCACAATATAGCACAAGGACAATTAACTCACTGTCCTTACAGGTCCCTGGAAACAAGGACTTGCAGAGTGAAAGAAAAAAAATACTCTCCCTACCTACAGTTTTCTGTCCCTAGAAAAAAATGTTTTTTTTAATCACAATATAGCAAAAGGACAATTCACTCACTGTCCTTCCAGGTCCCTGGAAACAAGGACTTGCAGAGTGAAAGAAACTGACACTGTCCCTACCTAGAGTTTTCTGTCCCTGGAATAAATGTTTTTTTCAGCACAATATAGCACAAGGACAATTAACTCACTGTCCTTACAGGTCCCTGGAAACAAGGACTTGCAGAGTGAAAGAAAAAAAATACTCTCCCTACCTACAGTTTTCTGTCCCTAGAAAAAAATGTTTTTTTTAATCACAATATAGCAAAAGGACAATTCACTCACTGTCCTTCCAGGTCCCTGGAAACAAGGACTTGCAGAGTGAAAGAAACTGACACTGTCCCTACCTAGAGTTTTCTGTCCCTAGAATAAATGTTTTTTTTAATCACAATATAGCAAAAGGACAATTCACTCACTGTCCTTCCAGGTCCCTGGAAACAAGGACTTGCAGAGTGAAAGAAACTGACACTGTCCCTACCTAGAGTTTTCTGTCCCTAGAATAAATGTTTTTTTTAATCACAATATAGCAAAAGGACAATTCACTCACTGTCCTTCCAGGTCCCTGGAAACAAGGACTTGCAGAGTGAAAGAAACTGACACTGTCCCTACCTAGAGTTTTCTGTCCCTAGAATAAATGTTTTTTTTAATCACAATATAGCAAAAGGACAATTCACTCACTGTCCTTCCAGGTCCCTGGAAACAAGGACTTGCAGAGTGAAAGAAACTGACACTGTCCCTACCTAGAGTTTTCTGTCCCTAGAATAAATGTTTTTTTTAATCACAATATAGCAAAAGGACAATTCACTCACTGTCCTTCCAGGTCCCTGGAAACAAGGACTTGCAGAGTGAAAGAAACTGACACTGTCCCTACCTAGAGTTTTCTGTCCCTAGAATAAATGTTTTTTTTAATCACAATATAGCAAAAGGACAATTCACTCACTGTCCTTCCAGGTCCCTGGAAACAAGGACTTGCAGAGTGAAAGAAACTGACACTGTCCCTACCTAGAGTTTTCTGTCCCTAGAATAAATGTTTTTTTTAATCACAATATAGCAAAAGGACAATTCACTCACTGTCCTTCCAGGTCCCTGGAAACAAGGACTTGCAGAGTGAAAGAAACTGACACTGTCCCTACCTAGAGTTTTCTGTCCCTAGAATAAATGTTTTTTTTAATCACAATATAGCACAAGGAAAATTAACTCACTGTCCTTACAGGTCCCTGGAAACAAGGACTTGCAGAGTGAAAGAAAAAAAACACTCTCCCTACCTACAGTTTTCTGTCCCTAGAAAAAAATGTTTTTTTTAATCACAATATAGCAAAAGGACAATTCACTCACTGTCCTTCCAGGTCCCTGGAAACAAGGACTTGCAGAGTGAAAGAAACTGACACTGTCCCTACCTAGAGTTTTCTGTCCCTGGAATAAATGTTTTTTTCAGCACAATATAGCACAAGGACAATTAACTCACTGTCCTTACAGGTCCCTGGAAACAAGGACTTGCAGAGTGAAAGAAAAAAAATACTCTCCCTACCTACAGTTTTCTGTCCCTAGAAAAAAATGTTTTTTTTAATCACAATATAGCAAAAGGACAATTCACTCACTGTCCTTCCAGGTCCCTGGAAACAAGGACTTGCAGAGTGAAAGAAACTGACACTGTCCCTACCTAGAGTTTTCTGTCCCTAGAATAAATGTTTTTTTTAATCACAATATAGCAAAAGGACAATTCACTCACTGTCCTTCCAGGTCCCTGGAAACAAGGACTTGCAGAGTGAAAGAAACTGACACTGTCCCTACCTAGAGTTTTCTGTCCCTAGAATAAATGTTTTTTTTAATCACAATATAGCAAAAGGACAATTCACTCACTGTCCTTCCAGGTCCCTGGAAACAAGGACTTGCAGAGTGAAAGAAACTGACACTGTCCCTACCTAGAGTTTTCTGTCCCTAGAATAAATGTTTTTTTTAATCACAATATAGCAAAAGGACAATTCACTCACTGTCCTTCCAGGTCCCTGGAAACAAGGACTTGCAGAGTGAAAGAAACTGACACTGTCCCTACCTAGAGTTTTCTGTCCCTAGAATAAATGTTTTTTTTAATCACAATATAGCAAAAGGACAATTCACTCACTGTCCTTCCAGGTCCCTGGAAACAAGGACTTGCAGAGTGAAAGAAACTGACACTGTCCCTACCTAGAGTTTTCTGTCCCTAGAATAAATGTTTTTTTTAATCACAATATAGCAAAAGGACAATTCACTCACTGTCCTTCCAGGTCCCTGGAAACAAGGACTTGCAGAGTGAAAGAAACTGACACTGTCCCTACCTAGAGTTTTCTGTCCCTAGAATAAATGTTTTTTTTAATCACAATATAGCACAAGGAAAATTAACTCACTGTCCTTACAGGTCCCTGGAAACAAGGACTTGCAGAGTGAAAGAAAAAAAACACTCTCCCTACCTACAGTTTTCTGTCCCTAGAAAAAAATGTTTTTTTTAATCACAATATAGCAAAAGGACAATTCACTCACTGTCCTTCCAGGTCCCTGGAAACAAGGACTTGCAGAGTGAAAGAAACTGACACTGTCCCTACCTAGAGTTTTCTGTCCCTGGAATAAATGTTTTTTTCAGCACAATATAGCACAAGGACAATTAACTCACTGTCCTTACAGGTCCCTGGAAACAAGGACTTGCAGAGTGAAAGAAAAAAAATACTCTCCCTACCTACAGTTTTCTGTCCCTAGAAAAAAATGTTTTTTTTAATCACAATATAGCAAAAGGACAATTCACTCACTGTCCTTCCAGGTCCCTGGAAACAAGGACTTGCAGAGTGAAAGAAACTGACACTGTCCCTACCTAGAGTTTTCTGTCCCTAGAATAAATGTTTTTTTTAATCACAATATAGCAAAAGGACAATTCACTCACTGTCCTTCCAGGTCCCTGGAAACAAGGACTTGCAGAGTGAAAGAAACTGACACTGTCCCTACCTAGAGTTTTCTGTCCCTAGAATAAATGTTTTTTTTAATCACAATATAGCAAAAGGACAATTCACTCACTGTCCTTCCAGGTCCCTGGAAACAAGGACTTGCAGAGTGAAAGAAACTGACACTGTCCCTACCTAGAGTTTTCTGTCCCTAGAATAAATGTTTTTTTTAATCACAATATAGCAAAAGGACAATTCACTCACTGTCCTTCCAGGTCCCTGGAAACAAGGACTTGCAGAGTGAAAGAAACTGACACTGTCCCTACCTAGAGTTTTCTGTCCCTAGAATAAATGTTTTTTTTTAAGCACACTATAGCAGAAGCACAAAACACACTGACACTCTCCCTACCTATCCTTCTCTTTCCCTAAACTAAAGGAATCCAGGTTAAGCAAGAAAGAAATAACAGTCACTGTCCCTGCCTATGCTACTCTATCCCTGCTCCGGAACACACTACACTAGGCCGCCGTGCTGGCGGCCTTTTATAGTGTGGGGCGTGTACTAAACACCCTCAGCAATAATTGGCCACAGGCATCCTGCCTGTGGCCAATCATTGCTCTCCTCGCTGCCGGCGCTGTGATTGGCCAAGCATGCGGGGTCACAGTGCATGCTTGGCCAATCACAGCGCCTGGATGACACTGCGATGGCGTAGTGCATTGTGGGCCGTTCGCGTCACTCGAATTTGGCGCGAACGGCCCAAATCGTTCGATCTTCGTCGAACGATCGAACAGCCAATGTTCGAGTCGAACGTATGTTCGACTCGAACACGAAGCTCATCCCTACTCATGTAGCATTGTACATTAAACCAGGATGTGGCTTTATATAGTAGCATTCTGAAAAGACCAATGATGCTCAGAATCACAGAGCACCAATTGTCTTTCTTGCCTAAAAGCACAAACATGCTTTAAGCTTCTGTGGATAAGTGCACATTCAAACTCTGCATCCCATTTTAAAAAATTATATCTTTTGCTGTCTTGGCACAGAGGCCACACAACTTCATACCAAAGCCATAGCAAACATCACATTACAGTCACTTTACTTGGGCGTAGTTTTGCTTCTGTTAACCAGAAGGTATTGAAGCTGATTTGTTACACTTAGTAAACTTTTTAAAGATTAAAGACGTATTAATGAAAATTAGGTTTGCCAAACTTACTTACTCAAGCTTACTCATTGTATTCCTGTATTATGGTGCATGTTAGTCATAGTTCACCAATCTCAGCAATGTGTACACTTCGATTACCTAAAGTAGCTAACGGATAAATGAAGTCATATAATTAGCTTCAATTGCCGTGTTAAAGTGCCATGGTTATTCTTATGGTTTAAGACAATAAGTAGAATTCCATGATTGTACTTACTAATGCTGAGGAATTCTGCGCATAATTTTATTTTTTGTAGAGAATGAAGGCTTAATGCTTTCTTTAGGTTTTTAATGTTGCCTGTGTCTTTGTTGAGAGATCTCTTTTCACCATCTATCCCAGTGACAATATGGTCAACAGAACAGTAAATAAGAGTAAATCTAAGGCCGGCCATAGACAGTTAGAATTCTGCTCAACCGGTCGAGTTTCGAACCGTGTACGGGCAGGCTGAATGTACCAAGTTGATCGATCGATCAACTTGGGTGCAACCAGCCTACCAGATTTACTTGTGAATATCACTAGCGGCTGCTATAGCCGCTAGCAATAATCACTGTCCCTGCCGCGAGAGTACAATCTCTCAGCAGGAGGGATTCAGCTGTCAGTACTGTCTGTGTTGGTGGAGGAATTGAGCGAATTCTTTTCCTACAACCCGTCTATTGCCAGCCTAACATTCAGGAGGGTGTAAGGTGGGAGAAGGTTAGAACCTCCATTATCTTGTTATTGTCTGTGTCTTGTTGAAGATGACCCTCACTTGCTGTTCCAAAACCAATATTGTCACCAAGAAAGGAAGTGGAGAAACTTTACTAGGACACATAAAAACCTGACAGTGTAAAGTTGGCCATAGATGGGTAGAATTTTGATCAAACGTTTTTAGAAAAGAATGTTCCAAGAAAGTTTGTTCTTTTTGCTAATCAATAGTGGGTCAAAAGAGTGACAACAAGATTTAAAGAAGTAGGATGGAGAATTTTTATCAAATTAATTTCTAAAAGTGTATGTGGCTTTCATTCAGTAAAATCAATAAAAAAAAAAATCTAATGTTAAAAGCAAACAAAAACTTTTTGATCGACATCCGAATGCTTGGAGAACTATTGTACACATTTTCCTAAGACTTTTCCTAAGGAATTTCGTTTGAAATTTTATCCATCTATGGCCAGCCTGAAGCCTCGTACACACGGCCGGTTTTCTCGGCAAGAAAACTGCTGGCAGAGCTTTTTGCCGAGAAAAACGTTTGTGTGTATGTTTTCTCGTCGAGAAAACTGCCGGGAATCTCAACGAGAAAAATACAGAACCTGCTCTCTATTTTCTTGTCGGAATTCTCGTCGGCCTGTTTCCCAACGAGAAAACCGTGTGTGTGTATGAGGCTACAAGCTTACCTGTCCTCCGGTAAGCCCTTGCATGCTCGATGAGACTTTGACGCATGCGCGGTAGCTTGCAAGGGTAGTGTAGGGTGAAGCAAGATGGCGGCGACGGCATCGAATGTGACGAGCGCATGCTCGTCGTAGTCGATGACGTCACCACTTTCTTGCTATTCAAAAGAACGGCGGTTCTTTTGATTTGCTGTCTGTATGCATGGCTTGGCAAGAAAAGCTTGCCAGGAATCTCGTCAGGAAAACCGACGTTTTTTTCCTGACCGGTTTCTCGGCCGTGTGTACAGGGCTTAACTCTTTGTATTCTATCCAAAATTAAAACTTATTGCTGAAGTTACACTTTAAGTTTACATCTTTGCTCTAGCACTGCACTTGCGTAACCCATAATGCTGCCAAAACATTAGGGCAGTTCTAGAAAATTCAACTAAATTAGTAAGTGCAAAAATGATGGATCAATTTAACCCAACACCCTTATATGTGTGTATATATATACAGGTGAAACTCGAAATGTTAGAATATCGTGCAAAAGTTCAATTATTTCACTAATGCAACTTAAAAGGTGAAACTAATATATGAGATAGACTCATTACATGCAAAGAAAGATAGTTCAAGCCGTGATTTGTCATAATTGTGATGATTATGGCTTACAGCTCATGAAAACCCCAAATCCACAATCTCAGAAAATTAGAATATTGTGAAAAGGTGCAATATTCTAGGCTCAAAGTGTCCCACTCCAATCAGCTAATTAAGCCAGAACACCTGCAAAGGGTTCCTGAGCCTTTAAATGGTCTCTCAGTCTGGTTCAATAGGAATCACAATCATGGGAAAGACAGCTGACCTGACAGTTGTGCAGAAAACCATCTTTGACATCCTCCATAAGAAGGGAAAGCCTCAAAAAGTCATTGAAAAGGAAGTTGGATGTTCCCAAAGTGCTGTATCAAAGCCCATTAATAGAAAGTTATGTGGAAGGGAAAAGTGTGGAAGAAAAAGGTGCACAAGCAGCAGGGATGGAGAAGATTGTCAGGAAAAGGCCATTCAAAAGTGTTGGGGACTTTCACAAGGAGTGAACTGAGGCTGGAGTCAGTGCATCAAGAGCCACCACACACAGATGGATCCTGGACATGGGCTTCAAATGTCGTATTCCTCTTGTCAAGCCACTCATGAACAACAAACGTCAGAAGCATCTTACCTGGGCTAAAGAAAAACAGACCTGGTCTGTTGCTCAGTGGTCCAAAGTCCTCCTTTCTGATGAGAGCAAATTTTGCATCTAATTTGGAAACCAAGGACCCAGAGTATGGAGGATGAATGGAGAGGCACACACTGCAAGAGGCTTGAAGTCCAGTGTGAAGTTTCCACAGTCTGTGTTGATTTGGGGAGCCATGTCATCTGCTGGTGTTGGTCCACTGTACTTCATTAAGTCCAGGGTCAATGCAGCCATCTACCAGGAAATTTTGGAGCACTTCATGCTTCCTTCTGCAGACGAGCTCTATGGGGATGCTGACTTCATTTTCCAGCAGGACTTGGCACCTGCCCACACTGTCAAAAGCACCAAAACCTGGTTCAATGACTGTGGGATTACTGTGCTTGATTGGCCAGCAAACTCGCCTGACCTTAACCCCATAGAGAATCTATGGGGCATTGCCAAGAGAAAGATGAGAGACATGAGACCGAACAATACAGAAGAGATGAAGGCCGCTATTGAAGCATTCTGGTCTTCCATAACACCTCAGCAGTGCCACAGGCTGATAGCTTCCATGCCACGCCGCATTGAGGCAGTAATTGCTGCAAAAGGGGCCCAAACCAAGTACTGTACTGAGTACATATGCATGCTTATATTTTTCAGAGCTCCGATATTGTTCTATGTAATATTCTAATTTTCTAAGATTGTGGATTTGGGGTTTTCATGAGCTGTAAGCCATAATCATCACAATTATGACAAATCACGGCTTGAACTATCTTGCTTTGCATGTAATGAGTCTATCTTATATATTAGTTTCACATTTTAAGTTGCATTAGTGAAATAAATGAACTTTTGCACGATATTCAAATTTTTTGAGTTTCACCTGTATTAGATAGATAGATAGATGGATAGATTTTTTTTTTCTTTTTTGGTCTAAGGTTGCCTTGGTCCAACCAGTTTTTCTAATCAAAAGCTGTTTGAAACTGCTACAAAAATGTCTATCATCTTTGTTTTTCAAACACATACAAAAACTTGTGAAACAAAAAAAAAAAACACATACATTTCTTGTTAATCAGAAATATTCATATATAATAGAGACATATGTGCTTTCTTTTCCACTTTGGCGTTATGCAAACTGTAAATCCTATTAGTAGACTGAGTTCGCTGATTTTGCCGCATAGCATAGACAGTGGCAAACTCTGCCAACATTCTTTTCAGTTCTTGGTTGCAGTTTTAATTCCCTGGTAGGGGTGATTGGCAGCTCTATAAAAAGGTAATCATGTAGTATAAAGCTTTTTTCTAGTTTTTAATGACTACTAGTAAGAAGCAAGATGATTACTAAGCAGCCACAGGCCAATAAACATGTCTTAGAGCTTCAGACAAAACACTACAGTTAATAGTAAATATGTCTAGTGAAAAGCTAAAGAGCTAGAGCGAAAGTTTTTTACTTTTTTTTTGGACATGCCACTTGAAAGAAAACAAATGATTCATAAGTTTCTAATTTTATAGCAGGAAGTGATCCCTATTCCTGACAACATCCGTCTTGAACATGTTTTGGACACCAGTTAGCTACTATCCACAATGCAATTCCATCCATAAGTTATACTTCCTCTGTTCTCAAAATGTATTAGAGAATTAATTTTGGCAATGAGGATGTGATCCATATTACGAGTAATGTATCTCAGAATCAGGAAAAAATAGCAGTGCCTGAGATGACTTTATGCAAGTTTACTGGTGACTTGTATATTGACTATAGATCTCCTTTAATTTTATCTTCCAGGGAGCTAAATATCCATGACCATTTACAATTTTCTTTGTAAGTGGACTCTAATAACTTCAGTATATTTGACATTGCAAATTATTCAACCAATCTACACAGTTCCTTTCTTCAAAAGAAACCTTCATACCCCTTCACATTTTCTGCCTAACTAATATGGTAGCCTGCAATAGAATGAAATTCTAATCACCTGCTAAATCTAGTCGAAAATGTTTTAGGGTAGAACTACTCTTGTAGCCTGTAGCAACCAGTCAGTGTTTCCCTTTCAGTCTCTTGCAGTGCATTAGAGCATGAAACAGACACTTTACTGTCTGCTGTTGGCATCAACAGCGGCCCTTCCTTCAAATACTTTCAATCATGAGTGTGGTATTTTTACTTAGTTACGCTTCAACACTCCAGTAATGTATATCATGTAGGTTATTCAGTTCAGTAATATAAAACCCTTGTGTATAGTGCCTTTACTTGTTCTTTATTTTTTCAAAAGGGCTTTATATGGTGTTGTTAGAAAAATGATGTCAAAAAGGCCACATTCCTACTGCTTTCAGTATATTTGCATTTATTATTTAAGGATAGTGTAGCCAGCCATTCACAGAGCTCAATCAAAACCAATGTTTAATAATAGTGAGGATGATTGAATTGAATTTCATGGACTTTCGTAGTCTTTCATAGAAGAGATTTTGTTGACATAAAGAGAGAAATATGTGATTTGTCCTTTCATGTGTAGTGTATTGTAGCACTTTTTTTTAGGTTTAAATATTTAATACTTTGACCTGAAAAGCCATACAATGACTACCTCTAGCGCCTTATTTTAATAGGTAAATTACATACTACTTAACAGGAGTCCAACAAAACTCAATGACAAGCCATATATATTAGAAACAATTATGAGATTTCTAGATCATTTAGTTAGGATCATCTTAATTTGTCTCCTTTCTTTGGTTGGAGCAGGACTGTGTTAGATCCCTCACAAAGTCCTACATTTGGTCTATGACTTCAGTGAGCAGACCTTCCCCTCCACTTCTGGCAAGACGAGGACAGGTTGTACCTTTCTTATTTGACCAATCTACAAGTGTCACCTTTCTATAAGTTTCCCATATGTTCCAACATAGAATCTACTAAGGGCTCATGGTATAGCAATTATTGTACCCTTTGTCCTTCAGTTAAATCTTCATGGGAAATAGAAGGAAGCTCACCTGAGGCAATGACAATAATAGCAAGTCTGACATATCACAGCTGTCCCTGAGATGAAGAGTGACAATTCAGTGGAAAATAAACCCAGCTCCTTTTCACCCATTATAGAGATTTTTTTGGGGGATTTCTTTCATAATTTCCATCCTTGGTTTAACTCAGTATATATTCTCTTGCTTCAATCAAGCCACACATGACATCCTATAGTGACTGCTCTTGTTTCCTGGTTTTTATTCATTGAAATGAGGGTACTTGACCCCAAAGTTCACTAGAGCACAGAGGATTTCCAGCTGTAGAGAATGATCTGTTTGTTCTACCTCTGCATACTGGAAAACGCAGATATGGGAGGTAACTGAACTCCTGGACTCTAGGCACTCCAAGTGAAAGTGCATGGTCACTGCCATTTAGAGAAAGTCAAAAGAAGGTGATCAGCATACTTCAAATATTAAAAAATTAAGATTTCTTGATACTTGTATTGCATAATCTAGTATGTTTGAGGGCCACTAGCCTTCCTGAAGTCTCTTTCAAACAGAAAATTTGAGGATATGCAAGCAAACACCAGTTTAACCAGGTTAAGTTCAGACACTGGCCCAATTTATGTACCATGTAAACCTCAGCGTTTCCAGGACTAGGGGAAGTCCAGAAACACAATGACCATCTTCTAGATGCTACCAAATCACTTACCTGTTCAGATCTGTGTACTGCTGTTGCACTTTGGCCAGGTATTACTAGATATGCATGTTCCAATGTATTAGTGACCTCACTGTAATATACTTTATATACAGTTCAGAAGGATGCATTGTGACAGGAACAGTTAAAGCAGGCCACTCAATGCTCACAGAGCAGCACTGACATTTTTAATACGTAAACGTTAACTTTTCATTCATTTTCATTTTTATACTTATTAATGCATTTTCTATGTGCTACATTCCACATGAAAGGCACAGAAGTGTGAACAGACCTCCTACCTTGAATAGACTACCTAATAACATTAGCAAACCAAAAACAAGTAGTTATCTACTATAGTACTAGAAGACGATCTCAGATCAGGTTTCAGTAGTCAAGGTGTCAGACTACTAAGGGGTACAGCACAAGTATTTTATTTGCACTATTTACACGTATTTATTATATAAGCCTCAAAGGTAGGCATTTTGAAGGTTAAGCTATACTATAGACCATCTCTTTGATGTGTATTGAAGCTACAAAGTTGTACAATTATAATGAAAGCAACTGAATATTATAAGGGTAAATCAATGTAAGTCATACAATCTAAGTCATATCATGTAAAAAAAAAAAAGAAAAACCCAGAACATACAAATGCTTTGATGTACACCGCAAAAGACTGCTTTTTTATACTATATAAAGAATGCTATTGGTATGTAAATGTCTACGCATAATAATGTGTCATACAAAGTCTCATGGAAACAATTAGCAAGTGCCTCATTACTAGTAAAATGGTCTATGTTGTACACAAGTAAATGATCTATATTGTGGACAAATCTCTTCAGTAGGCATGAAAGCTGCAGTACTTTCAGTACAACAAAAGCAAGTGTTCACAGGTGCTTTCTCATCAGACCATAATAGTCTCTTCCATCACATCCAGCAATTCTTCCACGCATAGTAAATTCTAAACAGTAGAAGCTCCAAATATAGCACCACACATAAAATTTTACCAAATGTCTTCAAAATACTTATGTTCAGATATAGAGCAGAGTTGTACATCCAGTACATTAATGTTCAGGGTCTCCAATGAACCGATGTAAAATATATTTTGTTGGGTTTTACTTAGAACCATATTTTTGGAGTCTTAGAATAACAGACAAAAAAGTTATCATAAAAAGTTGTATAT
The DNA here is from genome assembly GCA_029206835.1 of Rana muscosa. Lineage (NCBI taxonomy): Eukaryota > Metazoa > Chordata > Amphibia > Anura > Ranidae > Rana > Rana muscosa. The sequence continues at coordinate 1,007,632,334 of CM055122.1, read as the reverse complement.
CGGGTTGGTTTACTATGAGGCAAAGAATGGTAAATAAGTAAAGTTAATGTTTACTTAGCTAATGAATAAATTATTGAGCATACCATTTACTAAAAAAAGACTATTCACTTTGCAAGGTGTATTTCCGTTGAACAGCTGTGTTCACTTTAATCATCCAATTACATACAAGCAAAAATTCTATTTATTTATTTTTTCAAATTTTTCTTCTCTTTCCCCTTAAACTGAGGACTTACACTTTGCATCATGAATGTTTATCTTTTTTAACTGAACAGCCTCTTTTATTTTAGTAAATCAACCCTAGTTTTTACTTTTTACATACTAATTATGGGAAATACATTTTTTTTTTCCATAACCTACAGTAGACAGGGATTCGTTCAGCTAATGTAAAAGGAATATGTTTAGTACTCTCCAGCGTCCAATGATGATGCTTTTTAAGTACTTACTGTTCTACAAGTTATAGTAGTTACTTGCACAATTTGGCAGTGAAACAAGAAGTTGTTTGCATGACATAATTGGATGTCTCTCATTGCAAAAATAACTATGATGCTTTGTACAGGTTCAAAAGTGAAAGTGCTGATGTTACTCTAAAGTGTAGGTATACTAAATAAAATGATCTGTACTGTAATATATAAGCACCCCACCTTCATTCAGTGATCAGTAACAATGATCTGTGGCAAATAAAGTATGACAATGCTCCAAGTAATCCAATATGAATAAAATCTATTGATGTATTTAAAAGGTATGTTGTTGTTTTTCATGTTGATAATCTAGCTGTCAAAGTTGTCATTCCATTATTCTTTACTATAGCTCTGAATGATTGCCTTGCTTCCTGTTTAGAGGAAAGGGAGAGAAATCTAACAAAAGTTAAATGTAAAAAATTTGATAGACAAATAGTAACACAGATCAGGTTGACATAAATATCCAACACACAATAAATGTAAAAACTTTAATAGATAAATAGTAACACAGATCAGGTTCACTTAGCAAGAAAAGAAACTGTGTAATTTTTACAATGAATGTAATATTCAACTGGTAATTTTTATGGTATTACATTTAAGAATAAGACCACCCAAAATGGTTTTCCACATTTTTAATGGAGTAGTGCCTTTATTGCTGATCTCTTTCCCATCACTAGCACAGCTGTGACAAGACAAGCCTGACTTTTCGGCCTTCTAGTTAAAACACAGTTTCTTCTCTTGCTGAAACACGCTGAAACACTGAGCTTGGCCAGTCAAAGCCATGCTGTGGCGAAGGGAAGGACTGAATAACAGGGTCAAAAGAGGCAATAAAAAGGCCAAAAATGACCCTGGTCCACTCCAGCCAAGAAAAAAAAGTTTAGAATGAAAGCGTTTATAAAAATGTTTCTATTAACATTACACTCAGATAGTGCAAACTCTAAGCTGATCACCATACATTTTTATGTGGCATTAATTACAGTTGTTTTTGCTGTTTATGTTTCTTTTCATTTTGACAACCAGTTCACACAATCTACAAGTAAAACAAAAACATTGGGGTCGATTTACTAAAAGGTATAAAATATCTTACGTTTCTGAATCACCTTTTGCCAAAACTTACCAAAAACACACACTTGTACCAACAGACCGTTGATACCGTTTTGATAACAAAAAAACCCATACGTTTCATTTATTATAGCGCAATAATAAATGACATATAAAAAGATTTGGGGCATGTTATCATGAGAACATAAATTCATCAATGTAACAAAATATCAATCACTGGGGAGACACTGCTGCCAGAAACAACATGGCTGCCTCGCCTGCACGCCTGTAATTGGAATTCCTAAATAGCTGTTGCTTTGTATTTTTTTTTATTAATTTTTTTCTTCCAGCAAGGACTGGATCCACTGGCTTTATACCTATCTGCAGTTTTGTACTAGTAACTCTACCCCATTGTTTCCAAACACTCATGATTAAAAAAAATAGCATATACATTAAATGATCACATCCTAATGCATATTTTGCTTTAACTAGCTAACCAGACAAGGACATAGGGAGAGATGGAAAAGCTGCTTTCACAGCTTGTATGGAGAACCTGTATAATACAATAAACCTTCTGCTTTAATCAGGAGAGAAGGGCCCCTCCTCCCGTGCCAAAGAAGCCATCGAAAGGTCAGGCCCCACTGGTCCGGGACAGATCTCTGGAAAGCACAGAGAGACAGCGGCATGAGGCCCGGAAGCGGCTGATGTCTGCAAAGCGTGCTGCGTCTGTCCGGCAGAATTCAGCTACCGAAAGTGCGGACAGTATTGAAATCTACATCCCAGAGGCTCAAACCAGGCTATGAAGTCATCACAAGTGACACTGGGGGAATATTATATATACCTATATATATATTTATGACACAGAGTAACGTATATAATATATCCTCTAGTTTGGTTTGGAACCACAATCATGTGTATATGATTTTTTTTGTATACTTCTGTTTATATTGCTTTTTCTCTTCTTTCTGTCATTCCCACCCTTCTATCATACATTCTTCTAAATTGTTGTGTAAGCAAACAGTTTTCTGAAGCTATGATCCTGTCCTCCCCACATACCCACCTTTATAACAATCTGTGGGCACTAATCAATGCTGTGTACTCTGCACAAGGACCTCCTTTTATTTTATATGTGGATAAAATAAAAGAAGAACAATCCTCTGTATAGAACTCCTCGTAGTGCCCCATTTCACACTCTTTTTGTCTAGAGCTACAGTAGTCTGTAATCTAGTGTACAGCAATAGAAAATTGTAGGGTATACAGTACTGTGGACTCTGATGTCTTCCTATTCTTAATGTGAAAAAGCATGGGCTCAAATTCCCACTTCTTTTCTATGTAGAACAGATGGAGCACTTTATTGTAGGCCACAGACGCACCTATCCCCAAAGGCAACAGGTGACAGAGGAGAATAGCTGAGCTAGTAAAAGATGTTGGCAGAGAGGGCAGGTAACTGATCTGTGCACACAAAGATTTTCACACCTGCCTCTATGATTGCTAGCCACATAAATACATAACATGCGTATGTTATTACTGTGATCTTGAATTTAAGGGAAAATTTGTTATTATGCAAACTTTTACACATTTGCTGTGCTAGCAAAAAAAAAAAAGATTTCATGTTATACATTTGGCATAAGATTAACCTAATGGAAATGCAATAAAAAATGACTGAATTTAGGTATTTATTGAAAGGCAATCAAAATGCCCAATTATTGAGCAATCACTAAGCATCAATGGCTAGAAAAAAAAATAAAAAAATAACTTTGGTCCAATTTTGCTCATTTTTAAAGAGAGGAAGAGAGTTACATTTTATAGGCTCACCTATCCTTTTAATCATTATTGGGGCTCATCAATATCTAAGCTTCTGCTATTGCTAAACTGCATTATCAGCAGTTTTAGCGGCAGCCAATGGGCTTTAGGCTTGTGTTGATGGCGTTGGTTTGACATCAATTTAGGACACTTCCATGACTTGTATAGGAAAGCAGAACACCATTTGATGATAACAACCCCCTCCCCCTCCATGCCCCCTAAGGAGAATAGGCACAATTCACAAAGCTAACAAACCAGAAAAAGGCAGGCTATACACGATTCAATTCTCGGCCCGGGTCAGCAGGAGTCCTTCAAGATTCAAACTGTGTATGGGCAGGTTGAATGTACCAAGTTGATCGATCGATCAACATGGGTACAACCAGCGTGCCGGGTTTTACCTGCGATTATCGCTAGCGGATGCTATAGCCACTGGCAATAATCACTCTCCCCACCGGGAGAAGACAAGGGCCCTGCAGGAGGGATTCCCGCATCAACACTGCCTGTGTTGATGGGGACATTGAGCGCATTTCTTTCCTACAAACTGTGGTTGCAGGAAAGAAATTCCTTCCATGTATGGCCAGCCTAAAGAACCTTATTTTTTTTTTAAAAAGTCAGTTATTTTTAGCTGAGCCCAATAGGATTTGAAAATTAAAGTCTTTTAGCTTAATTGGAGATACTTATCCTGGAGTCAAAGCTTTGTGAAATGAGCATTATAATTGCTGTGGTTCACCAATATCTTCTAAACTTCCATTTGGTCAGGATTGAAGTAATGCCCCTTACACACGATCTGACCTTTTTCCGATCAAATTTCCATTGGAATCCGACAGAATTTCATCGGAAAAAAATAGAACATGTTCTATTTGAAAATTCCGATGGAATTCATCGGAATTTCTCAGATGGGGCCCACACACGGTCAAAATTTCTGATGAAAAAACCCCAACGGACTCCGTCTGACTTTTTTCATCGGAAATTCCTATCGTGTGTACAGGGCATAAGGGAGATTTTGCTGACACACTTTTTCAAGCCGACAGCAATAGCACTAAAACCAGAGAGGAAAGGGTAATATTGACATACAACACTGCTAATAACTTATCTATAAGCCAACTCTTTAGGCCAATATATATCTGTTTGCATATCAAACAGCTAGGATGGAAGATGCAATCCTATTACTGCTGCATTGATATATTTTGTCCTGTGGTATGTCCTCTGGTCAATATGGGCATTAGCAATCATGCTGAATTGGCATTTATGCCTAGTTTGGCCACCACTGTACTGCATATGGAGGAATCTGACACAGATTTAGTCATCCACAGCCTAAAAAGAAAAGTGTTGGGCAACTGACTTTGCCTATGTATTTTCAGCTTTAGGAAATCTAAAACTAGCCCTGTGTAAAGGGACCTTATTTACATATCGAATAGGTTCTTCTTACAAATCAGTCTCTAATTACTGTCATAGGCAGGATGGTGCAAGTGTGGATTATGGGAGACCCAGAGACACCTGGCCTTTCAGAAAATGGAAGATCAACTGTATCTAAAATATGATTAGAGATATAATAGGGGTTACGTTTCTAAATGTAGTCTTATGTGGATTGATGACATATCAACCTGACATTTTCAGACTTATGCAAGCAAGGATTGGAAAATGAGCAGCAACTCCTAGCAACTACTGATAATTAATCTTTCATTGATCCCACTAGAGTAAACTGAAATCTGTTTAATATAGTTTACTTTGCATATCATCATTTCTTTTAAATAAGCCTGCATATCTCGTTACATGTATTGTATTCTGTTTTCAGTTGATTTTTAGACATTTGTTTTTTTAGTGTTCATATTTTTCAAGGTGCCTGGGAACAGATGGGGGTGGGTATTATATTTTATATATATATATATATATATATATATATATATATATATATAGTGATGCACTTTACCTTTTAGGATAAAAAAAACAAAAACAGGTATTTAGGAGAGACAGACCTGTTATGACATTTATTATTATAGACTCATTATATAAGTAAGCATTATACCTGGCCTTTTACTGTAAATACATAATAAAAGCCACTATCACTGATAGTAAGCAGATATCAGATATCAATTTCTAATTAGCTGAAAATAAAATATTTTTAGATTTATATACAAAGAATACAAATGTTACGGAAACAAAGTAAACATTGTAAAAGACAAAATCTACTTGAATCATTTAACAGGAATTGGGAAGGGAATATATATATATGGCAATTTTTTATCAGTTTTATATTTATTTAAGTATAATAGCATTCTCATGTTGTATTACATGGGAAAACTGTATAAAAAGCAGCAAAGTCATTTCTAGTAAATGCTACTTCATGATCCATTGAGAGGTTCCCAATACTGTATCCCCTCCTAAGCAGAACAGATATACACATTGACTACCCTTCTAGCCATAGACATGAGACAATGGTTGGAAGATCCTGTTTCATGCCATAGTCGTAAACATTGGCCAAGTATGCATGTCTATGCCTGTGCAGACAGGGGCCAGCCTTCTCTCAGGGGAACAGCTACAACCAGCCTAGACTGGCATTATAGTCAACAAATTTTCCTCTAAAGATCGATCAGCCTGGGGTGCCTCCACAGGTCACGGGTATGGGATACTCATTTAATTATTCCCCAATCTGACTGTTATCTGACAATCATCATCTGGGTTAGAAGGGTAGCATAGGTCTGTTCTTGATGCAGTCATAAAAGCCTCTTTAAATTTAAGTTAAGGTTCTGTGAAGCGTAATTCCAGTGCAGTGTAGTGTACTTAAAAGCAGCCATATATGCTACAATGGAATTGCATAATCTCTGTCCAGTTTTACCAAATATATTTAAAATGGGGAGCTACCAAATTCTTTTACATTGTTGGTAGATCTAAAAGAGACAGTACAATCAGGCAGTAGGTGTATGGTTATTGTACATGGATATCAGACACAGAAGCATGTCTAATGCTTTAAGGTGCTTACTAATGGCTTGTATTTGAAGGACATTTGAACTGTGTTTGAGATGCTTGTACAGTACCATACTTTCACACTGACATGTACTATAAATTAGGTGTGCGCATCTTCACTGGTCTCACGTTTCGATTACGATTATCTGGTCAACGATTCGATTCGATTCCACGATGCATCACGATTAATGACGCGCCCCCACTTCCGCTTGGGCCGCCTAGGCGGCCCTTCCTCCCTGCAATCTTCTGGAACACATCACAGGTCCCAGAAGATTGCCCGGCTATGCAGGACAGCGCAATGAGACATGCGCACCGGCTGTGAAGGTGCAAGCTGTCACAGCCGGATGCCCACAGTAGTATTGCCAGCGCCGTGGACAGGCAGGGGAGAGAATGGAGGGTTCGGGTGGCCACGTCGCTGGATTGTGGGACAGGTGAGTGTCTTTTTATTAAAAGTCAGAAGATACACTTTTTTTGTAGCTGCTGACTTTTAATAAACAAAAAATTTACTGAACTCTGCTTTGAATTAAAAATAACCTCACTCCCTTAAAGCAGAGTTCCACCCAAAAGTGGAACTTCCGCTTTAAGCACTCCTTGCCCCCTGACATGCCACATTTGGCATGTCATTTTTTTGGGGGGGGAGTGTGTTTCCTCTTTTTAGTTGGACTTCCTGTCCTGGCCGCCTAGGTGACTCCTCCTCTTGCCCTAGGCGGCCCCTCTCTGCCAGCGATCTTCTGGGACAGAAGATTGGCTGGCCAATGGCGGAGCGCAGTGCGGCTCGCGCAGTGCGCGCCCGGCCGTGAAGCCATAAGCTGTCACGGCCGGGTGTCACTGCCCACAGTAGATATGACGGTCCCGAGGAGAGGAGGGGGAGAGGAGCGGGGCTCCGTGCGGCTCCATCGATGGACCGTGGGACAGGTGAGTGTCGGTTTAATAAAAATCAGCAGCTAAACTTTTTGTAGCTGCTAAATTTTAATAAACTAAAAAACGGGTGGAACTCCGCTTTAAAATGTGCACTAATCCGGTGCACTACAGGGTACAGGAATTCACACACACGGCTGCTGGGAGGTCAGGAAGGATTAGAATCCACAACTAACAAACAGCCCTGTGAATTTCCCTGTACTACTGTCTCTGTGCTGACATTTCTCTGGGCTCCCCCGTTTACACTTTCCAGCACACTAGGAGTTAACACAGTGGAATGTGCAAACTGGGGAAGCCGGGGAAATGTCAGCACAGAGCACGTGTAGGAGCCAGTGTAAGTAGAGTACAAACACATTTGTACTCTACATACTGCTGTTAAAATACCTGTGTGGTAATAAATGCAGAGTTATAATCCATTAAGTGCCCACCGCTGTATGTGCATTTTAAAATATATGCAGCTTCATACCTCATTTCTTAGTGTGTGTATACACTGTATATGCCGCTCATGTGACTGCCAGGTCCGGCCCGCCTCTCTCCTCTCACGTCTCTCGTCTATCCTGACGTCAGTGGGAGTTCTCAGCCCCGCCCACCGACTGTAGCTATCAGATAGAGAGGCGGGCGGGGTTGACGTCAGGAGAGACGTGAGAGGAGAGAGGCGGGCCGAACCGGGCAGTCACATGAGCGGCATATACAGTTATACACACACTAAGAAATGAGGTATGAAGCTGCATATATTTTCAAAAGCACATACAGCGGTGGCCACTTAATGGATTATAACTCTGCATTTATTACAAAAGTTATTTTGACAGACACGCTCGTCGATTTTTCGGGTCGCATGCATCGATGCCGCATCGGGGACACCCGAATCGCGATGCATCGATGCAGCGATTAAATTCTGCACCCCTACTATATATATGTAAAAAGCAAAGGAATTCAATCCATAGCAAAGCAAAACGAGATGTAGGTAGAAAGTTAAATCTGGTTCCAAGTTCAAACACTGTACTTTAGCTTCAAAAATTATTCACAAATGTACTGCAATTCAAAAGCAAAACACTGATATCTGTGTAGAGTAACCCTAAGGATGAAGCTGCCCATTAAAAACAATGGTTGGATTTTTGTAAGAACCGTAGGTCTTAAAGAGACATTGTCTGGGCAAAGGGCCCTTCCCCGATGCACTCCTTACCAGCGTCCCTCCACCACTTCTGTCACAGATGACACTACTAGGTTTCTGCTAATTTTGGATTCTAGGGAAGGCAGTGAGGTTTCTCCCTTAGTTATCTGACCGTGCTCAGGCCTAGTATTGTCACATTAACCAATTGGATGCTAGAGCCGAGCACTGTCATATGCTCTCCCTTTCCCAGAATCACTGGGTATCTTTAACGGCCGAAGCAAAGGAAAGAGTGATGGGGGAGCACTGGCAAGATACATGGGGTCCATTATTTGATTCTACTTAATAGGGCCAAGTTTACACTTTCTACTCCCCAAGGCCAACTGAATTGTTTGGCCTTCTCTTGCTCCAGTTGATTGGTCTCTAACAAGCATATATTTCATAGCCACACAAGGCATGCAGAGGCTGAAAGAGACAGTTTACCTACTCTGTGTGAACTTACAAGGAACTGATGACTATAGAAGAGTCTGGTTATAGGACTGCAGACCCCGAGCGGATGAACTTTCAAGTGTATTTCCACTTTTGAAGCCAAATTGGGATAACACCTACTTTATAATTGTTACATGTTCTCATTTACATAGCATAACTTAAAAAATGCCTAGCTTTCTCTTTCATTGTAATACTAAGGAGGGGGTCTTTAGATTTATTTTTTCCTATCTAAACTGTGCTGGCAGTTCTCATTATGAATTATAAACTGGATTTGCACAGTGTCTGTCATAACAAAGGGTTAATTACAGTATCTCAAGGCTTATGTGGTACCTTGTATGCTAACGTACTTTCTTTAAAAAATGTACCTCTAATTTTACTTTGAAATTGAAAAGAATAGTTTGCAAGCTGCCTATAGATTCTTACATATAAATCTGCTATAAAGAAACAGCTAGAAATGTAAAAACATGTGTTTACCATCTTTATTTGGTATACTATGTGAATGGGAACAAATAAACATACAGTAGTGGGGGGTTCTTAAATTTGACAGCAAATGTGGAGAGTGCACAGTACACTATTCCATAAACAAAAATGCACTAAGTGAGCAGCAGAATAGCAACATTGAGGATCCAGACATAATGCTGTGACAGTGGAAGTCTAGTCACAACTGTTTCACTCTAAATGTAAACGACTTAACTGATATATTTAAGGTGTAACATGTACCATGTTCCAGCTGATGCCCACCTTTACCACTGATCCCCTTTCCCTATGATAGTAGGCTTGGGATCCTCTCCCCTGCAGCTGGTGTCACATTTAAAATTGACTTGGCTGTGCGGGGCATCCATTCACAGGAATCTGTGAGTGAGTAAACTACAAGTCCCATCTGGCACTACGGCAGACGGACTTGCAGTTCCTAATGAACTACGAGCATTCCGTTCAGCGCACTCATAGTCCATTCGGTCTTCCTACAGCTGTGTAACTGAAAGCCTGTACAGAGGTATGGGCAGACAGCTGGAGGGAATGTCTGCAGAAGCCTACCATCGCACCGGTGATTAACCAATCGTGTGTGCAATGCTTTGCAGGCTCTTGTAGGAAAAATTTATATATGCACATTTTTTTACCTGCAAAAATATGCACATTTATTACTTTTTCCCAAAAGGTTAACTTAGCCTTTAAGTGAACTATACACTAGTAGAATTCCATTCAAATTTTTTTTGTTTTAAGGGCCAGTTCACACCAGACTCAGTTCCATGCGCTTTTTTTCTGCACTAAAAATGCATGCACAGTGTTTTCCATGTATTCCAATGGCTCTAGTTCACACTACGTAGTCAGTTTCCGGTGCAGAAACTGACCGGAAACTGACTGCATGGTGTGAACTAGAGCCATTGGAATACATGGAAAACACTGTGCTGTGAAAAAAAAAAAAGCACACGGAACTGCGTCTGGTGTGAACTAGCACTAAGAACGTTTGTTCATTTTTTAAATCATAAGTGGGGTCAAACCCACATTCGGTATACCCACACAGACGAGAAAATTTAAGGAAATGGATGGAAAATTTTCCAATAGGGAATGTTGTTTTAGTTTGGGAAATTACATTCATTCCAAAATCAAATGGTAAAAGCAAAGGAAGTTTTGAATTACTTTTGAACAAGATTCGTACTGACATTGAATGGACAAATAATTATCTACCCATGTATAGCCTATAGCCTCACACGGTCATTGCAGATTTCTTTGTGATTTCACAATGTACAGGGACAGTTGTGCTATTACTGCTGACAAAGATATAAGTTATAATAGTATACCTTTGACACTAGGAACTTAATTTTTAATGCAAATCTAATTGAAACACAATAGTCATGTATCACAAAGCAAAAACCTGAAAGAATTTAACTGTTTATTCTGGGTTTCAAGTTTAAAGTATAACTAAAAAAAAGATTTGTTTCCATTATTGATACAGAAGGGAAGGTTTTTAAACCACTGTCATTTTTTTTTCAGCTGTTTCTTTAGGCTGGGTTCACACTGCAGTATGGAGTGGCTCACAGCAGGGGTCCGGTGTGTCCCTGTTCACCACTTCAGGTCCGATTACAGTCTGAATTTTTTACTGAATTCAGACCTGAAACGGACCAAAAGACGCACAGAGTTCCTGTGTAATTCACACCGGAGCCGCTCCAGAGATGTGTAAACCGGCTCCATAGAGAGCCAGTCACAATCTCCTGACATGCCAATTGGATGCAGGGAAACCCGCACCCATGCACCTTCATTTTCTATCCTGTAGACTCAAAAGGAAGTGAGGGTGTCCTTCCAATGAGAAGAAATACCCTCTTTTACAAGTATCACAGGAACAAGTGTCCCCATTGGATGATTCCCCTTTATTTCTGTTCTGGTGGCAACTCAAAATTATGGATTAAGGCTCCATTCACACTTGTAGGACAGAGTTGCGCCAACTTTGGAGTGCAACTTTGACGCAACTTTGGATGGGTGTAACTTGGATAAGATTTTGGCTTTGACCAGTGATAATGGACAACTGTTGCATTGTATAATATTCAGGTACAACTTTCATGCAACTATTGAGGATTAACATTGAAGCCTATGGCTCTCAAGTTGCCTGAAAGTTGGACCAAAGTAGTGCATGAACTACTTTGAAGTTGCTGCAACTTTAAGTTGCACATATATGAATGGTTCTCATTGGAAACCACGGGGAATGACTTGTTATACAACTTTGATGTCCAAAGTTGCATGACAAGTTGTACAAGTGTGAATGGAGTCTTATTCACACTTTCATTCCCAGAGACAGTGGTGATTGGAACAATTAGAGAGAGTGACAGTAGTTCTAAACCCTCACCAGTATATCCAAATCTAAAAAAAATAAGTTTGCCCTTAATTATATTTTAAATGGTCAAATAAACCAAAGGTTAATACGTTCCTAAGCTACTGATAGGTCATTAAGAATGTTACAACTGGTTACAGATGAGTATTTAAAATGATAAAAGATATATACTAAATGTAAGCTCAAAAGTAATAGAAAGTCTCTAATTGGTTGCCACAGAAAACAATTCTTTATATTGATACACGATACTCACTGTTTCTTTTTTCCGAATGTTTTAAATCAAAGTAAAATGCTGTTTTTGCACAGTAAGAATAGGCCAAATCTAAAGCTAAACTAAACCCATCAATTTTTCCCAAAACAGTTATACTCAAGGCATGGCGTTAATGAAAACTGTCACTGTTGCTTGTGCTTTTAACCGAGCCATCAAGAGGCTGGTGTCATAACTGATCTCACGTGCAGCACCATGGCTGATGCAGATCAAAGATGGCAGCTCCCTCGATTGCAAAAAGATAAGAGGGTTTAGTTCCACTGTAAAAGATGACAGTTGTGTAAACTGTGCACAGTTATACATTAATTTAGATATAATCAGTTTACTCCCTCTATGAGACATGATACAGATACAAACAAATATGTGTAATAAAGAGAACATAACATATTTGAAGTCACCTTGGATTTACCTGTGCTGGCTATTCTTAGGTGTCCTGTTAGATTTGTTTTATTATAGCTATGATTGTGCCAGGAGCCCGTCACTTACAATGCATTATGAGCTGGCATGGTGTACCTGTCAGTAGACTGGATATGTTTTAGAATGAGAGCCTCTAGTGCATATGACATTTTTGACATATTAGTGATGTTTTTCCTGCTTGTTATAGCTGTTCTTGCCTCTGACACCCACACAGAGATATCCGTGATTCCTGCACTCCAATGTATTTATAACACTCTACTGATTATAATGTATACTCTTCAGCTGCCCTATACAGTATATGTACAGTGTTAAATAACGAGACAGTTCATTGGTGTCAAACTGCACATATGATGACAATCAAAGAGGTAGTAATTCTATCAGGTATGCCATTATTGGATAATAACCTAGAAATATGGAAGATAGAACAGACAGGCTGTATCAATAGTTCAATGTAACCACTAGTATATAGAAGTGCTATGGGTATAGAGAAGATTATTTAAATTTGGTGCCTTCGTCCCATCAAAATATTGTAATGGAAAAAGAGGCTAAGGTGGACTTTGATGGCACCGTATGTGGAACTGCTGATCAGTCAAGGGTATAGTATAAAAAGATTTTTATTACAAAATATAGAAAAGTTCATATACATATTTATAGAATAAAAATATTGATTGTGACAATCATGAAATAACTCGTTATTGACACTCTATTGTTACCAATGAAATATCCAATCATCAATAGTGTATAGTATACGGAAAATTATTTTATCTAGAACTTACCATCGTAATTGTGTGTCACCTTGAGAGTTCCTGTGTCCTCCGGGGTGGGCCACCCTTTTGATCCAGTTCTTGGTCATGTATATGGCGCAGCCCCCACGGTGAGATCTCGGGTTGGGTTGGGCCTGGTTCACGGGATGGATGCATATCCTTTTTATATATAAAATTGGAACATTATAGATCCACAATGTACAATAATACTAATAATGTTCTTTCTATTTATAGTTATGTGACAAAATCCATGTATATCTCCTAACAAATATATGCCTGTATATAGCTCTTGAGGAAGCGGATATTACGGAATAAACCGCAAAACATGTAGAGCCTCTATACTATGCACTATTGATGATTGGATATTTCATTGGTAACAATAGAGTGTCAATAACGAGTTATTTCATGATTGTCACAATCAATATGTTTATTCTATAAATATGTATATGAACTTTTCTATATTTTGTAATAAAAATCTTTTTATACTATACCCTTGACTGATTATCAGTTCCACATACGGTGCCATCAAAGTCCACCTTAGCCCAATGTAACCACTAACCAGCACTGCCCATCTTATACACTAGACTTTTAGTGGATCATGTTTGGTTATGACCTGACAATTACATCCATTGTCTTTAAATTGGCACTCCAGCCAACTTTTTAAATTTTAGATATAGAGTGGGTTAGAAGTGGGTTTTTTGAGCGTGTCCTCGTTTCAAAAAGTTCCCATCACTTTCTGGCTTAGTGTCAAGGTTCACCAGAACAGGAAAGTGGTGGGCAATCAAAAATGTTAAAGATGTCCCCAGAAAAGGAGGTACAGAGAAATCTTCTAGAGGGGGGCATCTGTTCTGGTGGCCCAAGGGTGGGCTTTCTACTCACTGTTAAGAGATTTCTGCCATGTGATGGGAAATACCCCAACAGAGCACATACAGCAAAAAATCTGATAGAGGTTATAACTATCCTAAGCTCATCAAATTCATAATGGCCAGAGTTCCACTTTACAGTGTATGTGTAGGCAAAACTCTTTTTTGGTGGGGGATTATAACCCTATCAAGGTAATGTTACTGTCTGTGTCTCTGCTACATAGATTCATGCTCTCTGTTTGTCCTCATGAACCATTTGATTGAGGCAGATTGTAACCTGAAATCCAAAATGTTAGGGTTGTCACCAAATCAGCAGGGGAAAGTAAATTCTCCAATGGGGACACCCATTCCAGTTACAGAGGTCTATAGCTGGCCATACATTATACAATTTTTTTGGACAATTTTTCTTTAGATTTACCAAAACCATACCTAAACACTTTCAATTTGTATGCAATCAGGCAGGCCCTTGCACTACATAGTTGACGGCAAATCTAAAGGAAATTGAAGAAGAAAATTGTACAATGTATGGCCAGCTTTAGAGGGAATTCTCATTTGGAAAAATTTCCCGACCTGCCTGTTGGACTCTGGGACACAGCAAAAAACAAAATTTATTTTTTTACCACTCTATAGCTAAAAAGAAAGCTTTATTCTAGTTTTAGCCAATTTATACGTTTAAATCAAGTCTTTTTAAAAACGTATTTTCAAATGTCTTATTGTTGTCTTTTTTATAATTCCAGATGTCTGCTGCACCTCTCACAAAGAGAGCAGCGGTCTCTCTGCAGAGCTCGGACACTCCCCCTGTTGAGTCAGAATAATTTCTGGGCAATCAGCAGAGTTTATGCAGGAAGACTGCTGCTTACGTATAGAGTGCAGCGGCTTTTTTCTCCACTGCAATAAAGCAACATAACTCAGTCCCCTGCCTTTTTCCAACTTGTTACCCTAGGTTCACATTTCTGTGTGTTTGTGGGCCACGTTTGCACAGGTACGGCAGCCCATTCGTTTCTATGGGCTGCCGTGCCTGCACTTCTGCAAAAAAAGGTGTATGGACCTCCCCAAAATTACGGCCGCAGGCAAATTGCATGGTCTGGTAGACTATGCGATTTCCCTGCGGTTCCTCCACCCGCACATGAACTACGATTTAACATGAGTGTAGGTGCCATTCAGAATGAATTGCGGCCCTGCGCGTTTCCGCAGAGCAGTGCATTTTCACTGCGGGTGGTTGCGGGTGTGGGAATCGCTGCTATTCCCACACCCGCAGCCACACGCAGAGATGTGAACATATTGTAACTGGACACAGACCCTACATTCAAATCTCTGCGTGTGGCTACGGCTGCGGGAATCGCAGCGATTACCGCAACCACTCGCAGTGAAAATTCTGAATGGCACCCCCATGCAAGTAAAATCGCAGTGCGTGTGCGGGAACCACAGGGAAATTGCATGGTCAAAAAGACATGCACCTTTTTTTGGGCATGCACCTTTTTTTTTTTATCAGAAACACAGGCACGGCAGCCCATTCATTTGAATGGACTGCTGTGCCCATGCAAACGTGGCCGCATGAAACGCAAGAGTGTGAACCTAGGGTACGAAAGCAGCAACAATCTGAAGGAGTCAACTCCCTATCTTCATTTTTTTTAAGTCTGGCAGTGCAGCTTGACACACTGGGGGTTATTTACTAAAGGCAAATCCACTTTGCACTACAAGTGCAATGTTCACTTAAAATTGCACTAAAAGTGCACTTGGAAGAGCAGTCGCTGTAGATCCGAGGGGGACAATAAAAAACAGCATTTTAGCTTGCACATGATTGGATAATAAAATCAGCAGAGCTTCCCCTCATTTCAGATCTACCCCTCAGATTTACAGCGACTGCACTTCCAAGTGCACTTTGCACTTGTAGTTTGCACTTGTAGTGCAAAGTGGATTTGCCTTTCGGAAATAACCCCCATAGTGTTTAATTTTTTTTTTGGTTTGACTTTATAGCATATAAAGGTGCTATGCAATTGTTGTTGTGCATAGTGTGGCATACATGTGACAGAATGATTGCAGGATCTTTAAGTGCAATGTGCAGTTTGACCCTCGTTATTGACTGTCTTCAGCTATTATGCATAGACTGTAACTCATGAAATACAAAGTAGGGCTCGTTGTAAATATAAGAAATGTGCAGTAAACCACAGTAACCAGTTGACAATCAACTTTGACTGTACTAGTGCAAAAAGAGTCAATGAAATCATGTCTGGTTGACCTGGCCTTACTGCACAATGAATTTCTGCTAGCACACCTTACCATCTTTGCAAGAATATAAGGCACGGGTGTGTCCTAAACTGAAACTGGCAAATAAATATACCTCCTAATTGTTCCCTTTGGAGGAGGCATTGCCAATTATATACCTCCAAACGAAGGGTGTTTAGTTTAGCGTTTACTTCTGACACATGGCTTAAAGCGGAAGTAAACCCATCGATTTAACAGTTTCAAAAAGCAGTTACATTCCCGGCATGCTGGGAATGCCAACTGTCACATTGGTTGTGCTCTCAACCAAACTGTCAAACCATCCAATGGCTGGTGTCATAACTGGTCACATGTGCAGCATCATGGCAGTTGAAGATTAAACAGAGGCCAAGATGGCAGCTTCCTTGCCTGAAAATGATAGGAGGGTTTACTTCCACTTTAAAGTATTCTGATTTGATGGGTTAGAATTTGGGGAGGTTTTTTTTTTTTTGTTTGTTTTTTTGTTTCAAATGCGCTGTAAGTTTGCATATGTTTAAAATATATACATCATATTCTCACTATCCTGAAAAAAAAATCTTACAGATATTACCATTCTAATTATTTACCATACATAACATTCTAAACATATATTTAAATGCATATTTACAGATCGGATATAAGAGTTGTATTGAGAACTGAGATTTGTTCAAATAAGTATTCTATTTTTTTGCAATGTGCCATAACTTTGGACCTTTTTTGTAATGAATGTGAATGAATTAAAATATTAGATTTTTAATATTTAACTGAGAAAATGTTTTATTTACTTGATTTCCACAGTGTTCTGTCAATGTTATAATGTGCACTACTGAGTTATATTTAAAATTGTGCATTAACTCTTCTATTTTTATTTGAACTTTGTATTTGATTGCCGAAAATAAAACCATACATGGAATGTGACAAGTGTCATATTTGCATTCCCAGATGTGATTTTCAAAGTGTTTGTTTAATTTAGCTAAAGTTTTAAAACTGAAAGATTTTTGATAGTCATGGATGAGCATTTTTATGGATTTATGGAAAATAATTTTCCCTGAGTTAACTTCCAAGTTGGTGCGTGGACTGAAAAATTGTAAATAAATAAATGTTTCCCATAATGTAAAAAAAAAAAGAAAAAAAAAAAGAAATGAATAAAAATAATTAATGCATTGCTTGTAATGGTGGTGAATCTTTATTTTGTTTGTAAAATACTAGTGTGTTGAAACAGAAACATACAAATACTACAAGGATATACATTACCATGACAAAACTTGCAGTTTCAGCTTTTGGATGTCCACACAAGGGAGGCTTTTACAGGTAAAAACCATGCACATATAACCTTATGGGAATATTTTTATAAAATGATCTACTGGCAGGGTTTTTTTTTTAAGCCCTGTCCCTTTAACCACCTAAGGACCAATGCACGACTATATACGTCGACACAATGGCTTCTGTGGGCAGATGGACGTACCTGTACGTCCCCTTTAAGATGCGGAATTGTGGGCACGCGCGCACCGGCGCAAGCTCCGTAAGTCCGCCTGCGGGTCCTGCGGACTCGATGTCCGTGGGGATACCCGCGATCGTCTCACGGAGAGGAAGAACAGGGAAATGCTAATGTATACAAGAATTTCCCCATTCTTCCTAGTGACAGGACACTGATCACAGCTCCCTGTAATCGGGAGCGGTGATCAGTGTCGTGTCACACGTAGCCACACCCCCTAACAGTTAGAATCACTCCCTAGAAAACACTTAACCCCTTCAGCGCTCCCTACTGGTTAACCGCTTAAGGCCCCTTTCACACGGGACGGATCAGTCATGATCCGCCCCGTGTACCTCCGCTTGCTCAGCGGGGATCGCTCTGTTGATCCCTGCTGAGCTGGCGGATGACTGGGCTGTCCCCGCACACTGTGCAGGGACCGCCCTGTCAGAGCGCCGCTCTCCCCTATGAGGGATCGGATGACGACGGACCGTAGAGTCCGTTGTCATCCTTTCGATCCGCAGATGGATGGAAAAATAGGGTTTTCCTCCATCACACTTTGGCGGATCGGAGCGGGTCGGATGCCAGCGGACATGTCACCGCTGACATCCGTGGCTCCATAGGGGTACATGGAGCATCCGTTCAGGTCCGCCTAAAAAACTGACAGGCGGACCTGAACGGACCGTCCGTGTGAAAGAGCCCTTACTGCCAGTGTAATTTTTACAGTAATAAGTGCATTTTTATAGCACTGATCGCTGTGTCAATGACAATGGTCCCAAAATGGCGTCACAAGTGTCCGATGTGTCCGCCATAATGTCGCAGTCACGATAAAAATCGCTGATCGCCGCCATTACCAGTAAAAAATATATATTAATAAAAATGCCATAAAACTATCCCCTATTTTGTAGATGCTATAACTTTTGCGCAAACCAATCAATAAACGCTTATTGCGTTTTTTTTTACCAAAAATATGTAGAAGAATATGTATCGTCCTAAACTGAGGAAAAAAAAAATAATTATATATTTTTTGGGGATATTTATTATAGTAAAAAGTATTGTTTTTTTTCAAAATTGTCGCTCTATTTTTGTTTAGGGCCAGTTCATACCAGACGCAGTTCCGTTCAGTTCCGTGTGCTTTTTTTCTGCACAAAATGCATGTACAGTGTTTTCCATGTATTCCAATGGCTCTAGTTGGCTCTAGTTCACACCATGCAGTCAGTTTCTGCACCGGAAACTGACTGCATGGTGTGAACTAGAGCCAACAAGAGCCATTGGAATACATGGAAAACACTGTGCATGCATTTTTAGTGCAGAAAAAATGCACACGAAACTGCGTCTGGTGTGAACTGGCCCTCATAGCGCAAAATATAAAAACCGCAGGGGTGATCAAATACCACCAAAAGAAAGCTCTATGTGTGGGAAAGAAGGACGTCAATTGTGTTTGGGAGCCACGTCGCACGACCGTGCAATTGTCAGTTAAAGCGACGCAGTGCTCTGGTCTTTGGCCAGCCAAATGGTCCGGGGCTTAAATGGTTAAAGGAAATTTTGCTGAAAGTATTGTTAAACTTGTAAAACTGCTAGTAATGCTGATCTCCCTTTTAATACATTCTGAAGCACTGACATGAAACAAGAATGCAAGTGAAGTCAGAATGCATGCCCTCTATAACTGTTGCAGGTCAGTGATACTGAAGATGTCAGCATGACAGGCAGACAGTTAGTTTTCAATTGGAAAAGTCTGCAATGACAACTTTGAGGTTTTGCTCAAGCAGGTTTCCTTTAACTAAGCCTCACCAACTTATGTCCAAAGGGACCGCTATTATAGGACACTGTATCATGGACATGTGAATTGTGGGTATGTAGTGATTATCAATAGGGTAAGGTTGGGTTCCAAAGTCAGGGAAGTCAAGCTTCTAAACCAGGATTACAGGGATACACAGAAGAGTATTTTCTAGGTAAAATAGCTAATAGTAGACATTTAGGGGTGGATTTACTAAAACTGGAGAGTGCAAAATCTGGTCCAGCTCTCCAAGGAAACCAGTCAACTTCCAGGTTTTGTTGTCAAAGCTTAATTGAACAAGCTGCAGTTAGGGCCCTTTCACGCGGACGCGTCCGTGTGCGGGCTCCGCTTTGCTCAGCGGGGATCGCTCTGTCGATCTCCGCTGAGCAGGCAGATGACAGGTCTGTCTCCACACACTGTGCAGGGACCGACCTGTTAGAGCGCCACTCTCCCCTATGGGGGATCGGATGAAGACGGACCGTAGAGTCCGATTTCATCTGATCCGATCCACCAGACGGATGGAAAATAGAGTTTTCCTCCGTTACACTTTGGCGGATCGGAGCGGGTCGGATGTCAGCGGGCATGTCACTGCTGACATCCGTGGCTCCATAGAGGTGCACGAGCGTCCGTTCAGGTCCGCCTAAAAAACTGACAGGCGGACCGTTCAAAGGACCTAAGAAGCTGATTGGCTACCATGCACAGCTGCACCAGATTTTGCACTCTCCAGTTTTAGAAAATCAACCCCTTAGTATACTTTACAAAAGTAGTCCTACAAAAGAACTCATATTATGTTGTCCAAATATATGAGATGAGCAGAGTAGGGTATTTGCTCACAACTACTTTAGAGTTCCACTGTACTAATTTTTAAGCCAGACTCACCCCAGCTTTCTTATTGGAGTAGACAAGGGAGCTGGTGCTGGCTTATTTTAGGGGTAACAATGGCCATCAGTGAAGATTTTCCCCCTTGCCTGATCAATTACTGCAAATGTGGCCCACAGTACCATTACAGTGGCATTGTTATCTACTGTATAATTGATACAGTAATACTTATAAAGGGGAAAGCTAAACAATTTCTGATGGATTCACAGACATTGTGTTGATGACATAGACTGACAATGCTCTACAAAAGTGCCCTGCTCAAGCCATCCAACTACAATCACTTACACAAGAAAATTAAAGGTTGAAATGTACCTTCAAGAAAGGTGGTTTCCAGGTAAGTGGTGCACCCGAGCTACTACCCCCTGTGTAATGCCTGGTCAGCCTCAAGGACATGGAACTCAGCATGGGAAGTCTCTGCAAACGCCCATGCAATGATTAAGGCCTGGTGACTGTTGTTCACCTGCATTAATAAAATTATGTTTTCGACTTCCATGGCACCAGTATTTCTCCCTTTCTTGCTTGCGTTCCAGGTAAAACCTAAAACCAGCAAAATCTGATAAGTAGCAATGATATTTATTTGCAATAGACCAGCCTTTATCAACCTTTTAACATTGAAGAACCCTTGAAATAACTTTTGAGTCTCGGGAAACCCCTGATAATAATTACTGTATCTACAACTCACTGTACATTAGCATAGTGGTTAATGGAAAGAGCGCTACTTACTTTGGTGTTCAGTGTAAAAATGCCTCCATTATAGATACCTGAAAACATCATCAGTGTCATTGGTTACTTTGAAAGGCAGAAATGGCCCATAGCTCAAGGACCCCCTAGCAACCTCTGGAGGAACCCTGATCGAGAAAGGCTGCATTGAAATTTTGCTTGTAGGAGAAAACAAGAGGCCTGCAATCAGTATAGTATAGACCAGGGGTCTCCAAACTTTCTAAACAAAGGGCCGGTTTACTGTCCTTCAGACTTCAGGGGGGCCAGATCGTGGCCAGCGGGAGTGGAAATTTTTCTGCCATCAGTAGGAGTAAACATCACCACATTTGGTATTAGGTTAGAGGAATAGTGCCCCATCATTGTTATCATAAGGATGAATAGTGCCCTATTATTAATGTCAGTGGGAGAAATGGTGATCCATTGTTGGTGTTCAATGGCAGAATAGTGTCTTGTATCAGTGGGAGAATTAGTGCCCCAAGGGCCGGATAAAAGCAAGCAATGGGCCCCATCCGGGCCGCAGTTTTGAGACCCCTGGTATAGACCATCAGTCAAACCCTTCCAAGCAATCCTGTACTCTTTTCCTCCACTGGACCTCTTTGAGGGCTCTTCAGCAATTCAAACTGTCCTACAAATATCCCAGTAAATTACTGTTTATAAGTACCACATGACATGCTTAGCCGCAAGATTTCACTGGAAAATATAACATTATCACTGATGACTGTTGTTGTTTGAGGCATTGTGTTGAAGAACATGTGTTGTCATTAGATAAAAAGACAGAAATAATTCTAGTATATAATGGTATTCTTTGAGGTCTAAGGCTTGCCCCAGGCCTCTAGTTTTACTGCAGAAGGCAACGGAGTTAAAAACCACAGATAACAAGCATTGTATTAGTATGAAAACACAAAATCTGTGATTTTATTGGAAATGTATATTTCTATTTTTAATTGTAGCTGTTAATGTAATGACTATTTGTTAATGAGGCTTCAGGAAAATATTAGAAGCCTTTGACTTCCTCTGCTCAATGGTAGGGCAGCATCCTTCAACTAAAGCCTCGTACACAAGACCGGTTTTCTCGGCAAGAACCAACAAGAAAATTGCTGGCAGAGCTTTCTTGCCAAGTATACCGTGCGTGTGTACGAGGCTTTCGGGTTTCTCGTCAAGAAAACTGGCCAGAATCTCGACGAGAAAATTAGAGAACCTGCTCTCTATTTTCTCGTCTGGATTCTCGTCGGCCTGTTTCCCGACGAAAAACCCGAGAGTGTGTACGCTTACCTGTCGCCGTGGAAACCCGCGCATGCCCGAAATGACTTAGACGCATTTGCGCGGTAGCTTCCTAGGCATAGGTAGGGTGTAGCAAGATGGCGGCGGCGGCATCGAATGTGACGAGCGCACACTCGACGTAGTCGATGAAGTCACCGCGTTCGTTCCATTCAAAAGAACGCGGTTCTTTTGAATCGAGCGTGTGTACACTCGGCCGGGACAAGATTCTTGTCAAGAATCTCATCAGGGAAAAACTACGAGTTTTTTCCTGAAGAGATTCTCGGTCGTGTGTACGAGGCTTAATAGTCTACCAAGGCCCCAAGATTGTAGGTAGCCTCAGATATTTACACTGTCCCAAACCAGCTAACTCATAGATGAGCGAGGGAGACAATTTTGTCGTCCAGCATGAAGGTAAAAATCAGGGAATTCACAATTATTGCTCAGCCTAAAAAGTTTATTAAGCAGGAGGTTTCAATAAATGAAAGTCTGAATAAAACAAATAAAAAATATATTCAGTACACCTCTGCATTGCATGCCATGTATCTTTGAATTTGCTGCAAGTGCAGAAAAAAAAACGATTGATCCTCCATAAACCCAGTGAGCCCCAAACTTCCTGATTGAGCTGCCTTTGCTGAACTGAAATCTCAAGCAGTATTGTCAGCTCTGCTTGAGTTCTCACCAAGAGGCCTACTGAAAATTTCCCCTTATCTTATAGAGATGTGGCAGACAGGAAGATGTCCTAAAGTCCAGCTAAGGAGAACTGGACAGGGCTGATAAAAATGGCTTGAGATTTTAGTGCAGCACAAACACAGTGTTGTCAGCTCAAACAGAAACATTTGAGGACACTGGATTTCTGGCAGATCATATTTTTATGTACTTGCAGCATTTGTAAAGGGATAGGACATGGAGAAATCAGCATGTATTGCAAAGATATACTGAATATGTTTTTTTTTTATTAATCAAGCACTTTAATGTAGATCTAAACCCAGTTACTAAATTATTATAAAAGCTTTAACATGTCAATGTCATTTCAAAAGCAGTCCTTAATATTTTTAAATCTGCAGCTCTTATTAAAATAATATATGTTGATTCTGCTATGAAGGTTCTATGAAGGATCGACAATTACTTGGTCATGCAGCACTATGCCCAAATCAATTTAATATACTTTTATTCTGCATGGTAGCAGTCAGCAGGTAAGTATGGCAGGTAACAGATGAGCTGGCATGATTCTTGGCTGGTGACAGACTGCGATTATCAGCTGGAAGCAGGCACCGGATGGAGGCTCACCGAACAGGAAGCTGTAGCAAGCTGTATAAGCGAGATGCAGGGTCAAACAGGCCGGGTCGGTAACAATCGGACAGATCAGGCATAGATGGAAGACATCAGGTCACGAGCGGAGTCAGTACCGGGAGATCAATCAAGCAGAATCTGTAGGCAAAGGCAGAATCCAAAAGACAAGCTGTGGTCAGGGTAGGTAGCAGGTAAACACAGGTTAGAGGCAAGCCAGGTCAAGATAAGAGGTCACACAGAACCAGGATACAACACACAGAAGCTGCAGACCAAACAGCAATGAGTCAAAGCTGCAGCCAGTTTAACCACTTAACGACCGCTCACTGTATATATACGTCGGCAGAATGGCACCGACAGGCACAATCACGTAGAGCATACGTGATCGCCTTTGTATAGTTGGGGGGTCCGATCTGACCCCCCTCCTATACAGTGAGCGGCCGTTAATCGTTGGGGAGCGTTCGGAGATGAGGGGGTGACCATTTGATTTTGGCCACCCCCTCGCGATCGCTCCCGGCCAATGAAAATGCTTCCTCTGCCATGTGATGTAAACACAGGCAGGAGGAAGTGATGTCATCTCCCTCGCGGCGGTCTTTTCGATTCCGGCGCCAAGGAGAGAGGAAGCAGGTTAGTGCACCAACAGTCCACTGACACGTAGGTACACATAGGCACACATTTCACCCCCCAGTCACCCCCAGATCACCCCCCAGGTCACCCCCAGCCCCCAATCACAGTGTCACTGATTGCAGTGAACATTTATTTTACTGATCACTGCTTTTAGTGTCATCTGTGATAGTAAAAAGTTGCAGGGCAGTTAGGATTAGGCCCCTTTAGGTCCAGGGTAGCCCCATAACCCCCCCTAATAAAGGTTTAACCCCTTGATCGCCCCCCAGGTAACCCTTTCACCCCCTAACGCCAGCGTCGTATTTTCGATCGCTGTATTTAGTGCCGGTGGTGCCCTAGATAGCCAGTTAATTATTTTTAGGTTCGCCACAGGTTTTTATTAGCGTCAGATACCCCCATATATTATTTTAACCCCCTGATTGCCCCTAGAGTTAACCCTTTCACCAGTGATCACCGTATAAGCGTCACTGGTGACACTGGTTACCCAGTTAGTTATTTAGTTATTTAGGTAACCCGTCAGGTTTTTATATAGCGTCGGTTACCCCCATATTTAACCTAATAAAGGTTTTAACCCCCTGATTGCCCCTAGTTAACCCTTTCACCAGTGATCACCATATAAAGGTTACGGGTGACGCTGGTTGGTTAGTTTGCTTTTTATAGCATCAGGGCACCCGCACCCGCCGTATATAACCCAATAAAGGTTTAACCCCCTGATCGCCCGGCGGGTGAGATCAATTAGGTTTTAGCGCCAGAGAGGGTCTGCATCGCCCCAGGCAGCGTTAGGTTAGTGCCAGTAACGCTAACACCCACGCGCAAAGCATACACCTCCCTTAGTGGTATAGTATCTGATCAGATCTATACTAGCGTCCCCAGCGGTTTAGGGTTCCCAAAAATGCAGTGTTAGCGGGATCAGCCCAGATACCTGCTAGCACCTGCGTTTAGCCCCTCCGCCCAGCCCACCCAAGTGCAGTATCGATCGATCACTGTCACTTACCAAACACAAAACACATAACTGCAGCGTTCGCAGAGACAGTCCTGATCCCTGCGACCGCTAACAGTTTTTTTTGTAGCGTTTGATATATTTGCTGACGACAGTCGGGTGCTTTTTTTTCCTGTGAATCTTACTAGTGTACCCCTAAATTTAGAGCCCAAAATGGCAAGTCGAAGGTACACTAGTAAAGAGGCCTACGAGATTCTGAGCATGACAGATAGTGAAGAGGAGGTCACGTATCTGTCAGATTCAGGCTCAGAATATCTTCCCGTAGAAGACAGTGACGTCAGCGGCCCCACGTCAGATAGCTCTGATGACGAAGTTGAGGTCCCTGCTAAGGTCAGGCGTACCCGATCCCGATCTTCTGAGGTTGTTGAGGAGCAAGAACCGCAGGGCTCTCGTATCATGGAGCAGAGGAGTACTAGCGCCGCTATTCCTTCTGGTGAATTGGCAAGCACCAGCGGCCTAGTACAGCCTGGGCGTACATCCAGCACTGCAGTATCACGTGGTGACGTGGCGAGTCCCATAAGTGCAGTTCAAGCTGGCGAGGTGGCAAGCACAAGTAGTGTCCCGCTGCCACCAATAAGAAGACAAAGGCAGGCCCGTCGTGCCCATAGTAAGCTTCCTGCAGAATTCGCCTATCCTGATTGGGTCCCCACCACTTCTGCAGAACCCGTACTTCCCCCATTCACTGCCCAACCCGGTATTCAGGTGGAAACAGCTGATTTTATGCCAATCGATTATTATTCGCTGTTTTTCACGGAAGATCTCTATAGATCTATTGTGGACCAGAGTAATTTATATGCTGGTCAATTCATCGCCGCTAATCCCCAGTTGCCTTCCATTGCCAAAGATTGGAAACCAATTACGGTTTCCGAATTTAAGACCTTTCTGGGCCTTTCCCTCAACATGGGCACACATAAATTCCCGTCATTACGTGCTTATTGGTCCACGCACCCAATTGACCATATGCCCGTGTTCTCTGCCTCCATGCCCAGGAAACGATACGAGCAGATTTTGCGGTTCATGCACTTCAACGACAATGAACTTTGTCGTCCACGTGGGGACCCTGAATACGACCGGCTCTAAAAAATTCGGCCCCTCATAAACCACTTCAACGAACGTTTTGCAGCCTTGTTTATTCCCGATCAAGCTGTCTGCGTTGATGAGTCCCTGATTACATTTTCTGGCCGCTTGGCTTTCAAGCAGTACCTTCCCAGCAAGCGTGCCAGATACGGGGTCAAGCTCTATAAGTGCTGTGACAGGGCAACAGGCTATGTATGGAGCTTTATGGTTTATGAGGGAAAAGATAGTCAGGTTGAGCCGGTCAACTGCCCGGATTACATAGGGAGCGCTGGCAAGATAGTGTGGAACTTGGTGTCACCCTTATTCGAAAAGGGGTACCACTTGTATGTGGACAATTATTACACGAGCGTGCCACTGTTTAGTCACTTGTTTGATCATCAGATTGGAGCATGTGGCACCGTGCGACCTAATCGCCGGGGCTTTCCCCAGCGGCTTGTAGATGCCCGTCTTAGGCTGGGGGAGAGAGCCTGCGTAAAGTGTAATAACTTGCTCGCTATGTAGTGGAGGGACAATAAGAATGTTTTCCTTCTTACCTCCCTTCATGCAGACACGACAGTCCAAATTCGTACGGCGACTGGTGTTGTGGAGAAACCCCTCTGTGTCCACGAATATAACAAAAATATGGGAGGGGTGGACCTCAACGACCAGTTGATGGCGCCGTATCTAATTGACCGTAAGGCGAGACGCTGGTACAAAAAAGTGTCTCTATCCTTATTTCAATTGGCTTTGCTGAACGCTCATGTGCTATACAGAGCTTCAGGCGGGACTTTATCTCTTCTAAAATTCCAGAATGAGATAGTCACAGAACTCCTGTATCCAGGCGGTTCTGCACCTCACCATCCCCAACCAAATGCAGTAAGCCGGCTGCATGAGAGGCATTATACGCATCTCCTCCCGAGTACCCCTACCCAACGAACCCCCCAAAAAAGATGTTGTGTCTGTAGCAAGCGCGGATTTAGGCGTGACACCCGTTATTATTGTCCACTCTGTCCTGACAAACCTGGTCTTTGCCTTGGTGAATGTTTTGAACGCTACCACTCAAAAGTGAAGTTTTAGCGTAGGGTACAGCATTTCACAGACTAGGACACACTTACACAGGGTCTCCCAAGATGCCATTACATTTTGAGAGACCCGAACCATTACAGTTGTTAAAGTTTAAAAAAAAAGTGTAAAAAAGAAAAAGAAAAAACGTAAAAAACAAAAACACAAAAAAAATATAAAATAAAAAAAACAAAAATAGTTGTAGTTTTATTGTTCTCTCTCTCTCTCTCTCTCTCTCTATTTTCTCTCTATTGTTCTGCTCTTTTTTACTGTATTCTATTCTGCAATGTTTTATCATGCTTGCTTTTCAGGTATGTCATTTTTTGTTTTCAGGTGCGCCATTCAACTGCAGCGCGGAATTATTTATCTTGACAGCAACAGCGTTTGCTCCCACGATACATAAAGCCGTGACTCCAGTGCTGTAGGAGGTGATTTCACCACCACAGTTAAAAAAAAAGAGCATATATGCCGAAGCATGGGGGCAGCAGGGGCGGAGGAGCGATTTTGCTCCTAATGCCGCGTATATACGGTCGAAATTCCGACGGAGGCTTGCCCGTGGAAAAGTTCGACCGTGTGTACGCGGCATAACTTTTTTGCGGGAGGATGCCCCCATGCTTCGGCATATATATATTTTAGGCACAGGTTGCGTTAAAAAAATGTTTTATTTTTTACTAGGTTTTGTTTTGGTATTTGCTTTGCAGGTATGGTAAGGTAAGGTCTTACTGTTGTACTGTAATGTTACTTTGTTTTAATGTTAACCATCATTTGCTTAGCAGGTACGCCATTCAGTTGCATCGCGGATTTATTTATCTTGACAGCAACAGCGTTTGCTCCCACGATACATAAAGCCGTAACTCCAACGCTGTAGGAGGTGATTTCACCACCACAGTTAAAAAAAGAGCATATATGCCGAAGCATGGGGGCAGCAGGGGCGGAGGAGCGATTTTGCTCCTAATGCCGCGTATATACGGTCGAAATTCCGACGGAGGCTTGCCCGTGGAAAAGTTCGACCGTGTGTACGCGGCATAACCTTTTATGCCACGTACATACGGTCGAAATTTCGACAAAGGCTTGCCCGTGGAAAAGTCCGACCGTGTGTACGCGGCATAACTTTTTTGCGGGAGGATGCCCCCATGCTTCGGCATATATATATTTTAGGCACAGGTTGCGTTAAAAAAATGTTTTATTTTTTACTAGGTTTTGTTTTGGTATTTGCTTTGCAGGTATGGTATGGTAAGGTCTTACTGTTGTACTGTAATGTTACTTTGTTTTAATGTTAACCATCATTTGCTTAGCAGGTACGCCATTCAGTTGCATCACGGATTTATTTATCTTGACAGCAACAGCGTTTGCTCCCACGATACATAAAGCCGTGAATCCAACGCTGTAGGAGGTGATTTCACCACCACAGTTAAAAAAAGAGCATATATGCCGAAGCATGGGGGCAGCAGGGGCGGAGGAGCGATTTTGCTCCTAATGCCGCGTATATACGGTCGAAATTCCGACGGAGGCTTGCCCGTGGAAAAGTTTGACCGTGTGTACGCGGCATAACCTTTTATGCCGCGTACATACGGTCGAAATTCCGACGAAGGCTTGCCCGTGGAAAAGTCCGACCGTGTGTACGCGGCTTAACTTTTTTGCGGGAGGATGCCCCCATGCTTTGGCATATATGCCCATCATTAGAAGTGGGTGGATGAAGGGAGGTATTCTAATGGTGGGCATACCCACCGATCAATCTCTTTTTTTCGTTCAGCCAACAGGCTGCATGAAAAAAAAGATTACAATACATGTCCAACAAGGACCAGCAACGTACTGGTATGTTGCTGGACTTTGAATGGTTATACCAGATTGATGCCTGCGGGTATCATTCTTTTCAGCCAGCGGCCGGCTTTCATGTAAAAGCAATCCTAGTGGCTAATTAGCCTCTGGACTGCTTTTACAAACAGTGGGAGGGAATGCCCCCCCCCGGATATAAACAGCGCCATTGGGAAATTGGGAAAGCATTTTATCACACCGATCTTGGTGTGGTCAGATGCTTTGAGGGCAGAGGAAAGATCTAGGGTCTAACCCCCCATTTTTTTTCAAAAAAAGAGTACCTGTCACTACTTATTGCTATCATAGGGGATATTTACATTCCCTGAGATAACAATAAAAATGATAAAAAAAAAAAATATGGAAGGAACAATTTAAAAATAAAATAAAAAAGCAAAATAAATAATAATAAAAAAAAAAAAAAAAAGCACCGCTGTCCCCCCCTGCTCTTGCGCAAAGGCGAACGCAAGCGTCGGTCTAGCGTCATATGTAAATAGCAATTGCATCATGCATGTGAGGTATCACCGCGAAGGTCAGATCGAGGGCAGTAATTTTAGCAGTAGACCTCCTCTGTAAATCCAACGTGGTAACCTGTAAAGGCTTTTAAATGCTTTTAAAAATGAATGTAGTTTCTCGCCGCTGCGCGTTTGTGCGCAATTTTAAAGCATGTCGTGTTTGGTATCCATGTACTCGGCCTAAGATCATCTTTTTTATTTCATCAAACATTTGGGCAATATAGTGTTTTTTAGTGCATTAAAAATAAAAAAAGTGTGTTTTTCCCCCAAAAAATGCGTTTGAAAAATCGCTGCGCAAATACTGTGTGGAAAAAAAAAATGCAACACCCACTATTTTAATCTGTAGGGCCTTTGCTTTAAAAATATATATAATGTTTGGGGGTTCAACATAATTTTCTTGCAAAAAAAAAAATGTTTTCATGTAAACCAAAAGTGTCAGAAAGGGCTTTGTCTTCAAGTGGTTGGAAGAGTGGATGATGTGTGACATAAGCTTCCTAATGTTGTGCATATAATGCCAGGACAGTTCAAAACCCCCCCAAATGACCCCATTTTGGAAAGTAGACACCTCAAGCTATTTGCTGAGAGGCATGTTGAGCCCATTGAATTTTTTTTTTTTTGTCCCAAGTGATTGAATAATGACAAAAATAAAAAAAATTAAAAATTTACAAAAAGTTGTCACTAAATTATATATTGCTCAAACATGCCATGGTTATATGTGGAATTGCACCCCAAAATACATTCTGTTGCTTCTCCTGAGTACGGGGATACCACATGTGTGAGACATTTTGGGAGCCTAGCCGCGTACAGGACCCCGAAAACCAAGCACCGCCTTCAGGATTTCTATGGGTGTAAATTTTTGATTTTACTCCTCACTGCCTATCACAGTTTCGGAGGCCATGGAATGCCCAGATGGCACAAAACCCCCCCAAATGACCCCATTTTGGAAAGTAGACACCCCAAGCTATTTGCTGAGAGGTATGTTGAGTATTTTGCAGATCTCGCTTTTTGTCACAAAGTTTTAAAAATTGAAAAAAAAAAAAAAAAAAAAATATGTCTTTCTTCATTTTCAAAAACAAATGAGAGTCTTCCTAATAATTATTATAAAACGTTTTCTGAACAATTGGCTCCTCATATGGTTCTCTATTTCAATTCCTTGCGAGGCGGTGGAGAAGTTCTTTTAGACGAAAATAGGGCTTACATTAGTGTCATACCGAAACCAAATAGAGACTCTACTGATATTCTTAATTACCGCCCTATATCGCTGATCAATTGTGATCTCAAAATTCTGACGAAATTATTAGCTTTGCGGCTTGGTGCTTTTCTGCCACAGTATATACATAAAGACCAATCTGGCTTTATAAATCAACGCCAAACGCTAGACCAGATTCGCCGATCTATAACATTGATTTCTGCAGTTCGCTCTAAATGGGATGCCCCATGGTCTAGGGAATTACTGCTGCTTTCATTGGATTTTCCTAAGGCCTTTGATAGCTTGAATTGGGACTACTTATTTGCCACCTTAAAGGCCTTTGGATTTGGTTCTACCTTTATCACCCTATTACAAACAATATATAGCAATCCGTCGGCCCAGGTCTCCATTCGAGGTTATAGATCAATTTCATTTCCTATCCGACGAGGGACAAGACAGGGTTGTCCACTTTCACCATTGCTCTTTGCGTTAGCAATTGAACCCTTAGCTGTGGCAATTCGATCCCACACCAAAATACATGGAGTATGCTGTGGGCAACAAGAGCATAAATGCTCCCTTTTTGCTGACGACGTCCTCATGTATGTCACTAACCCTCAAGTTACTCTACCTAATCTACTAGCTCTATTTCGTCAATTTTCCCAGTTCTCAGGGCTTTCTTTAAATACTCAGAAGACTATGGCTCTTAATATCTCTTTACCCCCCTCGATGGAACGGAATCTACGAACTACATATAACTTTCAATGGGCGACACACTC
The DNA here is from genome assembly GCA_029206835.1 of Rana muscosa. NCBI lineage: Eukaryota > Metazoa > Chordata > Amphibia > Anura > Ranidae > Rana > Rana muscosa. Next base: position 1,007,600,748 of record CM055122.1, on the reverse strand, counting down.
CCTTCCGTACCTAGGTGTTCAGCTGACGCCTTCAATTAACACTCTATATCGGGCTAACTATCCTCCACTGTTTCGCCGTCTCCGTGAAGATCTTCAACGATGGGCAGACTATCCCTTATCCTGGTTTGGTAGAATCAATTCCATTAAGATGACATTTCTACCCAGGATACTTTATTATTTTAGAACTCTTCCAATTGCAGTCCCGAGGGGAGATTTACAACAACTACAATCGGATGTTCTCCATTTTATTTGGGGTAATAAAAAACCTTGCATAAACAAACTGACGTTATTTGTCTCGAAACCATGTGGTGGGCTTGGCCTCCCTGATTTACAAGCTTACTATCAAGCAGCTCAAATAACACAGCTTTCCTACACAACAGCTAAGGGGTCTCCACCCCTGTGGGTTTCTATTGAGGCTCTTTCGTGCCATCCTTTTAGTATCGGATCACTAATGTGGCTCCCAGGCCGCCGCCGCCCCCCCATTTTGTGCCCCACCCTGTCTCACTCCCTAGCGGTTTGGGACAGGGTGCGACATCGTAGATGCCTGTCGTCTCCACATACCCCACTAGCCCCCTTGTTCTGTAATCCTGAGTTTTCTCCCGGCCTGACTCCATTGTTATTTCAATGGTGGCTTAATAAGGGACTTCTTAGGATAGGAGACTATCTTGATGGAGATCAACCACTCTCTTTGCAATATTTTAAAGACACGCTGCAGATGCCCTCTAGTGAATTGTTTAGGTACAATCAGATTATTTCCTTTATACGTTCCAAACTTAGAATGTTAGACAGACCTTTTACACTTACAAATTTTGAATTATCTTGCCAAACGAGGGGCCTCCTACGGGGACGGATTTCTGCGGTATATGCTACCCTTACTAACCCAAATACTAAACTCCCTTACATGATTCAATGGGAACGGGATTTGGATATCACTTTTGATTTGGCTGAATGGCAGGATATTGCTTATGCGTTATCTAAAGTATCAATTAATACGACATTAATTGAAGCTAACTATAAAACTCTCCTTCGCTGGTATTTGGTTCCAACCAGGGTCGCTAGGATGCATCCATCTGCATCCCCCACCTGCTTTAGAAAATGTGGCCAGATGGGTACAATGTATCACGTTTGGTGGAAGTGCCCCAACATCACTAGATTCTGGATTCGGATATTCAACCTGGTATACTCTGTGACAGGAATTAATATCCGTAGATCCCCGGAGGTGGCGCTTTTCCAAAGGCTTCCTGAAGGGGTCCCTAAAAAATCGAGGAAGCTAATTATATACATACTTTTAGCTGCCAGAATAACCATTGCTAAATATTGGAAGCAGTCGATGGTTCCTCTTGATTCGGTGAAGAATAAGCTCAACTGGATCATGGTTAATGATAGACTCACCTGCATCCTCCGCAACACTACTAAGAAATTTGATCTGATATGGGATCCGTGGATACGATACATCTCTCCATCCTAATACACCTCTGGCTGACCCTCTCTTCTTCTCTCTTCTCCCCCCCCTTTTCTTTTTTATTTTTATTTTCCTCCCTTTTCTTCTCTTCTCCTTCTCTCTTTTCTTTTTTTCTCTTTTTTTTTTTTTTTTTCTTTCTTCTCCTTTCCTTTTCTCCTCTTTTTCAGATTTACTGCTTATCAGATATATTTTTGTAGATACAGGATGTCCTAATAATACATATACTTCCAGGTTGCTGATACTCGAGAGAAGGTACACAAGAGAACCCCCCCTTTTTTTTTTTCCTTTATCCCTCCCCCTCCCCATTCCCTTCCCACTCCACATTCCCTTCCCACTCCACATTTTTTTTTCCTTTGCTTCCTAAACTGTACCTTTTCCCTGTGCTATATCCCTTCCTAATATTGCAGGCCTAAATGACTCATTGGGACTTTATGTAGTTAGTCCCCAACAACTCTGAAGCATACTTCATGATCTGATCATTAATAACTCTTAAATTTCTATGTTATTTCACTCTGTCAATCTCACCACTATTTCCATCAATAGTGTTCTATATTGCATTTCTCAATTATCGTGTTGAAGTGGTGTATTTCTGTTTATCCTGATGGAAAGACATTTGGCGGCTTACGCTTACTTTCTCATTTGCAAACATTGTTGATTATTGAATGTATTCTTTGAGACATCGTCTTGTCATTTGATTAATAAAAAAAAATATTGAAAGCAAAAACAAATGAGAGCTGTAAAATACTCACCATGCCTCTCGCCAAATAGCTTGGGGTGTCTACTTTCCAAAATGGGGTCATTTGTGGGGGTTTTGGGCTATCTTGGCATTTTATGGCCTTCAAAACTGTGATAGGTAGTGAGGAGTGAAATCAAAAATTTGTGCCCTTAGAAATCCTGAAGGCGGTGCTTGGTTTTCGGGGGCCCGTACGCGGCTAGGCTCTCAAAAAGTCCCACACATGTGGTATCCCCGTACTCAGGAGAAGCAACCAAATGTATTTTGGGGTGCAATTCCGCATATAACCATGGCATGTTTGAGCAATATATCATTTAGTGACAACTTTTTGTACATTTTTTTTTTCTTTTTGTCATTATTCAATCACTTGGGACAAAAAAAAAATTCAATGGGCTCAACATGCCTCTCAGCAATTTCCTTGGGGTGTCTACTTTCCAAAATGGGGTCATTTTGGGGGGTTTTGTGCTATCTTGGCATTTTATGGCCTTCAAAACTGTGATAGGTAGTGAGGAGTGAAATCAAAAATTTATGCCCTTAGAAACCTTGAAGGCTGTGCTTGGTTTTTGGGGTCCCGTACGCGGCTAGGCTCCCAAAAAGTCCCACACATGTGGTATCCCCGTACTCAGGAGAAGCAGCAGAATGTATTTTGGGGTGCAATTCCACATATAACCATGGCATGTGTGAGCAATATATCATTTAGTGACAACTTTGTGCAAAAAAAAACAAAGTTTGTCATATTCCCGCAACTTGTGGCAAAATATAAAATATTCCATGGACTGAACATGCCTCTCAGTAAATATCTTGGGGTGTCTACTTTCCAAAATGGGGTCATTTGGGGGCATTTTGTGCTATTTTGGCATTTTATGGCCTTCGAAACTGTGATAGGTAGTGAGGAGTGAAATCAAAAATTTACGCCCTTAGAAAGCCTGAAGGCGGTGCTTGGTTTTTGGGGCCCCGTACACGGCTAGGCTCCCAAAAAGTCCCACACATGTGGTATCCCTGTACTCAGGAGAAGCAGCAGAATGTATTTTGCGGTGCAATTCTACATATAACCATGGCATGTGTGAGCAATATATCATTAAGTGACAACTTTTTGTACATTTTTTCTTTTTTTTTTCTTTTTGTCATTATTCAATCATTTGGGACAAAAAATTAAATATTCAATGGGCTCAACATGCCTCTAAGCAAATAGCTTGGGGTGTCTACTTTCCAAAATGGGGTCATTTGGGGGGGTTTTGTGCCATCTTGGCATTTTATGGCCTTCAAAACTGTGATAGGTAGTGATAGGTAGTGAGGAGTGAAATCAAAAATTTATGCCCTTAGAAACCTTGAAGGCGGTGCTTGGTTTTTGGGGTCCCGTACGCCACTAGGCTCCCAAAAAGTCCCACACATGTGGTATCCCCATACTCAGGAGAAGCAGCAGAATGTATTTTGGGGTGTAATTTCACATATGCCCATGGCATGTGTGAGCAATATATCATTTAGTGACAACTTTGTGCAAAAAAAATAAAGTTTGTCATATTCCTGCAACTTGTGGCAAAATATAAAATATTCCATGGACTAATCATGCCTCTCAGTAAATAGCTTGGGGTGTCTACTTTCCAAAATGGGGTCATTTAGGGGGGTTTTGTGCTATTTTGGCATTTTATGGCCTTTGAAACTGTGATAGGTAGTGAGGAGTGAAATCAAAAATTTGCGCCCTTAGAAATCCTGAAGGCGGTGCTTGGTTTTCGGGGGCCCGTATGCGGCTAGGCTCCTAAAAAGTCCCACACATGTGGTATCCCCGTACTCAGGAGAAGCAGCAAAATGTATTTTGGGGTGCAATTCCACATATAACCATGGCATGTGTGAGCAATATATCATTTAGTGACAACTTTTTGTAATTTTCTTTTTTTTTTTTTTTTTGTCATTATTCAATCACTTGGGACAAAAAAAAAATATTCAATGGGCTCAACATGCCTCTCAGCAATTTCCCTGGGGTGTCTACTTTCCAAAATGGGGTCATTTGGGGGGGTTTTGTACTGCCCTGCCATTTTAGCACCTCAAGAAATGAGATAGGCAGTCATAAATTAAAAGCTGTGTAAATTCCAGAAAATGTACCCTAGTTTGTAGACGCTATAACTTTTGCGCAAACCAATAAATATACACTTATTGACATTTTTTTTACTAAAGACATGTGGCTGAATACATTTTGGCCTAAATGTATGACTACAATTGAGTTTATTCGATTTTTCTTATAACAAAAAGTAGAAAATATCTTTTTTTTAAAAAAATTTCGGTCTTTTTCCGTTTATCTCGCAAAAAATAAAAATCGCAGAGGCAATCAAATACCATTAAAAGAAAGCTCTATTTGTGGGAAGAAAAGGACGCAAATTTCGTTTCAGTACAACATTGCATGTCCGCACAATTTACAGTTAAAGCAGCACAGTGCAAAATTCTGAATTCACCTCTGGTCCTTTAGCTACCAAATGGTCCGGGGCTTAAGTGGTTAAATAGCGCGCTTGGCGTCAGCATTAGTAACAGATTTGTGAGTGCTTCGGTGCGCGAGTGCGCTGCCTTCTGACTATGCACATCTTCCTGGGTTCCTTACCGGTCTGCGCATGCGCATCAGGGTGCGCTGACAGACTCCAGCAGTACCACGGACATGCCTTCCCTGACAGGTACACAGCCTATTTATTAATTACAACTGGGTAATATGCAGTGATCTTCAAGTGATTGGATGATGGAAAAAGGGAAGTCTACAGAGAGTTAGGAACTTGTGAGTATTTGGGGACACATTTTTCAGACATTGCAGATCACAAGTACAGGGAAAAAGGGTCATGCCTAGTACACACGACCGTGTTTCCCGGCGGTAAAAAGTCAGCCGGGAAACCCGAGGGGAAAACCGAGAACCTGCTCGGTAACTTTTTCCCCCTACACACTACCGATAGGAAAACTGCCATGAGAGCTTTGATCGGGAATCCCGGCCGTGTGTATGCTCCTTTGCAGTGTTTCCCATAGGAAAACTGACGAGTTAAAAACCCCAGGGAATCACGGCGGGAAAAAAGAAAACATGTTCTCATTTTTCCCGCCGGTATTCCCAGCGTTTTTCCTGTCGGGAAAACTGCGATGGAGCATACACACGGCCGGGATTCCCGGCCAAAAGCTCTCATGGCAGTTTTCCTGCTGGGAAAACCGGTCGTGTGTACGAGGCATTAGATGGGCTTGCTAGTTCAGGTTCAGATTTTAGCTTCTTTTAGGGGTTGTAGTACATCTGTTCAGTGCCCTTTTCTGATTTCCTCTGATGGTTTCTACCACTCTAACTCCCAACCTTTTTCTGGCCATTTGTCTGGTCTGTCAGCCACACCAGCTTCCTCTTTTTTTTTTTTTTTCTACAGGGAAATATTTTGCCATAATGTCAGCTTTCGTGGGCAGAATTTCTGACCTTATTGAGGCCACAAGCGCACTAAGCACCATTTAAGGGATGCGTGTGAGTGCATTATCAGACTAGGCACACCTGGATGGCACTAAAATTTCACATTTAGCCCAACCATCCTGTACTGCTGTGACCATCAAAAGGGTTGACAGCAGTTTCAATGTACCCAGAAGGGAAATCTGCACAAGGGTACCCTGTGCCAAAATATTTAAGGATCTTTGTCCTGCACTCTGCATCTTCCAAATGGCCCCCAAGGTTCTGCTGATGAGTCCACTGATCTGGAAGCTGCATGAAACTCTGCACTAGCTATGCTGCAGCCTATTGATAGAAGAATCAACTTAAAAGATCATCATCCAGAGATGTATAGAAAGAGAGAGAACCTCCATATTAAAAGTTAAGCTTATCTCAGTAGAGAGAAGAGGTCCATCACCTAAGGACACTACCAAAAAACTGAGGCTAGCCCGGAGTGGGAAGTGTTATGTAGGGGGATGTCCCTGCAGCCTTCCCTTTGTTGCCAGTGTCCAGTCATCTAAAGGTAGCTTTATATAGTCTAGTTGAAATTATTAAAGAACCTGTGTTCTGTTCTGTACAACTGGCAAAATGTACCTGTTTTCCCTAATTTCTGTTTTAAAACATATCAAATCAAAAAGCCAGGATGGAGTGAACACCTCCAAAAATGACTCCTTCTTGGAAAGCTGACACCCCAAGCTGATCTCATTTTTTGCCATTAGTTTCTGTAAATTAAGAACATTCTGGTATTGAGGTGGTTAAAACACAGAGTGCATTGGTAACATTAATGGAAAGGTCATACACAGGGGAATTAGCAGGTTACGAGGTTAATGCACAGGTCACATACAGTGGCAGGATGAAGGGGTTAATGTGCAGGATAAGGGATTAATATACAGATCACATACAGAGACAGTCTGGAGATCAAAAGTGTAGGGGGAGAGGAGATCCCACAGTCAGTAAAAATGAATGAATGGATCAGCAGCTCCTGCTCATCAATTATTTTATCATTCATAAATGACTATGATTTCCTCTTCTTTCTCCATTTAGGAAGAAGGGGAGGGATCAACAATGTAAACACTGGTATGTTTACATTTGCCATCTCTGGGATTGGCTATCATAGCAAACACATGGTACAGTGTCTCTCAGGTTGGCTCTGTGTTCTGAGCTGTCCAATGACAGATCAGCACATAGCTATTAATGGACACACTAGCTACCCGATGGCTATTTCTGCAGTGGTATTTATAAAAGGTGCTGCATAAATAACTGTCCACCACTTCACTGTTCAAAAATGTACAGCGGTACGAAATGATTAATGTGGGTTTCCATCTTAAAGCTCAAATTCAGTCAAGTTTTTTTTTTTTTTTTTAGATTTGACTTGAGTAAGCAAGATTTACAGCCTCTGTCAACTTTTTGTTGCAGTTGTATTGTGTATAGAGCTGGGAGATTTTCTCCCCAAAAAAATCTGCGATTTTTTAAAAAAAAACCCGATTCACGATTCAAATCTAGTTTTTTTTTTTTGATGGACACCGCGCCGGTCCTGAGGAGCTGCGGGCAGGAGTTTTTAGGTGAGGCCGCGGCTTCGGCCCAGTCCGCGGCGTCCGGCCTTGCGGACTAGGCCGAAGCCGCGGCCTCGCCTAAAAACTCCTGCTTGCAGCTCCTCAGGACCGGCACAGTGTCAGCGCCGGTTCTGGTGAAATAAAAAAAAATAGATTTGCTGAAATTTTTAATCGATTTGACCTCTCAACTCGATTCAAGATTTAAATCGATTTTTTCTCCAGCCCTAATTGTGTATCCAAAATATAGATGTAACCTATATAATTGAGGACATACGTACTTAGGTGATTAAAAAAGTTTGCAGAAGAAAAAAAAAATGTTTATCGAACAATTTCTTTGTTCACACTTATTTAGCGTTTTACCCACCAAATAAAAAAGCGTTGAGCGACAATTTGTTCATTTCTTGAATGGTAGAGGTGTGCTGTCCATCCCTACATATAAACCTCTACTTTCGCTGCTCGCTGTATTTACACCACTGTAGTAATGGTTTACATTTCAAAACTATTTTTAACTCAGAATATTGGTACAAGTGCATGATCATTTTGTAGCACACTTTCGTACAAAAATCTAAATTGTTGCATATCACTTAATTGTGATCAATTAATCACTTGCTGCCAAATCACGTACCTGTACATCATTGGCTTCAAGTGGGTGTACCAGGGTGATGCCTGCAGCTGCAGACATCACCCCAGTTTTTAGAGCCGATTGTCGGCTTTCTTGTAATAACAACTGATGCAGCTAAGCAGCCACTCGGCTGTTATTACAAGCAACGGGAAAGGACGTACCCCCCTCCAGTCGCCTTCTGCGGTTCGCCCGGGCTCTCCTGTCCCACCAGCTTCGCCGGCTGGCCAAAGATCTGAACAATGGCAGAAACAGCTTTGATTGGGTCTCGGATGTAGTAACCTGGAAGCGCATCACAGCGTCGCTTCTGGTTTACTCGGCAGCCAACGGTGCCATTTAAAAAAAAAACTAAACTATAAAAAAAACGCAGATCTTGGCGTTTTGAATAATTTCAAGTACAGAGGAGGGGTTTGGGGTCTTTTAGATCCCAGATCCTTCCATAAAGAGTACCTGTCACATGCCTATTGCTGTCACAAGGGATGTTTACATTCCTTGTGACAGCAATAAAAGTAATCAGAATTTTTTTTTTATAGGGACAGTGTAAAAAAAAAAAGGATTTATTTTTTTAAGCCGCCCTATCCCTCCTTGCTCGCGTGCCAAAGCAAACGCATACATAAGTCGCGCCCACACATGTAAACAGTGTTTAAACCACACATGTGAGGTATCGCCGCGATCGTTAGAGCGAGAGCAATAAATCTTGTGCAAGACCTCCTGTGTAACTCTAAACAGGTAACCGTTAAAGAACAAGAACAATAATTCTTGTGCAAGACCTCCTGTGTAACTCTAAACAGGTAACCATTAAAAAAAATTTAAGTATCATCTATGGAGATTTTTAAGTACCGTAGTTTGTGCGCACTTTTAAAACATGACATGTTAGGTATCTATTTTCTCAGCGTAACTTCATCTTTCACATTATACAAAAAATTGGGCTAACTTTACTGTTTAGTATTTTTTTTTATTCATTGAAGTGTATTTTTTACAAAAAAATTGTATTTGAAAGACCGCTGCGCAAATACAGTGTAACATAAAATATTGCAACGACTGCCATTTTATTCTCTAGTGTCTCTGCTAAAAAAATATATATAATGTTTGGGAGTTCTAAGCAATTTTCTAGCAACAAATACTGATTTTATCTTGTAAGCAACAAATAGGCCAGGTCTTCAAGTGGTTAATGAACTTAGCATGGGTGATGCAACAACACATAAAACTTGAGTAGTGGCATTGTTGATTTGGCGCATGGAAAATGCATTGAAATTTACACCAAAAAAAAAAAAACATATATAATCCGACGCTATGTATTTTTTCAGAGAATATAAATGGTAACGCAAAAACTTTTCTTTCACTCGTGGTTAGTGTTTGGCTGAAGCCATTTATTATCAATCAATTGTGTTTACTCTTTTTAAATCATAATGGCAAAAGAAACTACTTAAATGACCCTTATCAAAAGTTTACATACCCTGGGGATTTTGGCCTGATAACATGTGCACAAGTTGACACAAGGGGTTTGAATGGCTATTGTGACAGCAGGAAGGTAAAGTCACCTGGTTGCATCCAGGGGGGTAGATATATTTCGCCCAGATTCAGGCTTTACGCCGACTTATACAACTAGGTGGAGAGTTGTATAAGCCCAGCTAAGGCTAGTGGGCTCATGGATGACTCATACCTCTAGGGAGAGTGTGGGGCGTCGTGCAGACAGGGAGTTGATGAGACCAGCTGAAGCTTGTCAGCTCATTTAGGCCTCTATAAGAACTCCCAGCTTCATTAGATGTTAGCTCATGCCTGGACCCAGACCTGTGTGGACTGTCTAGGGAGAGTGAACCCCTGTGCGGTGAGACAAAGCCTGTGTGGCTATTTGCTTGGACATTTAAAACCAGGGACTTAGGGACTAGGACAGCACTAGGCTGATCCCAGTTGTTAGTTAGGAAACCTGTATGTTTAGTCAGAGGTCAAGTTGACCAGGATTTATTTTGTTTATGTTTCTTTTGGCTTTGCTGTGTTTTGTCACTGTAAATAGAAAATAAACCGCACCTTTTTTTTGATTTTGAAAACCACAACCTCCGTTTGCTGGGCCTGTTTTTGGGTGGGGAGCCCATCCCGGGGGTCACACACACCCGCTGCCGAGCTAACCCCCTCACAGTTGGTGGAGAACCAGTGGCAGTTTTTTTTAAGCCAGCATGGAGGAGATACTGAAGCAGCTGGCTCTAGCAAATGCCAATCAACAGCAGACAAATGCAGGTTTGCAAAAGAGCCTTGCAGCTCAACAACAGAACTTCGCAGCCCAGCAGCAAGCTCATCAACAGAGCCTTGCAGCCCAGCAGCAAGCTCACCAACAGAGTCTGGAAGCTCAGCAACAAGCCCAGCAGCAATCTGAGGCCCGCTTCATAGACCTGTTACAGAAGCAAGAGCAGAGACTACAACAAATGGAAGCAGTAATGCAGCAACGTCCGCAGACCAGTGAGGAAAGCCGTCCCACTAATACCGCGTCCTTTGGGGTGACTCGTTTATTGACAAAAATGACTGGAGAGGATGATCCAGAGGTATTTTTGACCACATTTGAAAGGACTGCTGAAAGAGAAAAGTGGCCTGAGGAGCAGTGGGCTGGACTGGTGGCTCCTCTGTTAACTGGTGAATCGCAGAAGGCTTACTATGACCTAGAGCCTGACCAAGCAAAAGACTATGTGATGCTAAAAGCTGAGATATTGGCAAGGCTGGGTGTCACCCAGGCTGTCCGGGCTCAGCGTGTGCATAACTGGACTTTCCAGCTTGGAAAACCCCCCAGGTCTCAAATGTATGATCTCATTCACCTGAGCAGAAAGTGGCTACAGCCAGAGACTTTGTCCGCACCAAAGATTGTGGAACGTGTTGTAATGGATCGGTTTTTGAGAGCTCTTCCTACTGCCATCCAAAAGTGGGTAAGCCATGGAGACCCAGAGACGGCCGATGGTCTTGTGGATCGTGTGGAGAAATACTTGGCTACAGAGAACCTGACGGCCTCTTCCAGAGACACTCGGACTTTCCACCCTAAGACCAGACCATCCCCAGGGGCGGATAAGAGGATTCCAAGGGGTAAGGGTGGAGAGAGTGAGAGGGTGGGAGCTCTACCCCAAGTTTGGCGAGAACAGCCTGGGAAATCAGCGGCTCAAGAGGCGGCAAGAAGGATCGTTTGCTACCGCTGCCGGCAAGCGGGACATATTGCAGCCAATAGCCCGGTTGTGGAGGAACCCATGCAGTGTGACTTTCTGACGGGCAGACGTCAGTCGCTGTGTGCGACAGTCGCATGCACTGCCATTCGAGGAACTGAGAAACATTTATGCAAAATGTGTGTTAATGGTAGAAATGTTGTGGTATTGCTGGATTCAGGTAGCCTTGTGACCCTGATAAAGGCTGAGTTAGTTAAAACAGAGGTCTCTGGGAATAGCAAGGTAGCTGTTATTTGTGTGCATGGGGACACCCGAGAGTATCCAGTGACTACAGTGTGTTTCGAGACCCCCAAAGGTACCCTCTCTCATCCAGTGGGCTTAGTATCTCAGTTACCGTATGACGCCATTGTGGGAAGGGATTTTCCGAAGTTCTGGGAACTGTGGGATGATCCTGAGCCCCCCACTGGTGCCCCTATGTACCAGGAATGTGATAGCCAGAACTCCCCTGAGAGTGGTGAGGACTCTCCGGAATTTCCCTTATCAGTATTGGCAGGGGAGACTCAAGAAACTGGAGAGGAGCCCACCTCCTCAGACGAAAACCTACCGTCTGTGGAGTTTTCTGATCTTGAGGTTCACAGGGAAAACTTTGCCACAGAACAGTTGAAAGACCCCGCCCTAATAAAGGCACGGGAAAACGTAGTGAAAATAGATGGCGAGTTAGTGAACCCAGATAATACCTGCACTTACCCATACTTCAGCGTAGAGAAGGACCTACTGTATCGGGTGGCAAAAAGGGCAGAAGAAACCGTTGAGCAGCTTGTGGTGCCCAAACCTTACAGGAAGTTGGTGTTGGAGTTGGCCCATGGGCACATTCTTGGAGGTCATCTGGGGACAGAGAAAACCCGAGAGAGGGTATTACAGAGATTCTATTGGCCGGGGGTGATGAAGGACATAGAAAATTATTGTTCCTCCTGCCCTGTGTGTCAGAGGTCGGCCCCGATGCCACATTTCCGTAGCCCGCTGGTCCCTCTACCCATCATTGAGGTCCCGTTTGAGAGGATCGCCATGGATTTGGTAGGTCCTATAATCAAGTCCGCTAGGGGGCACCAGTACATATTAGTTATAATGGACTATGCCACCCGTTATCCAGAAGCGATCCCTCTCCGAAATACCTCGGACAAAACCATAGCCAAAGAGCTATCTCTTGTGTTTAGCCGGGTGGGTATTTGTAAAGAACTGCTTACGGACCAAGGTACACCCTTTATGTCCCGGGTTATGAAGGAGCTGTGTAAATTGTTCAAAGTGACGCAATTACGTACATCTGTGTATCACCCCCAAACCGATGGGCTGGTTGAAAGATTCAACAAAACCCTAAAACAAATGTTGAAGAAAGTGGTGGATAGAGATGGAAAGGATTGGGACTGTCTACTTCCTTATCTGATGTTTGCTATTAGGGAGGTGCCCCAATCCTCTACGGGATTCTCCCCCTTTGAGTTACTGTATGGGAGACACCCAAGAGGGCTGTTGGATATTGCCAAGGAAACTTGGGAAAGTGAGAGTTCTCCCCACAGGAGTGTGATTGAGCATGTCGCCCTGATGCAAGACCGAATTGCACAGGTAATGCCCATCGTGAAGGAACATTTGGCCCAAGCGCAGTTAGCACAGCAGAGAGTGTACAACCGTGGAGCCAAGACCCGTACCTTTTCCCCGGGGGATAGGATACTGGTACTTGTCCCTACGGTTGAAAGTAAATTCCTTGCCAAATGGCAAGGCCCCTACGAGATAATGGAAAAAGTGAGCGAAGTGAATTACAAGGTCAGACAACCAGGAAGGCGAAAGCCCGAACAGATCTATCACGTTAATCTGTTGAAAGCCTGGAGGGATAGAGAGTCCCTAGTCGCAGACACTTGGTCACCAGCTCAAACTGATTGCGTGATTCCTAAGGTTGGAATAGCAGCCACCTTGTCACAACCCCAACAACAGGAGGTTAAGGAGTTTGTGCTTCGCAACAAGGAGGTATTCTCTGAGCTGCCGGGACAAACATTTGGGGTAGAGCATGACATCATTACCCCGCCCGGTGAAAGGGTGAAGTTAAAACCCTATCGGATCCCAGAGGCCCGACGGGAGGCAATACGGGAGGAAGTACAGAAAATGCTGAACTTAGGGGTGATAGAGGAGTCCCAAAGTGATTGGTCTAGTCCCATTGTGTTGGTGCCTAAACCGGATGGGAGCTGGCGATTTTGTAACGATTTTCGTCAGTTGAACAAAGTTACAAAATTTGACACCTACCCCATGCCACGTATAGATGAGTTGATCGACCGGCTGGGAACAGCCCGATACATGACGACTCTTGACCTCACAAAAGGGTATTGGCAAATCCCCCTGGCCAAATTGGCCAAAGAGAAAACCGCATTTGTAACCCCAGACGGGGCGTTCCAATATAAAAGAATGCCGTTCGGGTTACAGAATGCGCCGGCCACATTCCAGCGGAAAATGGACCAGATGCTGAGGCCCCATCGGAAGTATGCTGCGGCTTACCTGGATGACGTAATTGTCCATAGCACAGATTGGGCCTCACATCTGCCAAAAGTGCAAGCAGTCCTGGACTCTGTTCGGGAAGCGGGGTTTACGGCTAACCCCAAGAAGTGTACCATTGGGCAGGAGGAGGCCAAATATCTTGGGTACACCATTGGGAGGGGAGTAATAAAACCCCAACTCAACAAAGTCGAGGCCATCCAGAGTTGGCCACGTCCCAACAGCAAGAAGCAGGTACGAGCCTTTCTGGGAATCGCTGGGTATTATCGGCGATTCATTCCCCACTTTGCTTCTAAGGCTGTGCCCCTAACCAACCTAACGAAGGGGAAAGGGTCGGTCATGATTAAATGGACCCCCGAGGCTGAGGCAGCATTCCAATTCTTGAAACAAGCCTTATGTAGCCAGCCAGTGTTGTACTCACCCGACTTCTCTAAAGACTTTGTCGTACAAAGTGATGCGTCAGATGTGGGGTTAGGAGCAGTATTGTCCCAGGTCTGGAACGGGAAAGAGCACCCAGTCATTTACCTCAGCAGGAAGTTGAAGTCCCATGAGGTAAATTACACCACCGTTGAAAAGGAGTGTTTAGCGGTGAAGTGGGCTCTAGATTCCCTTCGGTACTACCTGCTAGGTAGGCACTTTGACATGGTTACGGATCACGCTCCGTTAAAGTGGATGGCTCAAAACAAGGAAACAAATAGAAGAGTGAATAGGTGGTTCCTGGCCCTCCAGGAATTCAACTTCACAGTAAAGCATCGCCCTTGCGTTCAAATGGGGAATGTGGATGCTTTGTCTCGAGTACATGAATGCCTGATTGCTGGTGTTCCAACCCCGAGGTTAAAACAAGAGGGGGGGGTATGTGACAGCAGGAAGGTAAAGTCACCTGGTTGCATCCAGGGGGGTAGATATATTTCGCCCAGATTCAGGCTTTACGCCGACTTATACAACTAGGTGGAGAGTTGTATAAGCCCAGCTAAGGCTAGTGGGCTCATGGATGACTCATACCTCTAGGGAGAGTGTGGGGCGTCGTGCAGACAGGGAGTTGATGAGACCAGCTGAAGCTTGTCAGCTCATTTAGGCCTCTATAAGAACTCCCAGCTTCATTAGATGTTAGCTCATGCCTGGACCCAGACCTGTGTGGACTGTCTATGGAGAGTGAACCCCTGTGCGGTGAGACAAAGCCTGTGTGGCTATTTGCTTGGACATTTAAAACCAGGGACTTAGGGACTAGGACAGCACTAGGCTGATCCCAGTTGTTAGTTAGGAAACCTGTATGTTTAGTCAGAGGTCAAGTTGACCAGGATTTATTTTGTTTATGTTTCTTTTGGCTTTGCTGTGTTTTGTCACTGTAAATAGAAAATAAACTGCACCTTTTTTTTGATTTTGAAAACCACAACCTCCGTTTGCTGGGCCTGTTTTTGGGTGGGGAGCCCATCCTGGGGGTCACACACACCCGCTGCCGAGCTAACCCCCTCACACTATTAAAGGTAACCATCCTCACCTGTGATTTGTTTGCTTGTAATTAGTGTGTGTGTATAAAAGATCAATGAGTTTCTGGACTCCTGACAGACCCTTGCATCTTTCATCCAGTGCTGCTCTGACGTTTCTGGATTCTGAGTCATGGGGAAAGCAAAAGAATTGTCAAAGGATCTGCGGGAAAAGGAAGTTGAACTGTATAAAACAGGAAAGGAATATAAAAAAATATCCAAGGAATTGAGAATGTCAATCAGCAGTGTTCAAACTCTAATCAAGAGGTAGAAAATTAGGGGTTCTGTTGAAACCAAACCATGGTCAGGTAGACCAACTAAAATTTCAGCCACAACTGCTAGGAAAATTGTTCGGGATGCAAAGAAAAACCCACAAATAACCAGGTGAAATACAGGACTCTCTGAAAATATGTGGTGTGGCTGTTTCAAGATACACAATAAGGAGGCACTTGAAGAAAGATGAGCTGCATGGTCGAGTTGCCAGAAGAAAGCCATTACTACGCAAATGTCACAAAGTATCCCGCTTACAATACGCCAAACAGCACAGAGACAAGCCTCAAACCTTCTGGCACAAAGTAATTTGGAGTGATGAGACCAAAATTTAGCTTTTTGGCCACAACCATAAACTCTACATTTGGAGAGAAGTCAACAAGGCCTATGATGAAAGGTACACCATTCCTACTGTGAAACACGGAGGTGGATCGCTGATGTTTTGGGGATGTGTGAGCTACAAAAGCACAGGAAATTTCGTCAAATTGAGGGCAAGATGAATGCAGTATGTTATCAATAAATACTGGAGGAACATTTGCATTCATTAGCCAGGAAGCTACGCATGTGACGTACTTGGACATTCCAACATGACAATGATCCAAAACACAAGGCCAAGTTGACCTGTTATTGGCTACAGCAGAATAAAGTGAAGGTTCTGGAGTGGCCATCTCAGTCTTCTGACCTCAATATCATTGAGCCACTCTGGGGAGATCTCAAAGGTGCAGTTCATGCAAGACAGCCCAAGAGTTTACAGGAACTGGAGTCTTTTTGCCAAGAGAAATGGGCAGCTTTACCCTCTGAGAAGATAAAGAGCCTCATCCACAAATACCACAAAAGTCTTCAAGCTGTGATTGATGTTAAAGGGGGCAATACACAGTATTAAGAACTGGGGTATGTAAACATTTGATCAGGGTCATTATGATTTAAAAAGAGTAAGCACAGTTGATTAATAATAAATGGCTTCAGCCAAACACTAACCATGAGTGAAAGAAAAGTTTTTGTGTTATCATTCATATTCTCTGAAAAATGGCCAAGAAATCATAAATTCTGCCAGGGTATGTAAACTTATGAGCACAGCTGTATATCTCTATCATAGGTGGCGTTTTACAAAGGCAGTGCCAATTCAGCATTTATTATACAAATCCCTCCTCTCCGGAGATGGCCAAGTTTAAGATCAATGTTTGAACTAAGCATGAGCCATTCAAAAATTCGGTCCCATCCAAAAAACAAGAGTTATTAGCACAAACATGGATTGGTCAGCTCGGGACTGCTCAACAGATATGTGCATTCTTATTCCTGGCGAAGAAGTGGGCAATATTGGCATTAAGACTGCTGAGGTAATTGGATAATTTATCCTTAGAGATTTTGAAGAACACGTAAGATTAATCACATGCCAAAATCCTGCTGCTACTGCAGCTACCAGCTGTGAATGAATGAATGCCAAGGAGTGAGCAAATTAATGAATGCCTAGGAAAGACTGGATGTTTATGACTGAACGTGCCTGCAGGAGAATGCCAAAACTAGCCAGTGGAAGGAATGGCAATATTTCTAGAAAACCTGTAAAAAGAGCCCTTCAGGAAACTTTATGTCTGTACTCCTAACAGCAAGACTAAAATAATAAGCCCATTTTTCAGGTCACACGGTTCTGTGAGCTTTCTGATATTTATATTACACTGGGATACATCAGGTGATACTGGACTGACATAGCACAGCAACAGGGGATACTCCCATTTACTATACATTCAGTATTGTCCAAAAAAAAACACTAACAAGCTTTTTTTTTTAATTGGTTGATTTTTTTTTTTTTTTTTTGTTTTTTAATGAACAAAATTGTCCAGTGTCTGCAGGCTCACTACCTGCTTGCCAAGACCAAATGGATCATAGCAGGATTATCTGGGAAGCTTTGAACCCCAACTCTGGCCAAAACATCTAGTTTTGAATGCAATGGCAAATTAAAAACAGAAAGAAAAACAGATGTAGCCGCGCTGACCCACTGTATGAATCAGTATGCCACGATATTCATAAAAACCAATATAAGTGACAATGTTAACTAAGCATACCATATACGCGCGTTTCGTCACACAAATGACGTCGTCTGGGGCAATGGCAAAAGGTTAGAACTACTGGGTTTTACTGGTGAGTGTGATGTCATGGATCAGATTGTTTGCTTTCTTTTTTTTTTTTCCCTATAGTTATACTATCATACATACAACGATTTATTTATTTATTTTTATTATTATTTCACTACTGCTAGGTCACCATTGACAATGGCCCAGGCTTTGAGAAATCTCTGACTTATGTTTTTTGATAGTGAAAATTTGAGGAGGGATGGTAGATTGAACTGGCACAAGTGTAAAATGCAATCACAAAGTACCTGTAGCAGCCTCCAAAATCCTGCAATTAAGGTAAATGCTGATGCTGACCATCCATCAACACTTTCAGATAGTGACAAAACGTATCCGCCCATTCCAGGCAGGCTATTATTGTGCTGGGAAAATACGTTTTAGCCCAGGTTCACACTAGGCTGTGGGAGTAAAGCCATGCGAGTTCAGCTGAACTCGCACGATTTCACTCCTGCCTGTCAGTCCCGATTTCAGCTCGATTACAGAGACATCTGACACAGATGTCAATGTAAATCGCGGCTGAAATCGCAAAAAGTAGTACAGAAACTACTTTTTGAAATCGGTGCAGCGCCGCATATGCGGCATCGCACCAATTAGGACGGTGCCATTGCCCGCAATTTGCGGCAAATTTCGCCGATTTGACATGCGATTTGACATGTCAAATCGCATTTCAAATCGCACCAGTGTGAACCAGGGCTATAGATGTGTAGGGACAGGAGGTGTCAATCTCTATCTGTAGTGTTAGATTGTAAGCTCTTCTGAGCAGGGCCCTCTTGTATTTTATTGTATTGTAACTGTATTGTCTCCCTTTTATATTGTAAAGTGCTGTGTAAACTATTGGCTCTTATAATAATAGTGTTGGTGCTTTGGCTTTAACAGGATGTTTTTAGAGGCTGCTGTTGGTATTCCAAGGTTCTGCACTATGCTTTACGTCAAATGACAGCCAGTCCCTGCAATCGTTTATTTTTGCTAGGACACATTTTAAAGAATAACTCCACTTTTGTTGAGAATTTATTTATTTTTCCTCTGGGCGATCTATGGATTTTAACCACTTAAGCCCCAGACCATTTGGCTGGTCAAAGACCAGGCCACTTTTTGCGATTCGGCACTGCAACACTTTAACTGACAATTGCGCGGTCGTGCGACGTGGCTCCCAAACAAAATGGACGTCCTTTTTTTCCCACAAATAGAGCTTTCTTTTGGTGGTATTTCATCACCACTGCGGTTTTTATTTTTTGCGCTATAAACAAAAATAGAGCGACAATTTTGGAAAAAAAAATGCAATATTTTTTACTTTTTGCTATAATAAATATCCCCAAAAAATATATAAAAAAACATTTTTTTTCCTCAGTTTAGGCCGATATGTATTCTTCTACTTATTTTTGGTAAAAAAAAATCGCAATAAGCGTTTATTGATTGGTTTGCGCAAAAGTTATAGCGTCCACATAATAAGGGATTGTTTTATGGCATTTTTATAAAAAAAACATTTTTTTACTAGTAATGGTGGCGATCAGTGATTGTTATCGTGACTGCGACATTATGGTGGACACATCGGACACTTTTGACACCATTTTGGGACCATTGTAATTTTTACAGCAATCAGTGCTATAAAAATGCACTGATTACTGTAAAAATGACACTGGCAGTTAAGGGGTTAATCTGTAGGGGGCGCTGAAGGGGTTAAGTGTGTCCTAGGGAGTGATTCTAACTGTTAGGGGGTGTGGCTTGCCATGACACATCACTGATCGCTGTTCCCGATGACAGGGAACAGACGATCAGACGATCAGTGACATGTCACTAGGAAGAACGGGGAGATGTTGTGTTTACACTAACATCTCCCCGTTCTTCAGCTTCGTGACACGATCGCGGGACACCGGCGGACATCGAGTCCGCGGGCACGGTCACGGAGCTTGCGGCAGGGTCGCGAGCGTGCCGCGTGAGCGACCACACGTCGGCAATTTAAAGGGGAAGTATATATACGCCCATTTGCGCAGCCGTGCCATTTTGTCGACGTATAAGTTCCTGCGGCGGTCGGCAAGCAGTTAACAAACCTTGTTGAAGATTCCTACCTTTTGTTATCCTGAAGTGTTTGTCTGTGTCCATGTGGTAAGTGAATCTAATGGGAGTGGTTTCATGATTATCAATCAGCCGCTGCACCTGCAGGGCTCTAACGAGGAAAATTGCAGGGTCTGCATCCCTTTAGACTTAGTGATTTCCTATTGGGTGTATCTCACCAAAAATTTTATTTTTGATGCAGGGGATGCCTGATGTCTGACTTGTTTCTTAGGCTGGCCATACATTATACAATTTTATTGTACAATTTTCCTTTAGATTTACCAAAACCATATAATACGAGGTCAAACCTAAACACTTTCAAATTGTATGCAATCAGGCAAGCCCTTGTACTACATAGTTAAATCTAAAGAAAATTGAATAAGAAAATTGTATAATGTATGGCCAGCCTTAGTGTAGACTTCTGGGAAAATCAGTGAGCCAATCACACAAGCAGGAAATTATGTTTTTGGGGGGTGTTTTGTACACATTCCGTGTACAGAACACCTATAGATAGCCATATTGCAGTGCACTTTACATAAAATTACAGCACTGCAGATTGAAAAGGAAAGGTAATTTTTAATGACATTCACTCACAATATGACTTGAGTCACGGTTGTATATGATATTTTTTTTCCATGAAAATTGAGATACCCTTTAATGAGATTACATTTTATAACTGCTTAGTAAATTGGTTATGTGCAGAACATATAAACCTACATCCTTCCTACAGTGCCTTGAAAAAGTATTCATACCCCTTGAAATTTTCCACATTTTGTCATGTTACAACCAAAAACGTAAATGTATTTTATTGGGATTTTATGTGATGACCAACACAAAGTGGCACATAATTGTGAAGTGGAAGGAAAATGATAAATGGTTTTCAATTTTTTTTTACAAATAAATATCTAAAAAGTGTGGGGTGCATTTGTATTCAGCCCCCCTGAGTCAATAGAAACCACCTTTCGCTAGCTTTGCACATCTAGAGAGTGAGATTTTTGCCCATTCGTATTTGCAAAATAGCTCAAGCCCTGTCAGATTGGATGAAGAGCGTCTGTGAACAGCAATTTTCAAGTCTTCCACAGATTCTCAATTGGATTTAGGTCTGGACTTTGACTGGGCCATTCTAACACATGAATATGCTTTGATCCAAACCATTCTATTGTAGATCTGGCTGTATGTTTAGGGTTGTTGTCCTGCTGGAAGGTAAACCTCCACCCCAGTCTCAAGTCTTTTGCAGACTCTAACAGGTTGTCTTCTAAGATTGCCCTGTATTTGGCTCCATCCATCTTCCCATCAACTCTGACCAGCTTCCCTGTCCCTGCTGAAGAAAAGCATCTCCACAACACGACGCTGCCACCACCATGTTTCGCAGTGGGGACGGTGTGTTCAGGGTGATGTGCAGGGTTAGTTTTCCGCCACACAGCATTTTGCTTTTAGGCCAAAAAGTTCAATTTTGGCCTCATCTGATCAGAGCACTTTCTTCCACAGGTTTGCTTTGTCCCCCACATGGCTTCTCGCAAACTGCAAACAGGACTTCTTATGCATACCTCACAACTTTTTGAGATGGGAGCGAGGGACACCTATTAGCAAATGTATGTAGGCATAGGACACAGCCCCTGTCACGCCCCCTAAAGGAGAATTATACAAAAAAAATTTATAGTTAACCACTTAAGCCCCAGACCATTTTGTAGCTAAAGGACCAGAGGTGATTTCAGAATTTTGCACTGCGCTGCTTTAACTGTAAATTGTGCGGACATGCAATGTTGTACCCAAACGAAATTTGCGTCCTTTTCTTCCCACAAATAGAGCTTTCTTTTAATGGTATTTGATTGCCTCTGCAATTTTTATTTTTTGCGATATAAATGGAAATAGACCGAAAATTTTGTAAAAAAATGATATTTTCTACTTTTTGTTATAAGAAAAATCGAATAAACTCAATTTTAGTCATACATTTAGGCCAAAATGTATTCAGCCACATGTCTTTAGTAAAAAAAATGTCAATAAGCGTATATTTATTGGTTTGCGCAAAAGTTATAGCGTTTACAAACTAGGGTACATTTTCTGGAATTTACACAGCTTTTTATTTATGACTGCCTATCTCATTTCTTGAGGTGCTAAAATGGCAGGGCAGTACAAACCCCCCCCCCCCAAATGACCGCATTTTGGAAAGTAGACATCCCAAGGAAATTGCTGAGAGGCATGTTGAGCCCATTGAATATTTTTTTTTTTTGTCTCAAGTGATTAAATAATGACAAAAAAAAATAAAAATTACAAAAAGTTGTCACTAAATGATATATTGCTCACACATGCCATGGTTATATGTGGAATTGCACCCCAAAATACATTTTGCTGCTTCTCCTGAGTACGGGGATACCACATGTGTGGGACTTTTTGGGAGCCTAGCCACGTACAGGACCCCGAAAACCAAGCACCGCCTTCAGGATTTCTAAGGGCGCAAATTTTTGATTTCACTCCTCACTACCTATCACAGTTTTGAAGGCCATAAAATGCCAAAATAGCACAAAACCCCCCCAAATGACCCCATTTTAGAAAGTAGACACCCCAAGGAAATTGCTGAGAGGCCTGTTGAGCCCATTGAATATTTTTTTTTTTTGTCCCAAGTGATTGAATAATGACAAAAAAAAAATTACAAAAAGTTGTCACTAAATGATATATTGCTCACACATGCCATGGTTATATGTGGAATTACACCCCAAAATACATTCTGCTGCTTCTCCTGAGTACGGGAATACCACATGTGTGGGACTTTTTGGGAGCCTAGCCACGTACAGGACCCCGAAAACCAAGCACCGCCATCAGGATTTCTAGTCACAAATTTTTGATTTCACTCCTCACTACCTATCACAGTTTCGAAGGCCATAAAATGCCAAAATAGCACAAAACCCCCCCAAATGACCCCATTTTGGAAAGTAGACACCCCAAGCTATTTGCTGAGAGGAATGTTGAGTATTTTACAGCTCTCATTTGTTTTTGAAAATGAACAAAGAAAAATTTATTTCTATTTTTTTCAATTTTCAAAACTTTGTGACAAAAAGCGAGATCTGCAAAATACTCACCATACCTCTCAGCAAATAGCTTGGGGTGTCTACTTTCCAAAATGGGGTCATTTGGGGGGGTTTTGTGCCATCTGGGCATTCCATGGCCTCCGAAACTGTGATAGGCAGTGAGAAGTGAAATCAAAAATTTACACCCTTAGAAAGCCTGAAGGCGGTGATTGGTTTTTGGGGTCCCGTACGTGGCTAGGCTCCCAAAAAGTCTCACACATGTGGTATCCCCGTACTCAGGAGAAGCAACAGAATGTATTTTGGGGTGTAATTCCACATATGCCCATGGCATGTTTGAGCAATATATCATTTAGTGACAACTTTGTGCAAACAAATAAATAAAAAAAATTCTTTTTTCCGCAACTTGTGTCAACATATAAAATATTCCATGGACTCGACATGCCTCTCAGTATATAGCTTGGGGTGTCTACTTTCCAAAATGGGGTCATTCGGGGGGGTTTTGAACTGTTCTGGCATTTTATACACAACATTAGGAAGCTTATATCCACTCTTCTAACCACTTGAAGACAAAGCCCTTTTTGACACTTTTTGTTTACATGAAAACATATTTTTTTTTGCAAGAAAATTATGTTGAACCCCCAAACATTATATATATTTTTAAAGCAAAGGCTCTACAGATTAAAATGGGGGGTGTTGCATTTTTTTTTTCTACACAGTATTTGCGCAGCGATTTTTCAAACGCATTTTTTGGGGAAAAAATACACTTTTTTTAATTTTAATGCACTAAAACACACTATATTGCCCAAATGTTTGATGAAATAAAAAAGATGATCTTAGGCCGAGTACATAGATACCAAACATGACATGCTTTAAAATTTCGCACAAACGCGCATTGGCGACAAACTACATACATTTTTAAAAGCCTTTAAAAGCCTTTACAGGTTACCCCGTTAGATTTACAGAGGAGGTCTACTGCTAAAATTACTACCCTCGATCTGACCTTTGCGGTGATACCTCACATGCATGGTGCAATTGCTGTTTACATATGACGCCAGACCGATGCTTGCGTTCGCCATTGGGCAAGAGCAGGGCAGGACAGGGGTGCTCCTTTTTTTTTTTTTTTTTATTATTAATTTTGCTTTTTTATTTTATTTTTAAATTGTTCCTTCCATATTTTATTTTTTTATCATTTTTATTGTTATCTCAGGGAATGTAAATATCCCCTATGATAGCAATAGGTAGTGACAGGTACTCTTTTTTTAAAATAACTGGGGTCTTCTAGACCCTAGATCTTTCCTCTGCCCTCAAAGCATCTGACCACACCAAGATCGGTGTGATAAAATGCTTTCCCAATTTCCCAATGGCGCTTTTTATATCCGGGGGGGGGGACATTCCCTCCCACTGCTTGTAAAAGCAGTCCAGAGGCTAATTAGCCACTAGGATTGCTTTTACATGAAAGCCGGCCGCTGGCTGAAAAGAATGATACCAAGATGATACCTAAACCCGCAGGCATCATTCTGGTATAAACATTCAAAGTCCAGCAACATACCAGTACGTTGCTGGTCCTTGTTGGACATGTATTGTAATCTTTTTTCCTGGTACCTTCATGGCAGCATACTAAGGGTTAATGGCTCCGCCCCAATTAACTCACAGGACCACGTAACTCTATAAAAGAAAGAGTTACTCCCCCCTCAGGTATTCTTTTTCCTGTCCTCATCCAAAACTGCAGGATCACAGATCAGCCCTACCTCACCGTCATATGGTGTAACCATTGCAGGTTCATGCTCTCCTGCAGGATGGAGTCCCATCACTTGGATTGCTAAATGCATCACATAAGTATGGGAGCCTGTTTTTCTGTGGATCTTTTTGGGGCCTGTCTAAAACATCCAGGAGCACCTACTTCTCCTCTGTGGCTTTTGGCTGACTATTCCAGGGCAAGACAGCACAAGGTACCTTTTAGAGCACTTCAGTGGCGTTCTTTTTTTTTTCTCATGTGTACCTGACACTGCATTCATGTGCACCTAAACACTGCAGCCATGTGTACCTAGCGCTGCCTCCATGTGCACCTGACATTGCATACTTGTGCACCTGCCGATGCTTCCATGTGCACCCTACACTGCATCTATGTGTACCTAGTGCTGCCTCCATGTGCACCTCACACTGCATATATGTGCACCTGGTGATGCCTCCATGTGCACCTAAAACTGAGTCCATGTGTACTTGGTGATGCCTCCATGTGCACCTAATTCTGCACTCATGAATTTCTGGCCTAACATTGCCTCCCATATGTACCTGGGTGTACACGGTGCTGTGGCGCTAGACGCTATACTCATAGGCGCTGCCTCCAGGTGCGGTCCTCTCCTGAAGATTCCTTCCATTGGTGGGAGCTGTGAGTGGCCTGATAATACCGCCGGGTGCGCCGCCATTCCCCCCCCTCCCTGTGGGTCACAGCGCATGTGCAGTAGCCTTCTGAGACCGAGCAGCGGCCATCTTGGTACACCCTGTAGATTGTATGATTTTTGGGCTAATTTAAAGCCTGCCAAAGCAAAAATAAGACATCTCCTATTCTCTGCTCCCTCCATTACATTTTCATATAGCCTGACCAGTAGTATTAATGGTACATGTGTATATATATATATATATATGTATGTATGTATATGTGGGTGTGTGTGTATGTGCATGCGCATGCGCACATGTATATGCGTATATCGATGTGTAGGTACATCGGTATATTGGTAAATAATTAATAGTAGTATTAATTAGTATCCCCTTCCTATACCTTTTACGTATTTAGATTTAATCTTAGCCCTAGCCACTCTGATATTACAAAGCCGCATCAATAAAGATCCTCAACATATTTCTAGGTAAGGGCTGCAACTAACAGGTAAGTTCCTTCATTCAAAGAGCACAGGGCATATGGAAATATTCTGTTTATTTCCGCAAGCCCGCACCGAGAGCCACCCGCAAGGGTTCTCGAGGGAAATACCTCCCGCAGTGATGGAGGTCACCCCAGCATACCCCAACCAGGCATGACTCCCAGCGCAATTTTGCACGTCCAGGGGAAAAGCCTGAGTTTGTGGGAACAAGTCCTACTCGGAAAATGGGCGTATGGCCAAAGTCCGCCTAAGGAGGAAAGAGCAATAAAACGCGCTATTTTCTCTCCAGATTGGTTCAGAAGCTGATTCAGAAGGCGAGTCGATTGCAGCCAAAAAGAACATATCAACATTTTGATGTCAGTTTAGTAAAATCGCATCACATTGTTATCATGTTATTGCATTTAAAGATGCGATTCATGGGAGGAAGATCCGGTATCCTCTGTCCAAACGGGAGTATATATTGTTTTTTCCCTCACCTGACAAAGAAAGCTTTGACCGTTACCTTTACGAGGTCAGGAAAACGAGGGGCGAAAGCACATCGCCTACAATGAATGTCTCAGAAGCAGATGCGCAGCTCCTTGATTCAGATCCGACTTTGAGCGCGCCGGTCATGAGGCTAGCCAAGAATGCAGCCATCGATGTCCTGGGGTGCTCCCCCAGAGCCATGCTATACTTCATCACGACCAGAAGGGCATTTTGGCTAAAGCCATGGTCAGTGGACCCATCTGCAATGCAATCCTGATGTCGCATATGATGGAAGGCCCAATTCGGCGATATAAAATATATATATATATTTTTTCCCTAAGATAGGAGAAGAAATTTTGCCTCACGGTCAGTTACCAAACAAAGATCAAGAGAGAAGAGGCTGGTAAGGCTCACGAGCCACCTTTCCCAAATTGGACAACTCTTAAGACTGCGTCTTCATCGGTTGAGAGCCAGAAGTCCTTCTGACCCCCCTGATCCACAGGTCTGGCAGTAACATCAGGCCTTTCGTCTAGGTTTGAGTGGGAAAACTGCAATGGTCCATGCAGCCTCCACGATCCTTTAAGGGCTTATTCTTTTTTGGAAGTTCAATCCATCCTCCACCCCCCTTCTCTCCGACCCACCAAATTCTGATCTCCAAGGGCGAGAAGGAAGCTCTTTCAGTGTATTCAAATACTTCTACACCAACAGGCAGTATTGCCAGTACCAAACTTGGAGAAACACCCGGGGCTCTACTCCCCAGTCCTTTCTTTTAGTTCCCAGGAAATCAGGGGCTGGAGACTCGTGTTGGATCCAGAGAGGTTGTAGGATACGTTCGGGTAGAACATGTCATTCGGTATCCCTAGACACCGTAATTCTGTCAGTACAGCCAGATATTTGGATGGTCTCTAAGTCTCCAGGATTTCTTCCCTTCACATTCTCATCCATCTTTCCAATCTTTTTCCCGGGTTGAAAGTAGGCGATCTGCGCCTCCACTTCCAATATCTTCCCTTAGGGATTTCATCAATCCCCAAAACCTTCACCAAGGTCTTAGCAACCACCCTGGCTTCCTTCTGGGAAAGGAGGTCAGGGTCCTGCACTTCTTCCAATTCGAGTGACTTATCTGCTCAGTCAATTGACGCCTACGGGTGCAGCTGCAAACTTTAGTCAACATCCCAGTGAAGGCGGTGTCACTTCCATCAGAGGATCCCTGAATTGGTACCGAAGGTGGAGGAAGTGAACAGTTGGTGTTTACAATCTCTGTTTGGACTTTCTGGCACAACGAAGAAAGAGGCACCGAAGACAAATGAGAGTTATCGGTGGAAACCAGCCTTGGGGGTGGGCACGGCCTCCCAACCTCCTAGTTCACCGCTCCCTTGACCCATTCTTGCATCTGAAGCAAGTCAACTGGACTGGGGGGTGACACATCACCAAAAGAACCAGTTAGTACAAGGAAGATGGTGTTTCAACTCAGAGAATGATTTCCGATATCCTAGAGCTAAGAGTGGAATGGACGGCGCATCTAGTCCCTCTTCTTAGGAGCAAGTCCATACTGGTTCAGACAGACAAGGCGGCAGTGGCCTATGTTCAAAGCCTAGACAGGACGCACAGCAGGTCTCTGTCCAGCGACGTGGCCCCAATTAGTTTGTGGGCGGAGGACAATTTGGTCAATCTTCAGGTGGCCTAAATCCCAGCCCCTGAGAATCAGCTAACCGATCGCCTTTCAAGGTCTTTCAACAGCAACAACGAATAGTCACTAGGCCCGTGGATTGTCCGGTGGATATACCAACAGCGGGGTACTCCCCATTGAGAGCTTTGAGCTTCCCACTCAAAAGCGAAACTCCTTTGCTTTTTATGAGATTCCCTCAAGATTACTCTGATACTGAGTTTCCTCCAGCTTCTATTGTCGGAGAAGGTCACTATCCTGGCAAACATGACTTACTGGGAAAGGGGACAATGGTTTCCACTCTCAGTCAAAATGGCTCGGTGCAGCCCACTTCCGATTCCACACACGGTTTCCACTATTGGTCAAATAGCTCAGTACAGCTTCCACACACGGTCAACCTCCTATATCAAGACGACTTCTTTCTCCCACGTCCGGGGATCCTGGACTTGAAGCCCTGAAAGCTGAGCAGAGCAGACTGGGTGACCTAGGGTGCTCGCATGGTGTCACCCAAACATTATTACAACCAAGAGTCCTCCTCCTATGCCATCTTATATTAGGTTTCGAAGGGGATTCACAGAACTGGCAGAATCCAACCATTTCAATCCACTAGGCCCTGGGCTCCAAAGATTCTACTCTTTCTACTAACTGGTCTGGACTTAGGCTGAAGTCTAAAGCACTCTGAAGGTTCAGCCTGTAGCCTTGTCAGCTTTGACGGGCGCACGCTGGGCACTGAATCTTCTCGTAGAACGTTTCCTGAAAACAGTCAAAGTCCATGTCCTCCCGGGAAGACTGATACCCCATATGGGTGTCTGACAGATGTCTTAGCAGACCCTTCCTTCGCACCCACTAAAGAGTGTGCGTTGGGAGGCACTACATTGGGAACCTACCTTGCTGATTGCCATCATATCAGGTCGTAAGGCGTCAGAAACACAACCTCTAGGGGCACAGGAATCCTACGTCACCTTTTTCCCAGGCAGGGTAGCCCTTTTTCACCAGCATGTCTCTAAAGTGTCTGCACTCTACATTCTCAGCCGGGTATGGCTTCTCCTGACTTTCGGAGAAGATCAATCTCCTCAAACTACACGGTTTGGATATAGCCAGATCCCTGAGGCGTTACTTAGAACTAACACAACAGTTTCGCAAGGATCAATGTTCATTCGTTATTGCCAAGGGCGCAAAGAAAGCAATGACGCCCTCCAAGCTAGTCCAAGGACGTATCGGGCTAGTGGTCTCCCAGTCCGAAGTGCGCTGAATGCGCACTCATCACGGGGAAGGTCCTCTGCCTCGGCAACGTTTGGGCTAGGGTCTCTCCGGAGACAATTTGCAGGACGGCTAGTTAGTCATCCTTCATCACCTTCATGTCGCACTATACCCTAGGCGCGGCAATCCTTATCTCCTGAGATTTGGGAGGAGGTCTCTTGGAACTATCAGTTCTGTAAACTCATTTAATTGTATTATTGCAGTACCCTCCCTGTAAGCGAGTTAGGTACCCTTAGTATGCTGCCATGAAGGTACCAGGAAAACGGAAAATTGTATACTTACCTTTCCGTAATTTTCCTTTCCTGGTGCCTACCATGGCAGCATACACCCTCCCTTCTATAATCCTTAAAGTTCTGAAGACTAGTTACAAGAATACCTGAGGGGGGAGTAACTCTTTCTTTTATAGAGTTACGTGGTCCTGTGAGTTAATTGGGGCGGAGCCATTAACCCTTAGTATGCTGCCATGGTAGGCACCAGGAAAGGAAAATTACGGAAAGGTAAGTATACAATTTTCCGTTTTTTTCATGCAGCCAGTTGGCTGAACGAAAAAAGAGATTGATCGGTGGGTATGCCCACCATTAGAATACCGCCCTTCATCCACCCACTTCTAATGATGGGCATACATGCACCATTTATATATGCCGAAGCATGGGGGCATCCTCCCGCAAAAAAGTTATGCCGCACACACATGGTCGGACTTTTCCACGGGCAAGCCTCCGTCGGAATTTCGACCGTATGTACGCGGCATTAGGAGCAAAATCGCTCCTCCGCCCCTGCTGCCCCAATGCTTCGGCATATATGCTTTTTTTTTTAACTGTGGTGGTGAAATCACCTCCTACAGCACTGGAGTCGCAGGGATCAGGCCTGTCTCTGCGAACGCTGCAGTTATGTGTTTTGTGTTTTGTAAGTGACAGTGATCGATCGATACTGCACTTGGGTGGCCTGGGCTGGACTGAGGGGCAAAACGCAGGTGCTAGCAGGTATCTGGGCTGATCCCGCTAACACTGCGTTTTTGGGAACCCTAAACTGCTGGGGACGCTAGTATAGATCTGATCAGATCAGATATTGATCTGATCAGATACTATACCACTAAGGGGGGTGTATGCTTCACGCGTGGGTGTTAGCGTTACTGGCACTAACCTGACGCTGCCTGGGGTGTGACGCAGACCCTCTCTGACGCTAAAACCTAATTGATATCACCCGCCGGGCGATCAGGGGGTTAAACCTTTATTGGGTTATATATACGGCGGGTGCCCTGACACTATAAAAAGCAAACTAACTAACCAGCGTCACCCGTAACACTTATATGGTGATCACTGGTGAAAGGGTTAACTAGGGGCAATTAGGGGGTTAAAACCTTTATTAGATAATATATGGGGGTACCTGACGCTATAAAAACCTGCGGCGAACCTAAAAAAAATTACTGGCTACCGTTCTGCATCACCGACGCTAAGACAACGATCAGAAAAATGATCGCTTAGCGACAGTGGTGATAGGGGGTGAAAGGGTTACCTGGGGGCGATCAAGGGGGTTAGAACCTTTATTAGATAATTTATGGGGGTACCTGACGCTATAAAAACCTGCGGCGATCCTAAAAAAAATTACTGGCTACCGATCTGCATCACCGACACTAAGACAGCGATCAGAAAAATTATCGCTTAGCGACAGTCATGATAGGGGGTGAAACGGTTACCTGGGGGGCGATCAAGGGGGTTAAACCGTTATTAGATAATTTATGGGGGTACCCGACGCTATAAAAACCTGCGGCGTACCTAAAAAAAAAAACTGGCTACCGATCTGCATCACCGACGCTAAGACAGCGATCAGAAAAATGATCGCTTAGCGACAGTGGTGATAGGGGGTGAAAGGGTTACCTGGGGGCGATCAAGGGGGTTAAACCTTTATTAGATCATTTATGGGGGTACCCGACGCTATAAAAACCTGCGGCGAACCTAAAAATAATTACTGGCTACCGATCTGCATCACCGACGCTAAGACAGCGATCAGAAAGATTATCGCTTAGCGACGGCGGTGCTAGGGGGTGAAAGGGTTATCTGGGGGTGATCAGGGGGTTAAACCTTTATTAGGGGGGGTTAGGGGGCTGCACTGGACCTTAAACTAACTTTAGTGACACTTTTACAGTCACAAATGTCACTGATTTGTGTGCCTATGTGTCCTGGTGTCAGTGTAGTGTTAGTGAACTGACCTGTGTGTCTTCTCTTGTACGGCACTCGGTATATGTGAGCGCCGCATGAGAGATGACATCACTTCCTCTGCCTGTGTTTACATTACACAGCAGAGGGAGCATTTTCATTCGACGGGAGCGATCGCGGGGGGGTGGCCGGAATCGAATGGATCGCTCCCCAACGAATACCGACCGCTCACTGTATAGGAGGGAGGTCCGATCGGACCCCCCAACTGTACAAAGGCAATCACGTACACTGTACGTGATTGTGCCTGTCGGTGCCATTCTGCCGACGTACATATACAGTGAGCGGTCGTTAAGTGGTTAAACCCACATTCGTTTTTAACACTACTATTTCTTTATATTGGCTTTTGAAGTGTACAAATACAGCAATTTAGTAATTGGATGAAAGATTCAGCACCGGGAAACACTTTTTGAAAGATAGTGGATTTTATATACAGCTATATAGATCAGACCAAAATGAGGGACAAATGAGGAGGAAGGAGGGACAATGTTCCAAATCAGGGAAAGTTGGGAGGTATGCTTATGGCTTTCTTCTTGCCACTCTTCCATAAAGGCCAGATTTGTGGAGTGCACGACTAATAGTTGTCCTGTGGACAGATTCTCCCACCTGAGCTGTGGATCTCTGCAGCTCCTCCAGAGTTACAATGGGCCTTTTAGCTGCTTCTCTGATTAATGCTCTTCTTGCCCGGTCTGTCAGTTTAGGTGGACGGCCATTTCTTGGTAGGTTTGCAGTTGTGCCATACTCTTTCCATTTTCAGAATAATGCTCCGTGAGATGTTCAAAGCTTGAGATATATATTTTTTTTTAAAACGTGACCCTGCATAACTTCTCCACAACTGTATCCCTGACCTGTCTGGTGTGTTCCTTGGCCTTCATGATGCTGTTTGTGGACTAAGGTTCTCTAACAGACCTCTGAGGGCTTCACAGAACATCTGAATTTATACTGAGATTAAATTACATGCAGGTGGACTCTATTTACTAACTAGGTGACTTCCGGAGGCAATTGGTTCCACTAGATTTTAGTCAGGGGTATCAGACTAAAGGGGGCTGAATACAAATGAACGCCCCACTTTTCAGATATTTAATTGTAAAAAAAAAAAAAATTCCTTCCAATTCACAATTATGTGCCACTTCGTGTTGGTCTCTCATAAAATCCCAATAATAAATCATTTACATTTTTGGTTGTAATGTGACAAAATGTGGAAAATTTTAAGGGATATGAATACTTTTTTTTTCTTAAAGGCACTGTACGTAATGGAATTGTTTCTCAGTAATATTGGAGTTTCACTTAAAGTGGTCTTTTAAATGACACTCAAAAGATAGTGTGGGGAAAGTGTTAGAATGTTTGTTTACCAAGGATAAAACCCTATTATGTCTCCATTAGTGAAACTTCCCTTCGTGTATTCATAATACCTATACAGAACAGGAAGTGAGGAAAAAATCTGGCCAACAGCAATGACATAAAAAAAATGAAAAATTCTCCATCACGTGCAAAAAGTCAGTTCTCCCGCGGTCAGAGCTAAAAGGCACAGAACCAATTGGTGTGGCTCTATGCCATGTGATCACCAATGTAAACAGTGCAGTACTGTTTACATTAGTTAGCCCTCCCCTTCCTCTTAAAACAGGGGGGGGGGGGGGAAACTTGAAGGGGTTTGTAAATGCAAAAGATTTTTTTACTTTAATGCATTAAAATAAAATAAAACTTTCTGTGTGTAGCCGGCCCCCCAGCACCCCTTAATACTTACCCAGAGCCCCCTCTCTATCCAGCGATGTCCATGATATCCTCAGCCATCCCCTCCTCCTGATTGGCTGGGGCACAGCCGTGGCACCATTGGCTGATTTTGACAGCGGCGGGAGCCAATCAGGGAAGCGAAAGGACTGGGCCCAACGGCAGCTGCGTATCTGAAAGGACACACGGAGCTCCAGCTCGGTTCGCGTGCCCCATAGTAAGCTGCTGGGCTGTGGGGGCACTTGTCAGGAGGGAGGGGCCAGAAGCAGAGAAGAGGAGGATCCAGGCTGCTCTGTGCAAAACCAACTGCACAGAGAAGGTAAGTATAAAATTTTTATTTTTTTAAAACACGAGACTTAACAATCACTTTAATGAATGACTCCAACAATTACATCCTCTTGCTGCAGCAGAAGAAAGCTGGAATTGAAGCTGGGGGTGGGTTAAAGAGTTTATCCATGATATCTAGCCATCTCAACCTTTCAACTTTCTTCCACCAATAATGGAAGACTTGTATGGGCAATTTTTAAAGGCTAAGCACCCACCCCTTAGTTATTTTTCTAACTACCTCAATACCAGCAGGGTTCTTCGATTACCCAAAAAAGTGACAAAAATTATATCTCCTTAAAGGTTTACTTTCCAAAAAGCCGTCATTGTGGGGAGGTTCGTTTCCCCTTCTGCCCAATACAGTGCTATTTTTGTGGTTGAATTATACAAGGAAATAGCGGCCAACACCCCCCCCCCCCCCAATTAATAGAAAAAAGAAGGACCCCTTAGTCAGCCACGTGTATTAGGTAAATGCACATAATCTCCACAGACAATATCATTAGGAGAACCTGTGGAGAGAAATCTTAAGCGATGGAGGATAATAGTGGTAACAGGGAAATTGGGATTAGAACAGTGTCCAGAGCAATAAAGAATGTATAAGTTATATAAAAATAGAAATTTATTACATAAAACTACAAAATAATGGGTTCAATAATAATGAGCAGAGCATGATACAAAACATATTTATGGTCACTTCTATCCATATATATAGTAGGTGATCAGTATTTGATGTAGCATCCCAACATTTTTTGCCAGTAATGGCTTCCTCAGGGGGATTTATACGGACCACCAGTATTCCATACAGCTCAAGGAAGCATCAGGGGAAACCACAGAACAAGTCCACAGGATTTGAAAGGGGAGGTAATGTGAGATCACAGGGGATATATAGGGACCAGGAAAAGCTCTGCTATAAACATAGATTAGTGCAGGGCACCAGCAATTGACAGGAATCAGGCAGTACAACAAGACAATGGTCGCCCTGAGCTGGAAGGTAGGGGTGATGACCATTGTCTTGTTGTACTGCCCAGCACAAGTTCCACACTGTTCTGGGCACCGTTATAATCCCTACTTTCAAAGTCCTTAAAGTGGTTGTAAACCCACTTTGTAAACAAACACCTACAGGTAAGCCTAGATTAAGGCTTACCCTGTAGGTGCAAGAAATATCTCCTAAACCTACACGGTTTAGGAGATATTTGCAAAAAAAGACATGCACCGATGTCTACGGCGCATGCGCGCCGTAGATAACGGTGCATTCACAGGGTTAATCCAATTCACAATTCCGGCTATGCCGGAATAGACAGCTCCCGCACGCATGCGCGGAGTGACGTCTTCGCCGCTTCGGCCAATCACAGCGCCGCAGCGGCGCTGTGATTGGCTGGAGCGGCGATACCCGGAAGTAACCTTCCGGGTATCTGAGGAGCGATGGCTGCGGCCGGAGCGGGGGACGAGGATGGCTTCGGGGGTCCCGATCTAAGGTAAGTGATGCATAATGAGCTAGTATGCTAGTCATACTAGCTCATTATGGCTTTGTCTTTCAGGTGATTTAAAAAAAAAAAAAAAATTATCTGGGTTTACAACCGCTTTAAGAGATAGAGATCAATAAAAATACATTATCAAATGAAGAATGTCATCTTTACGCTTTTTCAAATATTTGCCCAAAAGGAAAGAATTCCTTTAGTTAACTGAAATTATGTTTTTATGAAAACACAGGAGAAATTATAATCTTGCAATAGACTTCTTAATTCCTAAGTAAAATAATCCAGAATACATTTATATTAACCTCAAGTTTTTAAATACCTTACAAGGACATGGAAGACAATTAGAGGCTGGTGTGCGATGGAAGCAAATGGTGAAGGCCTAAAGGCTCAGTTGCACTCGCTGTCTCTTAAAAGCAAACTTCACTTTTTACAGCACGTTATACCCATTCATGGGGTGCAACATGGTGACAAGACAGCATGCAGGAGTTCTTCTCCCCAGAGGACGCTGTCACTTTTGCACAGCTGTGTACTACTTCACCTGCACAGCCATGTCATTCATTCCCAGAGATCTGAATATGAAGAAACGACACATTCCATCTGCTACCAAAGCAAACAAAATTGTAGTGATCGTTGGAACACAGTGCAGCGATTAGCGCACTCTCAAGCCCTGTACACACGATCGGATTTCCTATGGATTCTAATCCGATGGATTTTTCCATCGGAAATCCGATGAAGCCGACTTCCATCAGTCTTGCCTACACACCATCAGTCAAAAATCAGACCGTCCCAAGCGCTGTGACGTAAAACACTCCGACAAGCCGAGAAAAATTAAGTTCAATGCTTCCGAGCATGCGTCGACTTGATTCTGAGCATGCATGGGTTTTTTATCCGATGGAGTTCCACACAGACAGACAATCGGAATTTGCTATCGGTTTTTTTCCCCCATCGGATAAATTTAAAACATGTTCTATTTTTTCTCACCGATGGAAAAAAGACCGATGGGGCCCACACACGATCCTTTGTCCGATGAAAAAAAGTCCATCGGACTGGTTTCATCGGTAAAACCGATCGTTTGTACAGGGCTTTAGGCCTCTTTCTCACAGGGCAGTCTGGTTTTGATCAGCAGGGGACCTGTCCATGGATTCCCTGTTGATCAGAGCAGGCAGATGACTGGTCCGTGTCTGCTCAGTTTCTGCAGAGCGCACACACAGAGACCGCTCTGCTCTATGGGTGGCCTTCCCTCAGATTCAATCTGCCTAGACGAGGAGGATGGATCCCCTTTAGTTTTTTTTTTTGTAGTGGACCGGATTAGAGTTAAGCAGGTGTAAACGGAGACAAGTCCAGTTGGACCATTTTATTGGATCCACCTGAACAACTGACAGACAGGTCTCATCAGAACAGTCCTGTAAAAGGGGCCTTAGTCCATTGACACTTGCTTCAGCTGGAAGTGTGCAGCTCAGTACAAACAAGGAGTTAGAGCAGTGGTTCTCAGCTCCTGTCCTAACAGGCCAGGTTTGCAAGATGACTGAAATACATCACAGGTGATATCATTTGCTGCTCAGCGATTGCAGTATTCTAGTCTGCATCTCTCCAAGGTAATACTTAAAATCTGGCCTGTTAGTGGGTCCTGAGGACAGGAGTTGAGAACCACTGAGCTAGAGGAAGACTTTACATGAGCCTATGTATTGCACCTATGATCCACTGATTGTGGTTGCAATGCTTTCCAGGCTTATTTGCAAAGAAAAAAAATCATATTTTTCCTGCAAATGTGAGAGCATTCGATTCTGTTCTGGTCCTAACTTTCAATAACCTATTACCTACCTAGTTTCAACCTTTTAATATATCAGATTCTAGTGGTCAATCAAACCTGTGGGTGGTAAACTACTTTGTTTTTAGTGAATTACTTGTGATCAAGTTTGTAAAAAAAAAAAAGAAGAAGGTGGCTGGAAAGTGGTTGCAATTGACTGAAACTGGACATGTTTACACCAATCATTGATAGTCGAATATTATAAAAAAGGGCCAGTCCACCTAAAACTTATTCCAGCATTTACAGTAATAGATGCTTCAAATATGTAGGACTTGGTGTCTTAGTGGAACTAAAGCTGTAAACTTATTTTGGGAGTTCGAGATAAACAAACCCAGTTTTTAGTTGATTGACCCAGATGGAATGGTATGCACAGTATTTTCTATGCATGAACACTAGTATACATTATTACATCCATTTCAGCCCCTCTACAGAAATGTCAACACTTTTTTCATTCATATAACAAACACACTACACGTTTCTTTGTTATTTCTATATTACAAAAAGAAACATACAAAAAATACATGTCAAAAGAAACAAAAAAAAAATCTTTACATAGCAGTTAATAGTCCAAAAAGGGAACAGTATCCAGTTACATGGTATTCTAATGCCATTCCCAAGTAACAAAAACACAAATTTTTACATTAACTTTAAACAAAATATTTTATTATATAATGAAAAAAAAATGGAAAACGAAAATGTGGTAGACAGTATGTGAGCATGATCTGCTGCTCTGGAATGATAAAATGTCTGGGGTTTTTTTCCTTTAATATTGCACAGTCTGAAAGGTACCAAAAAATTTCATAAAAAAAGTCACAATCTTGGGAAGTATCTCACATTTAAGCAAAATCTACCAAGAAACATAAACGCCTGTTTCTACAGTAGCTCTATCCTATAGAAACATTGGAATGAAAATACAGTATAGTCGAAGTAGGTGTAACTGTATAATATATACAATCACACAAACAAAATACTTGCTATTAGCTCTCCTTCACCCCTGAGTTTAAAGTTATTGAAAGTTTGAATGAGCCCATGAAAAAAGTTTTGAAACTCAACATCCTTTAGAAACAGCTACAGAGAATCTTAACAAAAAAAAAGTCAAAAGCTGTAGTCACAGTTTATGTTTTTTTTTTTAGGGGGCTGAGAAAAGAAAAAAAAAAAAAAAGTCTTTAATTGAAAGGGGTAAGACTTTGTGTCAAGAAAGCTTCACTTTGACAATCCCGTGTGCAAATAACACGAATATATATTTATAAAAAAAAAAAAAATGCAAAAGGTCTTTGATATCAACATATCAACTTGAGCAGTTCAAAGGAAATGTTCTGAACACTTTACAAGTGGGGGGAAGTTAGGACAAGAGTTTCGACTGCAACTCCATCTCTGCTGCTCGCTTGAGGGCAACATCAACCAATAACTGGAAGCCACTGAAATCCTGATTGTGATCTGGTGGGGTAGGTGGAGGAGTGTTGAAAAGTCCGCTTTGTGTGCTTGAATTTTGTCCTAGTTTAATAGTGTCTTCGTGGCATACAAGTGAGGTCTCTGTTAGGTTGTTTGCCTCGGACTGCTGCTGGTCTGGGATCTGTCCAGCATTCAACACATGGGTGAAGTTGAAAGGAGCATCGTTTAGTGATGTTACAGTGGTATGACAGATTACTGAGGGGCGAGCCAGAAGAGACTGCTGAGAAGACAGTTGAGAGGCCAGTAACTTCCCTGAGTTCTGGTTAGATCCCGTTGAACTGATGCGAAAAGAGTTTTCATCTATAGTGGGAATGTAAGGCTTTGTCCCTGTAGGAGAGTCCATCTGGATCACATCAGTGATTTTGGCCCCTTTTCGAGAAATGGTGAACTGATTCGGATCCTTGCCATCTTTTCTTAACATATCGGGCAAAAGCCTACGCCGTGCATTGATGAACCAGTTACAGACCTGCAAAACAAAAAAAACAAACAAAAGCGATTAATGTGTTGTTTTTTGCACTTGGACAAAAATCTAAAAAAGATATTAAGTACTGGGAAAATAACTTTGGATCATCAGCTGTTCTGAACAATGACAAGCAGCCTAAGCACCTTGTGAAGCGTCAATGAATGAGGATGAAATGCTGCCCAACCCTACTGAAATTCTGAGATGGAGTAGGAATTTGCATTACATAAAGCATCTGGATTTTTAGGAGCATTCCCAGTTACACCCATGCAAAACTATGCATAGGAAGAAGTGTAACTTACATTAAAGATTAACTGGCTAATGCTTGCACACAATAATCACAAAAACAATATATGTTTAACCCACTTAAAAGAATTCTTATTTTGAAAAAAATAAAAAAAAACACCCCACA
Source organism: Rana muscosa (assembly GCA_029206835.1). Taxonomy (NCBI): domain Eukaryota; kingdom Metazoa; phylum Chordata; class Amphibia; order Anura; family Ranidae; genus Rana; species Rana muscosa. Next base: position 1,007,562,186 of record CM055122.1, on the reverse strand, counting down.
CAAGAATTTGAAAACCTCATAGGAGGAAGAACGTTACCAAAACTGGTGCACACAGAATTTGGTGCAGCTGTGCATAGTAACCAATCAGCTTCTAACTTTGGTTTGTTCAATCAAGCTTTGACAATACAACATGGTAGTGGATTGGTTACTTCACACAGCTGCACCAGACAGAAAAGGTCAAAGAAACAGCCAAAAAAGACCAGTGAGAAGGTCAAAGAAAAAAAAAAAAAAGGGGTGTATATTCTAGAATATCACTGGGCCAATTTACTAAAGGAGTTGTGAATCTTCCCACAATAAAAAACGGTGTGAATATTCACTTCAATTATACAATTATGTACAGGAAATGTAAACTGTAATTTGCTTTTAACATTACTTTAACTTGACTGGATAGCTGAAGTGAATATTTACACACATTTTATTGTGTAATGATTCTTATTTCCTTTAGCAAATCAGCCTCCATGTTTCCCACTCGAGTTTGGCTGATTTAGTAACCACTTGACAACCAGCAATGCACCCGTACGTTGCTAGACTTCAAATGGTTATACCGGGATGATGGCTGCAGCTGCCAGTATTTAATTTTTTATCTTTTTAGAGCCGGCGGTCGGCAGCAGAAGGGAAAGTTCACCCCCCCCGGTATCTCCCATACCACCGGGAGTCACGATCGACCAGTTGGTGCTTCTGCCGGCTGATCAAAAGGCCGAACAAAGAGCAGATCAGCTTTGTTCTGCTCTTGGCTATGGTGACATTGAAACTATGACCTGGCGCCACTTCCGGTTTCCCCGGATGTCAAGGGCGCCATTTTTAAAAATCAATCTTAGTGTTTCGAACGCTTTAAAAAAAAAAAAAAAAAAAAAAAAAGGAAAGAGGAGGGATTTGGGGTCCTATACATCCCAGATCTCTCCATAAAAAAAGTTCCCGTCACATACCTATTGCTGTCACAAGGTACGTTTACATTCCTTGTGACAGTAATAAAAGTGCTAAAACAAAAAAATATATCTATATATATATAAATTTTTTTTATTAAGTGCACCCTTCCAAAAGGTGAACGCACGCGTCAGTCACACAAGCGATGGTCCCCCATGTGAGGCATCACCGTGAACGTCAGATCATGGGGCAGCAATTCTAGCACCTCTGTAACTCTAAAGTGGTAACCTATAAAGGCTTTTAAAGCGTTACCTATAGATAGTAAAATTTACGCCTTGTCCCTGTTGCATGGTTGTGTGCAATTTTAAAGCATGACATGTCTGGTATCAATTTACTCGTGTAACATCTTTTATACTTTACCAAAAAAATTGGGTAATGTATTTTTATTTTTTTTTATGCTTAAAAAAAAAAAAAAAAAAGAAGGGAAAACGAACACACAAACTACTGCAAATACCGTGTAAGAGATAGAGAGATACAGAAACCAAAAAAAGGAAGTGTCACAAAAAAGCCTGGGAGGTCAAGTGGTGAATCTTTGCTTGCATTATTTGCTTCAAATATACAATTTTTTTTTGTTTTTTGTTTTTAAGGAAAATCAGCTGTAAAAAGTTGTTAACTGCAGCAAATCCCTTTTTAATTGCAAGTACTTCATGTTCAACAATTTGCGTACATCTATACATCATTTATATAATATTCCTACCGTTTTAAAGTATTGTAGTTGTACTGCCTACCCTCAAGTTGTAAAGCGCTGCGTAAACTGTCAGCGCTATATAAATCCTGTATAATATTATAAACAATATCATGTAGCAAATATATGTTTCATAAGCTGGTGGTTTAGTCTCTTTACGTGTGCGTTTTATTTATTTTCTACACGTTTTGACAGAAGGTGTCTCACAATGTGTGAATATCAATATGTGTTATCAGTGTATGTAAGCAGTCTGAGGTTTTTGTCGATGCAGGTCTCTCCATCATTATCTTTCACAAAGTATTAAAAAGGTTCATTAGCGTGGAAAAAAATAAAAAATGAAGGAAGTCTTACAACTACAGTCACATCTGTTGAATGAAACGTGTGAAACAGCAGCCAGCACTGACACAAAGGGCCAGTTGTCAAAATACACAGAAGAAGCCCTACCTAATAACGCCTGAGGACAGATACATTTATGAACCGGCTGAATGCTTTTATTTTAAACTGTTCCTTGCATGTCATTTCCCATACCTTAGGCAAATGGTGGGAAATTTTCCTTTGAAACAAGATGCTGTTTGTCTTCTAGCAGAGTACAGTGACTCATTAGACTGCTGAACTTACTGTGCTACCAGGCATGTCTTCAATGACCTCATTCCAAGGTGCACAGCGTTAACCATTACACTGCAACGTAGCCTTGTCTCCGGTCGGGACCACCAACACAAAGCCAAACTTCATAAACAACCCACAAACTTATCTTAAATTACTGGGCTTCCACAGAAACATTTAAACATGTTTTTATGAAGCAACATTATGACACATACAGTGTACGATGGTCACCAGGACAGATAGAGGGGTGAATTTCCCCAGCAGGGACACAGACCGCAATGAAACCTTGACAAGCGGCCAAAACTTCACCATTCTATCCAAAGCTCTGGAAATCATGCAGGTTCCAGACTCTGATTAGTTTATATTAACAACATCAACAAAATGTATTGCACCATCCAAAAGTTATACCATAACAGTTCAGAAAAAAATAAAAATAATATATCAAATTTTCTGGGGGGAGGTTGACTACTAGTATTTTCAAGATCGAGGTCAGCAATGGGCAGCCTCTATACTTTCTGGGTGGAGGATTCCTTTAATATGTATGTGTGCACTAATATAGCCCCCCCATCAACCAAAACCCAATTTCCTTTCCTGATCACATGAGCCAGAAACAGAGGCCGACTGACCTGACAGGCTCAGCATGTGTAGAATATTTAAAACACTTTGGACTTGGTGAATTTCATAAGAATGATCTCAGACAGGCAGTAGTCTAACTGTAGACAAATATTAAAGTGGTTGTAAGCCCACTAACCTTTTTTTTTTTTTTTTGCCAACCTGCAAGAGAAAGGCATAATGAGCTAGTATGACTAGCATACTAGCTCATTATGTACCACTTACCTTGGATCGGGGCCCCCGAAGCAGTCCGCGTCCCTCTGTCCAGACGCAGACATCACTGCGGCGATAGCCGGAATGTTACTTCCGGGTATCGCCGCACCAGCCAATCACAGCGCCGCTCCGGCCCCGTGATTGGCCGGAGCGGCGAAGACGTGACTCCGCGCATGCGCGCGGGAGCCGTCACATTCGGCTACGCCCAGCGATTGCTGGGAAGTAGCCGATTTTGTGAATGGGATTAACCCCATGAATGCGCCGTTGTCTACAGTGCGCATGCGCCGTAGACAGCGGCGCCTGTCTTTTTAGTAAATATCTCCTAAACCGTGTAGGTTTAGGAGATATTTCTTGCACCTACAGGTAAGCCTTAATCTAGGCTTACCTGTAGGTGCAAGTTGTAAAAGTGGGTTTACAACCACTTTAATAGCAGCACAAGTTGCATTCTTACAGGGAAGTGGATATTGTGTTCTTAAATCATGGGTGTCAAATTCTATTTCATTGTGGGCCACATCAGCATTATGGTTGTCCTCAAAAAGGGCCCATTGTATCCGTAAGACTATATAAAATTTCATCCAGGGCTTTTTTTCTTGTGTTATTGGTGCAGGAACTTAACCACACCTTCCCTCCCGCTGAACCACATTGAACAGCGGGTATGGCCAAATTGAACTAACAGTTGGGGGGGGGGGAATCTTAAAAAGGGGCAATAAACATCAGGAGCGCACTACGTACAGAGCGCAGGGTTGAGGAGCGTGCGCTCTACGTACAGAGCGCAGGGTTGAGGAGCGCGCGCACTACGTACAGAGCGCAGGGCTCAGCTCTCTTTTACAGGCTGTCCACATCTTACTTCCACCCCTTCTCGGCTCTGACCTCTACACCACTCTCTCTCATATCTGCATCTCCTTTGTCCCTGCCATGATTGCAGGGCAGTGAGGTATCGGTCAGAGCTGCAGAGAGGAAAGATGCCCCTGTAACAGGATGGATTTGATTTAAATCATAATTTTTAAATAGCAACTGTCATCTCTGACCTGCAGATGCTCCTCCTCTGACCCGCTGTTGACTTACCAACAGTCCCATTCACTTTAATGGGACGGCTGGTGATGCGGCAGTGACATAAGGCTAGGGACGTGGCGGCAGCAGGTGATTGGATGCCCGCTAACAAGCGCGGCCATGATGGATCTGAAATGACAGGTGCTCTTTAAATGTAAGGACTTATTCTTGCTGGTAGTTAGAATTTTTATTATTTGCAAACAAAATTAAGGTTTCCTTTTTAGAATAACAAGCGGTCAGGTTAGTAAAACAGCGATATCAGAACCGATTCAATCATACAGTTTGTAGTGTTCATTGAGTTACAAACAATGGGATAAAGGAATATTCCTGAACTTTGTTTTTTCTCATGGTTACTGTGAAATCGTATTAATGCAGTGCATGTTATTGCCGCTTGCAGTGCTTGGATTCATTGAATGAGTTTACCAAAATTGTAAAGATTGCAGAATATACAGCCTCATGCTATATAACCAAGCTTCATTTCATGCTGAATAAACTAAATTATTAATGTATCTTGAATAGAAAACCCATCTTTAGATAGATATTACTCCAAAAAGGCATTTTATTAAAATAAAAATTTGATAAAAAAAAAAAAAAAAATCAGGATTTAAATAATAATAATAAAAAAAAAAATAGGATTTGTTTTATCCACCGTGCAAACACAGAAGGCTTTGTGTTTACAAGGGACATTGGTGAGTGGAGGGCGAGAGCCAGGGCTGCCACAACAGAGTTTTGCCAAGTTCCGGGTAAAAGAAAGCCCTGGGTGTGACGGCCACATGAAATGGCCTGGTGGGCCTTGTGTTTGACACGCCTTTTAAATCCTTTAAAACGTATACCTGAACTGAAACACTCAGAAGTAAAATCCGAAGAACATCATGGAAAGGACTACTTACTACTAGAAAGTCAAGGCAGAGGTGTGCCCTGTCTATACCATGCTATTGTCAGCAAGTCAAGCCATCAGATTTGTCAGCACAGCCAAGCTCAGGAATTAAAAAAAAGAGGGCGCGCGCAAATGTGCCAAATTCCTAATTTTTCTAAATATAAAGCCCCATGTTTTTAGGGCTCCTAAAAAACTATGGAAGATAACAGATAAAAAGGTATCTTTAAATGAATACAGACAACAAAGGCCAGGCTGGCAATTAGAGTGGTCATAAAGGCAAGAATTTTTAAATTTTTTATCTTGATGCATTCCAAACTAAATAAATAAAAAAGGTCCTGAATCAATCCAGCACTGTTCCAGTCTGCAGCAGTGCTGGTTCTCTCTCCCTGCCCTCACAGGCATAGAGACAACAGCAGAAGCCATTGTCTCACGCCACTTGTCAGTGAGGGAGCAGGGGGCAGGGCCGAGCTGTGTGCATCTATGGACACACAGCCCAACTCAGCAGCAAGATGGCAGGTGTGCCACCATAGCAAGTGGTTCTCTTTGGTGTCACACAAAGAGGAGGAGCCGAGAGAACCAGCAGGGGACCCTAGAACAGGAGGTATAGGGCCACTCTGTGCATTACAATTGCACAGAGCAGGCAAGTAGAACTTTTTTTTTTTTAATTAAAATTAAAGTTTATCCTTTACAATGGGATTCCACCCGCAATTTTTTATTTATTTTTTAAAGTCAGCAGCTACTAACACTGTAGCTGTTGACTTTTAATAAGGACACTTACCTGTCCTACTCGCCCGCGATGTCGGGCCCCCGATGGCGATGGCTCGGTCCTGGCAGGTCCCGGCTGCTCCTCAATCATGACTAAGGGAAACAGGCAGTGAAGGCTTACGGCTTCACTGCCCGTTTCCTACTGCGCATGAGCAACTCGCACGGCGCTTTGTGAATGGACGGCTGCCTCCTGGGATTACACACAGTTCCCAGAAGGCAGCGCGCCCCATTCACAAGAAGAGGAAGCGGCAGGAGAACAACCGAGGCAAAGGAAGCGGCAGATTAGGGGACTTCCGCATAGCAACGGGCATTTCGGGTGAGTATAAAAAAAAAAAAAAAAATGTTCCATTAATTTTTTTTCTCTTTTTTTGGGGAGAATTTTAGTGTTAAAAAAATTTCTGGGTGGACCTTCGCTTTAAGGACTTCTATTCCAATATAGATTTTCTTTAAAACACAAATATGGGGATATATAGCGTCTGTTTAGTTTGCATTGCCCGCTAAAAAAAAAAAAAAAATCCCGTCTAGTGATAGGGACAAGTAACAATTCCACAATGATTAGACAAGTGCAAGTATTTTTTTTTTCACTTTTCTAATAAAACGTTGCCCAAAATTTTTATACTAGATTTTAAAATGACAGAAGCTGTATCCCTTTAAGATCAGAAAACAGTACCAATTACTATGTCATATTAATTTATACTGCAAGCTAAACATTTCCTTTATGCCAGATTTCAGCAAGCTGTATCACTGTCATACCAGCTGTTCCATGTCAACTACATCTGTGTTCAACTAACATTTTTGGATTTATCAGCATAAGATAGAATGACTGACACAGCCTGAACACCTCAAATGATTTAGTAAGGATATGGAATTATTTTAACAACTTTCAATACGGTCATATCCTCGTCACTGCGGTTTCAGCTAACCATTCAGAACACAAGATTCTTGACTTTCTAATCTGGCGTAATAGAATGCAGGCACAACATATGTACAACATTGTGCTATTAGAACTCATTCAAAAGTTTTTAAAAGAACTGTCCCTATTGAAAAAGGCACTTGTTGAAAATTGCGGTAAAGATACAGCAAGACTAAATATTTTACTAAGATTCAGAGAGGAGTGCTGTGCCTTAAAGAGGAAGTAAAAGGCATTTTTTATTTTTTTTAAACCCTGCAAAAGAAAAGGCATAATGAGCTAGTATGCATAGCATACGTGGTTTGAATCTCCCTGCTGATATTCGAACGGTCTATGGCTGGATTCAGACATGTTCTGAAGAGCTCTAATCTAATATGCACATAGTGGCACTTCCTAACATAATTATGAGTTGCCCTAGTCCAGTGATTGGCATCCCAGATGTTTGGAACTACATTTCCCATAATGCTCAACTACACTGCAGAGTGTATGAGCATCATGGGAAATGTAATTCCAAAAGATCTGGGGTGCCAATGTTCGCCATCACTGCCCTAGTCCATCCCTTACTCTCACAACTCTCTACTGGCCATCAAGAATGTCTACAACAGTGATGAACCAACAGGAAGGTATGGAAGGTTGTTGTGGGCTGGTGAGCTATTGACACTTGAAGCCAGGGAGACAGTTGCTATTACTGGCAGTTGTATTTAAGGCATCTAAAACTCCCACTTTTGGATCTGCAAATAGTTCAGCTCCGGAAAAGGTTTTGGAAAGTTCATATATTTGTAGGGAAGAGTATGCTTTGAATTCCAGGGTATAATGATAAAATACATTTATTTTTATTTTTTTAATATACTAAAAATATTTTGGCAATAAAGTTTCTACCCTGCAGTCATAGGAGTTGTGTAAAAGAATCTCTTGAACATACCTGTAGCGTAGAGAGATGAGTCTGCCGGGACAGAAGAGCCTTCTCTTGTTCTGAGGGGTAGGCATTGTATCGATGTTCATACAGCCAGTCTCGCAGAATCTGTACTGACTCTTTGGGTAGATTTCCCCGCCGCCTCCTCTTCCCTGAGCCAGCAGTGGAGGAAAGGTCTAGCGGAATATCCATACCATCATCATCCTCAGTCTCACTGCCTGACAGAGGAACTAAACCTAGAAGCAATAAATAAAATGTGTAATTACCACAAGGCTGCAAAATACTATCAGCAGACCTTAATAGATCTAAAATGACACACACAATTCTAACTGTCTTGCAAAAGTACCTGAAACATTAAGGGGAGCGAAACCCACCGCTTTGTTTGCCATAACGGTTACATTCAAGGCATGCCTCTGGTGATAACCGTCACAGTTGCCAGTGTGCTTATGACAGGTTTCTTTCAACCAAACGTTCAGGCTCTCAAAGGGTTGGTGTCATAGCTGGTCACATGTGCAGCACAATGACAGCTGCAAATCTAAATAGAGGATAAGATGGCACTTTCCACAGCTGTAAAATAGAAAAATAAATTCCCTAAAGTGTATTAAAAACTTTCCTATCTGGTACTTTTGGGCCAATGTGTAACCTGACATTTATTCTAATGAGGTGTCTGTGTATACATATACAGTGTTCCTATACTTGGCCCTTAAGCCATAGATGGATCAAATCACAGCCAGTTCTGCAGGAACCAGCCGAGATTCAATCCATCTATGGGCAGGCTGGTTGTACTGAAGTCAATCCATCAAGCGACTCCAGTACAACCAGCCTGTCCCATTTTGTTCATGTGATCACTGCCGATGGCTATAGCAGCCATCATTGTGTTTTGCTGACAGGGAAGGCTCCCTGCTGGCAGAAGGAATTCACTGACTGTGTTGATGGTGGGAATCAAGCTAAAATGTATTTCCTTCCACCTGTGGTGGAAAGAAAGAAAAGTGCAGAACCTGTGGGCCGCTTTGGACATTGTGGTGTGCAGTGCTTGGCACAAGCTATGTTTGCAGCCAGTTTATGGGTTTGAGGTAAGGGCTTCATGAGGCTCATCTTCAACATGTGTATGAAATCTCACCCCTACATTGCAAATTGGTGAAAATCTACAGCTCCAGGGAAGAGGCAGATAAAAGAGCAGGGTGCTGATCATACACTCAGGGAACAGGTGGAAATTCAACCGCAAAGACAACCAATTAGATCAAGCAACCTATCGCAACCATTTTTCAACGGTAATCCATTTGATTACTTTTGTTATTGAATATAAAATCGAAATGGCAGCAGAAGACTCTACACTTTTGCAATCTGGTCCTTTACGAGTGGATAACACCTTTAAAAAAGGCACCATAACAGATCAGATTTTCAAATTTTTCCAATGTCACGGATAAAATAAACGCCCGAGGCTGTCAAGTTTAAGTACAACAGCTCAATGGAATTCTAGATATGGAGTCATCTAACATTTTTGGCTTTAAATATGAAGGTATTATTGGTGAAAATACAGTATTGCTGCTATTCCCAAAAAAAGTGATCAATAGGGATCCCGAGGTTTTATTAATAAAATACAAAAAAAAAAAAAAAAAAAAAATCACAAAACACTGGAAAGCATATCACTACATTTTGCAGATACTTGTAAAACACATTCTGCAGCAGAACTGAACAAATTACACAAATATTTCTTGGGCCAACAGGGCAAATCCTGCTAATGGTCAATTGTATGGGCATATCACAAAATGGCCATTACCATTATTGCCCACTGTCTTGTAGGACTCTGCCATTTCTGAATTCTTAAGTTCACACCTGCTTAATGATTGCACTGCTATCACTTCACTATCCAATACAATGTTTAATGCAATTCCCACAAAATGCAACAAAGGAGTGGGTAACCATCAAATAATTCTGCTTTTTTTTTTTATCTTGTTATTGGACAGGTTTGTGCCCACATCCATCTAGAAATGTGCATTTTAAAAAATGGCAAACCTACTAGAAACCCATAATATAAAAATGTATATGTATATGTAAAAAATGTAACACACACACACACACACACACACACACACACACACACACCTTTTTTAATTTGTTAGTCGAGACCAAACTTTCTGAACAAAAAAAAGGACCAGTTTACGGTCATTCACACTTTGAGGGGGCCCAGTGCAAGAAGAAAATGCCCTGGTGCCAATTGGAGCAAACAATGCCCCATCATTGGCATAAATAAAAATAAAAAAATGGTGCCACATTGTTCATCAGTGGAAGGAATAGTGCCCCATCATTGGTGTCGGCAGAAGGAATAGTGCATTGTATCAGGAGGAGGAATAGTGCCCAAGAGTCATAAAAAAAAAGAAAAACAAACACACACACACACACACACACACACACACACACACAAAGAGCCGCATTCCACCCCCGGGCCGCAGTTTGGAAACCACTGGTCAAAACCAATGCTAGCCATGCACTCTTCGTAGGCTGAATGAGAGAAATCATTAAATTCCACCAACCATATAGTGGGATCTGCACTGCCGGCTAATGTATTCCGACAGCCATAGCATCATAGGCTGTCTAAATACCCGACCAGTGACTGCATTTGATTGAATCCAGTTCGTCAGACAATTTTTCATCCTTTCAAGAAGGCTTTTCATTCAGTCAGTATAGGCCTCAAACGATTTCCTAAATTGTCTTTTTTCACAGGCTAGAGACAGTAAATATATGACTGTTCTCGTTAACTTTTTACCTAGTTCTCCATTATGGACATTACAAATTGGCAAGTTCATAGAGGAAAAAAAAACTGCTCAAAAAAATAAATAAAAATAATAATAAACTTACAAAAATGGTTACCTCCATGACCAAGGCACATCCATTGTTCTAGAATGCAAATCTCCTAAAACCTAAGGCAAATATCCCCCAGCTCGTGTTCCAGAGCCCTGACCCATCTGTTCCTGTGTCTAAAGGCCCATAACTCCGAGGTGGTGGGACAGAACTCTCCACCACATGAGTTGGTCCAAATTAACATAATAAAGATTCCTTGGAAAAAAAAGTTTGAATTATGTGTAGGCAGCTGGAGGTACATGCTGTGGCATGAAATGGCACCCAAGAAAAACAATGTATTCAGTCCACACGTAGACTTCAATTTACCCCCAAAACTGGCATTGAAATGCACAGCTAGCCCATAGCGCCCTCAGAGCCTGTGACAGCATTCATGGAGTAAAGAATGCTGAATAAACAGATATCAATCACTGCACATTCTTTGAAAGGTCCTATCAGTTGTGTGGTGGAATCAATCTGTCACTGATCTTTGACAGCATCTCAGAGCGTTTTACACTCACACAGCACCATGTGACTCAGCGGTGGTACTCTACCACGCGTCTTGGCCATTGAGACTATGGTTAAAGCCACAAATGTTTTGTTAATTTCAATACCTACCACAAACCATCTAGGGTGTAACATGACAAGACATTTACCACTACAATTTCTCCTAGATCACAGAAGGAGCCCGTTATTCTCCATTAACACTGAAATCAACCACAGAAGCCATGACATAAAAGTAACTGAGAAACACCATACGGTCCTCAATGAGCGCCTAGTGTAAATGACCCCAATGCTGCCCCCCCCCCCCCCCCATTACTGTCCATTAAGTTTTAGTGCTTTGTAAGGAGCCATTTCCTTTTCCAGGGTCTATGACCGATACTGACATCACCTTGTTAGTACATTATTTTCCTCTGACACAGGAATGACAGATGACTCAACGGCAGTTGCAAAAACAGAAACCCGAGGGCTGCTTATTTCATCGTTTACACTTGCGGCTGTGACAAGTCACTTTAGACATTTAAACAAAAACGCAAGATGAATAATCTTCCATTGGAACTCCTAGATTTCATACATTCAATAACCACAAGCGCCTGGGTTATTGTGTATTGTTATAATAAAGTAGTGAGCACACAAACAGACTGCAGCGACTACAAGCCAAAACTTTTGACGGAAACGGAATCCGTAAACTACCATCTGCTTCTCTTGCTTCACAGATCCCAGATAAAAGTTAATAGTGAAGCTATGATTACTTGTTGCTTTGTAGGAGTTATTGTGACCTTCATAAAGCGCGGGCTAACGCTCAGGATACATGCCAAACAATATAACTGCACCAGGATATGTAAACACATAGGAAAAGAACAAGGGCTCTGTGTGTCTATCCCAACAGGAAACTGCCCAGACCAAAAACACGAGTAGTCATCGTTCTTATCAGGTGAGCAAGTAAACAGCGCAGTTAAAGCCCTTTCTGCTTGAAGTGCGTTTGTCATTCTTTTTTTAATTGTTAATTATTATACCAGACACAAGTCTTTAATGTTATCTACGGCTAGTTGAAAGAACTTGGAATAGCCAACATTTTCAGCACAAAGGAGCCGGTTTATAAAGAAAAAAGGTAAAGTGCGGCTTCATTTATAAAATGTTGCCAGCAATTTGTACAAGTTCACTATGGTCTGAAGGTGAAAGCTACCCCATAAATAATTATTATAATAATACAGGATTTATATAGCGCCAACAGTTTACACAGCTCTTTACAATATAAAGGGGGACAGTACAGTAGGAGTAGGAGGGCCCTGCTCATGAAGCTTACAATCTAAGAGAATATGGCTTTCACCAGTTTATTACACAAGTTTTATAATAACCATTAAAAAACAAATAGATTTACATTTTTGAAAACACCTTCTATCCATGCTGCCAATAAAACTTCACGCCAAAACACGTCAGAGTGATGTGCACATGACTACAACCCTTAAAAAGCTAATTGTCAAATACACTGATCTACTTGGAACGCTGGATGGAAAATGCTTTACCACCCACAAAGCAACAGTTGATTTTCTACATGTGAAAAGGTAAACAGGGGGTTGCATTGCTCTGCATACAGAAGATTCCATGGGAGCGCAATAGAACCACAAAACTTCAAAGTGTTCCTTTCAAGCCCCTGCAGCAGCTGTCTTTGTATAAAAGCTGTAGGCAGTTCCACAGGTTTTTTTTTTTTTTTTTTCCCTGCATAGATTTTATAAACTGACCTTTAAAACTTGTTAAGACACCAAAAGTTAAAAAGGTGACAGTGACAGATGTCACTACATATTACAGTTCTGAGGGTGGAAGTGGTAAGAGGAATAAAGAAAAAACAAACACGTGGTGCTGCTGAGAAAAGAACACAACACACATTATTTGCTAACGAAACTACAGGCTAACGAACAAAAACTATTTACACATCTGCCCTAGGGGAAACGACAAACTGATAACAAAGGTGATACATGATATAACACCAAAATAAAAACATAAGACGTGTTTCTGTGTGTAGTCATGAATCTTAAGTCTCAGACACACACACACACACACACACACACACACACACTGTGTATATATATATATATATATATATATATATATACACACACACACACACACACACACACACACACATACACGCAAACAATTTTTTTTTTAATAATTCAATAATATGACACAAAAATCAAAACCATGATATAAAAACAAAAGTAGCAGTAGACAGTTTAGTTACAGCACCCAAACATTGCCATTCTTTACCCGGAAAATAATCAAATCTAGAAGCGGATCCTTTGGTTGCCAGGGGATACAGCGCCGAGTTGGGCTCACCAACAAAGAAAACTTGGTTTTACTGCACAGTAGAACTGAAAAAGCAAAATAAATAACTAAATAAAAAAGAGAAGGAAGAAGCAGCTAGAGAATGAAGACTTGACTTGTCATGCTACTGATCTGTCACTTGTAAAACAAAGCAGAATGCATTGGGCAATCTGACAGTGGAAACAAGTTTCATAAAAGGAATTAAAGGGACTTTCCAGTGCAGCAAATGTGCCAAGTTCCCCTTCATGGGAGTATCATCAAGTACCTCCTACATATATGTTACCATGGAATCTATTATAGCAACCTTAAAAAATAAAAAAGTGTAATAATGTTAGTATAAAAAAAAAACACTGGATTGATTTTCCAAAACCTCCTGGATACGTTTATTGTCCTTCAGGACCACATCTACTTTAGCGCACTGAAAACATTGGTGTCACACAAAAGAAGAGCAATATAAACTTCTCTCTCTCATGCCCACAATCTGAACAAAAGATCCCAACATGTCCATTTGGCAGGGGGATGGGGAGGCAAGTCTTTTGTTTCAACGGCTTGAAAAAGTTTCAAGCATCTGCAAGCACTTTCTCACATCCTGATCTGTCAGCAGTACTGCCCCCTCCCTGTCACCCTGTTCCTCTCCTTCCAACGTGCCCTGCTGTCTAGTATCTGAACAATGCTGAGCACACACAATCCCCTTCACATGGCACATACAAAGTCAGCTCTTTTCTCAGCTAGTCACTCTAGAATTTCCTCCAGCGACAGACATAGTCATCAAAGGGTCCCTGTGCAAGAACAGTTCTTGGGCCTTACATTCAATCTGTAGATGATGATATCCCGAAGACTCATACATCATAATATGTAACTGGGGTCAGACAACAAACAACCTCTTCCTCCTAGTCCAAATGGGGTCAAGAGGAGTTGGGAGAACTAATCTGTACTTGATGTTAGTCAGGCAGGAAGTGAAGGAGGAGGTCCTAGTTACCCCATAACACCCAGAGAATGGTGAGGGCACCATAAAGGGGGGCTTCCACTTCTCATCTGGTCTAGAGTCAATCACGGTCCTCATTTCAAATTCAAATAGGGTCAAGAGGAATTGGGAGAAAATATGTGTTGGTGCTAGTCAGGCAGTAAGTGAAGGAGGTCCTAGTTGCCCCATACCATCTGGACATCAACCTCTAGAACAGTGAGGGCACCATAAAGAGTGCCTTCACTTCTCATCTGGTCTATAGTCAATCACGGTCCTCATTTCAAATTCAAATAGGGTCAAGAGGAATTGGGAGAAGATATGTGTTGGTGCTAGTCAGGCAGTAAGCAAGTATTTTTTTCCGGGCACCTTCATACCAGGACAATACAGTGTCCCGGAAAAAATTGGCACAGCCACCCCCCAGAGCTGACGCCCCCAAAAAAGGCTGCCACATTGCCGCTTTACTCACTGACAGTACTTGTCCTGGCCAGGTAGAGGTTGCCCCATACCACCTGGACATCAACCTCTAGAACAGTGAGAGCACCATAAAGAGTGTCTTTACTTCTCATCTGGTCAGAGTCAATCACTGCCCTCATTTCAAGCCCAAATGGTGTGTAGAGGAATTAGGAGAAGTCTGTGTGTTGATGTTGGCCAGGCATGGAGTGAAGAAGGCGCTTGCTGCCTGATACCACTTGAACATTCTAAACTTGGAGAATGGTGAGCACACCATAGAGGGGCACCTTCTAAGTCTCATCTGGTCTAAAGTCAATCACTGTCCTCATTTCAAGTCCGAAATGGTGCCTAGAGGAATTAGGAGAAGCTGTGTGTTGATGTTGGCTAGGCAGGGAGTACCACTTGGACATACTAAACCTGGGGAATGGTAAGGGCACCATTAGGAGCAAGGTCTACTTCTCACCTGGTCTAGAACCACTGTTTCACTTCTAGCCCAAATGGTGTCAAGAGGAACTTGAAGAAGTAAAGTTGTTTGTGTAAATCTGGCCAGGCATTATGATTGTTGCTTGATACCACTTAGGACATTATAAACCTAGACAACAGCAGTGAGGGCATCACCATCTTCTATTTTTCACTTGGTTTAGAATCATTGTCCTGATTATTATGACAGAGAGGTGGGGGGGGGGGGTCCCCAGCACCTGCCTGGCCGAACTCTAGTACATATGGGCTCCTAAGTCCTTGAGCTACTAAAAAAAAAAAAAAAAAAAGTTTGCCAAATGGTTCCATCTACTACGTGTTCCCGAAAGACATAGCACTCATCCAACTACAGGACAGGAAAATGACTCTATTGTCATGGGGAAAACCAACTGCAACTGAAAGTTCTTTCAATCGATTTAAAATTCCGCCCTGTGTAAGGTGCATCAGAAATAAATAAACGTGGAAAGTATGACAGGTCCTGTCATTAGAAATCTCCGGTGTTCATACACGTCATCCGTGGTTATATGTAAGAAATAATAGGCCAGCATGCTAGAACAGAGAGTGTCAGAGTGCCTCATGGAGCACATGGTACTCCGAGGAACAAAGGAATTCAAACTCCAGCAGCCAGAGGGGATGTACTCCGCTCCAACCAAAAAAAAAAAGTTTCAAGACTTCATGGCTCCAACTTCCAACTTCATCCAACTCTTGGGAAAGTGGTTAACATGGGGGGATTTTTTACAGAATCAGCAAAACAACCATCCTGAGAAGTTATTTCCCCATTGCCCTCAGGAATGCAAGCCTGATTTCCAAACAAAGACTTTCCCAGCTGCTGTGGGCTGATGGCACATAAACATGACATTGGGTGGAAGAGCCTGGGATGGATGGATGGATGATCAGAGAGTGGATCTGGTCAGAGAGTGGAGCCCATGTGCTCTCACTGACGTCCCTCGTGCAGCAGAAAGTTTCTTTGTTCCACAAGTGAGGAGCTCAGCCATGCTGCTGGGGAAAGGAGGGGGGGGGGGGGTCCTTTGTGTGCAGCTCACTCACATCGCCAACACACACCATGCCGTGCTTATAACACACTTTTTATTACAGGAATAGATCAGACACAAGGCATAGATCGGCCATCACACACAAAAAGTCATAAAAAGTGACACAAAGCACTTTGCAGGCTACACAAAGCTCTGGAAGTAGTTTGCATGCAGATCAGAGGGGGGGGGGGGGGTAAAAGTCTGAGCAGGACTATGGAGATCTGCCCGATCCCGGGATACACAGAGCGATCACTTTGACAGCAGCAGCATGGGAAGAAGAAGCGTCCAGACAGACAACAACCCGCTCCCGTGTCTGTCTGTCAGTGCAGACACCCTCCGTCCCCTGTACACAGCCCGGACCTACCTTTCTTAGCCTTCATCGTCAGTGAGGGGTGATGATGAGGAGTTAAATGTCCGGTGTGTGTGTCCTGGGATATCCTCCGATCTGTCACTTCTCCAAGTTGTTGTTGTCTTCTTCTTCTCCCAGAAGCACCATCAGATCCCCCACCCAGACACTCAGCCCTGTGTGATCCCAGAGTCAGGAGGAGGCAGCCAAGGTGAAGACAGGGAGAGGTAGATGTAGTGTCTTCCCCTCGCAGTACTAATGAGTAATGCTGAGTGATCGGACTGTGTGCTCCTCCCTCCCAGGACTGTCAGACTCTCACATACACACAGAGAGAGAAAGAGGAGGAGAGAATGATGATCAGCCCTCCTGGATGGCCCCCTTTTCTCCCTTCCAAACACACTGCATACAGACTGCAGGCAGGGGGAGCCCGGCACCGAGCACACTCACCACACCGCTTCCTGTTATTCCATCATCTTCCCAGACAGCCGTTTGATCATTAAACTGCAGAGGCGGTTCCAGGAGGAGGAGGGGGGAGAGTCTGATCTGACAGCTGCACACCAAACACCGAACTTCACCGGAGGAAACTTTCCCCCTCTGATGACCGATCATCTACTGACAGCACCGGGAGGGGGCCTGTCATCTACAACACACACATCATCCGGGAATACCATGTCATCTCCCCATCACATGTCAGCAATGTCAGGAGGAGGAGGAAGCCATGTACACTGATCATCACACTCAGCTGCCGTCTCCTCTGACATCCCAACTGTCACTATGGGGGGGGGGGGGGGGTCATCATAGAGATCATCACACTCCACAATAAGGGGGGTCTTTTTCATAGAGATCACACTCCTCATTGAAGGGGGGGTCATCATCATAGAGATCAGCACACTCCACGATAAGGGGGGTCTTCATCATAGAGATCACACTCCTCATTGAGGGGGGGGTCATCATCATAGAGATCAGCACACTCCTCATTGAAGGGGGGGGTCATCATCATAGAGATCATCACACTCCACGATAAGGGGGGTCTTCAACATAGAGATCATCACACTCCTCATTGAAGGGGGGGTCATCATCATAGAGATCAGCACACTCCACGATAAGGGGGGTCTTCATCATAGAGATCACACTCCTCATTGAGGGGGGGGGGGGTCATCATCATAGAGATCAGCACACTCCTCATTGAAGGGGGGGGTCATCATCATAGAGATCATCACACTCCACGATAAGGGGGGTCTTCAACATAGAGATCATCACACTCCTCATTGAAGCGGGGGTCATCATCATAGAGTCCTCAATATAAAGGGGAGGGGGGTCATTATAGAGATCATCACACTCCTAAAAAAAAGGGGGGTCATCATAGAGATCATCACTCCTAAAAAAAGGGGGGTCATCACAGAGATCATCACTCCTAAAAAAAAAAGGGGGGGTCATCATAGAGATCATCAGAGTCCGCACTGAGGATAATGATTACAGAGCTAAAACAGAGTCCCCACTGAGGAGGAAGCCATACATGGAGCGCCCCGTTCTATGGATCATCATGGTCCTTATTATGGGGGGGTCATCATGATAGAGATCCTCACAGTCCTCAATGAGGGTCATCATATTTATCAGCTGGGCTCATCAGAGTTCTCAATGGGGGATGATCACCATGACAGCTGTCAGTCCTCAGCAGTGACTCGTAATAGTCATACATGGACTCATCAGAGTCCTTAGTGAGGATCATTGATGAGAGTCGTACATGGGGCTCCTCCATAGATCACCACTACCATTATGAGGAATGATGATCACTATGGGGTACATTATCGATTGCCATCAATAAGGATCATCATAGAGCTGCCCTCCTATGTAAGACATTGTGGGGTATTCTTGTCTAGAATGGAACAATCAGCACCCTGTATGGAGGCATAATGTGAGTCGGTGACGTCATGACGCTGGGTGTCCCCCGTGGACCGGAGACGTCACGGCTCTGCGGCTGATCGCAGCACTGATTTCACTTTTGATTCTGTCACTATAACCGCCGCCGGGTGACGTCACTGGTGCACGTGACCCGCCTGTAGAGCAGTGTGTGTGCGGCGGACGATGCGGGCTGTCAGCTGTCACATGTGCGGACGGGAAAGTGACATTTTGGCGGCATCGGTTCCCCTTTTGTGATCTGTGCGATCCGCAGAGTGAAGCTGTGCTGGGAGGGGGAGGGGGAAGTGTCATGAAGATCCCCCCGGAGAGCACACAATGGGGGGATCACTATGAATGGAGAAAAGTGCGCCAATTTCTCTATTCACACTTATGGTGACTGGCCACACAAGCTTTAATAAACGATCGATATATTTTCTGATGGATCTATAGACAACAGATCACTCAATAGATGTGACACACATGGGAAGAGGATTTCAGCTGCTAGAAGATCATCCTAAATTATCGATCACATCTCTGATTCCACCATATAATCTGATCGATCGAAATACAATCGTATTCATGAACAACATATTCTCAGCGCTGCCAATCAATACAAAATGATCAATCATTTTCCACCCTGAGCCGTCCACTCAAATCTGATCTAAATCCATCAGAAGGGAAGGAAGTTCTGGCTCTTCAGTTGTTTGCAGATTCGTTCGTTTTGACTGACTGATCGATCAGATAATACAATTATAGAGAGCATTTTATGCACCAAATAAATAAAAGTGCCACACGACAATTCGGTAATTTGTTACAAGATGGTGGTGGTGCCCGTCCAATCACATCCAGCACTGCAGTAATGGTGTCCATCTAGAATAATATTAGAACATTGGCACAAGCACTGGATTATCATGGAAAGTGGCACTAAACCCTCCTATCCTTTACAGCCAAATAAACTGCAACATGCTTAGAAAATCGTTCGATACACTTGATCATTCAACTGTCCAAACATTAGTGGGCTCATTTCGATTCTTGAAATGCAAGGTTTTATGGCAAAAAAACAACTGTCATGTTGGATTTATGTAATGCAAACATTTGATTTTTAAATAGTAGTGGAATTGATCGGTAACAGTTTGAAAAAACCTACCGCGCATGTGCGGGTTAAAACCTAACCCAGGAAGTACAAGCAACAAAAAGAATGATCCCACCCCATCTATAGCAAAATCACAGCTGGACGGTGGTTTCATTATCCTGACCCTCATATGATGTCCAGCAGGATAAGCCGATCACGTGCGCTGATCGGTAGTGCGGTGTGTCACTCGGGCATCTCCAATCTTGGTAAAGAGCCTATGATGTATCTTTACCATGTGATCAGCTGTGCACATTATAACCAGGAAGTGCCGGTTATCGGCTTTTCCTCTATTCATGCGGACACAACGCGAGTAGCGGAGAGCCGATAAGCGTCTCTCCTTACAGGGGGAGTCTGCGCTGATAATCAGGGCATTGATTATCAGTGCAGACCCATCAAGGATGTTCACAAGTGCCCATCTAAAGTGCCAACCCATGCCCATCATGGATGCCAATCATGCCCATCAGGGATGCCAACCAGTGCCTCATCATCAGTGCTGCATGTCAGTGCCACCTATCGGTGCTGCATATCAGTGCCGCATGTCCGTTCCGTCTATCAGTGCCGCATGTCCGTTCCGTCTATCAGTGCCGCATGTCCGTTCCGTCTATCAGTGCCGCATGTCCGTTCCGTCTATCAGTGCCGCATGTCCGTTCCGTCTATCAGTGCCGCATGTCCGTTCCGTCTATCAGTGCCGCATGTCCGTTCCGTCTATCAGTGCCGCATGTCAGTGCTGCATGTCAGTTCCGTCCATCAGGGATGCCAACCAGTGTCTCATGTCAGTGCCGCCTATCAGTGCTGCATGTCACTCCCGCGGCGCCTATCAATGCTACATATTAGTGCCTCATCACCAGTGCCCGTTGGTGAAGGAGAAAACAAACTTATTTACAAAGTTTTATAAACAGAAACAAAGAAAAATAATTATTTATTCAAAATTTTCATCTTTTATAAAATAAAAAACCCAGTGGTGATTAAATACCACCAAAAGAAATCTCTATTTGTGGGGAAAAAAATTATAAAAGTTTCATTTGGGTACAGTGTAGCATGACCGCGCAATTGTCATTGTGTGCGCAAAGTGTGACAGCGCTGAAAGCTGATAATTGACAGGAAGGGGGTAAAAATTGCCGGTATTGAAGTGGTTTAATATAGTTGGCCAGTGGGAGGGTTCACAAAAGGTGAAAAAATCTTTACATCATTTCCGCCGATCGATGACAAATGTACCATTTATGTTAACGATTAATAATATGTCAACAATTGGGGGAAATATTTTGATAGAATGATGGGGTTATCGCATGCACAGACGACAGATCTTTGACAAATACAACCGTTAAGGGCCCTTTCACACGGACCGGACCGTATGTCCGTATTTCATCCATCAGTATACGGATGAAAAAAGGGACATACATGTATCCCTATGGGATAGCGGGTGTCAGCGGATGAACATCCGCTGACACCCGATTTCATCCGTCCCCACTATGCTCCGTTTCTGCAGATGGAGGAAAATCCTATTTTTCTATCCGTCTGCAGAGCGGATCGGATGAACACGGACAGATGGTCCGTGTTCATACGATCCCCCCATAGAGGAGAGCAGAGATCTGACAAGGCGGTCCCTGCACACCACCCTGTCATCCGCCGGCTCAGCGGGGATCAACGGAGCGATCCCCACTGAGCAAGCGGAGCTTCACGGGGCGGATCATCAAGGGATCCGCCCGTGTGAAAGGGCCCTTATTCTAACCATGTATGGGCAGCTTTATCCTCTGATCTGCAACTGCCATGGTGCTGCACATGTGATCGGTTATGACACCAGTTATTGGATCGTCTGACAGTTTGGTTGAGGACACAAGAAAATGTGACAGCGATCCTGGCATTCCAGGAATGGAACGTTTTTTTTAAAACCGTTAAATTGGGTATAAATCTGCTTTAAAGTGGAACTAAACCCACCAATTTAACAGTTTCCCAGAAGAGATCCATTCGAGGCATGCCATGAATGATAACTGTTCCTGTTACTAGTGTGCTATTGTTAGCTGTCATCCAACAGACAGAGGAGCCGTGGTCATAGAAGTGAATGGCTGTACACAGCTGTACTTTGCTATACACAGATGTATAAAACACAAGCATGTGTCTATGACCTGTTCCCTGAAGGTGGACATTCTTTATCATACACACCATGTGAGGGTTTAGAGCTGCTTCACTCCAGATGCAGTCCAGTGTGTTTTTATTCTGCATCAAAAACGCATGGACAGTGTTTAGCATGGATTCCAATGGCCCTAGTTCACACCAGTGCAGATCATTCCAGCCAGGGCCGGTGTAAGGATTTTTGTAGCACAGGCGAAGGTGCATTTTTCCGCCCCACCCTCTCCCCTCAACCACTGGTTACAGCTGTATAGGATGTTACATGGCATTGAAAATTGAGCTGTGCTTAAAGTGGTTGTAAACTAGGGTGAACAAGTGTCCCGGATTGCCCGGGACAGACCCGCATTTTTCAGGTCTGTCCCGGGCACCTTCATACCAGGACAATACAGTGTCCCGGAAAAAAATTGGCACAGCAACCCCCCAGAGCTGACCTGATGCCCCCAAAAAATGCTGCCATATTGCGGCTTTACTCACCGAGAGTACTTGTCCTGGCCGGGTAGAGGCACAATCCCCGCCCCCCCCTGCTTGTGATTGGAGAAATCATAACTCCTGCGTCTTGTGTCTAATCACTGTAGAGCCAGCGTTGGAACAAGGTAAAACGGGCCTCGGCTGGCCAGGACAAGTACTGTCAGTGAGTAAGGTGGCGATGCGGCTGCCTTTTTTTGGGGGGGCCTGATCAGTGCTTCTGGGTAAAGTGCACACCCGCCGCCCCGGCTGTGCGATTTTTAGGAGGGGGGGGGGTGTCCCTGAATAGCAGTTTGGAAATGTGGTCAACCAATTGTAAACCCTTTACAATCACTTTATGCTTCAGGTAAGCCTATATTAAGGCTTACCTGTAGCCAACCAGGATATCTCCTAGACCTGCACGGTTTAGTTCTAGTGACCTGGGGGGATTTCCTCTCACTTCCTGTTTGGCCATAGGACAGGAAGTGAAGGTAAATCTCCATAATGGGACACAGATGGTGGGAATTTTTTTTTACACGCTATCCAAAATGAAAAAAGTTTTGCCTGTAGTTCCACTTTCACCACTTGCCTACAGGGCAATTTTACCCTCTTTCTGCCCAGGCCAATTTTCTGCTTTCAGTGCTGTCACACTTTGAATGACTATTGCACAGTCATGCAACACTGTACCCATATGACATTTTTATTAAGGATGAGCTCCGGCGTGTTCGCACAGTCCACGTGCAGAGCCCGCCAGGAAGTCGGCACTGCGCTGCGCTAATCACAGGCAGTGAGACATTTCCCGATCTCTGCAGCCGAGCATCGGGACAATGTCTCCCTGCCTGTGATTAGCACAGTGCGGTGCCGACTTCCTGGCGGGCTCTGCACGTGGACTGTGCGAACACGCTGGAGCTCATCAATTTTTATATATATTTTTTTTTACACAAATAGAGCTTTCTTTTGGTGGTATTTAATCACCACTGGGGTTTTTATTTTTTGCTAAGCAAACGAAAAAAGACCAAAAATTGTGGGGAAAAAAATGTCATAGTTTGTTATAAAATTTTGCAAACAGGTAATTTTTCTCCTTCATTGATGTGTGCTGATGAGGCTGCACTGATGGGACTGCACTGATAATTAGGGATGAGCTCCGGCGTGTTCGCATTGAACACGTGCAGAGCCCGCCAGGAAGTCGGCACCGCGCTGCGCTAATGACAGGCAGGGAGAAATT
Source organism: Rana muscosa (assembly GCA_029206835.1). Lineage (NCBI taxonomy): Eukaryota > Metazoa > Chordata > Amphibia > Anura > Ranidae > Rana > Rana muscosa. Next base: position 1,007,538,875 of record CM055122.1, on the reverse strand, counting down.
TCCCGATGCTCGGCTGCAGAGATCGGGAAATGTCTCCCTGGCTGTGATTAGCGCAGCGCGGGTGCCGACATCCTGGCGGGCTCTGCACGTGTTCAATGCAAACACGCCAGAGCTCATCCCTACTGATAATCAGTGTCGATGTCCCTTTAACACAAGCCTGGTTATCGCTCTCTTCTTCTCTTCTCATGCTGTCAGTGTGAGGAAAGAAAAGCCGATAACCGGCTTGTGTTTACATCCACGATTAGCTGTCATTGGACACAGCTGATCACGTGGTAAAAGGCCGTTGTGATTCGCCCTTTTCCCCGATCTGTGATCAGCCGAGTTTGAAGGACTTGGCAATCACAGAGCGCACTGCTCAATCACGGGAGTACGTCCATGTACACCCTCCCAGCAAAGTAAGCCCGCACTGTAGCGGTCGTTCAGCTATAGTGCTGGTGGAAAACGGTTAAAGAGGAGCTCCAGGCTTCCCCCAAAAAAGTGCTGACTTTTAATGCAGTAAGGGAAACAGGAAGTGAAGCCTTGTGGCTTCTCAGCTGGTTTCCTACTGCACAATCCATGCTGCGCCTTGTGAATGGGCCCGTAGTCTTCTGGGACCTGTTATGTGTCCCAGAAGACTGCGGGGGAAGGGGTGAACTTCCGGCTCAGATCACCACTGTGATCTGAGATGGAAGTGGGAGTGGGTACCCATACCTCCCAACTTTTTGAGATGGGAATGAGGGACACCTATCAGCAAAAGTATGCAGGCATAGGACACACCCCCTGTCACGCCCCCTTAAAAGGAGAATTGCACAAAAAAAAAAAAATCAAGATTGGTTAAACCCACAAGTGCTTTTTTACCACTACTATTCCTTTATTTGGCTTTTGGAATTTACAAATGCAGCAATTTGAAATCAGATGAAAGGTTTAGTGCTGGAAAAACCTTTTTGATAAAAAGTGCATTTTATATACACAACTATATAGATCAGACCACAATGAGGGACAAATGAGGAGGGACATTCCTCAAAATCAGGGACAGTTGGGAGCTATGGGTGCGTCAGGGACAGTTGGGAGCTATGGGTGCGTCAGGGACAGTTGGGAGCTATGGGTGCGTCAGGGACAGTTGGGAGCTATGGGTGCGTCAGGGACAGTTGGGAGCTATGGGTGCGTCAGGGACAGTTGGGAGCTATGGGTGCGTCAGGGACAGTTGGGAGCTATGGGTGCGTCAGGGACAGTTGGGAGCTATGGGTGCGTCAGGGACAGTTGGGAGCTATGGGTGCGTCAGGGACAGTTGGGAGCTATGGGTGCGTCAGGGACAGTTGGGAGCTATGGGTGCGTCAGGGACAGTTGGGAGCTATGGGTGCGTCAGGGACAGTTGGGAGCTATGGGTGCGTCAGGGACAGTTGGGAGCTATGGGTGCGTCAGGGACAGTTGGGAGCTATGGGTGCGTCAGGGACAGTTGGGAGCTATGGGTGCGTCAGGGACAGTTGGGAGCTATGGGTGCGTCAGGGACAGTTGGGAGCTATGGGTGCGTCAGAGACAGTTGGGAGCTATGGGTGCGTCAGGGACAGTTGGGAGCTATGGGTGCGTCAGTGCGTCAGGGACAGTTGGGAGCTATGGGTACCTGTCAAAACCAGGTACCCACTCCCTCTTCCTCCCACAAAGTAGCAACTGCACAAATATGGTGTGACAGAAAGTTTTGCAACAAGCACCATTTTATTCTCTAGGGTGTTAGAAAAGTAATTTTCTAGCAAAAATTTTTTTTTTTTAACTTGTAAACAACAAATCTCAGAAAGAGGCTCGGTCCTTAAGTGGTTAAACTCGCTTGGTGCCTTATCTGTATTAAATTTGCCTCAGAACCTGTGTAATTCATATGTGCTTGGGTTTAAAGGGATGAGGTGGCAACCCTAGTCCCTGTTCACCGTTTCAGATCTGAATTTTTGCCTAAATTCGGACCTGAAACAGAGCCAATGACGCACAGGACCCTTCTGCAGTGCGCTCCATGCCCGCCCCGCAGATGTATGAACCGGCTCCATTGAAAGCTGCTCACTCTCTCCTGTCATGCGAATTGGATGCAAAGAAACTCGCATCCAATTTGCATCAGTGTGAACCCAGCCTAAAGCTTTGACAATAAAACCTGGAAGCTGATTGGTTTCTATGCAGAGCTGCACCAGATTTTGCACTCTCCAGTTTTAGTAAATACACCCCAGTACAATGCCCCTCACTGCCCCTACACTACATATACCAGCACACCTACCTCTTACCATGTGGGCTGCTGTGAACAAACCTTTAACGTGATTTGGCGCGGCGGTTGAAACAGCACAGAACGTGCGTAACGCCATTGTTGATTCACCACCAGAAAACGCACCAAGTTAATCCCCCAATGCTTGCTATGGATAACACAGACTGTTGTCAGTCAGAAATGAGGAGAGCAGCATGGTGAGAGGTTGTTGTTGATGAAGAGGTGACAGTAATGTGAGGGAGGAGTAGAGGAGAGCACACATTGCTCTGCACACACCTCCTCTATGACAGGGATGAGGAGGAGGACACGCAGAGCCAGTTGGTGAAGTCATGCAGCAGAAAGTGCCCGGTGATGGCAGACGTGGCTGGGACTCTCCCTCACACAGGCTGATTGGTGGCTCATATCCGGCCTCATGGCTGGAAGGGGGCTGACTCACTACAGCCGGGGGAGGGGAGACCTGATTCTGCCTGCTTCCCGCCTCCACCTCCCCCCACTCATTTACTGCTCACTGGCAGCTGAAAAACACAAACTGCTTTTGTTCAACTGCCAAGCTGCAGCTTGTAAGGGTTGTAAAAGGGAGCTATGCCTCCCAGCCAGCCAGCCCTCAGCTCCTTGTACTCAGCACATGACCTCTCTGCCTGCCATAATGAGAAGCAGAGCCTGCACCAGGCAGCCGGGGTCAGCTCCCTCAGTCTGGGGGGGGGGGGGGGGGGCAGCACTTTACAAGTGCACTCTGCATAGCAACTTCTTCCAGTCATTGTGACAATGAGGAACCCTTTACTGTGCACAGGACACTGAGGGGGGAGATAACACACAGGACCCTCATCCTACATACTGCAGTCCTTCCACACAACCAGGCCTCCACAGGTTGCATGCCTCCTCCACAGATTGCATGCCTCCTCCACAGATTGCATGCCTCCTCCACAGGTTGCAGGTCTCCCCCACAGGTTGCATGCCTCCTCCACAGGTTGCAGGTCTCCCCCACAGGTTGCATGCCTCCTCCACAGATTGCAAAGGTTGCAGGTCTCCTCCACAGGTCGCAGGTCTCCTCCACAGGTCGCAGGTCTCCTCCACAGATTGCAGGTCTCCTCCACAGGTTGCAAGCCTCCTCCACAGGTTATAAGTCTCCTCCACAGATTGCAGGTCTCCCCCACAGGTCGCAGGTCTCCCCCACAGGTCGCATGCCTCCTCCACAGATTGCAGGTCTCCTCCACAGGTCGCAGGTCTCCTCCACAGGTCGCAGGTCTCCCCCACAGGTCGCATGCCTCCTCCACAGATTGCAGGTCTCCTCCACAGGTCGCAGGTCTCCTCCACAGGTCGCAGGTCTCCCCCACAGGTCGCAGGTCTCCTCCACAGGTCGCAGGTCTCCTCCACAGGTCGCAGGTCTCCTCCACAGGTCGCAGGTCTCCTCCACAGGTCGCAGGTCTCCTCCACAGGTCGCAGGTCTCCTCCACAGGTTGGGGTTGCTTCCAGGAGCAAAGCAGTGATTTCTTCCTCTCACGTGGCTTCCCACAAACACTAATCATCTTTTCAGCTCTCTGCTGACCCCTTAATACAAGGGGTCTGATACACTAATTACAGCACATACAATATGTAAAATACAGTAAAACCTTGGATTGCGAGCAAAATTTGTTTCAGAAACATGTATCAAAGTAGCTGGTGCTGTTAAAGAGACCTAAGGCAAACTAAAACCCTATAAAGAGGTATCAGAAATCAATCTAGGAAGGATGCTTAAGATAGCGATATACATTTTCTGTGTGTGTTGTATGTGTTGAAAAACTTCAATAAAAAAAAAAAAAAGAAAAGATAGCGATATAAATAAATCAATCACTGTAATTCCATATATATATACAAATAAACATAAAGTGGTATGTGCATATAAAGTGACTTGTACAGATACAATATGCAATATATAAAATGCAAAAAAATATTGCAGAGATAATTAGTCCTCTTCCATGTAATAAGTGCAATGTGAAAAAAAAGTATTGATTACTCTTCTTTTGTGCAAAAAACACAATGTGCAAAGGAATATATGTGCAAACAACACTCTGGTGGCGATGGCCTCTTACCTTGCGGTTATGAGGCAACCACGTATATTTATATCTATGGCTTTATCACAGATATTATTTTTCCCAGTAAGTATAAAATGCAAAGAGATAAAATGGGGAAGGGTTCCTGATAGTGTAGTATTTTTAAAATTAATTTATTGATTTAAAACGATAAACATACTCACATTGCATAAGCAGTAAACGAACATAAAACTCCACGAGCGCCAAGCTTGTATGTAAACGCCACTTTCAGTGCCTGTTCGTCCCTACGCGTGACGTCACGGTCACTGTCACATGACCATGGCGCCACGCGTAGGGACGAACAGGCACCGGAAGTGACCCCCGCCTGCAGACCCCGACATGTTGAGGGCATGCGGTCTCGTATGGTTCAGGAGGGGGGGTGCTCGCTCATCCCTTCCCTTTCCTGACCTGCCGGGCTGCATGCTTGGATAAGGATCTGGTATGGATTTTGGGGGGGACCACATTTTTTTAAATTGGCGTGGGGGGTCCCCTCTGAATCCATACTAGACCCAAAGGTCTGGTATAGACCTGGGGGGGAGGGACCCCATGCTGTTTTGTTTCACTTTTTTTTTTTTTAGCTGGCAATTCTTTTTTTTTTACATTCACCTGTCAGCGTGGAAGTCCGGCTTCCCGGCCCCCTCCTTAGCAACCAAATATATACAGCTAAAAAAAAAAAACACAAATATCGCAAAATGCTAAACCGCTGTAAAAACTTGGTATTTGCGTTGTGGATGCGGGTCCTTTGAAGTCTATTACATGCAAAACGCTGCATTTTGCGGGAAAAAAAGTCCCGACCCTTTCCAAAAACACAGAGGCACAAAAATGCATTGATGTGAATGTGTTTCATAGGAACTCATGTTATTAAAAATTCCCTGCATTTCTGCAAAATGCATCAAAACAACGCATTAGTGGCAGGTACATTTTTCAAGTTGCTATTTTGGCTCCGTTTACTGTATTTTTTGGTAGTAAAAAAAAAAAAGGAAACAAAATAAAAAAACACAAGAACATTTATACTAATTTTCAGAGTATTTTTTCATTGCAACATGCTTGATCATGACCACACAATAATGTGATAAAAAAACTATATATATATATATATATATAAATGTATATACCCAAAAATGGGAATGTTTTGAATCTATACTTTTTTTTATTTTTTTTTCATTTAAAAATAAGTATTCTACATGTGTTATTTTTTACTATTTTTTCTCATTCTATTTGGCTTCACTCACTAATTTTATGTTATCATACTTTCCATTGAATGAAGTATATAACCGAACGTTTAAATAAAAAGTTCAGCATTACATACAGTACTGGCTGGCTTTTTGTCAGTTTGCTAGGGTGACATGCTGCTCTGCCTGGGAATTTGGTTTCTGGATTGACTAATCCAGTGACTCACAGGCTCAGCAGGTGAGAACAGAGGGATAAAACGCACATGTCCAGTAATTCCCTCCTTCTCACAGACCCCTTTTTTTTTTAAATGGAAAGAGAAGGTTGTAAAATAAATATATAAATGCTTGAACTTGAGTAATACATGTATTTAAAGAGTGGAATAAATGACAAATGGGTCTTCCATTTTATTTGACAAAGAAAAAAAAAAAAAAGAGTACCTATTCACCATGTAAAGACTGCAGTGGCATCTGCCCCCCCTCTTGGGCCCCCCGCCTTTCTTCTACTTGGAAGCCGATATGGCAGCTTGGAGCTTTTAGTACTTGTCTGGTTTTAGATCTACCAGGAATGCAAATATTACATATGCATTAGTACGACATCGCTTTTATATACAGTATTACTTGCAATAAACAAATCGTTTTCTGCATGTGTTTAAATTGATCGTTTAAAAAGTATGTACAAGGTTTGTATTTTTTAAATGAATACTTCAAAAATAGTTTAGCAAAGTGGTAATTTATGTTTTTGGGCCAGATACAGTCAGGTGTGTTTTTTTAAAAGCAGCAAAAACACAGTACAAATATACCGTATATGCAAGAAAAATAAATGTATTCCAATTGCATTGCTTTTATGTGTGTGTAAGAAAAAAGTACAGCATGCTGCATTTTTTCACACTGGAATGCTTCGTAAACAAGTGCAAATGCACTGAAAATTTGCATACATGCGTGCAAACACATGTAATTGCAACATAGCAATGAAAATAAATTGAAATAAATTAAAAATATATATATATTCTAAAAAATGACTGAAAATGCAATGCAAATACCCTGAAAGCACACGCAAACATGCATGCAGAAACGCATAGTGAACGCAGAGACTGTGGTGTAAATGAGCCCTAAGAGATGAAGGCTGTGCATGACATGATCAGAGTCCAGTATATACAGTATGCTGGAAAGTTTTTTGCAGGAAATGTACATAAACAGCTTTGCCACATACTCTTTGGCCTCTTTCACACTGACAGACCAATCGGGTCCACCTTTAGTTTTTTTAGGCAGACCCGATCGGACCATCCATAGCTCTCTATAAAGCAGTGGATATCAGCGGACCTGCCGACATTCAAGCCGATCTGCTAAAACAGATAGATGGGGATCCAGTCCCCATCTGTCCAGCGGATCAGATGACAGTCCAGTGGTGGAGGACGAGGTGGAGGAGTACCCTACTGGCTTGGTAGGGTACATTAAGTGTATCTCTTTATGTGTATATCTAAAAAAAAAAGTTAAAGCTTGAATCCAGTCAGGGCCCCTTGGGACCACCCCAGAAAAAACACACACACACTCTTTTGCTAATTGCATAATTTTTCACAAAAAATATATACCGATAAGCAAAATGCCCCAAATACTCAACTAAATTCGCTGTCACATGACACACATCAAAATTCCCCTCTAACTAATCACTGAGTTTGAAAATAATCATAAGTTTGATGCCCAAATACGTATCTGTGGCCATATGATGTGAGGGGTTCTGATGGGCATGTGATGCGATGGGTTCTGATAGCCGTGTGATGCGATGGGTTCTGATGCCCGTATGATGCGATGGGTTTTGATGGGCATGTGATGCGATGGGTTCTGATGGCCGTGTGATGCGATGGGTTCTGATGGCCGTATAATGCGATGGGTTCTGATGGCCATGTGATGCGATGGGTTCTGATGGCCTTGTGATGCGATGGGTTCTGATGGCCTTGTGATGGGTTCTGATGGCCATCTGATGCAATAAGTTCTGATGGCCGTGTGATGCGATGGGTTCTGATGGCCATATGATGCGATGGGTTCTGATGGCCATGTGATGGGTTCTGATGGCCATCTGATGCGATGGGTTCTGATGGCCATGTGATGCGATGGGTTCTGATGGCTGTGTGATGGGTTCTGATGGCCATATGATGCGATGGGTTCTGATGGCCAACTGATGCGATGGGTTCTGATGGCCATGTGATGCGATGGGTTCTGATGGCCATCTGATGCGATGGGTTCTGATGGCCGTGTGATGGGTTCTAATGGCCATTTGATGCAATGGGTTCTGATGGCCATCTGATGCGATGGGTTCTGATGGCCGTGTAGAGAGATAAAATTGCCGCTCCAAACAGGTCCAACCTGGTTGCAGTCTTTCTTTCAGGAACCGAGGGTGCTGGCAATGCACAAGGCAATTCGAAACAAAGATGATTAGGACAGCCGCCCTCCAATCCAACGTGGCTTTATTGTCAAAAATAGGATAAAAACAGGCACTACATAACACAGCAACAAAACCTTAAGACTTCTGACGCGTTTCACACTTATTCAGTGTTTACTCATGAGTAAACACTGAATAAGTGTGAAACGCGTCAGCTGTCCTAAGGTTTTGTTGCTGTGTTATGTAGTGCCTGTTTTTATCCTATTTTTGACAATAAAGCCACGTTGGATTGGAGTGCGGCTGTCCTAATCATCTTTGTTTCTGATGGCCGTGTGATGGCGATGGGTCTTCTATCATTTTCACTGCAGACTGAGAAGGTCCTTGTTTAGGCGAGCCTGTCACTGCCTGGTGACGTAGGCATTTCCTTTGGAAAAATCAAGCCACAGAGTTTTGACATCATGACGAGCGGTGGCCGCAAGACCAGTTAACTGTGGACCCAGATTGCAGCAATGTATCACCAGTCTTCACTCCTAGAAGGGGCTCAACGGTGGGACATGCTCATGGTTCCCCTTTCAGGTGTTGACATTGACAAATGTACCTAAAATAACAGATTCCATTAAAAATAAAGAAATCTGTTCTTTTCAAATATGCCTTATGAATGAATTTCCTGGCATCACATTTGCTAATGAAATCTTCCTTTATTAAATAGGCCTACAAGTGCTCAACAAATTACTTTATATGAATGTTCAATGCCACAGCCAGCAACAGAGATGGACTAGGGCAGAATAGGGCCCTATGTAAGGTATAAACTTACACCCCCCCCCCCACCCCATCCCTTCACTTGACATTGATAAGGATTGTAGTTAAGGCATGGAAGGTGCCCAATTTGTATTTTCTGTACTGCCATGGCCTGCCCCATCAGATACCAAGTGCCAAATACCAAGTGCATCTCGTGGTGCACAGTTTTGACCAACTGCCCTATTCACTGGTTTACTGTAGGATAATGAAAGTTGTACCTAGGTCCCCTAACCATCCATCAGGCCCTAGGCTCCTGCCTGGGCTGCCTTGTGAATGACAAAATATAATGCCATGGGCTGTGATGTGAGATTGAATCCATCTCTCTAGCACTGGCTCTAGAAGGCCAATGTTGGATATTTAGCATCAGGGCTTTCAGTACCAAAACCAAGCATGAACCTTGCTCAAATTCCACAGCAATCTTCATGCAGTGTAATGCCGCATACACACGATCATTTTTCCCATCTGGAAAAAAAAATAAAAAATTTTAACAAGAAAAACGACCGTGTGTGGGCTTTTTGTCATTTTTCCCGATGGGAAAAACGGCATTAATCACGACGAGAAAAATTAGAGCATGCTCTAATTTTTCTCGTTGTGATTCCCGTCATTTTTTTCCGCAGCAGTTTTCCCGTAAGGAAACACTGCCGGGGAGCTTACACATGGTCGTTTTTCTCGACGAAGAAAAAAAATGTCGGGAAAAACGGGCGTGTGTAGGGAACCAAGCCGTTCCCTCGTTTTTCGCGTCGATTTTCTCGACGGTGTTTTCACCGTCGAGAAAATCGATCGCGTGTATGCGGCATTAAGCTGTCCTGCCTGTTTTCAGATTCAGGAACCCTTTATAAGGCACCATTCATATGGGGGGAATTGATTCCTGCGACTGGGAGTGGCTGCTGAGCTCCTTCACTGCAATGGCAGACTGTTAGTTGTTGTTGGAAGCTTTAGTACAGCTTCTATGAATGGAGGAGGAGGGCCGAAAAGGCAGCCTAAAGCTTTCCTATAGAAGGATCAAAATTCAGCCGGCCCCTGCTTAACCGGCTGAATAGGGAGAAGTGCTGTAGATCTAATGAATGGCTTCTTTTGAACGGAAATTTTCCATTTGATCAGCAGCCAATTGGCTGCAGCACTAATCAGTGTATTCTGACAGCGGAGGAGTTCCCGCTGTCAGAATATAGTAGCGCAGCCAGGAGGATTTCTTTATCCACCTCGATTGTGTAGATGGGGGGTCTGTTCGTTTTTCTTTTTTATGATCAGACAGCTGGCTAATGAAAAAAAATTGATCAATCTATGGCCAGCTTTAGTTGGAACTCATAATAAGTGCCTATGACAAGTCCAGTGGCTGTTTTAGCCCCGCAGCGCTGGAAGATTACCACTCCGGTATGCGGGTGGGGGAGAAGACAGAAGATTTTAACTAAATTTAGTTTGACATTATTTAAGGACGTTTGTTCATTTGTCTAATCATTAGTGGGGCCAAATCAATGTTCATTTTTGAATTGCAGAGGCGTAAAAATTTGAAATGTACAAATTTCTAATTGTGTTTTTGATTGATACAGCTTAAAACTGGCCATACATGGTTCCAGTTTTTCTTTTTGTTCAGCCATCCGGCAGAATGAAAAAAAAAAAAAACGAGCCGATTTCCTCATCCACGTGTTTGGGGTGGAAAGGGAAATTGTTGTGTCATTGTATTCTGACAGCAGGACTCCCCTGCCAAAAGAATACACTAGCCAGTGCTGCATGTGCTGATAACATGCTGGTTTTCCAGTAGGACCGTTTGACAGAAGTCAATCTGAAGACCTAAAGACCAGCTTTCGTTGAACAGAGAGGGCTACACACAGAACAAAATGTGTCCAATTCCTGCTGAACTGGCCCAATTTCGATGTATGGCCGGCCACCCACATAAGAAACACTTCTCACTGAATGTAGTAACGCCCCTTGTGTTGATTAACTACTTCCAGACCACTTGCCTGCAATGTACTGTGGAAGGGCAGCCCATACCTGTTTATAAATGTATATAAATTTTGTTTGGTAATTGCGCGGTCATGCACTGCATGACCGCGCAATTACCAGTTAAAGTAGCACAGTGCCGAATAGCAAACAATGGCCTGGTCATGGCTTCACAACCACTGGAGCATCCTGGGGAAGAACAAAGAAGAAAGGAAGAAAGGAAGAAAGGAAGAAAAGAAGAAAGGAGAAAGAAGAAGAAAGAAAGAAGGAAGGAAGAAAGAAGAAGGAAGAAGAAGGAAGAGGAAGAAGAAGGAAGGAGAGGAAGAAGAAGGAGAAGAAGAAGAAGGAAGAAGAAGGAAGAAGAAGAAGGAAGAAGAGGAAGGAAGAAGAAGGAAGAAGAAGAAGGAAGAAGAAAGAAGAAGACCTTTCCACCTTTCTGTTCCTGCCCCTCTACCCTCCCTGCCCCCCCCCCTTTTTTTTTTTTTTCTTGCTTTCTCTTTTTTTTTACCAGTTTTTTCCTCCCCTTTACCTTTTTATATGCTTTTCCTTTGTATGCCTTAAAAACATAAAATTGTTCATGGAATTTGACAAAATCAGAGGTCGCTCATCCAGAATTATATAATGTGGTTTCAAGTTGACTGTTCTTCTGCTAGTGGCTATTATGTACTAACTGTGCTGTGATGTGAACTTGTATCATTTTTTATACCTGATTATGGTTTACGCAAGTGGTTTTGTAAAATTCCTTGATCTATAAATAAAGAATAAAAATAATAATAAATAAAAAAAATAAAAAATGGCCTGGTCATGAAGGGGGTAAAACCTTCCGGAGCTGAGGTGGTTAAAAAAAAAAGCGCTTTAACTTTCTTCTAGTTGTACAAAGTCATACTATTTTTACTCCTATACTTTATGTATGTATTTATTATCATTTCACATTCTTCATGTGTTTACTTGTATAGTATTTCACTGATATTGTTTGGCAGTAATTGATTGCTTAGGGCCCTACAGACCTGTCATCCTCTTTACATTCTCCATCTGCATGGTAAATCAAGCATACATAGGGAAAGGAAAACAAATGGGTTTCTAAGACCACTTAAAATGACCCCCCGTGACCTCTTGTCTTAGGACTGCACAGCTGTAAAAACCCTTGGTGGCTTGCAACAGGTAAACTATTTTTATACATAACCAGTGATGGCTCATTTTTCAAAGCTTTGCAGGACCTGAGAGCTATGGGTTCCTATAAAATTCTAGCTGTTAGAGAACATTTTGGAAGGATATGGCGCTTTGCCAAGGGGTTAATTCAAACCAGCCACATTTGCAAATCTCCTTTGTGATTGTCTGCTTTGGAGCCCTTGGCTGTAACATGGGGAAAAAAACCTTAATTAACATCACCAGAAAAGGCTGTAATGTAAACAAATAGGTGAATACATTTTAATGAAATTATTATATAGGGGACGCCTGGCTTTTTTTTTTAAAGCAAAGCGCTCTGCGAAGAGGAATTGAGGACAATTGGAAACACAAACAAGTCTTCATGCAGCGGTTATGTCACTCTACCACATGGTGGAATGCGGTGTAATCTGAGCTCTCAGAACAGATCACTTTACATTCTCAGCAGCATGAAAAACATGTGCAGGACTCAGACTCAGCATTCTGCCTTCCCTGACTACTGTCTGAAGGACATTAGAGTCTATGGGGGGAACAGACAGCAGATGGGTGGATGTTTGGTGTGCATGGATTCACCAGATTCCCACTATTCATTCACTGGCTTTTTCATTTTCTTTTAGCTCTCTCTAAGGGCTCATTCACACCAACAGGCGTGCATTATGCTCTGTGTAACGCATGTACGTTGTATGGGGGCGTCATAGGCCTGCGCACAGGGTGTGCCAGGTGGGCCTGGGCACACCCTAATCATCCATTGTGGTGCAGATTCCCCCTGTTTAGAGCCTTGATATTTCACCTAACGGGGCTCAAAAAAAAAAAATATATATATTTCAAAAATAATATTGTAGCACACACATCCTTTACCCGCTTACCTCCACTTGCAGGACAGGACACACCATGCCACATGCCCAGTATCCTCCATGTTGTATATGGAGTGAGCAGTGTTAACAGTTTTTGGGTCCTGCAGCGAGTTACCCCCTTCCGCTGGTTCTCGTCCCTAGAGTGTAGGGAAAAGTCTATTTTCTCTCTCAAAGAAGGCCAATGTCCAGACAGTGTTAAACTCCAACAGACGAGTTTATTTTTCTCTTGCTCGTAACTTAGTAGGAAAGTTGAAGATAGAGATAGAGTAGGGTAGGGAGGTAGGTTCAGGCACGCGGCACTTATTTAGCCTCGTCTCCACTCAAGCCTGAGTGGGTCTTGCTCACCCGGATAGATCCCTCTCACGGTTCTAGCAGCCGGAGCAAAACACGAATGTAGCGGGGTCCCCTTTAAGACTCCCGGGACTACCTTGCCCAGAATCCCTTTCGGCAATGTTCCACCCCAGAGACTCATGGGAGGGGGTTATAAAAGGAGGAGGCAAGGCTGGGCTCGGACTCTTTGGGACACGAGACTTCAGTGACTGATCCTCCTGTGTGGATGTGCCGGAGTGCAAGGCCTGAAGCCTGAGGCCTTGCGCAGCACCAAAGAGCCTTCCACCCCACTGCGAGCCTGGGTGGCATCTGACTTCGCTTATCTACAGGCTTGGTTGGATCGGGGACCCGATCGCTGGAGACACTGTGTGTGAGGACACAGTCGGTGGAAGTTCCCGGACTGGGATCGCGTCCGGAAGGGTGAGCGAGCGTATGCTCAGACCATATACTGTTTATTGCTGATGTGCCTATAGACTGCCGTGGCCCACAAGTTTATATCTGATACTCTCACTGGAGATCCATATCAGAGCTGAACTCAGAGGTTCTTCCGTAAAGTGTTTATTCCATTACAATCTTCCCACTGGATTACAAATGTTGTTCTGTTATGTGCACCACCTTTAAAGACTTGCTGGTGAAGAAACCATCATCCCCTATAGACTGAGTTTTAGATATCTGAGCCAGGCCTGGCCAGCTAGTTAGTTCATTTAGTTACTGCGCCACAGGGCGCCTAGTTAACGGTCGCCCACGCGGCGCACCTTTACTGTTCATTTAATGCATAGTATGTTTATTGCTGCAGGGCTCTGCAACTTATTACCTGTAAACTGTTACCACTGTTAACCTTTTTACCACAAGCCTAAAGTAAATTAGATACCCCCTTTCATTATTGCCTTGAGTTTAATCACACAGTATAAGAAATATAGTGCTGCCATAACTAACTGTGCCAGTAGGGGGTCGAGTACATTGCCGGGTGTTGGCGGAGCTGTCTTCAGGGCCCAAACTAAATCTGCGGCCCTCTTAGTTGAAGGTATCGCTACATGAACATTTACTTTAGAATTTTTGTCCCCTCCAAGGACAATTTCAGGAGATCCTCTGCCACAGGATCTTTTGGTCCTTGAATCCAGAACTCTTTAGCACCTGTAACTTTTAGAGACCATAGGTGCCAATGGGGCACGTTACAGGAGCTGTTTCAATGATCACAGAATCCTTCTCTTTGACAGGCAACCAGGCCTCTCCCGAGACAGTGACTTCCTTCACCGATTCCCTGGACAGGTCTCCCCTGGTTTCCTTTCCTTCAGAGCGGGTCACCCTCCCACGGGTACCCTGGGACTTCTGTGATTCGGTTTAGTTGTAGGCCTCAGTTAAAGGTGCTAGAACGATGCGGCCTCGGGCCAAAGTTGCCCAGGACCGAACACACACACGCACCCCTGGCCTGGAGGGCCGAAGGGCGCGAACCGGACTCCCCAGGTCATGGCGTCTGCCCCCTATGTACCCGTTCCCGGCATGCACCGCAGGTAGCCCACGCCCACCGCACAGCTGCCGAGAGAGGACACCCAATAACGCCGCAGTGCAACCTGTTGTTCGACCCGAGACCTGGGCAACAGTGCCACCCACAGGTCAAAGGGAACTGTACAACCAGGCAACACCTCAGCAGAGCAGAGTCCAATTTAAGTAAATCAAACAGCCTGAGCCAAACTATTGCTCATGCTATCCCATAATTTTCTAGCATAGCGACCCCAAATGTGGGGGTCCGCTACAATATATAAAAATAAAAACTACTACTGACACTAATCTCTGCCCTTCTGACATCATTCACTGCTCTATAGATACATTTGCACACACACGCATGTGTGGTTGAGCTTTGGGGTGCACACCCTACTGCAGTAGGCTGCGCACACCTCTAGGGGGTGTTGAGATACATTATTATATTGTTGTATTGCACTATTTACTTTTTAAATTTTCTTATTTATTTTTTAACCGCTGTAGCACGACTTTATCCGCTGTAGCACATTGCAGTGTAGTGCATTGCAACACACGTCATTGTCTAAAAATACATGTTCTGGTTTTTAGGTACGTTGATGTGAACTGAAACAATTGGACATAAGGCAAATTGCCTTTGCTGCATTGGACAATGCTGCTGCCATCCAGGCTAGTGTGAGCAAGACCTTAAGCTTTGTACACATTAAAGCTGGGTTCACACCAATGCAAATTGAATGTGCGTCAGGAGATTGTGACTGTCTCTCTATGGAGCCCGTTCACATATCTCTACTGTGGCTCCGGTGCGATTTGCACAGGAGCCCTGTGCGTCTTTTGATCAGTTTCAGGTCAGAAATTCGGACCTGAAACAGTGAACGAGGACGCACCGGACTCCTGCTGTGAGCCGTTGCGTGCTCATATGTGAATCCAGCCTAACAGTCATTTTTTTTTCTAATCAACCCAGCGGGTTGAACAAGAAAAAACTGACAGCTCCAGTTGGAGCGGCTGTACTAACGATCCGACGTTGGTACAGCAATCTTCCCTGTTGTGTTCTGACTGGGGGACGGCCCTCCTGCCAGAGCACTCTGATCAGCGCTTTCAGCCATTGACTGAGAGTGTTGAGCGGGAGCCGGTTGGCTGCTGGTTTTCTAGCATGCTCATCCGACAGAAGCTGGCCAAATGGACGGCTTCTGTCAGACCGAATGACATACACACAGGCTGAATGGTGGCCGGTTTTTAATGAATCGGCCGATGTCTCCTAAGAATCAGCTGTGTGCATTAGACCAGGGCTCAAAATTTCAAGTCCTGAGCTACTAGCCAAGCCTCAAGGGTTACTCGCCACCAGTTGCCCCACCCAACCCCTACCATGCCCCGCCCCTAAACACGCCCTCATAATATATCTCATGAAATGACACTTAAACGTTTTATGTAGAATTAAGTTCTTAAAATAAATATTAACAACAACTTTATCTGAGCCCATCAGTGCAGCCTACCTGTGCCCATCAATGCAACGTCACCTGTGTCCACCAATACAGCCTGCCCGTGTCCACCAATGCAGCCTGCCCGTGTCCACCAATGCAGCCTGCCCGTGTCCACCAATGCAGCCTGCCCGTGTGCACCAAGGCAGCCTGCCCATGTGCACCAAGGTAGCCTTCCCATGTGCACCAATGCAGCCTGCCCATGTGCACCAATTCAGCCTGCCCATGTGCACCATGCAGTCTTCCCGTGTCCACCAATGCAGCCTGCCCGTGTCCTTTAATGTAACCTGCCCATGTGCACCATGCAGCCTTCCCGTGTCCACCAATGCAGCCTGCCCGTGTCCAACAATGCAGCCTGCCCGTGTCCACCAATACAGCCTGCCCATGTCCACCAATACAGCCTGCCTGTGTCCACCAATACAGCCTGCCCATGTGCACCATGCAGCTTTCCCGTGTCGACCAATGCAGCGTGCCCGTGTCCACCAATGCAGCCTGCTCGTGTCCATCATGCTGCCTGTGCCCATCATGCTGCCTGTGTCCATCATGCTGCCTATCTGTGCCCATCATGCTGCCTATCTGTGTCCATCATGCTGCCTATCTGTGCCCATCATGCTGCCTATCTGTGTCCTTAATGCTGCCTATCTGTGTCCATTTTGAAGTTTGTTGGCAAAAAGTCTGACCGTGTGTACGGGCCTTAAGAGTGTTATTTATTAGCATTGCCCTCACTAAAGATGGCCTCAGAGGTCATTCACTACAGTAGCGACCAATCAGACGGCTACTCCCTCGATGACATCTACGGAGGCCTGAGAGATACAAAACGCTCCTGTCAACCTCTGTTACCTCTGCATAGTGACTGCCAGAACCGCACCACCTATAGAGGTGAGGCTGAACTGCACCTGCCCATCCTATCAGATACAATCCCTGTTCAAATATTCTGACAGCCATGGGTGCTGCTGTCTAAATTCAGTAGCCGGCAGCAGAGATTTCACCATCCACACTATACATATCTATAGATTTTCTCTTATTAATCCCTCAGGCTGACTAAAAGAAATATATGTGTGTATGGCTAGCCTTAGGACTAAAGATGAGCTCAGGTGTGTTCGGATACTAGTCCAAACCCGCCTGAGCTATCCTGCCAGGATGATATCACTGCAGAACGCCAATCAGAAGCTGCCAGGACATTCCCACCCTGCAGCTGCACTATACATGGGGGGATAAAAAAGTACAGCTGCTTATGACTGGGGGTCCACAGTGACAGCTTCCTGGTGGGATAGCTTAGGCCAGGGATATGCAATTAGTGGACCTCCAGCTGTTGCAAAACTACAAGTCCCATCATGCATCTGCCTCTGGCTGTCATGCTTGTGGCTGTCAGAGTCTTGCAATGCCTCATGGGAATTGTAGTTTTGCAACAGCTGGAGGTCCGCTAATTGCATATCCCTGGCTTAGGCGGTCTTGGACTAATATCCAAACACGTCTGAGATCATACCTCCTTAGGACCTTTCTCATGTTTGGTTCTCATGATTGACTATAATTGATCAAGTTGGGAACTGATGCCCTTGAAATTAGTTTCAGCACCAATCCTGTTCACTACATCGTGCTGATTGAAAGTTCAGCTTGATTGAAGCAGAAAAGGGGAAGTCCTATCACGTCTTTTTCGTGGCTTAACCAGACTGCTTTTCTTGTAAGGCGACCTTGGGTGTTCTAAAAGGCGCCTATAAATAAACTGTAGAGTAAAACCTTAGATAGTGAGCATAATTAGTTCCATAAACATGCTTGTAATCCAAAGCACTTGTATATCAAAGTGAATTTCCCCATAAGAAATAATAGAAACTCAAATGATTTGTTCCATAACCATTTATTCATAAGTCCTTCAGTTTATAGTCCATATAAAAAGATTATAGCAATGTGACCAGGTGGTGTAACCATAAAATGTCCATCCACAAATGGAATCCACAAATGGAAGCCTCCACAAGGGGATTAGAAGCAAAATCCAGCAGGAGCTAGAGTATAAAAGAGAAGAGAGGTGCCTATAAGTGTAGCAATATGTTGCTAAATGCTGTACCTTTATTAAATGTAACCATATTGCTACACTTAGAGGCGCCTCTCTTCTCTTTTATACTCAGTTGTGACATGACGCTACTCTTTTATCAAGACATCGCTTGTATATCAAGTCAAAAGTTATTAAAAAATGTTGCTTGTTTTGCAAAACACTCTCAAACCAAGTTACTCTCAAACCAAGGTTTTACTTGTATTATTATTATTACTATTATAGCTGGGTAGATCAGTAATCCTTACATCCATGGCATTCCTCTTCACCTATAAGTATATGATCGCTTCAGCTAACGTGAAGACATGGTCCCCAGACTCTGCTGCGTAAAAGAATAACTGTGATCAACGGCTATTCATTCCAAAAAGTGAGCTCCAGCTGTCATGTTCTCTACACTGCCGGTCTCAGCCAGGGCAGAACAGAGAACTGTTCGCTCCTAAACACCCAAGGGGCTTGTGCTCCTCTTGTTAATTGGGAGAAGCTTTTTCGACATTTTTATGTTTAGTGAAGTGGTACAAGCTAGTGTTTGCACCACCTGTTTGTTAATTCCCCTCCTGTCCTCAATCTCTTTTTGCCGAGTCAAAAGTGAAACAACAGGGGTCTTTTTAGACCCCTGACATTTCCCCAAAAGACCCCTGACAGTACTATAAGAATACAAATTATAAAAATAAAATGAAAGAATAAAAAAATAAAATAATACAAAAATACCCCCTCACACACACAAGTTACACACACTGTTGTCTTGCACACTACTTGTATTGGTGGACTGCTCACCAAGGGCCTATTCTCACCAGCAAGTACATGTCATGATCTGCTGGCGTGCGCTGCAGCAGGTTGTTGCAACACATCAAAGTGCTTTTTTTTTTTTTTACTTTTTCTTTTAATTATTACAATCATTTAACTAGTTGCAATGTGTTGACATCCATTATGACGCACTGCGTTGTGATAAAACATATTTCTGCATCATTTTATTGCAACACAATAACATAGTGCACACGCATTGGCACTGCAGATCAGGCTTTACCACAATGCATAGTCCAGATTTTTGCGTAGGGAAACTATGTTGCCCCTGGGACTTTGATGTGCTTTGCCACAATTAAGTGATTACACAATTAGTAAAAAGGTATACATTTTCAAGTTGAAGCATTTATGAGATGAGGTCTCTACCTGTTTCGTTGAGCAACGTTCACTTCATCAGGAGAAGGCCATAGCATTTTTGCATGTGTGGAAAAACCATGTCAGTAAAGAGATGGATATATAAATTGGAATCAACAAAGTTCATGGATGGTTCACAAGCCAAACAACCATACTTACATATATATAAGTGCAAAGATCAAATGCACATCACGGTCCCCCCCAGGTAAAAAATTCATAACATGAGGGAGACCTCAGAGGGAGAATATACTCCGCCCGAGAACTGGTAGGAGAGCAGGCACAAGGCCAGGGCACAAAGAACAAGGGGATGAAAACCTAAAATGCAAATGAGGGGTATCGTGAAATACCCCTCATTTGCTTTTTATGTTTTCACATTCACATCGGCGATTAAGGCCAGTGCAAATTAAAGCGTCAGTTTCTGTTGCGGCTCTCAGGGGCTAGGTGCGGCTGCCAGCCTGTCAAAAGCCTCTGAAAATCAATTCATTGCTGGTTGCTTTTTAGCAAGTCTGTCACATATGTAAACCCAATGTACACATTTGCTCCTGTGAGGGGTCTTAATGGCCACTTGGATTGTGTGGACATGTGTATTGTAAACATCACCATTCCTCCATCAACTTGTACTTTTTTGTTCTTTGTAACATTTGACATAGAAGAAATGGTAATAAAAAGAGAAATCATTAGACACGTCTTCCTGCTGTCATTGCATGAGCAGAACAAAAGGACTAGATAGTGGAAGTTTAAGAGGTATGGAAAAGGAAGTCTGCTTCCTCTGGGTGAGTCATTAGGCCTTTCCGCCTGTAATGACTGACTAGGCCAGTGGTTCTTAACTCCTGTCCTCAGGACCCACTAACAGGCCAGATTTTAAGTATTACCTCGGGGGAGATGCAAACTAGAATACTGCAATCACTGAGCAGCAAATGATATTACCTGTGATGTATTTCAGTTATCTTGCAAACCTGGCCTGTTAGTGGGCCCTGAGGACAGGAGTTGAGACCCACTGGACTAGGCCATCATCAGGGTACAGCTGCTATAGATGGAGAGTAGATCTGTGTTTGCAGGTGAGGAGCACATCTGACTAAACTCTCAACAATGTGTAAAGTGTCATTTATAAATGCCTATAAACTACTTAGGCTAGCCTCAGACATGACAAAGTGTTCAGATTGTATGATCTTTCCATAAACATGCAAAACCGTTTCTGCACGCACCCCTTGCTGACTGTTGTTTCGATTTTCTTTAGATTTACCTTCAACCATTTAGTGCAAGGGCCTGCATACAAATGGAAAGTGTTTAGGTTTAACCTCATATTATTTGTTTTTGGTAAATATAAAGGAAAAAATCTAAAGAGAATTGTATAGTGTGTATCCAGTTTAACCAGTTGCGGACCACCCAATGTAGATTCACTGTGGCAGATCACGTACCTAGTACGTGATCTGGCACTTCCGGGTCTGAGGCATGCGCGCACAACTCCGCCAACCTGCTCCCGCTGTGATTGGACACAGTGGGAGCCAAGCAGCGCAATGTCCGCCGGGACCCGCCGATCGTTTAGGAGAAAGGCAGACCACAAACAGGGCAGACCACAATTCTGTAAGAGGGGAATGTGCTGATCCTGTGTTCCAGTCAAAGCACATTTAGCCCTTTGATCACCCCTGATGTTAACCTCTTCCCTGCCAGTGTCATAAGTACAGCGACAGTGTATATTTTTTAGCACTGATCACTGTATTAGTGTCACGGGGTCCCCAAAAAGTGCCAGTTAGGTGTCTGATCTGTCCGCCACAAAATCACAGTCCTGCTATAAGAAGCTAATTGCCACCATTACTAGTAAAAATAAAATAAAATTAATAAAAGTATACCATAGTTTGTAGACGCTATAACTTTTGCGCAAACCAATCGATATACGTGTATTGGGATTTTCTTTTACCAAAAACATGTAACAGAATACATATTGGCCTAAATTGAGGAAGAAATTAGATTTTTTTAATTTTTTCATTGGGAATTTTCTAGCAGAAAGTAATTTTTTTTTTTTTAAATCCCGGTCTTTTTTGTATAAATCGCTAAAAATAAAGGTGATCAAATACCACCAAAAGAAAGCTCTATTTCTGGGGAAAAACTGACACAAATTTTATTTGGGTGCAACATCGCACGCCCGCACAATTGTTAGTTAAAGTAACGCAGAGCCGTATTGCAAAAAATGCCCTGGTCATAAAGGGGGGTAAACCTTCCAGAGCTGAAGTGGTTAACACTTGCAGTTGGAGTGGTTGTAAAACAGGCAGTTGAGCCCCCCTAGCTACCCCCTTTTAAGCTGCATAGGCAGACAGATGGCGGCTGTGCATATGCCCCATATGTGGCAGAATCTATGCCCCCAACACATTCAGTGGGCAGTACCACCACCAAATGCAACCCATTCAAGTGAATAGGCAACCACCTTACTACCATGTGTAATGCATGTGGTTGCAGCATGGTGGTTAACCACTTCCATACAGGGCATTTTCACCCCCTTCCTGCCCAGGCCAATTTTCAGCTTTCAACACTGTCACGCTTTGAATGACAATTGCGCGGTCCTGCGACCTGGCTCCCGAACAAAATTGATGTCCTTTATTTTCCACAAATAGAGCTTTATTTTGGTGGTATTTGATCATCTCTGCGGTTTTTATTTTTTGCGCTATAAACAAAAAAAGACTGACAATTTTGAAAAAAAAACAATATTTTTTACTTTTTGCTATAATAAATATCCAAATAAAAAAAAAAAATGTTTTTTCTCAGTTTAGGCTGATACGTATTCTTCTACATATTTTTGGTGGAAAAAAAAATCGCAATTAGTGTTTATTGATTGGTTTGCGCAAAAGTTATAGCGCCTATAAAATAGGGGATAGATTTATGACATTTATTTTTATTTTTATTTTTTTACTAGTAATGGCGGCGATCTGCGATTTTTGTCAGAACTGCAATATTGGTGGACAGATCGGACACTTTTGACACTATTTTGGGACCATTCACATTTATACAGCGAACAGTGCTATAAATATGCACTGATTACTGTATAAATGTCACTAGCAGGGAAGGGGTTAACACTAGGGGGCGTTCAAGGGGTTAATGTGTTTCCTAGGGAGTGATTCTTACTGTGGGGGGAGGGGACTGACTGGGGGAGGTGACTGATCGGTGTGTCCCTATGTACAAGGGACACACCATCGCTCTCCTCTCCCTGACAAGACATGGATCTCTGTGTTTACACACAGAGATCCACGTCCCTGGCTCTGTGACGAGCAATCGCGGGTGCCCAGCGGACATCGTGGCCGCTAGGGCACGCGCATCGGGTCCCCAGTGATGCGGCGAGCGCGGGGATCCCAGGACGTCATATGACGGCCGCCCGGAGGGACGAAAAGTATCTGCGCCCGTCATTTGACTATGGGCCGGGCGGGAAGCGGTTAATGATGGGTTGGGTTGTGTTCGGATCGTACCTGCCAGGAAGCCGTCACTGCACACCACCAATCATAGGCAGCCTGTGTATGTGCAGCTGTGGGCCAGGAAATGCCTCACTGTCTATGATTGGCGGTGTGCAGTCACGGCTCGGAACACTCTCCGAACACACCCAAGCCCATCCCTAATGGTGATGTGGCACTTACAAGGTTAAATTAGGTGGTGAGGAGTCAACACATCACCCCCTCGCTGCCTAGCAAACACCTCTAAAAACCGTTCCACCATGAATCGATAATCAGAGGTGATGAAACGATAGATGCATGTCTAAACTTAGCCTGACAGTTTTTCTTATTTATGGAGAAATCTTTCATAAGAACGATCATTTGATGATATGATCATTTTGTAAGGAAAACGGCTCCCAACCTTCTGTGATGGGAAAGAGAGACACCTTTTAGCACAAAGTATTACAGCTATAAACACATCTCTGATTACATGTACAAATAAAAGTGCAATAATAGTCACTTAGACCCCTTTTACACTGAGCCGCCCATAGCGTCGGCGGTAAAACGCCGCTATTTTTACCGCCGACGATATGGGCGGATTTGCGGCGAATTTCGGCCGCTAGCAGGGCGCATTAAACCCCCGCTAGCGGCCGAGAAAGGGTTAAACCGCAGCGCATTGCGGGCGGTATAGCCGCGCTGTCCCATTGATTTCAATGGGCAGGAGCGGTGGAGGAGCGGTAAACACAACGCTCCTTCACCGCTCCAAAGATGCGGCTAGCAGGACTTTTTTTACAGACTTTTTTTACAGTCCTGCTAGCGCAACGCTCCAGTGTGAAAGCCCTCTGGCTTTTACACTGGAGACAATGGATCAGCTGTTTGAGGGCAGATTGCAGGCGCTATTTTTAACGCTATAGCGCCTGCAATACACGCCCTCATTGTAAAGGGGGTCTTAAAGAGGTCTTAAAGAGGAACTGCAGTCAGAAAAAATCATTTTTGCCATTTTGAAGCTTCCCTCCAATCACTTTGCATATTATTTTATATATACTGTGATTCTGTACTTGCCAAATATGCTGCAGAAATCTCCCTCCACTGAGTCTGGCTGCAACCATTTTAACTGTGGGCAGCTGAAGCTGCTGCCTGTTCTCTTCCTGGATTTACACAGACGCACAGAGGCACACCTCCAGTTCTGCAGCTCTCATTGGCCTTCCTATGACTCACCCCCTCCCTTCCTGGCAAACTCTCAGGAGAGTGAGAGAGAGCTGTGCGTGATGACATAAGCCTAGACTTTTTACCAGGCAAGAAACAGGAAGTGGGCTGTGAAAGGTGTTTACTGGCAGAAAAAAAGAATGTTTTACCATCCAAAGTTAAAACACCAAGGGTAGAAGTTTTAATAGATGGAAAGATGAAAAAATGACTGAAGTTCCGCTTTAAAGTGATGTTGTCATTAGAGAAGAATAGGGGCTGTGAGTGTAGGTCTCCTTCTGAAAATGCTAGATTCATGGCTGTGTCTGACTTCAGTATGTTTTAGTCACAGTCCGGGAACAAGTATGACGTAAGTGAGTGTCAGAAAAGAGTGGGAACTACTTATCTCTATACTTGTTCCAGGTCAGCAAATTAGGCAGCATTAAATCAAAGCATGAAAATAGCAGTCAGGGAACTAGCATTCTCAAAGGAGAGTTCAGTAATGAGAGTCCCTTCATTTCTCTGGACAATTTCTCTTTAAACCCACATTTACCGTACAATAGTGTTTCAAAATAACCAGTGCAATAATAAAGGATGAGGAAAGTTTAGTGCAATGACAACAACTTTGGGTCGACCCAGTTGTGGTTTGTTATTATTCTTTTACAAGCCATGCCAGATCTTGTGTGGTGCATGTGCCAATCTTGCGCATGCGCAGTAGGAGACCAGGGAGAGTTTGTTGAAGAATAACAAACCCTGCCAAATCTTGTATGACACATGCTTTAATCTTGTGCATGGGCAGTAGGAAACCTGGAGTGCTTGCTTATTGAATTGTTATAAAAATGTGCCGTACAAGATCTGACAAGCTTTGGTATTATTAAATAACAAACGGTGTCATGTCCCCTAAAAAAAATTCTAACACCCTAGAGAATAAAATGGCGGTCGTTGCAATACTTTTTTTTTTCACAGTAAATAGGTCGTTGCAATACTTTATGTCACACCGTATTTGCGCAGCGGTCTTACAAGCGCACTTTTTTTGGGAAAAACTACACTTTTTTGAGTTAAAAAATAAGACAACAGTAAAGTTAGCCCAATTTTTTTTTTATATTGTGAAAGATAATGTTACGAGTAAATGAATACCCAACATGTCATGCTTCAAAATTGCGCCCGCTCGTGGAATGGGGACAAACTTTTACATTTAAAAATCTCCATAGGCAAAGGTTGCATGTTTTGAGTTACAGAGGAGGTCTAGGGCTAGAATTATTGCTCTCGCTCTACCGATCGCGGCGATACCTCACATATGTGGTTTGGACACCGTTTTCATATGCGGGCGCTACTCACGTATGCGTTTGCTTCTGCATGCGAGCTCGGTGGGACGGGGCGCGTTTAAAAAAAATTATTTCTTATTTATTTTACCTTTTATTTTTATTTTTTACACTGTTCTTTCAAAAAAAAAAAATGGTGTCAATTTTATTCCTATTACAAGGAACATCGCTTGTAATAGAAAAAAAGCATGACAGGATCTCTCGAATTTGAGATCTGGGGTCAAAAAGACTCCAGATCTCATATTTACACTAAAATGCAATAATTAAAAAAAAACATTTGGCATTTAAAAAAATGCAAAAAAATAAATGGCCCTTTAAGAACTATGGGCGGAAGTGACGTTTTGAGTGGGGGCCATCTTCCCCTCACTCCCACTCCCCATCTTCCCCTCACTCGTCTCTATACCCAGCCACAAGAAGGACCCGATCGCCTCCGCCGCTGCCGGCGGCTCCGGTGAGCAGCGGAGGGCACGGGAGAGCGGCGGGAGGGGGGGGGGGGCCCTTTCCCGCCGCCAATAAAACTGTGATAGACCACTATTATCGGAAACCAGACCGGCAGCTGAAGAAGAGGATACCTGGGTTATGGCAGCTAGCTGCTGCCATAACAGAGATATCCCTCTTCAAACAGCCGACGTATATCGGACGTGCGGCTGTGCGGTTTCCCCATCCATGGGGGGGGGGGGGGTCGGTGAGCAGGGAGACCGAAGAAACTCTAGAAACTGACAAGTCACTATTATTAAGTTTGGCCACACATGATACAATTTTCTTGTACAATTTTCCTCTTGATTTACCAAAACCATATAATAGAAGGTCAAACCTAAACACTTTCAATTTCGATTCAATTAGGCTGGCCCTTGCACTTCAGTCCCTAAAATACTTGTAATTCTTTTATACTCCCATTCCATTCCATTACTTACACCGCTGACTGTGGGATTAATTTGTAAATGACGTGAAAAGAGACACCAGTTGCATTTTTGTTTGGTTAGCTGTTTTACTGTCATTCCCTGCTAACGGCTCTTTGTATTATGCAGCATATTCTATGAGTTCTGGTTACTCTACTATTCACCACGCTGATGGGAAGTGACGTCTCTGTGACTCATTCAACAAAAACAAACTGATTGTGAAAGAGACGATCCCATGCTCAAATGACACATTGTGAAGTGACTTGCAGGAAAGCTGTCAGACAAATACACCGTGTACGTACCGTATAAGGTAACGCATAGTAAAGAAAACACATAAACATCCTACAGGATTTGGTAAAGCTGTCATAAAAAGCCTTGGATGAACTCAGCAGTGTTTTGAAATCCCACACATGTAATAAGGATATATAAATGTTTATATTATATTAACCACTACAGTCCCGGAAGGATTTGCCCCCCTTAATGACCAGGCCATTTTTTGCTATACGGCACTGCGTCGCTTTAACTGACAATTGCGCGGTCATGCGACGCTGTACCCGAACAAAATTGTTATTTTTTCCCACAAATAGAGCTTTCTTTTGGTGTTTTTGATCACCTCTGCATTTTTTTTTTGCGCTATAAACAAAAAAAGAGCAACAATTTTGAAGAAAAAAACTGTTTTACTTTTTGCTATAATACATATCAAAAAAAAAAAAATGTCTTCATGAGTTTAGGCCGATATGTATTCTTCTACATATTTTTGGTAAAAAAAGAAAAACACAATCAGCGTATATTGATTGGTTTGCGCAAAAGTTATAGCACCTACAAAATAGGAATAGATTTAAGGCATTTTTTTTTTTTTTTTTTTTTTTTACTAGTAATGGCAGCGATCTGCGATTTTTAGCAGGACTGCAACATTGCTGCGGACAGATCGGACACTTTTGACACTTTTTTTGGGACCAGTGACATTTATACAGCAATTAGAGCTTAAAATAGCCACTGATTACTGTATAAATATCACTGGCAGGGAAGGGGTTAACACTAGGGGGCAATCAAGGAGTTAAGTGTTCCCTAGGGAGGTGTTTCTAACTGTGGGGGGAGTGTACTGACAGGGAGTAGAAAAAGATTGCTGTTCCTGATCACTAGGTTCAGCAGATCTCTCTCTACTTCCCTGTCAGAACGAGGATCTGTCTGTTTACATTGACAGATCCCCGTTTTGGCTATCTGAGGAGCGATCACGGGTCACCGGCGGACATCGCGGCCGCACGCATCGGCTCCAGAGTCCTATATCTCTTGAAATGGCTGCCGTACAGCTACGGTGATTTGCTCAGGGAAGCCAACCTGCCGCCGTAAAATGATGGCTGGTCGGCAAGTAGTTACACAAAAAGCTAATTACTATACCCAAATTAAAAATGTATTATGTAAAAAGTAGTATGTGGGTGCGTGACTGGATGCTGAGGTAAGAGACCGCAGCAGCACGAACCTCACACCCACTCCCATGCTGAACGCCGTCTAGAGCAGTCCGTATGGAGGATGAGGAGGAGGGGATGCCAGGAATCTGAGAACACCAGGTAACATATCTTATGCCATGACGGACACACGTGACGCTGCCTGGGCTGATTTCAGCGCTCTGGACTGACTGATCGATCTCTGTTCCTCTCTGCCGGCTGGGTTTTTTTTGTTGTACCCGGGACTGCTATAAGGATCGGACGTACTCTCTGTCCATTTGTGACTGTTTACCCACCGGGGGAGGCTGGAGAGTTACCACCACAGGCCAGTGTTGGAAAACAACCAAGCCAGAGCGGATTGGGTGTCCTTCCCCGGGAACAGTTCAGTGGGAGTGGTCTCCCCGCTGAGCATGCTGGGGAAGGGTACTTAAGGAGCAGACGCCATTGTTCTGGGCTCGTCTGCCATGTGGCCCTCCTGGCCCAAGGTGTGTGTTACTGCCTGCCTCGTTTTCCCGCCTCGGGGCCGACTGGCCCGAGGATTGGCACCTACAAGGTAGGCCCAGATGTCCTGTCTGGGGCCTACGGCTCGGGGGTGGCCCTGTGCTGTCTGTCCTGAGGGAGGAAACCACTCAATGGAGGAACCGGGGGAGGACCCGTCTTGGAGAGAACCCAGCGAAAGGCTGGTATCTCGGGAGAAGGCCTGGTGAGGATGCACCCTAGCCTAATGCTACCCTGCAGTATCGCCGGTCCGATGTAAAGGCTCTCATACTGCTCGGCTGAATACTTGCTAAGTCCTTTGGCGGAGGACCAAGTTGCAATTTGTCCACATCGCCCAATCCTGTGGCAGAGGATTGTCTACCTGTTCTACTTTCATCAAGTCTGTGGCAGAGATTTTGGATCCGTGCTCCACCCCGGCTGTTAGGCCAGTGAGAGAGGTCTATCCGGGTGAGCAATTTCCACTCGAAGGAAAGTGGTATGTGTACTTTGTTTAGTGTCGTTTTAAAGCCTAAAAGTTCCTCAGTGGTCTGCATCATGTGCCTGAACTTCCCCTAACCCTCGGTCCTTTTTTCCCTGCAAGTTGGGGTGAAATAAAAGCAAAGAAAGGGATTTACAACTTGTGTGGACATTGAAGTTTCTCCTGAAGTGTATAGACTCTCATTCCCTAGACAACGAATGGTGGGGTAACGTGCAAGGCCTAAATCTAAACCAGCAGCTCCTCCGGGGGTAGTGCTACAGAAAGAATAAAAGGAGGCCCCCAAATCAAGTTAAAAGTATGAAGGTGTGCTCTTGGAATGTCCGGGGGGTAAAAAACCCTGCCAAAAGGCAGGCAATTTTTTCAATGGTGGAAGAAGGTAACATTGGGATGCTGTGCCTGCAGGAGACACACCTGGAAAAGGAGACCATCAGTATATTAAAGCATAGGAAATATCAAGTACAATACCATTCCACTCACACCTTGTACTCGAGGTGTGTGAGCATACTGGTGGGCTCTGAGATGGTGTTCTCCTGCAGACAGAGTAAAGTGGATGAAAAAGGGCAATATATATTTATTGATTGTCAAATAGAGACAAGAGAATATGTGCTGGCTAATGTTTATGTCCCCCCTCCGTTTAGTATGGAAATCTTAGGTGAGCTAATGGAGTTTATCATGAACAAGGTGGGGGGTACCTGTCATGGTGGCTGGAGACTTCAATATGACTATGAATAAAAAATTGGATAGATTTCCGGCCAGGGTCTCCCCTGGTGGCGCACCCGGCAGCCCCCTCCTCCAATTTTGCGGAGAGACAGGGCTGGTGGACGTGTGGAGGGAGAGACACCCGGAGGAAAGACAGTTCTCCTGCCATTCGAGGTCGCATGTGACCTTGTCCAGGATAGATCTGGTACTTTGCAATGAGGAGGCCCTGGGTGAGGTGGAGAAGGTGGAATATGAACTGAGAAGTATCTCGGACCACTCTTCAGTAACTTTTGAAATTAATACAAGAAGTTTTAGTAGGGGGGGATTGGAAGGTAAATCCATTCTGGTTGGAGGTAATTAAAGATTCGGAGGGATCTCTTGTGAAAAAAAAAAAAAAGATTCGGAGGGAATTTGTGCCAGTTTGAAATAATTTATAACTGTAAATGCAGGATCAGCAAGACCTTCCTGCGAGGAGTCCTGATACAAAAAATTTCACTTGTTAAAAAGCAAACACGAGCTAAGGAGGTTACAGCAAGGGAAAATGTGAAAAGGACTGAAATGGTATATGTGGGAAGCCCAACCATGGAGAAACATAATAAATGGCTAGAAAGTCAGGAAGAATATAAAGAATTAGTATTAAAAAAAAGCAGAAAACAAAAGGCTATTTCAAAAACAGAGTTTCTTTGGGGAGGGAGAGAGAGTGGGGAGGATTTTTGCTCTAATTACTAGGGCCAATACTCCCTCCTCTGTCATCCCAGCTGTACGTGATGAAGAAGGGAAAATTAGGAGTGGCACCACAGAAATAATAGAGGTCTTCAAAAATTATTATAAAAACCTGTATAGCAGTATAACACAAAAAAACATAGAAAGAGAAATGGGGATGTTTTTTGAAGGACTACAGATTCCCCCACTGTCAAGGGAAGATAGGGAGGGATTGGAAGCACCACTGATGCTGGAAGAGCTGCAAAAGGCAACTGCAGATATGGCAAATCAGAAGACCCCAGGACCAGATGGTTTGCCAATAGAAATATACAAGACCTACAGCGAGGTGCTGCTTCCAAAACTTCTGGAGGTATTTAACTGGGCAGCCGTAGAAGGGAAGCAACCCCCGTCTATGACGGAAGCAACCATTATAGTATTATTAAGGGAGGGGAAAAATCAACTTGAGATAGCATCATACAGGCCGATATCTCTTTTGTGTTCAGACGTGAAGATACTTGCCAAAGTATTGGCAACACGACTGAATAGAATAGTTTCGAAATTGGTACACCCGGACCAGACTGGATTTATCCCAGACAGATCCACAAGCATAAATATAAGGAGAACATACTTAAACATCCAGTTGCCAACTGAAAAAGGGGGAAGAAGAACCATCCTATCCCTAGACGCAACCAAGGTGTTTGATTGCCTTGAGCGGCATTACCTGTGGAAAGTTTTGGCGGAATTCCGGTTTAGCCCGAGGTTCACCCAATGGATCAAAATACTGTATGAGGGACCCAGGGCTAAAGTCAGAATAAACGATGAGTGCTCGGATTGGTTCCAGCTGGCAAGGGGGACAAGGCAGGGGTGTCCTTTATCACCCCTGCTATTCGTCCTCGCAATGGAGCCCCTGGCCATTGCGATAAGGGCATCCCCGGAAGTACAGGGCTTTAAAAGAAGGTTGGGGGAGGAATAGGTTGCTATGTACCCCGATTATGTACTACTTTTCTTAGGGGACACGCAGTCCTCGCTGGATGCAGCAATGGGAATAATTGGGGAATTTGGTAAGTTCTCGGGGTTGAGGATCAACTGGGACAAATCTGCACTTTTGCCGATAGACCCATTAGCACAGCAGATAACCCAAGTGAAAGTTGTAACTCAGATGAGATATTTGGGAATCAATGTAACAAGAGACCCAGGGCAATATATAGCTGGAAATTTAGTACCATTGATGACAAAATTAAGACAGAAGTGCAGAGTATGTAACCGGCTTCCACTTTCGGTGGCTGAACGCTGCAATCTGGTCAAAATGGTCTGGATGCCACAGATCCTATACGTCCTACACAACTTCCCAGTATGGATCCCAAAGTACTGGTTTAAAAAATTGGACAGTGTATTCAGGGAATTAATATGGAGAAATGGAGCGACAAGAATCCGTCTCCGAACGCTACAGCAACCAAGAGAGAAGGGGGGATTGGCACTTCCAAATCCAAGACATTATTTTTTAGCTGCACAAATGCAACATATGCGAGGAAGTAACCTATCGACGGGGAGGGAGTCTGTAAGGAGTCTAATATTGAATGATACTATCCACGATACAGAAGTAGAGGCAGTGAAGGCGGACTCTTTTCGCTCTAGGGGCCCTACAGTACAATTGATGGTAAAATGCTGGGAGACTGTTAAAAAGATGTTGGGGTATATAGGATTTTCTGAATTCTCTCCTATATGGGACAACAACAATTTAAAATGAACTTAAAGTCATGGGAAGAGTTGGGGAATGGGATAGATGCGGTGTACATCTGCTGATACAACTCTTTAAAACAGACAGAATAAAGTCATTTCAGGAGATAAGGGAGGAATACTCAGTCCCAAATAAGTCTTTGTACAGATACCTGCAATTCAGGCACGCCTTGAATGCGCAGTTTGGACGGGAGATACCAGAATGGAATGAAATGCCCTCTCTTCGTAGATTAGTAAATGCGGATACATCTAGAGGGAAGATCACGGATATGTACAGGTGTATAAGTGAGGCGGACCAGGGAGAAGGATCTGATATTAAAAATAAGGATAAATGGGAGAGAGATGTGGGTCCAAAAAACACAGGAACAGTGGAGGCGGATTTTAGGAGCAGAGACCCAGAGTATCACTCTCCCCCTCTCAAACGGTATTCCACTTGTACTTAGTACATAGAGCATATTATACACCTCAAAGAATGTTTCAGTTTGGTAGGAGATCTGATGCGAAGTGCCAGAGATGTGGAAATGAGAAGGGAGACCTGATACACATGGTCTGGAGGTCCCCCAAATTATATTGGTATTGGAAAGAGATTGTGGATAAGATCAATTTGGTATTTGGGACATCTCTACAACCAGAGGAGAAGAAGTGTGTATTGGGTCTCCTGGAAGAAAGGGGAATTACAGGAGACACACAGACGGCAATAATAAAGTGCTTGTTCCAGGGCAGGAAACCTATTGCACAAAAGTGGCAAGCGAAAGACCCCCCAACAGGGATAGAGTGGAAGAAGGTAATAGATGACACTATTAGGAAAGAGGAATTTGTATACAAAAAAAAGGTGAAATAGAAAGAAGTTTAAAAATATGTGGTTAGAAGTGGAGATATGATAATGGAGGGGGGATGGGAGGGAAGTGAGGAGAAGGAGCATGAGTGGGGGGGAGATAAAGGTATGAATGGGGGGAGTGGGGTGGGGAGGATAGGTAAAGGGAGAATGGTAGGAAGTGAGTGGTTATACATTTTTTTATTTTCTTCGAATATTACCTGGAACTTGTATTGCTGCATATAAAGGAAAATGATGGTGTGTTTAATTATGTTTTAAAAGAAAATAAAGAATATTTGATAAAAAAAAACAAAAAGTAGTATGTAGTCTATAGCTTTATATCGGGGGTCTCAAGAGTGGTGCCAGCAGGAGGAAAGAAGAAATCTTCAGGTCAGTATGAAGCGGATTTAAACCCATGATTGCTGTGCAATGCACGTGATTACAACACAATAGTATGGCAATTAGCTTTTTTTTAAAAAAAAATTCTTAAAGATTTTATTAAAGTGAATTGCGATACAAAATATGGCAACAAGGCAGAGATACAAAAATACACAATTCACTTTTCATTGTGTAATCATATGGCTTAAAAAAGAAAGAGCAAAACACAGAAAACCTAATTTAAAGGATCCTAGGTAAGGAGTAAACAAAGATACTGACCCATAATACTGTGAGCAGGTGTATCTTATTCAATAGAAAAGAATAAAAACTGGATGGATCAACTGAATAATGGACCCTAAACGTATGCAGGTAAGGAACAAGATAAACATAATAAAGGTGGCAGAGGTGGGGGAGGGAACACCACTAAGATGGGGACAAGTTCAAATCGGCATTGCACATCCAGGTATGAGACAAGCATGAGCTAGGGATTCTCGGTAGGCCGTTGATGTCTTTGGAGATCAGGGTTAAAGAGAGAAGTGTCATGATGGGTAAATGTAAACAAAACTATTACAGCGGGCTTTGAATGAGAGTTAGTTGTCGTGAGGGTTCTCTTGTTCGATATCCATTTGATGGGTCCCATAGTATGAAAACGAGACCATGAACTTGTCAAGTTCCTCTGGAAGTAGAGTGGATTCCATGAAAGCTTTCCACCTGGAGTAAAAGTGTTTGGTGGAACCGTCACATTTAAAATTGGTATTAAGCTTGTCTTTATAGAGTAGGAGTAAGAGTTCCCCTTTAACCTGTGAAACTTTCAGTGAATAGGAGGATGTCCAGCACTTTAGTTTGGATCTGCGAGCGACCAGGAGACAGGTCAGGATCCAGTTCATGTGTTGTGTGTGGGAGCTGGCAAACCCCGTAAGGAGGTGTTTGCCCCAATGACCAAATATAAGGAGTAGGGGGTCTTTTGGCACATTCAATAGAGCTATTCCATGTATGAAGGATAGAATTTGATCCCAGAAGGCGGAAATTAAGGTACATGTCCAGAAGCGGTGGGACAACAAAGGTTTGGGTTGGTGGCAAAGCGGGCATTCAGCAGACGTTTGGTTGACTTTATCATGGAGGAAGGGGATGTAGGCACGATGCAGAGTTGAGAGAACTTAGTTAGGCCTTTTTGTTTCCATATGGCAAAGGCCTTGTGACTCATGCCCAGAGGGAAGTTTGGGTTGTCTTGAATGGGGAGGTGCCTGGATGTAAAAGGGGGAGAGCTTAAGGCTTTTTCTCGATTCCCTCCATGCAATGGCCGTGTCTCGTAGAAGAAGGTTGTGTTGAAGGGTGAGTGGGATGGATTTCCATTTACATGGGTGAGTCATTGTTGATTCCAAAACGAAGTTGGAGTGTCTGGAGGATTGCGATAACCAGTCTAAGCCTATGCGGAGAAGACATGCCAGGTTATAGGTTCTAACATTGGGTAGGTTTATGCCCCCATCGCGTCTGGGAAGATATAGTTTCGCAAAAGCAATACGTGGTCTTTTGTTTTGCCAGAGGAATTTCAAATATTTTTATTAAGCATTGTGATGTCTTTCTGTTTTAGTAATAGTGGAATCGTCTGGAGAGGGTATAATAGGCGAGCAAATCTGACCATTTTTATCAGGTGACATCTTCCCAGAAGCGAAGGGAGGGAGATCCATCCAGTTTTCAAGCTCTTGGGATATTCTAGTAAACAGAGGTGGGTAGTTGAGGTGATATATGGAGGAAGGCAGTTTCCCAATTTTTATGCCCAGATAGGTTATATGTGAGCGGGCTACCTTAAAGGGGTAGTGAGGGGTCCAGTTGGGGTGAGATGTGGAGCCAATAGGGAGGATCTCGCTTTTGATTAGCGGTTTTAAATCAGGTGTGAGAAGGTGACACTGTGCCCGGGGTGATATTCGACTTCCATGTTGTTCAGGTAGAGCTCCACCTCTTTAAGGATGCCTACCCTGGCATTATAGCTGACATAAAGCTATAGACATATGTCCAAAGCTGCTGTAAAAAAAAAAGAGGCAACAATAAAAATTTTGTTTACTTAAGATATAAAAAAAAACTTTGGACTCATGCACAGGATCTTGCTGGCAGAGGCTGGCCAAAAGATCCTGTCTAAAAAGTGCTCTATACACTGTACATATGTAACATTTCAGCAAGCTTTAAATGCATACAGCTTTACATATCTTTCTTGCTAGGATGCAGGCAGCTTCTTAGGCTTCTCTAGGAAGCTGCCTAGTGCCCTTCGTTACTAGGACACAGACAGTTAAAGCTGCCTAGTAGTGATGGGCTCGGATGTGTTCGCAACCCCACATACACGAGCCCGCCAGTAAGCTGATACTGCGCAGCGCTAATCACAGGCAGCGAGACATTTCCCATTCTGTGCAGCCGCGGATCAGGAAATGTCTCACTGCCTGTAATTAGTGCTGCACCATGCCACCTTCCTGGTGGGCTCGGGTATGTGGGGTTGCGAGCACGCCCAAACTGCCTAGCATCATCTGTTGCTAGGATGCAGGCTGCTCCTGCTACTTAGCGCCCTCTGTTGCCAGGATGCAGGCTGCTCTTGTACTCCAATAGTATGCTATATGCATGTAATCTTGAGCAGGAGGATTGGTCAAAGCAGTGGAAACTGCAGTTCAGTGTTTCTAAATCTAAAATAATGCACCTAGGGAAAAAGAATGTTTTGAGCGAGTACAACATTAGAGGTGCAGTGATAGCACTACAGAAGAAAAAGATTTGGGGGTACTTATTTCAGATGATTGTAAAATGAGCAAACAGTGTGACCAGGCAGTGGGATCACCAGCAGGAGGAAGGAGGTTCTTATTCCCCTATATATGCTATATTACCAAAAGTATTGGGA
This sequence comes from Rana muscosa, assembly GCA_029206835.1. Classification (NCBI taxonomy): domain Eukaryota; kingdom Metazoa; phylum Chordata; class Amphibia; order Anura; family Ranidae; genus Rana; species Rana muscosa. The sequence goes on along the minus strand of CM055122.1, from coordinate 1,007,503,354 downwards.
CACCTGCCTTTACACTTTAAATCCATCAAGGGGGTGAATAAGGTTCAGGAGGGCAGTTTTTTCAAAACGAAACCAAAATCAAGAACACGGGGACATGACCTCAAACCAATTTGCAGGAAAGTTCAAAACTAATCTTAGGAAGTATTATTTTACTGAAAGAAAGGTAGCGAGACAGTCAACAGTAAATGGCTTCCAATTGGAGGGGGCGTGGCCTGGAGATGGCGGACTGAGAGACACACGCTAAACCTAGGCTCCGGGACCTCCGTATATCCCTGACCAAACGAGGGAGCGAGAAGCCACAAGTGCGGTATGAGGAGTGGCCGCAAATACGAGACCAGAACCGCAACGAGGAAAGGAGGTGTGAGTGCTTCGCAGGGTGACATCCAGCAGTACCTGCTACAGGCCCCAACCTCACGAGGTGTTCCAGGTGTGGGGAGATCAATACGGAGAAGTTTGGCAGGTGACGGGGGAGCCGAGTTGAACACTCCTCGGAGCTCCTCCGGGTCAGAGGACAAACGGGAAGTAAGGACACCCGGACAGACTGAAACCCAGAGGCGCACGGACAGCACGAAAGAGACTGACACAGCTGTGATGGAGGTAGGAGATATTAAATTAATGTTAGCAACACTGCCTACAAGGCAAGACATTGCGGTACTACCGACCCATCAGGATATAGAAGCATTTATCCTGCGGGTCGAAGAGGCACACCGTCAAGATCTCCCGCTAGTAAGAGCTGACGTGCAAGGATTGACAGAGAGGGTGGTGGTGGGAGAGAACTCTGTATCTGCCCTGGAACAGCGTATGAAGTTTATTGAAAAAACGCAGGGGGGGCAGGCAGATACTATAACAAACTTACAACTGCAAATGGAAGCCCATGAAGACAGAAGCCGCCGATATAATCTACGACTTAGGGGTCTCCCAGAAACAGAGAAAACAGAGAAAATTGAAGACTTAAATGTTAAAGTGATGGAAGTACTTCAGGCTATTTTAAATTCACTGCGGATATCGATTGAACTAGACAGAGTACATAGAGCACTGGGACCTAAATCTCTAAACTTAGACAGGCCTAGGGATGTAATCTGCCGTTTAAATAGACAGAACCTAAGGGAGCAGATACTCAGAGCAGCATGGGACAAGGGAGATTTCCCATTTGAGGGGGCTCAAATAAAAATCTTACCTGATGTCTCAAGAGCTACACTACAGCGCAGAGCATGCCTACGGCCTATTTTGGACCAAGCCAGAGAGCAGGGGTGTACGTATAGATGGGGGTATCCACTAACAGTCACATTTCGAAGGGCATCCACCACATTTACCCTCCAGACACCAGCGGATTTACCTGAACTTTTCCTATATCTAGCAATTACACCTTTCCAGGTTCCGAACTGGCTCCTACCTGTTGCACATAATGGGAACCGTAAGGGGTACCCAGATAACCAGGGTCAGAGGAGAGACTCCCAAGAAAATGAAAGATGACAAAGAACCCAGAATTTAAACCCCCCCGGGGACTTGAAGGAGAGGAGAACTTGAATCAGGAGTTGGGTTTTAATATTGAATAAATATCCCCCCCCCCTATATCTGGACATATTAAGGAATTTGAAGAGAATGAACGCCCTGAATCTCGCCTTGCCATTTCCTTATGATCTGTTTTGCCACCCTTTTTTTTTTTTTTGGTTTGTTTGCTGAAATTAGGAACTGTGTATCTAAGAGCCTGAGAGCCAAGAAATGGGAATGATCGACAGGACATATGATACCCTCCCCCCTCCCTTCTAATTTAGGAGGAGAGGGGAATTAAGACCCAGAGGGAATTGTACTTGGAAATGCTTAGAGCTTAGAGCCTGATGTGATTCGGATATGGATAATAAGATAAAATGGCATACACAGTGATACAAAATTAGGAATAGAGATAGACCCATACACAGAGGAGTACAGAGTACTTTGCTTCTGATACTCTTTTTTTTTTTTTTTTTTAGGGGGGGTTATTTTAACTCCCCCTCTTAAATTCACAAAGGGGTATAAGATGTTTTTCTTTTTTTTTTTCTCTCTTTTTTTTTTATTAAATGTGTGGAATTGATCTTTGTTTGTATTTGCTTTTTTTCTGTACACCCCTCTTCCCCCTCTTTTTTTTTAAGGGGGGGGGAGGCTCCGTTTTCTTTTTTTAAGAATTTAAACACTATAGAAACAAGACACATAAAACACATGTTAAACACAAGTTAATAACCACCACTAAAGAATAGGGCACAGTAAAGGTTCCCCCCTATTTTCTTTTGGGGGGGGACCTCCCCCCTTTTTTTTTTTTTGGCTCTTTTTTTGGAGTAGAGTAAACTCTAAGGAAGGCACACAAGGTATACAATTAAAAAACACGAATTCACAAAGACACAGGACTGGGTCTTTCTCCCCTTTTTTTAAAATATTTTTTATTTTTTATCCCCCATCAGTAATTCCAGCAATATATAGTAATATATATATATATATAGGTAGAGCTCAAGATAGAATATAGTAAGTAAACACATAAACAAATAAATAAATAAATAAATACATAAACAAATAAATAAATATACTAAAATGTACTAAGTTCAGTTATTGGGGATAACAGTAATAAGGAGGAGTGGGGTGGCAGTTGAGTTCCGGGGGCCCCCTCTCCCCCCCCCCTATCCTGGTGAATGAATAGAATCACTAGAAACAATAGGGTGAGGGGGTGAGTATTGGAGAGAGGAAGCAAAGGGAGGGGAAGGAGAGGGGAGAAGAAATGGAGAGGGAAGAGGGTGGGGAAGGGAATAGTTGAGACATATAACTTCACAGAAATATAGGGAATTATGCCTAGATGTGAGAGGAGGGAGTAGAAAAGACAAGAGAGGTGTAGTTCTCTACCCTTGTTTTTTTTTTTTTTTTGGGGGGGTAGAGAGAGGGAAGGGGAAGATACAGGAGTGGTAGTGTGGTTGTAGCATAAAAGGTGGGATTATCCCCCAGAGGGGGGAGGACTCCATTGATTAGATCAGATAAGATAAGACAAAAATGTAAAAATTTAATTAAATAGATGGTTTAAAGAAGATACGTTTTTGGTATAGATATTAGGTTACATAGTATGTCATTAATTCCCCTCACTATAAGAGGAGGATGAAGAGGGAGATATAAATCGATATAATGATATATAGAATATGACGTATATTGATGTATATGAATGTACAATGTAATAATACAGTATATGGATATATAAATAACCTCAGACTAAAGGAGGTCAGTGGATCCCCTCCCTCCCCTGAACCCCCGTGGTATATAAATTTACCTACCCCTTGTTATTTTTTCTTCCATTTTTTCTTCGGTCTGTCTCGCCTTCCCTTTCTTTCTCCCCCCCCCTTTTTTTTTTTTCCCTTACCTCTTTTCACTCCCTTCCCGGTTACCCCTTACCGGTTCTCCCGGCAAGGATATCAGTTATCAAACAAATAATCCAGGGAATGCGGAGGTCTATAAGACCTGGAGACTGTAATTTTTATTGAAATTTTTTCTTTCTTTTTTTCTCTCGGTCAGCCAATCCAGGCACACGCACCTAAATAGGTAGACGCTCAGATACCGATAATCGGTGAGCGTTTTTTCTTTTTCTTAGCATTTAGCTAAGTTTAGTATAGAAGAGGGGTTTTCCCTCCCCCTTCCTTTTTTTTTTTTTGTAAAGATGGACGGTGTTCGGGTGATGTCGCTCAATGCGAGAGGTTTAAATACCCCGGAGAAGAGACGTCTACTTCTCAATGATATGAAAAGATACAATACCGACCTTTATTCAGGAAACACATTTTAAACATGATAAGCTCCCTTACTTGAGAAATAGATTCTACCCCACCGTTTATCACTCTACTAACCCGACAGGCAAATCCAAAGGGGTCTCGGTGTTACTTTCAAGTAAAATACCCTGGAAATGCCAGAGCTGTATTATAGACCAAACAGGACGCTATGTTTTTCTTAAAGGGTTGATTTGGGATAAACAGGTGACACTAGCCACATTATACACCCCCAACGAATCACAAGCCACCTTCTTGAGAGACACACTAGAGAAACTGCAAGAATTTAAAGAGGGACAATTGATCCTAGGTGGAGACTTTAATGTCCCACTAATCCCCTCGGTGGATACCTCGACCGGTAAAACATCTTTTTCACCAAGCCAACTTAAAAGGATAGCTAAGACGCTCCATGGAGCTCAATTAATAGATGCATGGCACTTGCAACATTCAGGGGAACGTGACTACTCGTTTTATTCCCCTATGCACCGGGTATATACCCGGATAGATTATTTTCTAGTGCCTCACACCCAACTGCACGCGGTAGGTGAGACGTCGATTGGGAACAGGACATGGTCGGACCATGCACTGATATTTCTGACCTATAGACTCAATGACACCTCCACACCACGGCACCGCTTCTGGCGTCTTAATGAGAGCCTCTTACAGATTCCAGAGGTATTAATGGAGGCGAAAGAAACGTTGAAATTATATTTCCAGGAGAATGACCAATCAGACTGTGATCCGGGTATTCTATGGGAAGCCCATAAACCAGTTATTAGGGGAACCCTGATTAAGCACGGGGCACGAATTAAACGTGAACGGAACGAACAACTTCTTTGTTGGTTACAAAAAATGTCGGAGATTGAAGCTAGACATAAACACACACCTATACAATCTCTAGAGACCGAATTGATGTCAATTAGGACACAGATTACGGACTTACTCCGGTACAAGGCCAAAGCGGCCCTGCAAATTGGCCGTAGAGTGAGCTATGAGTCAGGAGATAAGTGCGGGAAAATGTTAGCGAAAGCGGTTAGAGAACATAAACTTTCTACATATGTCCCCTATATTAATACCAGAAGTGGTCAAAAGGTAGTCTTACCGGCACAAGTCACCCAAGTGTTTAAAGATTATTATTCCCGTTTATATAATTTGTCGGGAGTGCCGACGAACAGAGCAGAGCTAGAGGATTATATCACAGCCTCTCAGATGCCCTCTCTACCACATGAGATAAGAACAGAGTTGGACTCCCCTATCACCTTGATGGAACTCGAAAGTGCAGTTAGATATATGAAACCAGGGAAGGCCCCATGCCCAGATGGTCTTACATCACAATACTATAGGACACTGTTACCAATATTGGGCACTCAAATGCTTACATTGTTCAACAAGATAGGTGCAGGTGGAACGTTTGCTAGAGAAACACTGGGAGCCCATATTTCGGTGATCCACAAGGAGGGAAAAGACCCGGCGGAGTGCGGTAGTTATCGACCCATATCGCTTTTGAATGTGGATCTTAAGTTATAAACTACTGCTCTGGCTACTCGATTGGCGCATCACCTTCAGCAACTTATTCACCTGGACCAAGTGGGTTTTATACCATCTAGAGAGGCGAGAGATAGTACCACTAAAGTACTGAATATACTTCATGTCGCACACTCGACAAACACTTCATGTGTATTTTTAAACACAGACGCCGAAAAGGCTTTCGACCGGGTCGATTGGTCATACATGTTTGCAGTGCTCAGACACATTGGTCTAGGGGAGGTGATGCTTAATCGAATAGCCGGAATATATTCTAACCCGACAGCTAAGGTGAAGGTGAATGGGGTCCTATCGGACCCTTTTCCAATACAAAATGGCACAAGACAGGGATGCCCGCTGTCTCCTCTTCTATTTGCCATATCCCTGGAACCCTTCTTAGCTACAATTAGATTAAATCTAGATATAGAAGGGATAACAATAGGCCGGATACAATGCAAGATCTCAGCGTATGCTTATGATTTATTGTTTTCTTTGACCAATCCTGTAGTCTCCCTGCCAAACTTACTTAAGGAGTTTGAGAAATACGGGGCTTTGTCCAACTTTAAAATTAATTTCTCGAAGTCAGAGGCGATGAGAGTGCTACCGATACCACAGGCTCTACCAAATATAAGTACAAATTTTAAGTTTAAATGGACAACCGCATTGAATTACCTGGGGACTAGTATCCCGTTTGATCTCTCTCGTCTATACGAGAGTAACTTTTCCCCTTTACTTGTTAAAACCAGGGTGCAATTAGAGACTTGGAATAGAGGATTACACTCATGGTTTGGGAGGTGCAATTTGTTGAAGATGAACGTCGTCATGCCTAAATTTTTATACCTTTTCCAGGCCATACCGATTAGGATACCCCCTGCATATTTTAAACAAGTCCAAGCTCTCTTTACCCGGTTCGTTTGGGCTCATAAAAAACCTTGAATCTCTCACACCCAGCTCACGATGCCAAAACAATGTGGAGGCCTTGCATTACCAGATGTAAGGAGATATTACCAGGCGGTCCACTTGAGCAGGGTGACGGATTGGTGGCGAAATTATGAGACCAAACTATGGGTACAAATAGAACAATACCAGACAGATATTACCCTACAGACTGCGTTGTGGTGTGAAGACTCTTTACCTATTGAATTGAAATTACATCCACTAATAGGTAATACTTTGCGACAGAGTGCCCGAGCTATATCAAAACTCCCCTTAACAGATAGGACATCGCCTTTGACCCCGATACTGGGTAATCCTAGCTTCTCCCCAGGGCTCTCACCGGTACAATTTAAGCAACTAAGGACCTCCGGTCTTACGATGGCCTTTCAGTTTGTAATTAACGACAGATGGCCCACCATTCGGGAATTGATGGATACTGCAGGCCCTTTTGGACTTGCGTTCTGGAATGCGGTACAGTTGCAGCATTTTTTGTTGACCATTTTGAACCCTCAAAGTTATACTAGACCCTTGAATAATTTTGAGAAATATTGTTCGGGTACAGATCCGCTATCACAGACCCTTTCCAAAATGTATGCTCTCTTAAATACACCAGAACAACAACCCGATCTGCCCTGCATCGCAAAGTGGGAAACTGAATTAGAATGTACGTTCTCTCCGACTCAAAAACAGAATATGGTTAGCCTCTCCCTTAAGTCCTCGATTTACACCAAAATACAGGAAACTAACTATAAAATCTTGACAAGGTGGTACCTGACACCTGTTCGCCTGCATGCGATTTTCCCAGATATACCGGAACACTGTTGGAGTTGCGGCGAGGACAGGGGTACGATGCTACACATATTCTGGTCCTGCCCTAAATTGAGTGATTTTTGGACGACGGTGAGGAATACACTGCAACGATTTACTGACTTTCCGATCCCAAACGATCCAGCGTTCTTCTTACTTCATGTATCGATCTTAACCCCCCGGGTATATAAAAAATCTGTGTTGAGACATTTGATTAATGCAGCTAAAGCCTGCATCCCCATGAGGTGGAAGGCTCAGAATCCACCGACAGTAGTGATGTGGCTACGGAAGGTGGAAAACATAAATAAAATGGAAGACTTGACAATGACGGCACAGGATAGACATGAGACCTACAAAACGACATGGGCTAGTTGGAATATGTTTATACACTCGAAAGAGGGGAAAGAACTCTTAGAGAGTTAAAATAGTTAACATACTGATGCGAGCTGTGAGACTTATTATTCCTGAATAGATGGCGAGCTCAGTCTAACACCGTCCTTCTTTCCCTTTTCCTTTTTTTTTTTTTTCTGTTGTTTGTTTGTTATAAAAGAAATCAGGAGAATAGTGATTGATAATGGTAATTTCAAGATATAAATATTATTTAATGTGTATTGCAATGTACTGTTATTCCTGTGCTATGTGACTAGGAGGCTGTGTTATTGCCTTTTTCTTTCCCCCCCCCCTTTTTTTTTTATGTGTTTTCCTAAAAAAATTTAATAAAAATTATATTTGAAAAAAAAAACAGTAAATGGCTTCAAACATGCTTGGGAAAAACATAGATGTATACTAAGACAAAAAAGTCAACAAAAAAGAAAAACAACATAAAAACAAACAACAACACAAAAAAAAGCAAAAACACAAAAAAAAAGCAAAAACTGGCAGACTCGATGGACTACTCAATATTTTTCTGCCGTTGTTCTATCGAGAAGTGCCCCCCATCGAATAGTGCCTGCGCTTACGCACATCACAGGAGGCAGTTTCGACGGGAGAGAGAATATCACGGACACTATTAAAACCTGCCCTCCAACACAGCCACAAGACGCCCTGCAACAGCGAGGCATAATGCAACAACTACGGTGTCCCTCCGCTCTGTATATTGCTTTCAATAGTGTCTGTGAAATTCTGTCTCTCGTCAAAAACTGCCTCCTGTGATGTGCGCTTGTGCCATGGTCATGTCACTCCAGCTGATCGCCAAATCAGCTGGAGTGCGGCTCCGTCCTGAGCATGTGCGGGCACTATTCGATGGGGGGCACTTCTCGATAAAACACCGTCACTTTTCTATGTTTCTAACTTATACATGTGTACAGCACAAAATAGGTTCCATGCGCAGGACGACAGACAGAGATTTTTTTTTGTTTTTTGAACGCAGTACGGCCCTAATCTTTACAGACCTGTGTGAATGGATCTAGAGAAAACATTAGAACTGCGTTCAGATCCATAAAAATAAGTTTACTGATTAAAAAGCTGAATTTTTTGCAGCTTTGTGCATGTTTGTGTCCATTGCAAGCAGTCAGAATACTTTATTTTCAGCTCAGCAATACATAAATCCCAGAAGCTGATTGGTTCCCATGGACAGTTTTTTTTTTGTTGGCAATCTTTACATACATAAGTCTATAGTGACAATTGATATGTTTTCTTCTATGGGATTGTTGGACAGGAAATAAGGGATGTGTTCAACTTGGCTCTGCTAATCTCCTAAAATGCATCCATCAATGTTATTAAAGTGGAAGTAAACCGTCCTATCGTTTTCAGCCAAGGAAGCTGCCATCTTGACCTTTGTTTAATCTTCAACTGCCATCATGATGCTGCACATGTGACCAGTTATGACAACAGCCATTGGATGGTTTGACAGTTTGGTTGAAAGCACAACCAATGTGGCAGTTAGTATTTCCGGCATGCCGGGAATTTAACTGTTTTTTTAAACTGTTAAATCAATGGGTTTACTTCCACTTTAAGCCTGTGTTACATAAAACAATCTATGAAAAATGTATTTTATGTATAATAAATGTATATTTGTAGAATTAGCTACAATGTATAAAACAAATGGTTTAAATAGACAGCTACCTAAATTAGTAATAAGGTCTGTTTTTAGTAAAGAGTTATTATTAGAATTCAGGGATAAATATATAAAAGTTATAGGAATTTATGTAAATTGAGATCATGTGCTAATCTGTGATTATGGTGTAAGATATTTTTGTACACACAGCTGTTTTCTTGGGTGTAAATTCACAGATGAATACTATATAAAGAACTGGCAGCTCATGATTGCCTCCTTTGGGCAGTCCTCTTTCCCTGTGGCTGGCCATGGTGCCAGTGTCTTCCTCCTTGGGCTGGGGTAAAAGTTTTGCTGCTCTTGAAGGGTTTTTGCAGTACCAGAGTTGCCAACATTTAAAAAAATGATCAGAAGGGTCCCCTCACGGGAATCAAGAAGTATTTGCTCCCTGCTGTTGTTTTGCAACTTTCAAAGAACATCCGCAGGGCTGTCAATCCAACAAAAGGTGGACCTAATGGAGAACTGTTCTATTTTCACCTCCCTATAGACTTCAACCATCCTAATATCATCAAAAAATGTTTAAGCAGCAAGCCCATTATTAATTAGATGGAGAATGGAACTTAATGAGAACTACCATACCAAAAACATCAGGTTCTGTCTCCGAAATGATTATATGCAACAGCAATGCACATCAGAGCAGTAGTTCCGTTATTACACCAAGAGGGAGAGGACCTGATGGTAAGATAACATTCTACCATCAACTCTCATGCCTCGTACACACGACCAGGTTTTCTGATGGGAAAACTGCGATGAGAGCTTTTGGCCGGGAATCCCAGCTGTGTGTATGCTCCCTCGCAGTTTTTCCGATGGGAAAACTGCCAAAAACCGCCGGCAAAAAAAAGGGAACCAGCTTCTCTTTTTTCCCGTCGGGATTCCCGACTGACTTTTTTCCGTCGGAAATTCCGGCCGTGTGTACGATGCATCAGGCACCCTCCCCAAATATTACATCATATCAATACTGAGTTTTGAGACTGTCAGCATGTCTTAAAGCGGTAGTAAACTGCACTTTTTTTTTTTTGTTAAGCCCTGCAAGACAATTGCATAATGTGCTAGTATGTATTGCATACTAGCACATTATAAAATACTTACCTTAGAACAAGCCTTCCACGCTGTTGCCACTGAAGCCTGGTACACACTATGAGTTTTTTCCATTTTAACCCAGCAGATTTGAAGGAAAAAAACTGTCAGCTCTGGTCGGAGCTGCTGTACTAATAATCAGATGTTAGTACAGCGATCTCTCCCGGTGAGTTGTTGTGTTCTGACAGGGGGATAGCCAGAACAGTCTGGTGAGCGCTCTCAGGTATTGGCTGAGAGTGCTGATCGGGAGGCGGCCAGCTGCTGATTTTCCAGTATGCTCGTCCAACAGAAGCCGGCTGTGTAGGGGCAAGCTATGCCTTCATGGCAATTTCACCATCAGAGCCTGCTGTACATGATCTACTGGCTGAGAACAGTAAACTTTTGCCGTTATAAACCACTTTATAGTAATCAGTTATAAGGGGGTCATACTTCTTTGTTTTTGCAGCACAGCGATGTAAGTATACTTACACTTACAATGTCTCATTCTTTGTTTTTAAAAAAACAAAGTGGAGACAGGAGGACAGCTAAGTGATTTTCAGGACACTAAGCATGGTGCACTCATGATCCAATGTTAGTACAGCAATCTCCCCCCGCTGAGCTATTGTGTTGTGACAGAGGGGTACCCCCCAGAACACTCCGGCCAGCGGTTTCTGCCATTGGCTGAGATCACTAATCTGGAGCCGGCTGGCTGGCTGCTGGTTTTCCAGCATGCTTGGCCAACTTCTGTCGGATGAGCTGTCATACACACGGGCCGAATGTCGGACGTTATTTTCTATTTTTATTTTTTAACCTGCCGATGTCGCCCAGCATTCGGCCCGTGTGTACGTGGCTTGACAGGGCTTCCATCTTCACCCGGTCCTCCTTCCAGGTTCACATCGTCTGGCCATCTGATTGGCCATGCTGCCATCACATCACTCCCGAACATGCGCACGGGAATCACAGACCACAGCACGGAGCTCTGAAGGGATGGCATGGGTATGGTGCTCCTTCAGAGCCCATACAGTGTGAATATCCCCTAGGCTGTGCAGGTTTAGGAGATATTCACAGTACCTACAGGTAAGCCTCATTATAGGCTCACCTGTAGGTACAAGTTAAAGAAAAGGGTTTACTCCCACTTTAACAGATACTACACAAGTCTGTCCAACTTTAGAAAGGGTTCCTGCACTACTTTTTGGTCTGACTTCAATGCCACAGAGTGTAAAAAGTCACATCAAAGTCATATCCCAAAGTTGCACTGAAAGTCACGCGACTTTGAAGTCGGGTTAGCGTGAACCGAACCTTAAGCGGAAATCTTCCAAATGGGATACTTGTTGTCATCTGTTTAAGAGGGGATCTCTCCTACTTTGGAGACATTTCCTCTCACTTCCTTTTGTGTCTACAGGAAGTGAAAGAAAATCTCCCAAAGGGGACGCCGATGGCAAATAAAATATTCTGACAGAGGTTTTAAACATCTCATACTCAACCTAAAATGAACAAAAACATTGTGGCTTTATATATACTTACATTTTGTCAAAATGTATAAAATATTCCATGACTATTGTATAACAGATGTACATTGCTGCTTAACCCACATTCTAACTCCAACTTCTTACCATAACTTAAGTAACGAGACCACACTGAATTTGGAGTAAAATATAGGCCGTAGCAGCCTTATTTATTAAAACACATCTTTTTTCAAAAATTAACTCAAACACAACATAAACATCTGTTATCCGAAAACCCCATCAGTCCATCCTAGTGTTGGTCTTTGCAGGAACCTCAATTACTATTTTGTAAATACTGCATTGAGGTACTTCTCAATCTGATCATAGGCCTCAAGCTGACAGGCTGGCTCAGAGACGACCACTGACTGCAGTGCACCCATTACCATGAAGCCTAGTACACACGGCCGAGATTCTCGTCAGGAAAAAAACAGTCGTTTTTACTGACGAGATTCTTGACAAGAATCTTGTCCCGGCCGAGTGTACACACACTCCATTCAAAAGAACCGCCGTTCTTTTGAATGGAACGAACGCGGTGATGTCATCGACTACGACGAGCATGCGCTCGTCACATTCGATGCCGTCGCCGCCATCTTGCTACACCCTACCTATGCCTAGGAAGCTACCGCGCATGCGTCAAAGTCATTTCGAGCATGCGCGGGTTTCCACGGCGACAGGTAAGAATACACACTTTCGGGTTTCTCATCGGGAAACAGGCAGACGTGAATCCCGACGAGAAAATAGAGAGCTGGTTCTCTATTTTTCTCGTTGAGATTCTGGGCAGTTTTCTTGACGAGAAACCTGAAAGCCTCGTACACACGCACGGTTTACTTGTCGTTTCTTGCCGAGAAAACCGGGCGTGTGTACGAGGCTTAACATTCCAGTTAAACCTCCGTTAACTGAAATACCACCCTCAGGACCCATACCACCAATAGGTCCTGAACTCTTCCTTCGAGGTATCTTCCTTCACCCGCAAAGACCAAACACCCGCCACTGCCACGACATCCGGATCATACCATCCCTGTCTGGAGAAAAAACTGCATAAACAAACCATACAACACGAAACATAAATAAGGGAGGGTGGGTGGGAACTTTCCCTCACGCTGTGGTGACCAGGGGGAGGGGCCAACTCCTTTTACACACTCCTGCCCCTCCTACTCTACCTCTCTCCCAATAACAAACCTTCTACTATCCCTGTACCCTGAACCTTGTGTAGCGGGGTCTCTAAATTTAGGTAGGACACTCAGATGTGTAAGTATGGGAATAATGGACCATTTGTGTTCGTGGAGGATTGGACGGTGTAATAATCTCTTTGGCCTCTGGGTGGCGAGGTACCCGTAGGCTCAAGGTAGATTGGCGGTCACAGTGCTACCCTTTTTGTCCCTTTCCGGAGATGGTACGGCGAGGGCGGGGAACCTGCCGTGGTGTCGATGGGAGGAGATAAAAGGGGGAGACGCCCTAACCACAAGGTCTTCAGGAGGATCTTCTTCACGCGCCCAGGCACCTTAGGCCTGGGTGCGGGCGGTTTCGGATTCCGGCCCAGGCGCCCTAGGCCTGACCGGAATGGAGTTGGAGTCCATCCCAGGCACCTTCAGCCTGGGGTGAGGTACTGAACCAGGAGGCCTGGGGCCCAGTGACTTCGACTGGGTCCCGCGAGGGTGGAGAAGTCCGAGGGTCCCTGAAGTGGATGGGGCCCATGTCTGAGGTGAGGAGGCCGGGGAGGTTACCTATTCGGAGCAGCATCAACCCAGTGACGGATGGGCCTCTGGTAACTCTCTTGGAGGGACATCTTCCCCTGACAGGGGCCGCAGCGCAGCAAAGGTACTCCTATCTACATTCTCTTGAGTCGCTGGTAGAGACTCTCAAGTTCTAAGTCCTTTCTAGCTAAGGCTATAGTAACCGCTGGCGAGATCGCAGTGGTTTCGCTGACAACCAGGATAGTGCCTCGACCTGCTCATTCCCCGTATCAAAATGTTATCAAGTCGCAACCAGTTGGCTACTGAAGCACTGTTTATTGTGAGATATGCAATAAAACAAGAGTTGGACTGTGATCGGTGTGTGGAACTCTGGTTAATGGGAGCAGAGGGAAGTGTTGGCACAGCAGGACTTGATTCTAGACAAAAGCACACCGGCCCGAGGAAATATCTGGTACTGGCCTTCACCTCACCCACAGCTATGGGGAGGACATGGGCCGTAGCGCATCTCACCCTGTCGTGTGACATACCCCTAGACAAAAGAGATGGGGTGAGGCCGCTACACGTGGGGGCTCGTGAGTCCGGGGTGATGTGTGTTTTGACTTTGGAAGTAAGAATGGCTGTGTCTGGACTTTGCTGCTCGGAGGAGTTCCGAGCAGGTCGGCCATGTGATCGGCCAAAGTGCATCCCTGCTCAAAGTCGTGGAAATGACCCTAGGACGGGAAAGGCCCATGCAGAGGAGCGAGAAGAGGGAAGAGTCCAGCCGTGTGAAGTACATGTGGGGGCTTTTATTGCACTGCGCCATGAGGCACCCCGTGACTGCGCAGTTCGTGGGCGGAGCGTGATGGAAGCCCGCGAAAACGTGCAAGTCGTGGGAGGAGTCTGGCCATGTGGAGGAACTCACGTGGAGACTTCGGCGCGTGGTCAGTGTGTGATGGAGCAGCAGACAGTCGGGATGGCCTCAAGCTCCCTGTGGATTCCGGTTCCCTACCCCACGAAGATGACTACGTTCGCTGCTCCCCTTACAGACACGGGGATAAGACTCAGGCCCCGAGGACAGTTGGCTCTGTACACCTGCAGAGACATGGAGGCCCTCGGTGTGATCTTTCCCAGATGTTTGGGACTGGTGGTTCACCTGAAGCAATTCGGGCATTGCGAAGCATGCAAAGAGTTCTTGTTCGAGGTGGAGCCATCCACAGTAAGGCCCCGGGCCCTTCACCTCAACAGCATCACAGGTACCGCTACTCCGGAAGGGGAGATCCAGGCCTTTGCGGAGGTTCCCGTACGCACTGACCAGGGCGATGTGACTGCCCAATCAGAGAGAAAAATCCGAGGATGCTGCTTCGGTCACCACAGATTCTCTGCTCCCACCTCCGAAGAGGAAAGTCGGCTTGGTGCAGGCCTCCTGTGGTCGTGGAAGAGCTTCACCCTGTCGCTTGCCTGGCCTGGATGGATCCGGTTGGAAGAGTCCTGGACATTCCAGTTCTACAAAAGGTCAAGGTGAGCCAGGGGCTGGGACTGTGGTGGTGGTTGGAGGTGTCGGGGGTCCGCAGTCGGTGGAGCCCGCAAGGGAGGGTAGTACCACATCTACCAGAGACTACCTTCCCGCCGAGATGTATGACACTTCCGACCTAGAGTCACTGTCGGATTGTGGAGATGACGGTGAGATCGATGAACTGTTTCACTAGAAGGGCTCGGACAAACGCCCGTTACTTATGTTACGTGCACCGCAGGATTCCCCTATGTCAATAGGAGACAGCACGCCCCGGGTACAAGCCCCGGAGTCTACGAGGAAGTCTAGTCCTCAAATTACCTTCCCACAATCTACAACATCGCCCGTCTTGGTGGCGGGGATGCAGCGCGCATCACTACGAGCACCGAGAGAAAAGCCATCAGAGGTAGTGAAAGTACCTCGGCACCTGGAAGCCATCGTTTAACCCGGAGAAGGTGAGCGGGATGCCATGCCTCCTTTGGCCAGATTGCAACGACTTTTCTCACAGAGAGTCGCCCATGAGTATGGGTGGGAATATCCCTACTTGCCTCGGGACTTACTTTTTGAAGTTGAGGTCATACGCCAGAGATGGTATGACGAATTTGTTTGGGAAAAACTCAAAGTACCCCATGCACGAAGATATTTGTCCTGTTCGCCACCCGTGTCGAAAAAGTTTAAAGATTGCAGAGCAGACTGGATGTGGGGCCACCATATCCACGCAGACAAGGTGCGCATCTGCAGGAAAGATGGAGAGGACGCTGACTATTCGATTGAGGTTTTTGATAAGCATCTGAAGCCCTTGTTTTTGCCTGACCAGAGGTTTTATTTGTGAGAAGAGACTCACTTATTTTCCTGTGACAAATTTCCAGAAGTGTTCTTGCCGGAGCATCTGAACTGTACCCTAGTTTTTTATTTGGGTTTTTGTTTTCTACTCTTTGGAGGAATGAGAGCAGTTTTTTTTGTTTGTTCTCTCTTTCTCACAGTTCAAAGACAGACTTTGGGGGTAGAATTAGTGTAGGGACGCAGGAAGAATGAAGATTGCACCAAGTGTCATTACGGCGGGACTGTCACCAGGTGGCAGTGTTGTGCAACGGCTGTTTTTTTTTTTTACACGCGCACCACTTTATTCATTGGAGCGAGTGGGTCTATTGGCTGATGGATCCATTCATTCCAAATTAACACAAAATGTTAGGATGTTGTGTTTTCTTTTTGTTTCCCTTCTGCAGGAGATTCGTCTATCAAGACTACTGAGTGTGGGGTGGTTCTTGGATAGTGAAGGGAGGGATTGTATATGTGTACATGTTAGATGGTTTTAGGGAAAAGTTTTATTGTTTTATGTTCCCTTCCCCTTTGAGCAGGTCTTGGTATGGTTGAGGTTCAAAAATTTTATGTCATCACTCCATGGGAGACATAGGTTTGCACCAGACGCTGGGGACCAGCGTCAAATCACAGGGGGGAGTATGTAGCGGGGTCTCTAAATTTAGGTAGGACACTCAGATGTGTAAGTATGGGAATAATGGACCATTTGTGTTCGTGGAGGATTGGACGGTGTAATAATCTCTTTGGCCTCTGGGTTGCGAGGTACCCGTAGGCTCAAGGTAGATTGGCGGTCACAGTGCTACCCTTTTTGTCCCTTTCCGGAGATGGTACGGCGAGGGTGGGGAACCTGCCGTGGTGTCGATGGGAGGAGATAAAAGGGGGAGACGCCCTAACCACAAGGTCTTCAGGAGGATCTTCTTCACGCGCCCAGGCACCTTAGGCCTGGGTGCGGGCGGTTCCGGATTCCGGCCCAGGCGCCCTAGGCCTGACCCGAATGGAGTTGGAGTCCATCCCAGGCACCTTCAGCCTGGGGTGAGGTACTGAACCAGGAGGCCTGGGGCCCAGTGACTTCGACTGGGTCCCGCGAGGGTGGAGAAGTCCGAGGGTCCCTGAAGTGGATGGGGCCCATGTCTGAGGTGAGGAGGCCGGGGAGGTTACCCATTTGGAGAGTCTGGAGCAGCATCAACCCAGTGAGGGATGGGCCTCTGGTAACTCTCTTGGAGGGACATCTTCCCCTGACAGGGGCTGATGCGCAGCAAAGGTACTCCTATCTACGTTCTCTTGAGTTGCTGGTAGAGACTCTCAAGTTCTAAGTCCTTTCTAGCTAAGGCTATAGTAACCGCTGGTGAGATCGCAGTGGTTTAGCTGACAACCAGGATAGTGCCTCGACCTGCTCATTCCCGTATCAAAATGTTATCAAGTCGCAACCAGTTGGCTACTGAAGCACTGTTTATTGTGAGATATGCAATAAAACAAGAGTTGGACTGTGATCGGTGTGTGGAACTCTGGTTAATGGGAGCAGAGGGAAGTGTTGGCACAGCAGGACTTGATTCTAGACAAAAGCACACAGGCCCGAGGAAATATCTGGTACTGGCCTTCACCTTACCCACAGCTATGGGGAGGACATGGACCGTAGCGCATCTCACCCTGTCGTGTGACATACCCCTAGACAAAAGAGATGGGGTGAGGCCGCTACACTTGTTTCCACTGTCATGTCAGCCCTCCGCTCATTTCTTTCTTTTTTTCTTTTGCTCCGGGCTTTTCTGACTTAAAACAACAGAGATTCACTCAGTTTCACAGCCATCCAGTTACACATAGTTTATTAGGTTTTGCTGGCATAAAAATAAAATCTCAGTTTGTATAACCACCCCAGGTGTAAGTCATAGAGGGACAGTGTTTTGCACACAATGCTACATCAGTTGCCTAAAAATATGTATGCATTTTTAGTCATTTAAATATGAAATATTGCATTTGAAGACTATGTATTGTTGTATAAAGCCAGCATAAGGAGTGTGGCTACTTTTTCTATGTTTACCTCTAAGTTTCTCCTTTGTTGTAAAAGTCTTCTGGTTTACAGAGCGCAATAGCTCAAGTTGATATTTTTAAACAGCTATGTATGAATGAGAGCAGTGACTTCTTTCCCTTTTCCCTCCATATGGCTCTGCGTGAGGTTTCAGTAGTGTGCCAGGAAGGACATAAACATGATTATCTCTTTAGAAACTCATCAGTGCCCCTTAGTGGGGTATTAAAAAACAACTATAGATTTAGTTTAAAATGTTTTTCAACCTCTTGTGAAACAAAATGATGGTAAAAGACTATTCATCCTCTCCACATGCATCCTACTATGCTCCCTCTCCAGTCTCCACGCATCAGCGATCTGAGTCCTACTCTGCCTATGGTCACCTCCCCAATTCCAGTTTGAATGGCGCTCAGTTTCATAAAACCACTTCCTGTGAACCCAGGCTGTCAATGTTACAGGTGTGGAAATGTGCAGCGCTAATAAATGACCAGTAAATACGTCACTTTACATTGATAAAAGTGATCCAATACTCATACACAATATGCAATAATAATCAAAAGTTTTAGCCTTGAAAATTGAAATGCAAAAGTGTCCAAAAAAAACATCAAAAGAAAAAAGTTCCAAAGGTGCCGTGTCCAAAACTGATCTGTGACAATCAATAACTTCATATGTGTTATGGTGACATTTTGATAGAAGGTCCACCACCGGAGATATAAATGTGCTTACCGGAACGATTGAACTCAAGTAGGTGTATACCTAGTGAGTCAATCAGGCTTGTTGGTATGATATACCCCAGCAATACCAGGTTCACGGTCCGGATATGACCTCAAATGGATGTTGCAAAAGGATGTACGGGAATCGGGCATTCAGCCCCACCATTAAAAAGCAAGAAGGAGGTATATAGTGTGATACCGTAAAAAACCATTTATTTGTACAAGACAGAGGAGTTACACTCACGTTTTAGCAGTGAATAAAAGCGCTTATCTATACAATAGTGGTCTCAGCATGTCAATGTTACACCCCCTTAGCTAGCTCTAGATGAGAATAGGATGTATGTTGTGTGACCAGCTGAAAGATACCTGGAATTAGGGTATTTACAGTGCCTTGAATAAGTATTCATACCCCTTGAAATTTTCCACATTTTGTCATGTTACAACCAAAAACGTAAATGTATTCTATTGGGATTTTTTGTGAAATTTGTGCCCATTCTTCTTTGCAAAATAGCTCAAGCTCGGTCAGATTGGATAGAAAACATCTGTGAACAGCAAGTTTCAAGTCTTGCCACAGATTCTCGATTGGATTTAGGTCTGGACTTTGACTAGGCCATTCTAACACATGAATATGTTTGATCTAAACCATTCCATTGTAGCTCTGACAGTATGTTTTTATTCTAAGATTGCCCTGTATTTGGTTCCGTCTATCTTCCCATCAACTCTGACCAGCTTCCCTGTCCCTGCTGAAGAAAAGCATCCCCACAACATGATGCTGCCACCACCATGTTTCACAGTGGGGATGGTGTGTTCAGGGTGACGTGCAGTGTTAGTTTTACGTCACACATAGCATTTTGCTTTTAGGCCAAAAAGTTCAATTTCCGTCTCATCTGACAAAAGCACCTTCTTCCGCATGTTTGCTGTGTCCCCCACATGGCTTCTTGCAAACTGCAAATGGACTTCTTATGGCTTTCTTTCAACAATGGCTTTCTTCTTGCCACTCTTCCATAAAGGGCAGATTTGTGGAGTGCACGTCTAATAGTTGTCCTGTGGACGGATTCTCCCACCTGAGTTGTGGATCTCTGCAGCTCCTCCAGAGTTACCATGGGCCTCTTGGTTGCTTCTCTGATTAATAATCTCCTTGCCCGGCCTGTCAGTTTAGGTGGACGGCCATGTCTTGGTAGGTTTGCAGTTGTGCCATACTCTTTCCATTTTCAGATGATGGATTGAACAGTGCTCTGTGAGATGTTCAAAGCTTGGGATATTTTTTTATACCCTAACCCTGCTTTAAACTTCTCCACAACTTTATCCCTGACCTGTCTGGTGTGTTCCTTGGCCTTCATGATGCTGTTTGTTCACTAAGGTTCTCTAACAAACCTCTGAGGGCTTTACAGAACAGCTGTATTTATACTGAGATTAAATTACACACAGGTGGACTCTATTTACTAATTAGGTGACTTTTGAAGAATATTGGTTCCACTACATTCTAGCTAGGGGTATCCGAGAAAAGGGGGCTGAATACAAATGCACGGCACACTTTTCAGATATTTATTTGTAAAAAAATAAATAAAAAACATTTATCATTTTCCTTCCACTCCACTTATGTGTTGGTCTATCGCATAAAATCCCAATAAATCCCAATAAAATACATTTATGTTTATGGTTGTAACATGACAGAATGTGGAACATTACAAGGGGTATGAATACTTTTTCAAGACACTGTATGTATGCTAAAAAAAAAAAATAATTGGTTGCAGCGAGAGATGAAGTGAGTGAAGAGAAAGCATCGGGAGGAACTTTAAACTAGAGATGGGCTTTAAATATTTATTTAGAGAAAGTTTATAAAAAAAGATAAAACATCACTTTAAAATTGTTGAAAACAAAATAAAATCCCCCCTAAACCATTACGGTACCCCTTTGAATACAAATGGCAGCAACAGAGTATTTTAGCTTTTTGGCAATGTTAAACTATTAAAGGATTTTTCTTTTTAAAGCTAACACATGTGGAAATTTAAATCCAAATCCATAAAACAATATTGCATTATAGCACAGTGAATTTGACGTTCTGTTTCCTTAACCTGACTTATAGCTTATTTAGATAGAGGTAGTTCCGTGTCTTGGCCGGTTAAGTGAATGTACGAGTAAATACACATAATGGCAGAAAAAAGAACATTTCCCACCAGTGCTGCCATTAGTGGGAATTGAGAAGTCAGTACCCTTGTGTTCTCTGTAAAATAAATTATACAACAATGGTGGTCTACCTCATATTCTCGAGACGGCTGTGCATACAAGTGCTGCTTTACAGTCTGCATAATCTTTGCTCTAGAGGTCTCTACATGTTTCTACTCCTCTGAAAGTGGTCAGATGGCTACAGATAACAATTACTTGAGACAGGTTTCTCCGGTTGTGGAGTTTTAACCTCTGTCAATGCATGATTCTTTTTTGTCTGCAAGACAAGTTCCTGGTACTGCTGTAAAAGTGTTCTGCAGGCTCCTTGCACAAAGATTTTTCCCAGTTGTTGCGTGTGAAATATTCCCCACTAGATTCATTAATATGGATTACATTATTGAATTGTTTGAGGCGTGAACCAATGCAAATACAGTGCCAAAAAAACTCATAATTGTGTCTAAAAATACCACAAAGTCTATGTATAGAAGTTTTATTAATGTGGGGTCTCATTTCAAATGAACCTTTGCACCGTTCACAAAACACTTTCTCCATGTTCAGAAAAATGAAGTGACACTAAGACCAACGCTGTATCCTGGCCTAGGCCAACAAGGCCCAGGCCTAGGGCAGCACTTTGCAGGGGGGCAGCACGGAAAGAGTCCCCGCCGGCCAGCGCTACACTGTTAGTGTAGCGCCAGTCTTATTGGGCGGACTGGGCCAAGAGGCAAATTAGTCTAGCTCCCCCATAAAGCAGCCGCACTGCTTCCGGTATGCAGACGGCCGGCATTCTGCAACTGTGGGGGGGGGGGGGCGCTGCTTCTAATTTTGACTGTCCTATCATCCTGGACCACAAATGTTCCTCACTGTGCTACATGGTTATATCTTCTTAGTTGTCTCCATAAAATTATCAGAAATTTGTGCTTAAAGTAGAACTATAGGCAACACCTTTTTTTTCCATTTTGGATAGAGTAAGGGAGGGTTATAGTCCCTGTCAGTTTATTTTTTACTATCCCTGTCCCATTGCAGAGATTTCCCTTCACTTCCTGCCCCATAGCGGAACAGGAAGTGAGAGGAAATCTATGTAAATTAAGGGAATCCATTGCCCCCCCCCCCAGGCCCTCAGAACTAGTGTCCCCACTCAAAAATTTCAGGGCGGGTCTTAAACAGAAAGGGGTGTGGCCTTGACAGGAAGGGGTGGGTTTATATTTAAATTAGGGGGTGCACGAGTTTAGTCAGGCCTAGGGCAGCACAAAACCTAAATACACCACTAACTAAGACCCCTTTCACACTGAGTTTTTCAGGCGTTTTAGCGCTAAAAATAGCGCCTAAATACCGCCTGACAAAAATTCCTGCCCTCCAGTCTCAATGTGAAAGCCCGAGGGACCGCTCCAAAGTCCAGCATCTTTGGAGCGGTGAGAGGAGCGGTGTGTTTACCGCTCCTACACCGCTCCTTCCCATTGAAATAAATCAATGGGAAACCGCGGTAATACCGCCCGCAATGCGCCTCTGCAGAGGCACATTGTGGGCGGTATTAACTCTTTTTCGGCCGCTAGTGGGGGTTAAAACCGCACCGCTAGCGGCCGAATACCGCCGCAATTCTGACAGAAAAATAGCGCCGCTATACCGCCACCGCACCTCCCGCCCCGGTGTGAAAGGGACCTAAAGCCTCATACACATGATCGGATTTACATCAGACAAATCCATGGATTTTTGTCCGAAGGGCGTTGCCCGTGAACTTGTTCTGCATATAGACGGCAGAACTTTTTCAGCCAACATTCACGAAACGACGTGTTTTTTCTGCTCTTTAGCGCCACCCTTTGGGCAACTTCTGATAATGTTGTCTGATGGTTAGCATTGGCTCGGAGCATGCATGTTTGTACTTTGGATTTTAGTCCGACGGACTTGTGTAGACACGATCGGATAATCCGATGGAACACAGTTGTTGTCGGACAACTTGGGAGCATGGCCAGCCAACATTTGTTGTCGGAAATTCCGACAACAATTGTCCGATGGAGCGTACAGATGGTCGGATTATCCGGCAAAACACGTCCATCGGACAATTGTTGTCGGAATATCCGATCGTGTGTACGGGCCTTTAAAGTGTATAAAAAATCTTTTAGGACATGTTAAAATTACATTGGTTGAAAAGACGCTTTATCAGGCCTCAAAAAAGCATTTCCTATGTTATAGGGAACAATTATAAAAATCAATTGTACTTAAGTAGCACCTTGTAAAATTTGCATTTTGCCTTGAATTCCGACTAAAAAAAGAGTATTGTACTTCCTGTGCCTAGGCACCCTATTGCCGGGAGCCTCATAGTGGTTTATCTGCAGTGTGAATCTAAGCCTGCTGAGGTTGAACGAAAAAAAGACAGCTCTGGTCGGAGCCGCTGTACGAACAGTCCAATGTTAGTACAGCAAGCTCTCCCACTGAGCTGTTGTGCTATGACAGGGGGACGGCCCCCCGCCATTGAATGAGAGTGCTGATTGGGAGCCAGTCGGCTGCTGGTTTTCCAGCATGCTCACCTGACAGAAGCCACCCAAACAGACAGCTTCTGTTGGGCCGGCTGACATACACACGGGTCGAATGTCCGCTGGTTTTTATTAAACCGGCCAACATCTCCCGACATTCGGCCCTTGTGTACTAGGCATTAGGCACTGTGCCTTTGACTGCTAGACTTACAAGATTTGGGGTGAGGATTGTTGATGTCACTAAGGGGCTTTTCACTGTTCTCCTTACTGGAGAGAAATCTGTAAATGAAGACTTGTAGTGCAACGATCCCTCTGCTTACTTCCTGAACCGTTCCTTATGCTTCCTGCATTTTTCCCTCACCAGTCATCAGAGGGAAGATCAGTTCTGACATGAGGAGGCAAAGCCCTGCCTCTACCAAGATGGCTGCCTTCACATAGAGACACAGTATAAGGCATGTTAGGTCAGCAATGGCAAAAAGATCAGCCTACAGTTAATGCTCTTGATTAGTCTTTTGCCCTCTGCGTTTTTGGACGCAACGTCCACAGTTAAGGTTCTCTTGAAGGGTTTCTATATGCTTGGTTAATTGGAACCATTGTATTGTTTGTATAAGTGAGTAGTTTACAACTGTAAGCTTTGAACATGGCCCAGCTTCTTTTGTAGGGCATGCTGCGGTGCCCTACAAAAGAAGTTTGTAGGGCACCCCAGTTTCAAGTCAATAAAACAGTGTTGGACTTTTCCTGGTGTGGAACTCGTGTTACTGGAAACTAAGTGTCCCTGTCAGAGACAGCGGCAGTCATTCTCCACAGAGGAAGCTGAGGCTCCGGCCTAAAACGCAGACCCGAAGGTAAATGGTTTAGCTCATATCTCTGCATCCTACATCAGAGAGCCGAGCTGGTGGTGTTCATCTTTCCCCCTTCTCCCAGATACCCCTAGACGAGTAAGACCAGCCGTGAAGAGAGGGGAGAAGCTGGGAGAGGACCGCTACACAAATTTATTATCATGAATGAGGGCAGTTGATAGGGAAGAAACTGTCCCAAGAGCCTAAAAACTAGAACTCATGCCGCGTACACACGGCCGTTTTTCCCGTCGAAAAAAACGACATTTTTCCCATTCGACGAGAAAAACGATAGTCTGTGGGCTTTCTGTCGTTTTTTTCGACGAGAAAAACGGCATTAAAAACGACGAGAAAAATTAGAACATGTTCTAATTTTTCTCGTCGTTTTTTTCGACATGTTTTCCGCGGCAGTGTTTCCCATAGGGAAACACTGCCGCGGAGCCCACACACGGTCGTTTTTTTCGACCAAAAAAAAAATGACATTTAAAACGGCCGTGTGTGATGCCGCGTACACACGATCGTGATTCACGGCGGTGAAAACACCGCCGTGAATCACGGCATGAAAAAAAATGAAAAACGAGGGAACGGCATGTTCCCCCACACACGACCGTTTTTCCCGTAATTTTTTTCTTTGTCGAGAAAAACGAGCGTGTGTGGGCTCCGTGGCAGTGATTCCCTATGGGAAAACTGCCGCGGAAAAAAATGCTGGAAAAAACGATGAGAAAAATTAGAACATGTTCTAATTTTTCTCATCGTGATTAATGCCGTTTTTCCCGTCGGGAAAAACGGCAAAAAGCCCACAGACGATCGTTTTTCTCGTTCAAAGGAAAAAATGTCATTTTTCCCGACGGGAAAAATGATCGTGTGTACGCGGCATTAGGGGAACAAGCTGTTCCTCGTTTTTAACGTCGATTTTTTCGACGGTGTTTTCACCGTCGAAAAAATCGATCGTGTGTACGCAGCATCAGGCTCAGGCACGGTGAGTACAGTTAAATAAGGGCTCAATATAAATATTTCAGTAAACCTGCACAATTACAATGCTGGTAGTGTAAATGCTCAGATTATTGCATAAGCCTGATCACGATAGGTTCTAAAACTGTAAAAAACCTACACAGGTAAAACTGAGTATACAATAAAAAAATAATAAAATTATATTTATAGGCAACAAGTAATTGATAACGTTTGCTGGATTTACATTATGGGGCATATTTTTTATACATTGCCGTCTAGGCTAAACACCTTTCACAAGGTTTGTTCCCCCCCCCCCGGTAAGTAACTATCAACTCTAATCACTTGTTCCAACATCCAAATGGGGGGAAAAAAAAGAAGATTACATTATTTTACACATATGTAGCCAAGTCCCGGGCCTCTCCAGGCCTAATGGTGACCTCCAGAGTTAGGTACAGCTGACATCCTTCTATGTAGAGTGGGTTACAAGGCATGGTGGGTGCAATGCAAGGTAGATTAATGGGCGCCAGACACTTCTTGAATGCAAAGAGATTTATTGTCTCTTAACCAGAACTGTGGGAGAGAGGTTTAGGGCCAGGACACCCTTTAGTAGTTGAAATGTTAATTTAGAAGACTCCAAGACTTCTATAGGCAGACAGCCATGCAGGGCAAAGCATCCAGCAAGACACCACATCTGCATTAGTAAGACCGCTGTCTCCTATGGAAATAATCTTGAAACCGTTTCCAACAAAGGTTGTAATGAACTTATTCACTTCTTCTACAATCTCCTATAGTACATCTTCACTCAACTGAGCTCCCAGTCTTTCACTAGACTTGCTGATCCACTGCCACTGGATCCCCTGAGCTCTTCCAATCTTCTCACTGAGTATCTTCCTCAAGTGTCAACCCCACGTCCCTGCTGGGTCCCTAACTTGGCACTCACAGATACTCCTCAAGCGTCACCCCACTAGCGTAGGCATGGCACACAATATTGCTCTGCAAGCGTCACCTCTGCTGGCTGGGTCCCTGGCTTGACATCTGCTGAAGTTTCCCAATTCTTCACCGTCCCCGGTTGGTAAGAATACTGCTCTGGTACTTGCTTCAGCTACTCATAATGGTCCCTGGTAATAAGGCGGATGGTCCCTTAAGCCCTGTACACACGATCGGATAACCTATGGATTTTCGTCTGATGGATTTGTCCATCGGAAATCCGATGAAACTGTTTCTCATCAGTCTTGGCCACACACCATCAGTCAAAAAACCGACCGTTCCAAACGCGGTGACGTAAAACACTCCGATGAGCCGAGAAAAATTAAGTTTAATGCTTCTGAGCATGCGTCGACTTGATTCTGAGCATGCGTGGGTTTTTTAACCGATGGACTTGCCCATAGACGATCGGAAATTCCCATCGGTTTTTTATCCATCGGAAAATTTTAAAACAAGTTCTATTTTTTACAACCGATGGGTACCATACACGATCGGTTGGTCTGATGAAAACCATCCATCGGACGGTTTTCATCAGTCAAACCGATCGTGTGTACGGGGCTTTAGTGGCAACAGCTTCCCCTCTACCTCCGACCACGACAGGTTCTCCGGCCGGCAGAACCGTGACTTCTGGTTGGACTGCAAGCCGCAATCCCAACCCTACGCTGCTCTCTTGCTTCTGGATAGGCCATCAGACAGCCTAGCAGCCAGATATCCCCAGGATAGGTCTTAGGCTCTGGCCTAGCAGCCTGGGGCAGCACAACACGTCCACCCAGACAGCCGTCCAGGTGGCACAGAAAAACTCAGATCACCTGACCTCACCCAAATAGGCTCTCCCAGCAGGCCAATGGACCTAAGAAAATCCCTGCCCATTGGCTGAGATCCCCATTCATTCCTAATCTGTCCTTGCAATGCCCCTGTCTTATCTAATGCCACCAGATACCGGGCCATCTAGTGACAGAAGTGAGAGGTGCACCAATTCCAGAATTAGGGCGAAATCAATTGATCTCCTATCAATTGGCCAAGGCAACTATCACTTGGCAAATAAATTTACTAGCAAACCCTAGCAATCAGGGTGCTACACATAAAACGTCTGTATTCACAGTTGTACAATTTTGTTTTCTATCTCCATGTTATGGTAAACACTTTCTCTTTATGATGGAAAATGTTGTTTCCTAGTGAATAAACAAAAAGTAAAAGAAAAAAAAAGAAAGCATAACCCAAGATCACCTTACCTTTCTGTTAATATAAGGGCTCATATGCACAGCTGCCTGGGGCCATACAAGGTAAAGTTCTATGGTATTTGCTTGCCTGGGAGCCATGGGTGCTGCATACATCCACCCTATAGACATGAATGGCTGTATGTGCTTGTATTCAGGTATACGTCAGTACTTGTGTGAATCTACACATGCGTACAGATGTGAATCCCCAAACATAGAAGGCAGTCATTTGCATGAGTCCTAAATGTTATAAATAAGGTATATTTTATATATACACTGTGTATATATATGTAGCGGGGGTCTAAATCTAGGGGGAGCACCTGGGTGGTAGTATGATCCAGGATGTACCAATCATGAGAGGGTTTAGACCATTTAAGTTGTGGAGGACTTTGGTAGTGTGCTGTTCTCCTTGACCTGTGGGTGGCGATGTTGTCCTGAGTCGAGGTAGAACCACTGCCATAGTGCTGCACCCTTTTTGTCCTGCTCTGGCAGTGGTACAGCGGGGCGGGGAACCTGCTGTGCCGGCTGGGGGGAGGGCATAAAAGGGGGTAGACGCCCTCGCCACGAGGTCTTTTTGCTATCCCGCGCCCAGGCACCCTTGGCCTGGGTGCTGGCGGTCCGGAGTTCCGGCCCAGGTGCCCATGGCCTGGTCGGAGCAGTGTTGGCGTCCATCTCAGGCACCTTAAGCCTGGGGTGAGGTACTACACCGGAGGCCTGGGGCCCAGTGACTTCGACTGGGCTCCGCAAGGGTGGATGAGTCCGAGGGACCCTGAGGGGGATGGGGCCCGTATCTGAGGTGAGGAGGCCGGAGAGGTTACCCTTCTGAAGAGCACGGAGCAGCATCAACCCGGTGACAGAGGGGCCTCTGGTAACTCCCTTGGAGGGACATCTTCCCCCTGACAGGGGCCGCAACGCAGCGAAGGTACTCTAGTTCATGTTCTCTAGAGTCGCTGGTAGAGACTCCGAAGATTCAAGTTTTCTCTCAAGCCGATGGCTGGAGCAACTGCTGGTGAAACCACAGTGGTTTAGTTTGATTGTTAGGACTGTGCCTCGACCTGCTCACCCCACCGTATTGAACTTTTTTATGGGTCCCAACCAGTCGGCTGACAAAGGACTGTTTATTCGTGTGCTATAATAAACAAGTGTTGGACCCTTATCGGTGTGTGGTACTCTGGTTAATGGGAGCGAAGGGAAGTGTCAGCACAACAGACTTGGCTTTTAAAGAAACACACAGGCCCGAGGAGAACAACAGGTACTGGCCTTCACCTCACCCGCTGCAATGGGGAGGACATGGGCCGTGGCGCATCTCACTCTTGCATACAAGATACCCCTAGACAAGAGCTATCGGATAACCGATTCACGAGAGAAGGGAGTGAGGCCGCTACACGTGGGGGCTCGGAAGTCCGGGATCGTGTGTGTTTTGACTATGGAACTGAGAACGTCTGTGTTTGAACTTCGCTGCCCGGAGGAGTTCCGAGTGGGTCGGCCATGTTACTGGCCAAAGTGCATCCCTGCTCAAAGTCATGGACATGACCCTAAGACGGGAAAGGCCCATGCGGAAGAGCGAGAAGAAGGAGAAGTCCAGCCGTGTGATGTACTACATGTGGGGGCTTTTACTGCACTGCGCCATGAGGCACCCCGTAACTGCGCAGTTCGTGGGCGGAGGCTGGTGAAAGCCTGCGAAAACGTGCAGATTATGGGAGGAGTCTGGCCATGTGGGGAGATACACGTGGAGACTCCGGCGCGCGAGGTCAGTGCGTGATGGAGCAGCAGATAGTCGGGATGACCTCAAGTTCCCCGTGGATTCCGGTTCCCTACCCCACGAAGATGACTGCTTTTGCTGCTCCCCTTACAGACACGGGGATAAGACTTAGACCCCGAGGGCAGTTGGCTCTGTACACTTGCAGAGACACGAAGGCCCTCGGCGTGATCTGTCCCGGATGTTAGGGACTGGTGGTCCACCTGAAGCCATTCGGGCATTGCGAGGCATGCAAAGAGTTCTTGTTCGAGGTGGAGCCATCCACAGTAAGGCCCCGGGCCCTTCGCCTCAACTGCCTCACAGGTACCGCTACTCCGGAAGGAGAGATCCAGGCCTTTGCGGAGGTCCCCGTACGCACTGACCAGGGCGACGTGACTGCCCAACCAGAGACTGAGAAAGAAAAATCCGAGGATGCTGCTTCGGTCGCCACAGATTCCCTGCTTCCACCTCCGAAGAGGAAAGTCGGTCTGATACAGGCGTCCTGTGGTCGTGGTCGAGCTTCACCCCGCCGCTTTCCGGGCCTGGATGGATCCGGTCGGAAGAGTCCTGGACATCCCTGTTCTTCCAAAGGGCCAGGTGAGCCAGGGGCTGGGACTGTGGTGTTGGTTGGAGGTGTTGGGAGTCCACAGTCGGTGGAGCCCGCCAGGGAGGGTGGTTCCGTGTCTACTGGGAACTACCTACCCGCAGAGATGTACGACACCTCCGACCTAGAATCGCTGTTGGACTGTGGAGATGATGGTGAAATTGATGAACTCTTTCACCGCAAGGGCTGGGACAAAATGCCATTGCTTGCGCTACGTGCACCACAGGATCCGCCTATGTCCACAGGAGACAGTACGCCCCGGGCGGAAGCCCCGGAGTTTACGAGGAAGCCTAGTCCTCTGCTTGTCCTTCCACCACCCGCAGCATCACCCATTCCGGTAGCGGGAACACAGCGCGCATCACTGCGGGCACCAAGACTCAAACCTCAGGAGGTAGTTAAAGTACCTCGGCATCCAGAAGCTATCGTTCCGCCTGGAGAAGGTGAGCGGGCCACGATGTCACCTTTGGCCCGACTACAGCGGCTCTTTTGTCAGAGGGTTGCCCGTGAATATGGATGGGAATACCCCTATTTGCCTCAGGACTTACTTTTTGAAGTCAAGGTCTTGCGGCAGCGATGGTATGACGAGTTTGTCTGGGAAAAACTCAAAGTGCCTCATGCCCGCCGGTACTTGTCCTGTTCACCATCAGTGTCTAAACAATTCAGGGACTGCAAAGCGGAGTGGATGCTGGGCCGTCACATCCATGCAGACAGGGTGCTTATCTGCCGGAAGGATGGAGAGAACATTGAATATAATGTTGAAACTTTTGATAAGCATCTGAAGCCCCTGTTTTTGCTGCATCCAAAGTTTTACTTGTAGGAGAAGAAAGACTCCTGTGTGCTGTTGCACTTTTGTTTACTGCAGAACTCCCTTGAACACAAGGACTGTGCCATAGTTTTTTATTTGGGCTTTTCTACTCTTTGGAGAAATGGGAGCTGTTTTTGTTTGTTCTCCCTTTTTCTTCATGCATCAAAGGCAAAGACTTTTGGGGTAGAATCAGAGTAGGCACACAGCCAGAAGAAGGAAGGTTGTCTGGAAGATTCAGCCAAGTGGCATTACTGCAGCACTGTCACCAGGTGGCAGTGTTGCGCAACGGTTGTTTGTTTTTTTAACACTTGCACCACCTTACTTATTGGAGCGAATGGGCCTCTCGGCTGATAGACCCATTCATTCCAAGTCACACAAATGTGTTAGGATGTTGTGTTTTTTTTGTTTACCTTCTGCAGGAGATCCATCTGTCAAGGCTACTGAGTATGGGGTGGTTCTTAGACAGTTATTGGAGGGATTGTATATGTGTACATGTTCAGATTGTTTATTGGAAAGTTTATTACTATATGTTCCCCTTCCCTCGAGCAGGTCTTGGCACAAATTGGGATTTAAGTTTGAGGGATGGCCTCTGGGGTCAAGCTTATGTTACCACTCCTTGGGAGACATGGGTTTGTGCCAGACGCTGGGGACCAGCGTCAAATCACTAGGGGGAGAGTGTAGCAGGGGTCTAAATCTAGGGGGAGCACCTGGGTGGTAGTATGATCCAGGATGTATCAATCATGAGAGGGTTTAGACCATTTAAGCCGTGGAGGACTTTGGTAGTGTGCTGTTCTCCTTGACCTGTGGGTGGCGATGTTGTCCTGCCGTAGTGCTGCACCCTTTTTGTCCTGCTCTGGCAGTGATACAGCGGGGCGGGAAACCTGCTGTGGCGGCTGGGGGGAGGGCATAAAAGGGGGTAGACGCCCTCGCCACGAGGTCTTTTTGCTATCCCGCGCCCAGGCACCCTTGGCCTGGGTGCTGGCGGTCCGGAGTTCCGGCCCAGGTGCCCATGGCCTGGTCGGAGCAGTGTTGGCGTCCATCTCAGGCACCTTAAGCCTGGGGTGAGGTACTACACCGGAGGCCTGGGGCCCAGTGACTTTGACTGGGCTCCGCAAGGGTGGATGAGTCCGAGGGACCCTGAGGTGGATAGGGCCCGTATCTGAGGCGAGGAGGCCGGAGAGGTTACCCTTCTGAAGAGCACGGAGCAGCATCAACCCGGTGACAGAGGGGCCTCTGGTAACTCCCTTGGAGGGACATCTTCCCCCTGACAGGGGCCGCAATGCAGCGAAGGTACTCCAGTTCATGTTCTCTAGAGTCGCTGGTAGAGACTCCGAAGATTCAAGTTCTCTCTCAAGCCGATGGCTGTAACAACCGCTGGTGAAACCACAGTGGTTTAGTTTGATTGTTAGGACTGTGCCTCGACCTGCTCACCCCACCGTATTGAACTGTTTTATGGGTCCCAACCAGTCGGCTGACAAAGGACTGTTTATTCGTGTGCTATAATAAACCCTTATCGGTGTGTGGTACTCTGGTTAATGGGAGCGAAGGGAAGTGTCAGCACAACAGACTTGGCTTTTAAAGAAACACACAGGCGGAGGAGAACAACAGGTACTGGCCTTCACCTCACCCACTCCAATGGGGAGGACATGGGCCGTGGCGCATCTCACTCTTGCATACAAGATACCCCTAGACAAGAGCTATCGGATAACCGATTCACGAGAGAAGGGAGTGAGGCCGCTACATATATATATATATATATATATATATATATATATATAATATATATATAATTTTTTTTATTATTTAAAAGTTTTAGGCATTTAAAAATATTTTGCTGTCGTTTACAGCAGTTTGTTCCTACTGAGGGGATGGCACAATTTTTTTTTTTCGTTGTTGTTGCAAAGGAACATTGTAACTATGCAAGAAAAATCTGGAATTCAACTCTAAATAAACACGGTATTTGCAGGGGGAAGCCACCGAAGCTGCCTGCGGCCAAGATGGGGTAAGTGCAGGGCTGATGGACGGACGAACGAGCGAGTGACGGGGGGGATGGGGGGTTTGGCCGACTGACCGACCTGAGCGACAGGGGGGGTTGACCGATCGAACGATGTGGGGGGGTTTGGGTTGGGGAGGTCTATTGTTTGCCACCCCCCAGCACCAGCCGCCACGGATTGCTATTAAAACAGCTAATTTATTTTGACACCATTTATGTGGATGGAGGAATCTGTTTCTCTTGTTCAGCCCGCAAGCTATCTGTAATTTAATAACAAATTCCAATTTGTGGCTCTTTGGACATGCAGCGCTCACACTTGAGGCCCTTTGTACTTACTGGGTTGATCACCATTGCACTAAGACAATGCAGCTCCAACGCACATACGTTGTAATGCACCACTTGGGCGATGCTTTGGATTCAATACTATTTGTTTGTGCACTGGTGCACAGTCATGTTGGAACAGGAAGGGGTCAGTCATCCCCAAACTGTTCCCACAAAGTTGAAACATGAAATTGTCCAACATGTCTTGGTATGCTGTCGCCTTAAGGTCAAACATACCTATAGACACACCTTGTGGACAGCTTTCCCAGAAGAGTTGAAGCTGGTATAGCTGCAAATGGTGGGCCAACTCAATATTGAACCCTACGGACTAAGACTGGGATGTCATTAAAGTTCATGTGCGTGTAAAGGCAGATGTCCCAATACTTTTGGTAATTTAGTGTATTAGTAAGTAGTTGTAACAGTTCTTTAATAAAATGCAATTAATTAATGTTCTGATGTGCTGTGTACAGTGGTCATTTATTAGTGTACATAATCTTGTAAACTGTCCCAGATGTAAATACATTTTCCCGGATTCTGTGAGAGATCATACAGGCAGCACAGACTGAAAAAGACGCCAGTGAGCGCCTGATGTCCATTTGTTGAAGTTTCTTCTAAATTAAGATTTTTTAAAAAAAATATTATTACTAGTATTTTGTTGGCTTAAAATATATTCCCCTCATAGATGCACAAATGCTGACCTAGTAAGGTGGGCTTGTATGATTTATGAATAAGTCATTTTTTTAATCCGTGTGTTTGGAGTTTTGTTAGGTCTGCAACTATTCATCTTTGTCTATGTGATGTCTGATCCTGACCACATGCACATTCTTGACAGCACCGCACTGAGCTTTGCTGCCCTCTAGAGGCAGATTTGCAGTAATTGTTTAACACTGAGAACGAGATTTATACTGAGAATAGTTTTACTTTTGTTTGCTCCACTCTCAGTACAGTAAATCCCAATCTGAAACAGTAGAGATAGTGTGTTAAAGTGAAATTACACCTAAAAAAACACTGACAGGTAGAATTTTTTTGACCGATTAGACCCTATTGAAATCTTCTGTTATAATTGTTTCTTCCTGCTTGTCAGCACTTATGTACATAGCTCCCAACTGTCCCTGATTTGGAGGGACTGTCCCTGATTTGGAGCAATGTCCCTCTGTCCCTCTTTTTCTCCTCATTTGTTCCTCATTTTGGCCTGATCTATATAGATGTATATAAAATGCACTTTTTATCTTTCAAAAAGTGTTTCCCAGTGCTAAACCTTTCATCTGATTTTTATATTGCTGCATTTGTAAATTCCAAAAGCCAAAATAAAGGAATAATAGTGGTAAAAAAAAAGCACTTGTGGCTTTAACCAATCTTGTATTTTTTGTACAATTCTCCTTTAAGGGGGCATGGCAAGGGGTGTGTCCTATGCCTGCCTACTTTTGCTGATAGGTGTCCCTCATTACCATCTCAAAAATTCGGGAGGTATTCTTACATACACTGAGCCGTGCATGCCGGCTCATTGTGCATTTATGTCAGCGGTCTGCCATGATGATGGGACTCCAATGCACATGCTCGGAAGTGACGTCATTGCAGCCCGGCCAACTAAGTGACCTGAAAAGTCGGAGCCCAGAGGAAAGATGGGGAGAAAATAGCAGTGTCTGTGACAGGCGGTAGCACTGACAGAACAGCAGTGGAAGGTAAGTCTGCCATAATGTGCTATTATATGCTGTGCATAGTAGTACATAATGGCTAAAGGCCCAAGGAAAAAATGGTAAAGGTTTAATTCCGCTTCAAAGCTGGAATCTGGGAAAAGTAAATATTAAGAACAAGAGTCATGTGTATTCGCATCTTGGTGTGTTTTGTAAATTTCTTCCGGATCTGTGCAGTGATCTAGAGTGACTCTTTGCCTCTGTGCAGGAGCGTCCTGTAATAAAGACCGGTCACTGCTGCTCTCTCTACTTTTGCAGGATGACTGGTCTTGTCTCCGCCCCTCCTGAAGTTTTCTGCAAGCAGCCTATAGTGGGTGGACTTTAAATGTATTTTTTTTTACAGTATTTAATTAATGGCACATGTACTGTAGAAAAAAATCTGGTTCTTATTTCAATGACGTATTATGAGATAGGAAACAGTTGAGTGACAAGCACTGTAAATGACTGACAAGTGTCAGTGCTGGATTTATATCTCAGGAGTCTGTGGGACCTCTGGCACCAGCCCATACCCAGAGCAAATTTCTTTCCTGCAACCACAGGTGCAAATTTTGTTTTTGGGTTTGAATAGGCTTAGATCCCAAGTTTAGCTTAAAATAAAAACCAAAAAATCAGCACAAGGGATATACAGTAACTTACAGTTAGTATGATGTGTCCCTTATGTTGATTCTTCTCCTTTCATTAGATAATCTTCCTCCGTTCTAATGACTGGTGAGTACAATTTTGGTTTTGGGCTAAGTTTTACTCTAGCTCATTATGAAATACTTACCTTAGATCAAAGCTGTTGCAGCGGTCCCCGCACAACACTGTGACCGGTGACAAGTCTCCCGGAGTTATTTCCGGGTTCGCGGGCTCCGGCGCTGTAATTGGCTGGAGCCACGATGATGTCACGGCACGGCTACTGAAGAAACGTCGCGGCACAGCTACTGAAGAAACGGCACATGCGGATACAGTGAATATCTCCTAAACTGCCTTATTATAGACTTACCTGTAGTGAAAAGTGGTGTAACAGGGTTTACAAACACTTTAACCCCTTGTTTGCATACTCATCTCTTCTGGTGAGAAAGCTCTGCACCAAAGTCTAACCTCCCCTGTGTTAAAACATCCCAACATCATAATCTACTTTGATTTTACTGTGTCCCTAGTAACTCTAGGATGTCACATTATGCTAGAAATGTGTTCCTAGGTGTAACTTGCTCTTTGTATCCAAATACTCATTGTCCTATACACAGCAACTTAAATGACCAATAAGTACAGACCACATTAGCTTTATGCAAGACCCTAAAGCCAGCCATACATGGGTCGAGTTCTGAACGAATTTTCTTTCGAAAATCTTAATTATGAAATTTTCGCTCGAATTTCATACCATTAGTGGGCCGTAGCAATGGACGTTTTTCGTGCGGCCATCGAATTTGAGTGATCGGACATGTTGGAAAATTTTTGATAGACAAACAAATTTCGAATCAATGATGGGAGAATTGTGTGAGAAATACAATCGAAAAAGAAATGCGCATGGGCTGTGACATGGAAAGAAAAGAAGATTCCTGGCCACAAAATGTATTTTCTGTAGGTGAAATCGAAGTCTTGGTTGGTCGAATTTCAAAATCAACGGTGGCACCATCAGTCTATAACAGTGTTCCTCAAGGCGCCCCAACAGGTCATGTTTTCAGGATTTCCCTCAGATGAAATGGCTGTGGTAATTACTAAGGCAGTGAAACTTATCAAATCACCTGTGCAAAATAATGGAGAGCCTGAAAACATGACCTGTTGGGGCGCCTTGAGGACTGGAGTTGAGAAACACTGGACTATAAAACACACACAATTTCTGATTTTTGATCAACAAATCGTTCAAATTTCAACCCATTTGTGGCCTATAGTAATGAAATTTTTTATCAGATGAATACAGTACAGTACTGTGATGTCTGTAAAGACAGATAAACATTTTCACATCTTTTATGCCATACTTGAGTTGTGAGTTTATTACTATTTTTATTACCTTCCTACCTGAGAAACACCCTACAACGTCTAATTATACTTAGGGAGACAGCTATGTCTACAGCTAATTAGATAACCTGTAAGAAGTGATTTCTAGTGCCACCTGTCTGACCAGAGTATGTCTTCCTAAAGGCAGCCATAAACATTATACAGTGGTTGAACATTAGCAAACAACTAATGTGTGATAGGATATCTCTTTTCCTCAACTTGCACATAACTATGTTTTATATACCTTACTAGTCTGTTCCTATTCTGCTGAAACATTCATATGCCGAATGTCAAATAGCCCTTTCATCTCATTGATGAGAGCCATCCCAATAATATCTAGAACAGATAAATGTACCATTTAGGCTGGCCATAGATGGACTGAAATTCGACCGGTTCAGTAGAAACCAGCTAAATTTTGATCCCTCTGTGGGCAGGCTGGTTGTACTGAAGTTGATCAATTGACTTCAGTACAACCAGCCTGTGGATTTTTTTCGTTTGATCACTGCCAATGGCTATAGACCAGTGGCTCTCAACCTTCCTAGTGCCGTGACCCCTTGATAAAATTTCCCAAGTTGTGGGGACCCCAAACAGTAAAATTATTTTCGTAGCGTGAGTTGTCAGCACTCAAGGCAAGACAAGTAATTTGCGCCCCTAACCAACGTACATTTAGCACTCCCTGAGTCCCTTCCACTCGTACAGTATTAAAACCCCTTAGAATACATTTTAGTATGTGCCACTCTTTGTTCTCCTTTCTTTCCCTTTTATCCCTCTCTATCCTTACTTCTTGTCCCCCCCCCCCATTCCTCTCTAGCCGTTTTTATTGTTCTTTTTATTCTCTCTTCCTTTTTCTTTGTCCCTCCCCCTCTTTTCCTCTCCCTTCCATGTATTCTCTATTTTTATTCCTTCTCTTACTCCTTGGTGGGGGGTGGGATGAGTGTCAATACTGGGGTTGGAGTTCTGATCGGCCAACTTAGGTGCTCTTGATCAAAGTTATCTGCTGATCTGAGAACTGTAGTGGGGACTTTTAATTGCAACTATAATCACAGGTAGTGTTACTCACGGTGTCTCAGACTTTGTGGTGTCTTGTAGCAGTGACACCTATGCCGTAATCAGCAGATAGGATCTCCCTCGGCCCCTCCCACTTCACATTCCTCACCAGTCAGCTGACCTCTAGTCTCTGCCCCCCAGCCATGCCGTGAACTGAATGGGCAGCTGCGAAGAGGCTGAGTGGGTGGCCATGTGCTCTAGGAACAGCCCAGCTAGGCAGCCATAGGCTCGAAGGAACAGCCCTGCTGGGTGGCCACAAAAATGCTGGGGGAGCAGTGCGGGCTTCAGGAACAGCCCAGGATTTGGTGACCCCTGGCAAATCATCATTTGACCCCCGAGGGGGTCCCGACCCCCAGACCAAAAATTGCCACTCCAGGCAGATTACGTTTTGGAAAGATGTTTCTCTCTCAGAGACCAAGGGTGCCGGCAATGCACATAGCAATGAAAACAAAAATGGTGAGGACAGCCGCACTCCAATCCAACGTATGTTTATTGAAGAAAGACAGGCACTACAAAAACCAGCATAAACCAGGACAGCTGACGCGTTTCACACTTGTTCACTGCTATAGACGCAAGCAGTGATCATTGTATTCTGACAGCTGAGAAGCCTCCCCCTGTCAGAATACAATAGCTCCGTGGCAGGGATTTCCCCATCAACACTGAATTTGTTAATGAGGGAATCGAGCAATTTTTATTTCCTTCAACCTGTAGTTGAAGGAAAGGAAATTGGTTAATGTAGACATGCCAATTGTTTTCTGATCATGCTTCAATCAAACATATGGGGTAATGAAACTCTAATGCCTCGTCCTCACGACCGGTTTTCCCGGCAGGAAAACTGGCATGACAGTTTTTCGCCAGGAAAAACGGGCGTGTGTATGCTAAATTGCAGTTTTCCCGGCAGGAAAACCGCCGGGAATCCCGGTAGGAAAAAAGAGGTTTCCTGCCGGGATTCCCAGCGTTTTTTTTCTCGCCAGTCTTCCAATGGTAAATACTGCGAGGCAGTGCCGATGGAGCATACACACAGCCGGGTTTCCCGATCAAAGCTCTCATGATAGTTTTCCTGCCAGGAAAACCGGCCGTGTGTAGGGGGAAAAAGCTACTGAGCAGGTTCTCCGTTTTCCCCCCGGGATTCCCGGCGGTCTTTTTACTGCTGGGAATCCCGACATAAGGTTTTTTTCATACCTCACCCTGGAATACCCTATTTCTAGATAACTGTAATCGTATTTAGTATTCCTCCTAGACACAAAATTACTTGAAAAAGTATTCCTAACCCTTGAAATGTTCCACATTTTTCCATGTTACAACCATAAACGTAAATGTATTTTATTGGGATTTTATGTGATAGACCAACACAAAGTGGCACATAATTGTGAAGTAGAAGGAAAATGATCAATTATTTTGATTTTTTTTTTACAAATAAATATCTGAAAAGTTTTCTCCGATACCCCTAACTAAAATCTAGTGGAACCAATTGCCTTCAGAAGTCACGAATTAGTAAATAGAGTTCACCTGTGTGTAATTTAATCTCAGTATAAATACAGCTGTTCTGTGAAGCCCTCTTAGGTTTGTTAGAGAACCTTAGTGAACAAACCGCATCATGAAGGCCAAGGAAAACACCAGACAGGTGAGGGATAAAGTTGTGAAGAAGTTTAAAGCAGGGTTAGGTTAGAAAAAAAAATATCCCAAGCTTTGAACATCTCATGGAGCACTGTTCAATCCATCATCCGAAAATGGAAAGGGTATGGCACAACTGCAAACCTACCGAGACATGACCATCCTACTAAACTGAAAGGCTGGCAAAGAAGAGCATTAATCAGAGAAGCAGCCAAGAGGCCCATGGTAACTCTGGAGGAGCTACAGAGATCCACGGCTCAGGTGGGAGAATCTGTCCACAGGACAACTATTAGTCGTGCACTCCACAAATCTGGCATTTATGGAAGAGGGGCAAGAAAAAAGCCATTGTTGAAAGAAAGCCATAGGAGGTCCTGTTTGCAGTTTGCAAGAAGCCATGTGGGGGACACAGTAAACATGTGGGAGAATATGCTCTGGTCCGATGAGACTGAAATTGAACTTTTTGGCCTAAAAGCAAAATGCTATGTGTGGCGGAAAACTAACACTGCACATCACCCTGAATACATCATCCCCACTGTGAAACATGGTGGTGGCAGCATCATGTTGTGGGGATGCTTTTCTTCAGCAGGGACAGGGAAGCTGGTCAGAGTTGATGGGAAGATGGATGAAACCAAAACGGTAATCTTAGAAGAAAAGTTGTTAGAGTCTGCAAAAGACTGGAGATCTGTCAATGTAAACAGACAGATCTCTGTGCTGTCAGGGGTGAGGGGAGCGGTCTGTTGTTCATACTCATGGACTTTTGTTATTTGATTTTTTTGTTTCAGCATCTATATATCACTGGGTGTTGTATTCATATATGCATTAGCGCTACATTTTTTTGTTTTTCTGTTGTTCATACTAAGCATGAACAACGATCGCTCTCATCACCCAGACAGTCCCATCCCCCACAGTTAGAATCACTCCCTAGGTAACACAGGGCATGAACAACGATCGCTCTCCTCACCCAGACAGTCCCATCCCCCACAGTTAGAATCACTCCCTAGGTAACACAGGTAACCCCTTGATTGCCCCCTACTGTTAACCCCTTCCCTGACCATGACATTTACACAGTAATCAGTGCATTTTCATAGCACTGATCGCTGTATAAATGGCAATGGTCCCAAAAATTTTTCAAAAGTGTCCGATCTGTCAGCCATAATGTCGCAGTCCCGATGAAAATTAGTGATCACAAGTAAACTAGTACTATTACTAGTCAAAATAATAATAAAAATGCCATAAATCTTTCCCGTATTTTGTAGATGCTATAACTTTTGCGCAAACCAATCAATAAGCGCTTATTGTGATTTTTATTACCAAAAATATGTAGAATACATATCGGCCTAAACTAAGGAAAAAAATTGCTTTTTTAATCTATCCACGGCGGCCATGGATAGATTCATGCAATGCATGAATCTATCTATTATTCATATAGGGGTAGGTAGAGGGGGCGGCGCCCGGGCGCCCCTAATGGACAGGCTGCCACTGCAAGGGACACTTCTCAAAAAAATTAGGTACCTTGTGCTGATTTAAATGAAAGAAAAAAAAAAATAGGCTTAAATTTTCAGTAAATATTTACTATTTTACCTGTTGATAAATCTTCTGCTATAATTCATTGATCATTTTTTTTCTAGACAGAAGCTTGAATAGTATTTCTAGACAACATCCGAAATTGTTGCATTTTACACACCATTATGCTCGATATTAAACGCCTCTAGCAAGCTGTGTTTTTCAGCCTTGAAGCTCTTATCACAAGGATTACAGCTCAGACATTCAGAGACAGTGACTCAGCAGCACCTGATGACACCTGAAAAGCATGTTACCAAATAGTCAAACAGCAGAACAGGCTCTGCTGTCATCAGTGCCCAGCCCTGGGTGAGCAGTAAACAATGGAATTAGTATGCAAGATTCCATAAGAGTATTGCCTCAGGTGATAGGAGACAAGATGAAACACACTGCTCCAATTTATTGCAAAGTGAGAACCTATCTTTCACTACAGAAGGGAATAACATACGCATTGTAATATTAGAAAAAAGAACAATTGTTTTAATTACATGTCAATTTTCTGTCAATATTATTTTTGTGCCTGACCTAAACAGGAATGCCACACATTTCTTGTATGCTGTTTCCCTCCATTGTTAGAGTACGTTTAGAAGAAGTTTTTAAAGTCAGTTTTTT
Source organism: Rana muscosa (assembly GCA_029206835.1). Taxonomy (NCBI): domain Eukaryota; kingdom Metazoa; phylum Chordata; class Amphibia; order Anura; family Ranidae; genus Rana; species Rana muscosa. The sequence continues at coordinate 1,007,462,378 of CM055122.1, read as the reverse complement.
ATGTCACAGCTTTGTTCTAATATAGAAAAAATAAATAAAAAAGTATTATATATATATATACACATACACACATATATATATATATATATGTAGCGGCCTCCACCCTCTCCTCTCTACTCTTCTTGCTCTGGCGCTCGTCTAGGGGTACTCTGAAGGTGAGAGTGCGGGGTCACCACGCCAAGTCCCCCTGCATAGTATGTGCAGTGAGAGACAATCCTCTTTTACCTTCGGGTCGGTGTTCTGCATCCGGAGACCTCCTGGTTTTCTCGAACAGTGTCTGCCAGTAAAGGAGCCCCACACCACTAAAGTCCAACACTCCTTTATTCTTCCGATAACAGAGTAATGCACAGACAGTTGGACTCTCTCAACGAACAGAACAGACAAGGGGGGTGTGGATGCGAGTAGGCTCAGGCACAATGAACTCTCCACTTTCCTTCCTGAAAGTGGGTTGCGGTCTCCGAGCGAAGGGGGATTTCCTTCCAGGCGGTCTCCGGTGGAAGGCTCACCTGTCACCGGCAATATGCTGCACCAGGTCTTCAAGCAAGTATCTCCCACCGGTCCATTACGCCCTCCGGATTCGGGTACCCACTCCCAGGGTCCCCTAGGATCTCCTTCCCTCGCGGAACTCAGTGTTGGGCACTGAGCTCCAGACCTCCATCCGAGTACCTCACCCCAGGCTAAAGGTGCCTGGGATGGAACACGACCCCTGAACGTCCTTTAGGCCTAGGCCGCCTAGAGGACCGACACGAACCACCGCCCACAGGCTGAAGGTGCCCGGGACTCGACCCCGTGACAAAGATGGCCGGCCCCTTTATACCCTCTCCCAGCAAGCACAGCGGGTTCCCCGCCCCACCATACTGCTGCCGAGGGAGGACAAAAAGGGAGCCGGGCACACAGCAATGGTTCAACCCCAGCCCAAGGCGACAGCGCCACCCGCTGGGCTGCAGGGAACTTCACATCACTGGTGTCTCTGCCAGTTTTAAATACACAGAAAAGTGTATACCCGCTACACTTTCCCCATGGTGATTTGACACTGGTCCCCAGTGTCTGGAACGTACCATGCCCTCAAGGGCTGACATAGTCCAATCCAGAAACCGACTGAAAATTAAAAAAAAATAAAAAAAAAAAAAATTAGAAAACTATAACTAGTTAGAGCAGTTGTGCCTGAGCCTCACATGAAAAGGGAGGGGAAGGGAAACAACAACACTTAACAACAACCTTGAAATCACATTTTCACATTACACTTTTCCCCACCCATCCTGACTAAGACCCACCCCATACTCAGTGGTCTTGATGGGATGCTCTCCTGCAGAGGGGAAAAGAAAGTTAACACACATAAACCCTGACACATGTATTCGTGTGAGAATGAAAAAACGTCTCCGCAGAGAAATCCTTTCCTTCATAAAGTGTGTGTGTGAACAGTGATATCGATGCGCAACACTGCCACCTGGTGACAGCATCACGGTAACTGCACTCGTGGAACTTTCCTTCTTCTCTTGCGCCCTATCTACCCCAGAGTCCATGATTTCTTGCTGGAGAATTGAAGAACAAACAGGAACAGTCCTTCTTCCTCTGAGTAACAAGAACAACAACCCCGGAAAGTTCAGCAGCATAAAGAACAAAAACTGAGTCTCTCTTCTCCTATAGATAGAATTGAGGGTGCGGCAGGACAAGTGGCTTCAAGTGTTGATCCATGGTCTCCAGATGGTACTCGACATCTTCCCCTTCCTTGCGTCGGATCAGCACCTTGTCCGCGTGGATATGTCGTCCCAGCATCCATTTTGCCTTGCAATCTTTAAAGCGCTGAGAGGCCTTGGGGGAACACGCAAGGTACCTGCGGGCGTGTGGAACCTGAAGGTGGGTCCACACAAAGTCATTGTACCAGCGCTTCTGGCAAACTTCCACTTCATGCAATAACTCCTTGGACAAGTACGGGTACTCCCATCCATACTCAGCAGCAACCTTCTGGCAAAATAGGCGTTGTAGTCTCGCCAGAGGAGGCATAGTGGCTCTGTCCCCTTCGCCAGGCAAAACTATTGAGTCCAGGTGGCGAGGGGCCTTGATTACATCTGGTCTGGGCATAGGTGCCCGCAACAACAGTCTCTTTTCCCCGGCATTAGGTGCAGGAGGCACCGGGAAGGCAAGAGTAGGCTGGGGACGGGACCCCTCCTCAGGCGCTGGTGCCTCCACCCGGGGTGTACTATCCCCTGTAGACATGGGTGGGTCCCTGGTTCTGCGGGACGAGGCGAGAGGTACTTTGTCCCAGCCCTTTTGAGCAAAGAGTTTGTCTATGGCGACATCGTCTCCCAGATCGGAGAGCGACTCTAGGTCGGAGGTGTCACACTCCTCCGCGGGTATGTAGCCTGTAGTGGAAACGGGACTACCACCCCCCATGGACACACAGGGTTGTGGATCCCCGACACCTCCGCCCACACACCAAGTCCCTCCGCCTGGCTTACCTTGGCCTTTTCTTGAGGCAGGACGTCCAGAACTCTTCTTCCGGGCCGGGCGTAGGCAGGCGAGATGGTCCACCGCAACCGCTGGACGGGGCTACCATGCCGGTCTTTCTCTTCGGGGGTGGACGCTGTGAGACAGTGGTGACCGAGTCTGCATCCTCTGATTTCTCCCGTTGAGTACTCGCGACCTCCTCCGCGGTCGCTGCAGTGCGCACAGGGATGGCTGTCAAAGCAGTGATTCCTCCAACTTGAGTGGTGCTGCCTGTGGTACGGCCGGGGTAGATGGTTCTTGGCTTCTCAATGACTGTATCTACCTCGAATAGGAACTCCCCACAGACTTTGCATCGCCCGAATGGCTTCAGATGACACACCAGTCCCGAGCAACTGGGACAAATCACACCCAGGGCCTCAACGTCCATGCATGAATACAGGGCGAATCGTCCCCTTGGCTTTAGCCGAATCCCTGTATCAGTCACCGGAGCAGCAGCAGTCAAAGACGTGGTGGAGGGATGAAGTGGAACCCACGCTGTTTGTCCGAACATGATGACTTGCTGTTGGTCCATCGCGCACTGCAAAGTTTTGCGCCAACGTTCCACGTGTAGTCCTTCACACGTATTGGACTCCTCCCCTTTGCTCCAGTTCGCGGGCTTTTTCTTCCTGAGTCACGCCCACAAACTAAGCGGTGGGGGTGTGCCTGGTGGCGCAGTGCAAATAGAAGCCCCCACGTGTAGTCCTTCACACGGCTGAGCTCCCCCCTTTCCTCGCTCTTCTGCGCAGGCCTTTCCCTTCACTGGGTCATGTCCACGACTTCGAGCAGGGATGCACTTTGGCCAATAATATGGCCGACCTACTTGGAACTCCTCCCGGCAGACACGTTCAAACTCCGTAGTAGCACGAACACCATCCCGGACCCGAGCCCCCACGTGTAGCGGCCTCCACCCTCTCCTCTCTACTCTTCTTGCTCTGGCACTCGTCTAGGGGTACTCTGAAGGAGAGAATGCGGGGTCACCACGCCAAGTCCCCCTGCAGAGTATGTGCAGTGAGAGACAATCCTCTTTTACCTTTGGGTCGGTGTTCTGCATCCGGAGACCTCCTCTGGGTTTTCTCGAACAGTGTCTGCCAGTAAATGAGCCCCACACCACTAAAGTCCAACACTCCTTTATTCTTCCAATAACAGAGTAATGCACAGACAGTTGGACTCCCTCAACGAACAGAACAGACAAGGGGGGTGTGGATGCGAGTAGGCCCAGGCACAATGAACTCTCCACTTTCCTTCCTGAAAGTGGGTTGCGGTCTCTGAGCGAAGGGGGATTTCCTTCCAGGCGGTCTCCGATGGAAGGCTCACCTGTCACCGGCAATATGCTGCACCAGGTCTTCAAGCAAGTATCTCCCACTGGTCCATTACGCCCTCCGGATTCGGGTACCCACTCCCAGGGTCCCCTAGGATCTCCTTCCCTCGCGGAACTCAGTGTTGGGCACTGAGCTCCAGACCTCCATCCGAGTACCTCACCGAGGCTAAAGGTGCCTGGGATGGAACATGACCTCCGAACGTCCTCTAGGCCTAGGCCGCCTAGAGGACCGACACGAACCACCGCCCACAGGCTGAAGGTGCCCGGGACTCGACCCCGTGACAAAGATGGCCGGCCCCTTTATACCCTCTCCCAGCAAGCACGGTGGGATCCCCGCCCCACCATACTGCTGCCGAGGGAGGACAAAAATGGAGCCCGGCACACAGCAATGGTTCAACCCCAGCCCAAGGCGACAGCGCCACCCGCTGGGCTGCAGGGAACTGCACATCACTGGACGTCCTCTTGTCCGAGGATGAAAAGGCGTCCGTGATTGGCGGAACACTGAACACAGTGTCTGCTGGGATGGGTGAGGATGAGAGAACGTTTGTGATAGGCGATTCTCAGCAAACACAGTTCCGCCTATCACGGAAGGGACCAGGAGGAGACCGCGAGATTTAAACGATGGATGCCCGCAGCCTCTCAATATTTTCAGGTACACTGACTCGAGTATAAGCCGAGGGGGGCACTTTCAGCCCAAAAAAAAGGGCTGAAAATCTCGGCTTATACTCGAGTATATACAGTATATATATATATATATATATATATATATATATATATAAAATAAATAAATCATAATATCATTGTGACTTCAATTGGATCGCACAATATAATAATGTGGGATGTCTCTGGCTGCATGCACACGTACAGTTGAAGATTAGGGCTACCAGCGTCATCGGGGCTGCTGTTAAAAAACATGCACTGAAATCATTATTAGCAGACACAAACATAACATAACTTACAACATTCCTGCTGAATCTAAAAGATAAAACTGTACTGGGTTTATAAAGTTCTGTGTGTAAATGAGGTTTTGGGGCTCATTCACATGTATGATGTTGTCTGTACAGTGTGCGTCAGTGTTTTATTTTTATTTTTTAAATGTGGCTGGAGCTGTGTGCTGGCAGCCTATGTTATGCTATAGGGACACAGCAGCTGTAAGAACACAGCCACAGGTCTTAATTTGACAGGCGTGTGGATGCAGGTGTATGGCCTCCAAATAATGACAGTGTGTATTTGGGGCCACTCACCTACACTACACAGGACCTGCAGCTGGATTTGTACACCTGCTCCATCCTCATAGCGTAACAGGCAGCTCCACCAAACCGCTCATTCACACTGCATGGGCCACAGAACCCAGGTAAATTAGCCTTTTTTTTTTAATTAATTTTTTTAATATATATATTTTTTACAATTTTTTTTTATGATTTTTAAAAAAAAATGTAAATAATTTTTTACAATTTATTGTTTTTTAACATCTTTTTTATATTTTTTTTTATATATCTTTTTTTACAAAGCTGTTGGGGGGGGGCAACCTTTGAGACAGAGAAAGGAATTAAGGACACAGGTTCTTCAATTACTGTCTCTGCAGCCACAGCTGCACTAAAGATGAATGAACAGAAGATAAAGGCTCCTGTTCATTTATGAACAAACGTATAGTAAACACAGTTTACTATGCTTCATTTATGAATGGACACAGGAGTGATCAGTTTCGATCACACTGTGTCTATTCAGAAAAGGAAGGGGATAGTAAATGACATATTTTCTTGTCTCTTCCACCGCTCTCCATCCTGACACATCCCAGTGTATCGGCAGCAGCTGGCGGGAGACAGAAGTCGGCAGAGCTGCAGAAGGCACACACTGCAATTAGAAGTGGGCAGGACAGGAAGGGGAATTGGTGGGGGGGGGATTACAGAACAATGTCCTGTGTCTGTCTCTCCCTGCAGCAGCTGAAAGCCAGTGGGAGGGAGAGGGGGAGAAACCAGCTTTCAACTGCTGTAATTTCCCTGCCGCACCAACCCCCCCTGCCGCCTGTGCCCCCCTATGTGCCCGGGCCCCCTACAGGAGGACCAGTGGTACCCCCCCTATCGACGGCCCTGTGTGTCATGTATTTGCCCATACTGTATATGATATAACAGTTTTCCTTTAGGCTTGGTTTACATGGACATCAAAAAAGGGCATTTCATCCACGTTTTTTAAAGGGTGTATTTACACTTGCAAATGCACCCTGCTTGCGATCAGCTGCAAAGTACCCTAGTGGGGGTTCCTGCAATTAGCTGCGAGAAAGGCAGCCCCATTGAAAGTGTATTCTTTCACCAAAATTCAGTCTTCAAAATGAACATATAAATAAAGTGAATAAATAAATGTGCATTATAAACCATGAGCATACATAAATGAATAAATATAAATCTCTGAAAACTATTTGTGTCTATTTTCTATGTCACAACTCATAAAACCATGTGCATCATATAATCCAAAAAGTGATTTAAAGTGGTCCTAAAAAGGTGTCCGTGTGTACACCACAGTCCATATGAAAACATATGACTGTTCCTGTGCAACTCTGCAATGTGCTTCACTCCACCAAACAATGTGCTTTCCACAAGATTCAATAATTATGGGTTCCAAGTGCACACAACCCCCTTGTGAACCACAAGAAGGTCTTAAGCTTTTTGAAACATATAATTCAGCTCCACCAGGATCTTTCCTGTGTCTCCTTCTTTATATGATATCACTGATCCCTGAAGATGTCCTACAGACAAAATATGGTAGGCAGGGCAACACCCGTGACATCATTTCTGCTATTTGGATCACATGGCCATATTGAATCACAGACGGTGGTGTCCACAACAAATATATGGGCTAATTTCTTTACAATTTTTTTGTAAGTACACAATTTGGATGGTGTGTGTGTGTATGTAGGCAGGTGCAGTCTACTTTCTCCATGATAGGTGTCTCTCTCCCATAGTAGCACTGTTGTTGGAGGAGGAAGTCAAGAGGAACAGGGTTCCTCTATGGTTTCCTTGGGTCACTGGGAAGCTATCCTATTGGATGCTGCCACTCTATGTGACTCTAAAGCCCTGTACACACGATCGGTTTTACCCATGAAAACAGTCCGATAGACTTTTCTCATCGGACAAACCGATCGTGTATGGGACCCATCGGTCTTTTTTTCATCGGTGAGAAAAAATAGAACATGTTTTAAATTTATCCGATGGAAAAAAAAACGATAGCAAATTTCGATTGTCTGTGTGGAACTCCATCGGAGAAAAAACCCACGCATGCTCAGAATCAAGTCGACGCATGCTCAGAAGCTTTGAACTTCATTTTTCTCGGCTCATCGGAGTGTTTTACGTCACCGCGTTTGGGACGGTCGGATTTTTGACTGATGGTGTGTAGGCAAGACTGATGGAAGTCAGCTTCGTCGGAATTCCGATGGAAAAATCCATCGGATTTGAATCCATAGGAAATCCGATCGTGTGTACAGGGCATTACAACCATCTTGAGTCAGGCAGAGCCTATTTATGTCCCTGGTTCCCAGGTTTGGCGCGTTTATGGTAGTCGGCTGAGCCTCTGCTCATTTACTAAGCTCTGGAGTAACTGCTCTTGTAGAGCACAACTACACTTTCCAAAGTGCACAGTCTATTTGCCTTTAGTAAATCCCCTTTATGACCGCAATGAATATTCACGGACAGCTGTAAAAAATCACAGATTTTTACAAACTGTCCGTAAATGTATTAAAGGTTGGCAACCCCGCCGCCTATTTTCAATGCCTGTGTGAAAGAGCCCTTGGGGCAGGGAGGGTAAGGAGTCTGATACCCCTGAATATATAGAGGAGGACATGACTCTCTCCACTGCCTTCCCAAAATCCACTGGCCTATCGCCAGAATTGTATTTCTATTATTTATTAGTATAAATATTTATTCACAATCTTATTAATAGCTTGTTGCATTTGCGCTGCATGATTGTTTTTTTTTTTTAATTGTGTGATGTATTTTAAAGTTGGAATGCAACTCTGAGAGGTAAAAGTGTTTTTAAAAATTTTGTAGTCAAATTTAAGATAACTCTACCATAATGTTTATGTGTTCCACTTCCAATTCAAACAGCATAACTAAAAGTAATTTTAAAAAGCATTTCTTCTCCTTTATACTGTAGTTGTTTCTTTGGAGCAGGATTAGACTTATATGCAGCCTGAAATTGTTAAAGGAGTAGTAAAGTTACATGTTTTTTCACCTTAATGCATCCTATGCATTAAGGTGAAAAAACATTCGACAATACCGCCCCCCCCCCCCCCGAGCCCCCGTTTTACTTACCTGGCCCCTCGAAAGTCCCGCACTCGTCCCCGTCATCCTCTTCGGTTTTCAGCCTGGCCGCCGATTGGCTACACTGGATGGATTGAAAGCAGCGCAGCCATTGGCTGGCGCTGCTTTCAATCACATCCAATGACGCGGCGCGCCGGGGGGCGGGGCCGAGTGATACAGTCGGCGGCTATGGCCGCCGCTGTATCACGGGAGCGCGCCCGCAATAACTACACACCATGCGAGCTTGCTCGCATTATGGTGTGGAGTCCTTGCGGGGAGGAGCCAAGACAGCCGCCGAGGGACCCCAGAAGCGGAGGATCGGGGCCACTGTGTGCAAAATGAGCTGCACAGTGGAGGTAAGTATAGACTGTTTGTTATTTAAAAAAAAAAAAAACGGGAACCTGTAGTGTTCCTTTAAGAAAGGCTTCCAATATGCAATTAAGGGACCAACTGAGGGATAGTTTTTTAAATAATACACAATGTAACAGCCTTGAGATCTTTAACCCTTTGTTATACAGAGCTTGATTTTCTTCCATTCAGCAAGCAGGCTGAATGAGGAAAAATCAATAAATTCCCCTATCCATTGACTCCCCTCATCTTATGCCGCGTACACACGACTGTTTTTCATGATGAGAAAACTGGCATTTTTTAGATTGGTTGTGAAAACCGGTCATGTGTATGCTCCATAGCAGTTTTCTCGACGAGAAAACTGCCCACAAAAAAATTAGAACCTGCTCTATTTTTTCTCGTTGTTTTTCCCGTCGTTCTTTTTCTCGTCGGGTACGATGTACCCATACACATTCACATAGGGTGGAGGGCCGGGATCTGGGGGTACCCTTGTTAAAGGGGGCTTCCAGATTCCAATAAGCCCCCCGCCCACAGACCTCGACAACCACCGGGCAAGGGTTGTCGGGAAGAGGCCCTTGTCCTCATCAACATGGGGGCAATGTGCTTTGGGGTGGGGGGCGCAGAGCTCCAGTAATCCATGTCCTTAGTCTGCTTGTCTTCAGCAAACTGTTTGTGGGCTTTCTTGTGCATCATCTTTAGAAGAGGCTTCCTTTTGGGAGGACAGCCATGCAGACCAATTTGATGCAGTGTACAGCATATAGTCTGAGCACTGACAGGCTGACCCCCCACCCCTTCAACCTCTGCAGCAATGCTGGCAGCACTCATAGGTCTATTTCCCAAAGACAACCTCTGGATATGACGCTGAGCATGTGCACTCACCTTCTTTGGTCGACCATGGCGAGGTATGTTCTGAGTGGAACCTGTCCTGTTAAACCACTGTATGGTCTTGGCCACCATGCTGCAGCTCAGTTTCAGGGTCCTGGCAATCTTCTTATAGCCTAGGCCATCTCTATGTAGAGCAACAATTCTTTTTTTCAGATCCTCAGATAGTTCTTTGCCATGAGGTGCCATGTTGAACTTCCAGTGACCAGTATGAGAGAGTGAGAGTGATAACACCAAATTTGACACACCTGCTCCCCGTTCACACCTGAGACCCTGTAACAATAACGAGTCACATGACACCGTGGAGTGAAAATGGCTAATTGGGCCCAATTTGGACATTTTCACTAAGGCTGGTTTCACACTGGGGCGGTGGGTGCGGTGGCGGTATAGCGCCGCTATTTTTAGCGGCGCTATACCGTCGGAATTGCGGAGGTATTCGGCCACTAGCAGTGCGGTTTTAACCCCCGCTAGAGGCCGAAAAAGGGTTAATACCACCCGCAAACCGCGGCTACAGCTACAGCCGCGGTTTGCGGGTGGTATTACCGCGGTGTCCCATTCATTTCAATGGGAAGGAGCGGTGAAGGAGCGGTATACACACCGCTCCTTCACCGCTCCAAAGATGTGGCTTGTAGAAGATTTTTTCTCCTCCCGCCAGCGCATCGCCTCAGTGTGAAAGCCCTCAAGCTTTCACATTGAGCATACTGGGGCAGGAGTTTTTCAGGCGTTATTTATGCGCTATTTTTAGCGCAAAACGCCTGAAAAACTCCTCAGTGTGAAAGGGGCCTTAGGGGTGTACTCACTTTTGTTGCCAGAGGTTTAGACATTAATGGCTGTGTGTTGAGTCTTTTTGAGTGGACAGCAAATTGACACTGTTATACAAGCTGTACACTCACTACTTTACCTTGAAGCAAAGTGTAATTTCTTCAGTGTTGTCACATGAAAAGATATAATAAAATATTTACAAAAATGTGAGGAGTGTGCTCACTTTTCTGAGATACTGTATATCAAAAAGGGAATTTTTGTCTGTTACATCAGATATTATTTTGCTCTACACTGCTGGGGAGGTATTACATTTTATACAAGGCGTAATGGATTTGACATGCATTACACGCTACACAGCCTCTCCCTCAAAGTTAATAATTCCTTTGAAATTATTTAATTTCCTTTTTTAGCTTTCTAATAAATACCGTATATATCTTCTCATTTTCAAATTGTGTGCGATATATTTTCTTTTTTACATATTACAGAGGGGTCTCTTTTCTGATTATAGCAGCTGGACTTGTTTGGCGTGCCCCCTGCTGACTGTAAATGGTAACTATGAAATTTTCTTAAGCAATATTTCATATTGACCGGATGAAAAATTTAATAAATTCTTATTTTTTTAGAACTTATCCTAATTTTTAAATAACGAAAAAAATATAAAAACAGTATTGATTGATTTCCTTTTCATATTATTAAAATTTGCCTTTATCTTTCAACCTACAGTCAGACATAAATTTCTAAAATAAATTTCTCTTCTTTATAACAAAGACAACAGTACTATTTTGTTTGCAGAAATTTCTTCCCCTGATTTTATAATTGGCTTCCTGAGTTTGTGATCAAAATTACAAAGCCGTTGTCTTGTCGGTATGGGTCCCCCGTCGGATAATGCCTGGGCTGGACTGCGCAGGCGCAGCGCATGCGCAAACGGAGCCACCGAAAGTCTCAGAGGATGAACTGTTCATCACCTGTACACTGCGCATACTCAATCAACACACCGCTCGCTTCCGATGCTCGGGGCGCGTTAATCATTGAATACAACAAGGGAGGGATGCTGCTCGGGGCGGGTTATTCATTGAATACAACAAGGGGCAGAATACAACAAGGGCCGGATGCTTTTCTCAAAGGGGTGGATGTATGGTTATACATTAAAAACAACAAGGGGAAGAGGCCGCATGATGGTCAGTGCTTTTCGCAAAGGGGCGGATGTATTATTGAGCAGTGCTTTTTTGGGGGATGGTTTTGTCAATAAACTACACGTCTTTGCGAGCGTGTTTACACAACTGAAGGGCGGGTTTTTCAATGTTGATGGGCAGGTTTGCAGGACCTATTTAACTAACTAACACAAGCTATTTGCCACAGTATATACAGTGGGTATGGAAAGTATTCAGACCCCCTTAAATTTTTCACTCTTTGTTATATTGCAGCCATTTGCTAAAATCATTTAAGTTCATTTTTTTCCTCATTAATGTACACACAGCACCCCATATTGACAGAAAAACACAGAATTGTTGACATTTTTGCAGATTTATTAAAAAAGAAAAACTGAAATATCACATGGTCCTAAGTATTCAGACCCTTTGCTGTGACACTCATATATTTAACTCAGGTGCTGTCCATTTCTTCTGATCATCCTTGAGATGGTTCTACACCTTCATTTGAGTCCAGTTGTGTTTGATTATACTGATTGGACTTGATTAGGAAAGCCACACACCTGTCTATATAAGACCTTACAGCTCACAGTGCATGTCAGAGCAAATGAGAATCATGAGGTCAAAGGAACTGCCTGAAGAGCTCAGAGACAGAATTGTGGCAAGGCACAGATCTGGCCAAGGTTACAAAAACATTTCTGCTGCACTTAAGGTTCCTAAGAGCACAGTGGCCTCCATAATCCTTAAATGGAAGACGTTTGGGAAAACCAGAACCCTTCCAGAGCTGGCCGTCCGGCCAAACTGAGCTATCGGGGGAGAAGAGTCTTGGTGAGAGAGGTAAAGAAGAACCCAAAGATCATTGTGGCTGAGCTCCAGAGATGCAGTCAGGAGATGGGAGAAAGTTGTAGAAAGTCAACCATCACTGCAGCCCTCCACCAGTCAGGGCTTTATGGCAGAGTGGCCCGACGGAAGCCTCTCCTCAGTGCAAGACACATGAAAGCCCGCATGGAGTTTGCTAAAAAAACACCTGAAGGACTCCAAGATGGTGAGAAATAAGATTCTCTGGTCTGATGAGACCAAGATAGAACTTTTTGGCCTTAATTCTAAGCAGTATGTGTGGAGAAAACCAGGCACAGCTCATCACCTGTCCAATACAGTCCCAACAGTGAAGCATGGTGGTGGCAGCATCATGCTGTGGGGGTGTTTTTCAGATACAGGGACAGGACAACTGGTTGCAATCGAGGGAAAGATGAATGCGGCCAAGTACAGGGATATCCTGGACGAAAACCTTCTGCAGAGTGCTCAGTACCTCAGACTGGGCCGAAGGTTTAGACACATGAAAGCCCGCATGGAGTTTGCTAAAAAACACTGAAGGACTCCAAGATGGTGACAAATAAGATTCTCTGGTCTGAGACCAAGATAGAACTTTTTGGCCTTAATTCTAAGCGGTATGCAGTGGCGGTGCGTCCATAGTGGGTCGCAGGAGCGCCGCCCCCTCTCGCTCCTGCGCCCGTCACTCACAACAACAATACATAGGTTCATGCATTGCATGAACCTATGTATTGTCGCCGCCGCTGCCGCCCACTATTCAAATGGCCGCCTGCCTGTGGAGCGCCGGCCATCTGAATAACAGCGCCTGGTTGGTTTTTGGAAGTGCCTATCAGAGCCAGCGGCTCTGATAGGCTTCCCGATTACAGCCAGAGGGCTGTAATCGGCTTCCAAATAGTTAACCAGGGGATGCACGGGGGGGGGTGCGTTCCTTGGTTAACACTGACAGGCGTCTCAGCCAATCAGGTTCACTGGGTCTGGTTACCGGTAACCTGATTGGCTGAAGCGACATCGAGGGCGGGAGAAGACATCGAGGACAGAAGAAGGATGGCGCTGACCCAAGGAAGGTAAGTGCAGGGCTGGGGGAAAACTGTCTGCCTTCGGGACAAACTGGCTGCATTTGGGGGGAACCTGGCTGCATTTGGGGGGAACCTGGCTGCATTTGGAGACAAACTGGCTGCATTTGGGGGGAAACTGGCTGCATTTGAGGGGGCAAACTGGCTGCGTTTGGGCACTGTGGCTGCGTTTAATGGGCACAGTGGCGGCAATTGATGATTTTTTTTTTTTCAGTTTGTTTGCACCCCCCAAAAATTTTGAGCACCAGCCGCCACTGGCGGTATGTGTGGAGAAAACTAGGCACTGCTCATCACCTGTCCAATACAGTGGGGGTGTTTTTCAGCTGCAGGGACAGGACGACTGGTTGCAATCGAGGGAAAGATGAATGCGGCCAAGTACAGGGATATCCTGGACGAAAACCTTTTCCAGAGTGCTCAGGACCTCAGAGTGGGCCGAAGGTTTACCTACCAACAAGACAATGACCCTAAGCACACAGCTAAAATAACGAATGAGTGGCTTCACAACAACTCCGTGGCTGTTCTTGAATGGCCCAGCCAGAGCCCTGACTTAAACCCAATTGAGCATCTCTGGAGAGACCTAAAAATGGCTGTCCACCAACGTTTACCATCCAACCTGACAGAACTGGAGAGGATCTGCAAGGAGGAACAGCAAAGGATCCCCAAATCCAGGTGTGAAAAACTTGTTGCATCTTTCCCAAAAAGACTCATGGCTGTATTAGATCAAAAGGGTGCAAATACTAAATACTGAGCAAAGGGTCTGAATACTTAGTACCATGTGAGATTGCAGTTTTTCTTTTTTAATAAATCTGCAAAAATGTAAACAATTCTGTGTTTTTCTGTCAATATGGGGTGCTGTGTGTACATTAATGAGGAAAAAAAATGAACTTAAATGATTTTAGCAAATGGCTGCAATATAACAAAGAGTGAAAAATTTAAGGGGGTCTGAATACTTTCCGTACCCACTGTATGTTTAAATGCATCCCCTGTGGCCGCGCTTCTCAATAATACATCCTCCCCTTTGAGAAAGGTACTCCCATCGTATGAGCTCTGCCCATCATGCGGCCTCTTCTGTATGCATCCACCCCTTGTTGTGTTCAATGAATAACCCGCCCGAGCATCGGGAGCGTGCGGCAGCGTATTGCGCAGGCGCCGTGTACAGCTGATGAGCAATTTTCGGCTGCTCCGTTTGCGCAAGCGCTGCGCCTGCGCAGTCCAGCCCGGGCATTATCTGACGGGGAACCCATCTCGTCAGAACACCAGAAAGGAGTGGCGTGATTTATGTTTCAGTGCATCACACTGCTTATTTTTTATTGTTTTTTTTTACTTTATTGGATGTGTCACATATACATTCATATTTAAAAAAAAAAAAACGCAGGGCGGCGGACAAAATGTGAAAGAGCCCTTAAAGCACAGAAGTTTTTTTATCATAGCAGATCCTTTTAATGCCAATTTTTTAAAGATTTTACCAAGTGCACAAGCATAGCCATCTCATTATACATATAGAACGAGGCAAGGATCTGCTCTATGATATGATAAAATCCTTGCAATGTATACAACTTACCTAGAGGCCTGGTTCACACTGGGGCGACAAACGCTCCGACATTGGGAGCTCATGTCGCATGACGTGTGAAAATCAATGTTTCCCTATGGGAGCCGTCTTAACTGGTCCGACACATGTCGGTCCGACTTTGAGGATGCTCCCTGTACTACTTTGGTCCGACTTTGATCCGACTTCAGCCCATTGACTATCATTGAAGTCGGATCAAAGTCGGACCGCAGTCTTGCATGATCCGACTTTGGCATGCGACTTGTGCTGTGCTGCTCTTGAGGGGAAACTCCAGGCCAAATTTTAAATAAAAAACCGCCATGGGTTCCCCCTCCAAGAGCATACCAGGCCCTTGGGTCTGGTCTGGATTTGAAGGGGAACCCCTATGCCGAAAAACGGCGTGGGGGTCCCCCCAAAATCCAAACCAGACCCTTATCCGAGCACACAACCTGGCAGGCCGCAGGGGAAGAGGGGGGTACGAGAGGGCGGCCCCCCTCCCTCCTGAACCGTACCAGGCCGCATGCCCTCAACATGGGGGGTTTGGTGCTCTGGGGCAGGGGGGCGACCTGCGGCCCCCCCCTGCCCCAGAGCACCCCGCCCCCATGTTGATGAGGACAGGGCCTCTTCCCGACAACCCTGGCCGTTGGTTGTCGGGGTCTGCGGGCGGGGGGCTTATCGGAATCCGGGAGCCCCCTTCAATAAAGGGGCCCCCAGATCCCGGCCCCCCCACCCTATGTGAATGAGTATGGGGTACATCGTACCCCTACCCATTCACCTGGTGGAAAAAAATTGCAATAAAAAAACCACACTTTTTAAAGTATTTTATTACACAGCTCCGGGGGTCTTCTTCCGACTTCGGGGGTCTCCGGTGTCGTCGCCGCGCTCTCCGGTTCTTTCTTCTGCCGGGCCTCCGCTAACTTCTTTAGCTCTTTTGCTAGCGGAGGCTCCGGTCTTCTCCGTCGCCTTCTTCTTCTACCGCTCTCCGGTTCTTCTCCCGCTTCTTTCTTCTGCCGGCCCCTCCACTAACTTCTTTAGCTCTTTTGCTAGTGGAGGGCTCGGTCTTCTCCATCGCCTTCTTCTTCTCCCGCTATCCGGTTCTTCTCACGCTTCTTTCTTCTGCCGGCCCCTCCACTAACTTCTTTAGCTCTTTTGCTAGTGTAGGGGCCGGTCTTCCTGTCGCCGTCGCCGTCTTCTTCTCTCTTATCCTCCTCGATGTTGACGCGTCGCTTCCTCCCGCTGTAATACTGGCTGTCCGCTCCACTCCGCATTAATATAGGCTTCTCATGACGTCACAGTCACATGTTCCAGGGAGAAGAGAGAAGAAGACGGCGACGGGAAGACCCGCCCCTCCACTAGCAAAAGAGCTAAAGAAGTTAGTGGAGGGGCCGGCAGAAGAAAGAAGCAGGAGAAGAACCGGGAGAAGTACCGGACAGCGGGAGAAGAAGAAGGCGACGGAGAAGACCGGGCCCTCCACTAGCAAAAGAGCTAAAGAAGTTAGTGGAGGGGCCGGCAGAAGAAAGAAGCGGGAGAAGAACCGGAGAGCGGTAGAAGAAGAAGGCGACGGAGAAGACCGGAGCCTCCGCTAGCAAAAGAGCTAAAGAAGTTAGCGGAGGCCCGGCAGAAGAAAGAACCGAAGAGCGCGCCGACGACACCGGAGACCCCCGAAGTCAGAAGAAGACCCCCGGAGCTGTGTAATAAAATACTTTAAAAAGCTGTGTGGTTTTTTTATTGCAATTTTTTTCCACCAGGTGAATGGGTAGGGGTACGATGTACCCCATACTCATTCACATAGGGTGGGGGGGCCGGGATCCGGGGGCCCCTTTATTGAAGGGGGCTCCCGGATTCCGATAAGCCCCCCGCCCACAGACCCCGACAACCAACGGCCAGGGTTGTCGGGAAGAGGCCCTGTCCTCATCAACATGGGGACAGGGTGCTCTGGGGTGGTGGGCCCGCAGGTCGCCCTCCTGCCCCAGAGCACCAAACCCCCCCATGTTGAGGGCATGCGGCCTGGTACGGTTCAGGAGGGAGGGGGGCCACTCTCTCGTCCCCCCCTCTTCCCCTGCGGCCTGCCAGGTTGTGTGCTCGGATAAGGGTCTGGTTTGGATTTTGGGGGGACCCCACGCCGTTTTTTCGGCGTAGGAGTTTCCCTTCAAATCCAGACCAGACCCAAGGGCCTGGTATGCTCCCGGAGGGGGAACCCATGCCGGTTTTTTATTTAAAATTTGGCCTGGAGTTCCCCCTCAAGAGCAGCACAGCACAAGTCGCATGCCAAAGTCGGATCATGCAAGACTGCGGTCCGACTTTGATCCGACTTCAATGATAGTCAATGGGCTGAAGTCGGATCAAAGTCGGACCAAAGTAGTACAGGGAGCATTCTCAAAGTCGGACCGACATGTGTCGGACCAGTTAAGACGGCTCCCATAGGGAAACATTGATTTTCACACGTCATGCGACATGAGCTCCCAATGTCGGAGCGTTTGTCGCCCCAGTGTGAACCAGGCCTGAGGCTGGGTTCACACTGGTACGACACGACAGTCATACAACTTTCATCCTACTTTGCTCTGCGACATCAGTCCTACATTGATCCTACATTGGTCCGACATCCATCCGACATTCATGAACAGGATACTACTTTGATGCGACTTTGTGCTAGTCTGTATTGTCCTTTGACCAATCAAAACAATCCCAGGGTGAGATAAATTACTTTTACTGCTGCTGTAATCACATGTCGGATGTCAAAAGTCGGATGGTTAGGACAAGGATCCTACTTTGATCCGACTTCAATGATATTCAATGGGCTGAAGTCGGATCAAAGTCGGACCAAAGTAGTACAGGGAGCATTTTCAAAGTCGGACCGACTTGTGTCGGACCAGTTAAGACGGCTCTCATAGGGAAACATTGATTTTCACACGTCATGCGACATGAGCTCCTAATGTCGGAGCGTTTGTCGGACAAGTGTGAACCAGGCCTAAAGGCTGTTTCCATTAATTACACAGCCACATCCCAAACATGAATCATTGGCACTTTATTAACTCTTATCTTTTCAGGTGCAAATGATATGCTACAGAACGACTTTCTGCACTCCACCCAATAGTAAAAGTATGGCTGTTTTACAATTTCCTCCTCTAGGGAATGAGAAAACTGCTATCACTAGCTCTTACAAATTAGGCTCACACATACACACGCCCAGATGCATGTAAGGCATTTGGATTGCCAGGGCCATGCTTAGCTTCTAAATATTCAGCAAATGTTTGAAACTTTAATTAAATGGCTACCCTAATGTAAATTGAACATACTCAGCCCAATCAGTAATTTATTACTTCACCATTTAGTGCTGGTTCACACTGGGGCGACAAACGCTCCGACATTAGGAGCTCATGTCGCATGACGTGTGAAAATCAATGTTTCCCTATGGGAGCCGTCTTAACTGGTCCGACACATGTCGGTCCGACATTAAAAATTCTCCCTGTACTACTTCTGTCCGACTTTGATCCGACTTCAGCCCATTGACTATCATTGAAGTCGGATCAAAGTCGGATCCTTGTCCTAACCATACGACTTTGGCATCCGACATTGTGATTACAGCAGCAGTAAAAGGAATTTATCTCACCCTGGGATTGTTTTGATTGGTCAAAGGACAAGTCAGACTAGCACAATGTCGGATCAAAGTAGTATCCTGTTCATGAATGTCGGATGGATGTCGGACCAATGTCGGACCAATGTCGGACCAATGTCGGACAGATGTCGCAGAGCAAAGTAGGATGAAAGTCGTGTCGTATAGTGTGAACCCAGCCTTAAGGCCGGGTTCACACTGGGACGACAAACGCTCCGACATTGGGAGCTCATGTCGCATGACGTGTGAAAATCAATGTTTCCCTATGGGAGCCGTCTTAACTGGTCCGACACATGTCGGTCCGACTTTGAAAATGCTCCCTGTACTACTTTGGTCCGACTTTGATCCGACTTCAGCCCATTGACTATCATTGAAGTCAGATCAAAGTCGGACCGCAGTCTTGCATGATCCGACTTTGGCATGCGACTTGTGCTGTGCTGCTCTTGAGGGGGAACTCCAGACCAAATTTTAAATAAAAAACCGGCATAGGTTCCCCCTCCAGGAGCATACCAGGCCCTTGGGTCTGGTCTGGATTTGAAGAGGAACCCCTACGCCGAAAAAACGGCGTGGGGGTCCCCACAAAATCCAAACCAGACCCTTATCCGAGCACGCAACCTGGCAGGCTGCAGGGGAAGAGGGGGGATGAGAGAGCGGCCCCCCTCCCTCCTGAACCATACCAGGCCGCATGCCCTCAACATAAGGGGGGTTTGGTGCTCTGGGGCAGGGGGGGGCGACCTGCGGCCCCCCCACCCCAAAGCACCCTGTCCCCATGTTGATGAGGACAGGGCCTCTTCCCGACAACCCTGGCCGTTGGTTGTCGGGGTCTGCGGGCGGGGGGCTTATCGGAATCCGGGAGCCCCCCCCTTTAATAAGGGGCCCCCCAGATCCTGGCCCCCCCACCCTATGTGAATGAGTATGGGGTACATCGTACCCCTACCCATTCACCTGGTGGAAAAAAATGTCAAGAAAAAAAACACAACACAGCTTTTTAAAGTAATTTATTGCACAGCTCCGGGGGTCTCCGGTGTCGTCTCCGCACTCTCCGGTTCTTTCTTCTGCCGGGCCTCCGCTATCTTCTTCCAGCTCTTTTGCTAGCGGGGCCCGGTCTTCTCCGTCGCCTTCTTCTTCTCCCGCTCTCCGGTTCTTCTCTCGCTCTCCGGTTCTTTCTTCCGCCGGGCCTCCACTATCTTCTTCCAGTTCTTTTGCTAGCGGAGGCGAGAGAAGAACCGGAGAGCGGGAGAAGAAGAAGGCGACGGAGAAGACCAGGCCCCGCTAGCAAAAGAGCTGGAAGAAGATAGCGGAGGCCCGGCAGAAGAAAGAACCGGAGAGCGCAGAGACGACACCGGAGACCCCCGAACCTGTGCAATAAATTACTTTAAAAAGCTGTGTTGTGGTTTTTTTCTTGACATTTTTTTCCACCAGGTGAATGGGTAGGGGTACGATGTACCCCATACTCATTCACATAGGGTGGGGGGGCCGGGATCTGGGGGCCCCCTTATTAAAGGGGGGGCTCCCGGATTCCGATAAGCCCTCTGCCCGCAGACCCCGACAACCAACGGCCAGGGTTGTTGGGAAGAGGCCCTGTCCTCATCAACATGGGGACAGGGTGCTTTGGGGTGGGGGGGCCGCAGGTCGCCCCCCTGCCCCAGAGCACCAAACCCCCCATGTTGAGGGCATGCGGCCTGGTACGGTTCAGGAGGGAGGGGGGCCGCTCTCTCGTCCCCCCTCTTCCCCTGCGGCATGCCAGGTTGCGTGCTCGGATAAGGGTCTGGTTTGGATTTTGGGGGGACCCCCACGCCGTTTTTTTGGCGTAGGGGTTCCCCTTTAAATCCAGACCAGACCCAAGGGCCTGGTATGCTCCTGAAGGGGGAACCCACACCGGTTTTTTATTTAAAATTTGGCGTGGAGTTCCCCCTCAAGATTCATACCAAACACAGTTCCTGGTATTGGCGGGGATCCAAGTCGGATCCCCGTTCATTGAAAGTCGGACATATGTCGGCTTCATGTCGCAGGGCAAAGTCGGATCCAAAGTAGGACAGCTGTCGTGTCGCACTAGTGTGAACCCAGCCTAAAGTGATATTTGGACTGATAGTAGTCTGTCAATGCCAGAAATTGGAATCCTACTTGTATCTGTTCTTAAAGCGGAGCTCCAGTCTCCTAAGCACCCACGTGATTCTTAGTACTAGTATTTTATCATTTGGATAATGTCATAACTGTCCTCATACATTTTTTCTTTAAATCGGTTATTTCCTACATGATCCAGCTGGCAGGCAGTGGCCATCAAAGATGTGGGCATCTGAAACCCGCTCCTGTGTATTTCTGGGATTCCGTTCCCATGCAGCTTGCTACCCAGCAAGCACCTCCCGATCTCACTCCTGCACAGTAATGACACCGCGCGGCGCACTTTCTTGATTACAGGTTGCCAAAGCAATGGCGGTATGGGCAGAAGTTCCCGCCCCATTATAAAGGCAACCTGTCAATCAACATAGAACCCGGAAGGGAAGGAAAAGGCGGTCGGGCAAAAGAGCAATAGAGGAAATGAAGGAAATGGCTGATTGCATCACATCCAGCCAGGAAATCTCGCGATCATACCCACATTAGATGCCTGAAGACTCCTGGGACCTATGACATAGATATCCCAGGAGTCAATGGGCCGAGCTGATGACGTAGTCGTCGAGGCAGCTGCGACTGGAAGACAACTGAAAAAAAGGTACTTTCTTTTCGAAATTTCACCATATAAATACCAAAAAATAAAATCACTATGGGTGTACATCACAATGTGGGTAATTATCAAAAATAAGTGGAACTCCGCTTCAGGAAAAAGCTGCTTGTTTCACCATACCCTTTCTATACTGATTCCTGAATGAGAGTGTATGTGTTCATAATGACTAAGGTGCACTTTCAGTATTTTAAAGTGGTTGTATACCCCGCTTGGTCATTTTCACCTACAGGTAAGCCTATAATAAGGCTTACCTGTAGGTAAAATGAATATCTCCTAAACCTGCACAGTTTAGCAGATATTCACCCTGCATGCAGCCGTTGACTTTAGCGGTGCATGCGCTCTGAAGGTCTGGCGGATCAAGCTGGAACTTGCTGGAACAGAGGCCTCCCGCGCGCATTGCGGCTCCAGTCACCCACAGCGCCAGAGCCCACAAACCCGGAAGAAACGCAGAGAATACATGTCAGCCCCCTCAGGAGCTTTGTTCTAAGGTAAGCATTTCAGAATGTGCTAGTATGCGATGTACACTAGCACATTATGCTGTTGTCTTGCAGCTTTTTATTTATTTTTTATTTTTTTCCCAGTGGTTTACTTCCGCTTTAATGAAGAAACTGACGTGACTGCATAATTTTAGCAGTTGTTAAGCCTTAGTTTCTTACCAAAAAAGGAATTCCTATTCCAAAAACGAACATATTGCCGCTTACCAGTCCTTAAATGAGGAGGCTGGGTTTGTTTTCTTTGGGGGGGGGTTCTCTTTATTTTCACCTGGTAAATCTTGCTGCCTACGCTCACTTAACTACAAACATGGCATCCCCCTGGTCGAAAAGATGTTTTAAAAATCGACTTTTTAAAATATATTTTTTTCTGCTTATGTGCAATGGGGGAGGGTGGAGGCAGGAGAGAGGGCACTGAAAAAAATGGGTACATTTATTTTTTTTGTATTACTGTGTATTAACACATATTAATGTTAAACCTCATACACACGATCTGACTTTCCGAAGAAAATTGTGTGTTGACTGGCTGTTGGCGGAAAATCCGACCGTTTGCATGCTCCATCGGACAATTGTTGTCGGATTTTCCACTGACAAATGTGGAATAGCATGCTTTAAAATTTTCCACCAACAATTGTGTGTTGTTGGATTTTCCGATCGTGTGTACACAAGTCTGTCGGACAAAACTCCAAAGTATAAACACGCATGCTCGGAAGCAATGCTCACCATAACACAACATTAGCAGAAGTTGCCCAAAGGGTGGCGTTAAAGACCTGAAAAACCACGTAGTTTCCTGTTTGGTGTTTGTATGCAAGACAAGTTCATGGCCAACGCCCTTCAGAGAAAAGTCCTACACTTTGTCCGCAGAAAATCCGATCGTGTGTACCAAGCTTTTGTTAAAAATGTGGCTGTCGTCTGGTACTGACCTTAGGTAAACCATATAAAGTGCCCTGCTTTATGCTTTATGCTCTGTAAATAGTTTGATTGACCAGTTAGAAGAACTTCTGGTGTGGGTGGTAAATTTACTTATCTTGCACAAAATACGAGGGGTCTTCAAAAAGAGTCACTGTGCTTTCTGCTTAGTAGCGAATCGCGATTGTACTTTTATGTCTCAGTGAAAGTTTATCACTACAAGTATCCATTTTTTAAACTGTCACAAAGAAAGAAAGATTATTACATTAGTAAACCCTAAGAGCCTGACTTCCAGCGTGACTTTGGGAGGCAACTTGGACACGACTTGAGCCTGAATCACAGCGCGACTCCAGGCAACTTACAAGGCAACTTCAAGTTGCCTCCAGGACAGGCGACTTTCCAGTGGCCAATCAAACAATAATCAGCAATGGGGGAGGGAGGGGTTTGCCTGGAAAACTATTTTTACAAGAAAGGTTGGTCTTTATTTAGAAGATATCAAATAACAAGAAATATACAGACATCTCCCACACAAAATACATGGCGAGAAGTAACAGTCTACAGCAATACAAATATCAATGCCAAAATAGTCAAGAAACGCATAATCCAGTAAGGACTTTTCCCCTAAGCAATAAAGATAACATTCTAAACCTACTCAACCTAGGGAAGCCAGACCCGGTCAAATTTCCTGGGACAACCTCTGCTAATATATGTCAGCTTATACATTGGCAGGATCGCATTAACAGAGGAGTCCCAAGAGTCCACTTTGGGGGGGCAGGGGAGGACCACTGCTTAAGAATTTAGTTTTTAGCATAAAATAACAACATAGATACCAATAACTTTGTGTATCTGGGCCTCTGGTCATCATCGTGTATCCCAAGTAGGGCCAGTTCAGGCGTCATCGGCACAGACAACGCCAGACGGACATTAATACATTCAAAGACCTTAGCCCAGAACTCCGCCACCAAGGGACAGGTCCAGAACATGTGAATGAACGTACCAACAGAAGAGTGACATTTCGGGCAATCAGGGGATCTCTCCGGGTATATCCCGCGCAGTCTCTGAGGCGTATAGTAAATACGGTGTATAAATTTGGTCTGCAGTAATTTATCTCTGGAGGATATCATCAGCTTTGACCCATCCTCAAAACACTCCTCCCACGTAGCCCTGTCTAGGCTAGGTATATCAGTCTGCCATTTACCCCAGAGAGCGTCAATCCTAGGTGATTCAACTACTAATAGGGCAAGGTAGAGAGCAGAGAGCGCTTTCCGAAGACCCTCCCGAGCTAACAACCGCTCAATAGGATCTGGCGCCAAGCTGATAGTCAAGGGAAACTGGGCCCTAGCTGCATGCCTTAGTTGATAATACCTGAACAACATCCGCTCCGGTATCCCATACTGAACAACCAGCTCCTGGAAGGTCAGCAGCCTTCCAGAGTGGAAGACATCCTGGAGGGTCTTAATGCCATATCCAGCCCAAAGGTGCGGGTCAGGGATCGTCCGGAACTGGGGGAGGGAGGGGTTACCCCACAAGGGACAAAGCGGAGAATAACAATTTGGTCGCATAAATCTCTTACGAGCCATGGTCCATATTTTGAGAGTAGTCTTGGTGGGCCCTGGAAGAGACGGGTATGCAGCCACACCTCGATATACTAGGTTCCCCAACTCCCGAAGCGAACCCAAGATAGCGGCCTCGAAACAGGTGGCCGTGTTTGACCTGGATTGCATAAACCACCAATGAACTGTGACTAGAATTGCTGCCCAATAATATACCAGTAGGCTGGGGAGCGCGAGCGCCCCACAGCGGACTGGAAGCTGTAAGGTGGACCTCGCCAACCTAGGCGAAGATCCCCTCCAGATAAAGGAGCCTATACAGACGTCTATTTCCCTGAAAAATTAGGCAGGGAGCCAAATCGGGCAGTTCCTGAACATATACGTAAATCTGGGTAGAAACAGCATTTTTAATATGTTTTTGCGACCGAGCAGGTTGAGGGGCAAATCCCTCCATCTGCTACAATGTTCCTTGAGTCTCCCGACAAGGGGCACCAAATTGAGGAGGCGAAAGTCCCGTAGGTCCCTCGACACCACAATTCCGAGGTATTTGAACTCCTCGACCCATAACAGCGGGGTATGAGCGGCCTCTCTCTGGGACCCAGGGTCTAGCGGGAACAGGACTGATTTTGACCAATTAATCCTGACCCCCGAGAAGCGGCCAAATTCCTCAAAGATCTGCAGAGCTGCCTGCAGAGAAGCATCTGCGTCCTGTAAGTATAGCAAGGTGTCGTCAGCGTAAAGGGAAATTTTCTCCTCCAGCTGGCCCACACGAAGGCCCCGAACCGCGGACGACTCCCTAATCATGGTCGCCAGCGGCTCAAGGGCCAAGGCAAACAAGCTGGGCGACAAGGGGCAACCCTGCCGGGTGCCCCTCTGGAGGAGGAAAAACTCAGACAGTGTCCCATTTGCCCGGACTCTGGCTCTAGGGGACCCATATAGCATTCCCAACCACTTAAGGAACTGTGGCCCAAACCCATAGCGCCTCAACACTTCCCACAGGTACCCCCATTCCACCGAGTCAAAAGCCTTCTCTGCATCTAGAGAGGCTATGACTCGAGTGCCTCCATTATCGTGAGAGTGGTCCATGTTAAGAAATAGCCTGCGGATGTTGATGTCCGTGCCTTTACCTGGCATGAATCCTGTCTGATCCGGGTGGATCAGATCTTCCAACACCGTGATCAAACGTAAGGCAAGAATTTTGGCCAGCAACTTGGCATCAGCGTTTATAAGAGAGATGGGTCTGTACGAACCACATTCCTCTGGATCCTTACCAGGCTTGGGCACCAGCACCACCACGGCATCAGCCATCGACTCGGGAAGAGAACCTATCGCCAAGAATTCCTTAAAGAGAGTAGTTAGCCTAGGTGCTAACAATTCCTGATTCTCCGAATAAAATTCAATGGGTATACCATCCAGCCCAGGGGCCTTCCCCGACTGCATACTACCCATAGCTGCCTGCACCTCCTCTAGAGTAATGTCCTTATCCAAATCCCTACTCCTGATCGGGTCAAGCGTGGGGAGGGGGATCCTATCTAAAAAGTCAGACAGGTCAGTACTAGTGTACGTCACCCTAGTTGAATATAGATCCTGATAGAAACGGAAGAACCTAGAGCAAATGGAGTCAGGGGTCGTCAGTAGCGTACCGTCTGCATCTCTGAGTCTGCCCACGTGAGTAGTAGCGTGCCATTTTTATCCCCAAACTCAAACACTCTCTGAGCACCTTCCAGCATGGACTTCTTTGTGTTGTCCACTCTAATCAAGGATAACTCCCTCAGGGTGTGTTGCCAGGCATGGTAAGTGTCCGCATTAGGCGACTGAGTATATACCCTCTCACGCGAGAGGGCCTCTATCTCTAACTGCCGCAGAGCCTGCACAGATCCCTTCCGTCTAGCAGCAATCTTCTTAATATATGTTCCCCGCAACCAGGCCTTAAATGTGTCCCAAAGTGTTAATGGACCTGTAGACTCAACATTTTGCAAGTAAAAGCTACAGATCTCATCGGGTAGATCCTCTTGAATCTCTGGATCTGACACCCAGTATCTAG
This sequence comes from Rana muscosa, assembly GCA_029206835.1. Lineage (NCBI taxonomy): Eukaryota > Metazoa > Chordata > Amphibia > Anura > Ranidae > Rana > Rana muscosa. The sequence continues at coordinate 1,007,436,362 of CM055122.1, read as the reverse complement.
AAAGTCTCCAGACCCCTCGGTCCCGGGAGGTAGCGACACCGACCGAGACCAACAACGGAGCATGATCAGATACGCCGCCAGAGAGGATCTCAGTCGAGGCCACCCCCCCAAGGAGGCCGGTGGAGGCAAATGCCAGGTCTATACGAGACAACGTACGGTAAGTACAGGAGAGACAGGTATACTGTGAGTCAGAGGGGTGGAAATGGCGCCAGAGGTCCGTCATATTAAAGGTGGATGCCCAGAGGGACAACCCTGAATTAGGGGTAGATGAGGGCCGGAGCCTATCCTGGACATCCGACATAACCATGTTGAAGTCCCCTACTAGTAGCACCCTATCCACCCCATACTGAACCGCCATCTGCATCACTGAGTGGAGTAAGGTTGGATCCGCAGGGGGAGGCAGATAGAGTCCAACAATGACATAGGGGACATCCGCTATTGAGGCATGCAGGAGAACAAACCTACCACCAGGGTCAGTCCGGACATCCTGCAGCCTGAAAGGCAAAGATCGGTGCACAAGGACGCTTACCCCCCTAGCATAGTTAGAGTAGGAGGCGTGGTAATGCGCACCCACCCAGGCCCGCCTCAGCCCCAGGACCCTGGAGCCCACCAAATGTGTCTCCTGTAATATACAGATTTGGGGATTATGTTGTCGTATAAATTTAAACACCAGCGACCGCTTGATAGCGGAATTGAGGCCCCTGACATTCCACGATAGTACCTTAAAATTAGCCATCAGGTAATTGTAGTATGAACAAAGGAGTACATCTCACATCCCCTAGCCATGGTCCCCTGAGAGAGTGCAGCGCCCCCGCACCAAACAGTGCAGTCGCCAAGAAAAACAGGGCTATAGAGCGCTGCCCCCCCCCCCCCCCCCCCAGAGGAATCCATACAGCATATCAAAAACTCAAAAAAACGGATTAGATATATTAAAGACCAACCAACTGTGCAAACGAACAAAGAACAAAGTGACCCATAAACCCATAGAAGCCCAGACAACAACCGTCGTCCAACCCCTACCACCCACCCCCTGTCCCCCTAGCATGGAGGAGCACATATTTCCCCTAACAAAAAAAGTCAAATGACTAAATCTAAATAGTTGGGAGGCGTGAGCCGCAGCAGATCGGCTCATTTAGTCAATACTAATGATCTGCATAGAACAAAAAGTTAAAGAAAGAAGAGTACTTAAGTCTGTGTCTCCTGGCCTGAGTTGCTGGGAAAAAAAAAATATATAACATGCTATTTCAGTCAAAATTAACTCCTGGGTGGAGCAGAAAGCAGCTGTTGAGGGGTCACTCCACCGGCATGGCAGGGTTGGAGTCTCAATGTCCCACCTGGGAAAACGTATAATGTGAGCACAGAAGGATAACAACAGTCCTGTCCGATATAACAGCCCACATAGCATATAGCAAAGTCACCGACCTCCAGAGAGCGACCCAGCAAAAAGCCAATGATAACAGACTCCCAGAAGAGCAGGAAGGAGAAAATCCCCCATCCCTTCCCTAGATAACCAGGGAAGTCAATTCCTTATGGAGGCAGGGTCTCCAGCCATGCACCCGCATCCTTAGGATTAGTAAAAATTCTCACAGTCTCACCATCGACCACCCGCAGTTTCGCCGGAAACATAATGCTGTAGCTAATTCCCTTCTTTCGGAGAGCCATTTTCACGCCATCAAAGGAGCGCCGCTGCCTCTGTGTCTCCATAGTGTAATCCGGGAAGAACATCAGCCTGGTGTTTCGATAGGGGAGATTGCCTGCCAGGCGGGCGGCACGCAGCAGCTCATCCCTATCCTGGAAATTTAGCAGGCGAAGAATGAAGGTGCGGGGGGGCCCCCTCCGGACCAGGCCTCGGCGGCACGCGGTGCGCCCTTTCCATCGTGAAGTAGGGGGATAGTTGGGCCGCAGGAATTAGGGTCTTGAGAAGGTCTTCTATGAAGGCTGTAGGATTACACCCCTCCACCCCCTCCGGGATGCCAACAATGCGTATGTTGTTGCGTCTACTACGATTTTCGGCATCCTCTGCCCTACTACGATTCTCGAGTGCCTTTACCTTGGTCAGCAGGGTCCGGATGGAGGCATCGTGTGTTGTCACCGCGTCCTCCACGTCTCCTACCCTGTGTTCCGCCTCCGTGATTCTGGAGCGAATCTTATCCAGATCCTGGCGCAGCAGGCCCACGTCTAGCTGCACAGCTTCGATCTTGTTGGTGAGCGTTGTCTGGCAAGTAGTAATAGCTGCTTGGCAGGTCGTGATAGCCGCCATCACCTCCGGGATTCCAGGCGGGGAGATCGCCGCGCTCTCCTCCTGGTCAGTCTGCGACGCCATACTGTGTTGGCGCGCAGGCTCCACGCGCGGTGAACAGGCCGGACTCACCAAGGCAGGAATATCTGCAGGAAACCTCAGCTTTTTGCCCTTTTTCGGGCCCCCGGATGTTCTGGACGACATACAGGTGCGGTGGGACCGATTTATGAAGAAATCCACCCAGGAACGGAGTCAATATCGGATTATATCCCAGCAGAGCTCAGCAAGCACGTCTACTCAGTCTGCCATGCTGGCCACGCCCCATGGAAAACTATTTTTACTTCCTGGAAAGTTGCTTCAGTTAAGACAGGGGATCCGACTTGGAGGCAACTTCCATTGAAATCTATGGGTACAAGTTGCCTAGAAGTCGGATTGAAGTAGTACAGGAACCTTTTCTGAAGTCGGAGCGACTGCAGTAGTGTGCATTAAGACGGCCCCATTCACTTCCATTACTTTTCTAAACCGGGCGACTTGAAGTCAGATCCCAGGACGCCCCTGTGTGAACCGGCTCTAAAAGTTTTTTAACTGTTATTTTTTATTTTTATTCTATGTCACTTGTATTTCAAGGTAGTCATTTTCGAAAAGACAAATTTAAATATTTATTGTGCAATAGTACAATCAACAAGATATTATTGTGAAAGCTACCACTTTCCAGCATAAAGTGTAAAGCACAGACATGTACTGTTACTTAGTCAATATGCTATGTGCATACTGAACACTGTGTGTTCATTCCACTGCCTAGCTTGATGGAATGTGATTCCTGTTACTGCTGTGAAAGTATTTGAGTGGAGAAGGGGGTAGAGTTAAAATCTGCATGGCATTTCAAGAGGCTCTTCTAAAATGTGCGAGTTTCCGGCATTGATAAACATTCCTATGCAGACACTTCAGCATTTTAAATATAAGATGTTCCTTACACTGCACTTTTGAATCCAGATACAATTCTTGAGTGCCCACGCTGGTGTTATGCAAAGCCTGTTTTATTTTCTTTTAAGAGTACCAGCCAAGGCCAAAATCTGAACCTTCTACATGTAGAGATATCTATATGGAGACAATTTCGAAGATGAGGTGTTATTTTTAGCTTCTGATCGGCAAAATAGGACTTGCTAGATTAGGCTGGCCGCTGGTGTTCAATATTTTAAAAGATACTAATATAAGACTCCAGTGCAGGCTGGTATCACTAGCTATGTGTTGGTTGGCCCTTATAATTTTGTACAAAATAAAGTCTGAAGATTAGTGATGAGCCGAACACCCCCGGGTTCGGTTCGCACCAGAACCCGCGAACGGACCGAAAGTTCGCACGAACATTAGAACCCTATTAAATACAATGGATGCGAACGTTCGGATTCTAAAGTGCTAATTATAACGACTATTATCCATGTTATTGTCCTAAACAGAGTTTGGGAACCCGGGTTCTGCACCAAGGGACATGTATCAATGCAAAAAGAAGTTTTAAAAACGGACGTTTTCCGGGAGCAGTCATTTTAATGATGCATAAAGTGAAAAAAAAAAGTCAAATGTTCCTTTAAATATTGTACCTGGGGGGTGTCTAAAGTATGCCTGTGAAGTGCCACGTGTTTCCCGTGTTTAGAACTGTCCCTGCACAAAATTACATTTCTAAAGGAAAAAAAAGCCATTTAAAACTGCTTGCGGCTTTAATGTAATGTCTGGTCCCGGTAATATGGATGAAAATCTTTAAGAAAAATGGCATAGCTACCCCTTCACCCCCCCCTACCCCAGCCCATTACCAGCCCCTTTGGGTCTTGTATGGATATTAAGGGGAACCCCGCACACAAAATAAAAAAGGCCCTATATACTCTGAACAGCCGTATACAGGCGGTGCATACAAGACAGGGACTGTAGGTTTGTTCTTATGTAGAATCTGTTTGTAATTTTGAACAGCTACATTGTTTAAGTGTAGCTCCAGCCCAAATACCTATTTTTAAGCTTTTTGGAAAACATAGGGAAGGGTTATCACCCCTGTAACATTTGTTTTGCTGTCTGTGCCCCTGTTCAGAACATTTCACCTCACTTTGCGTCCCAATGACAACTGATTTTGAAATGTGGTGTTTTTATTGAAACAAGGATTGGTGATAAAGCATCAGTAGAGAGGAGACACCTTTCTCCCATATTGATTCTTACAGGAGAGAATTTTCCTTCCAAGGGGTAGATTTCCTCTCACTTCCTGTTGTCTTCTTCCGTTTGCAAGTAGTAGTCGTTTGTAAGTTGGATGTTTGAAAGTAGGGACCTGCCGTATATACTCTGCAGAAATTGGCCCCTTAGGTGTTGGTGTTGGCACAACACTGTAAGCACTCACAGTTACTCTTGGTGGGTGCTGGAACGCCCTGCTGTCAACTATTATATCAGGAATTGTAATAACATATAATTGTTGAACAGTGGTAGTAAAAATTGGGCCTTTGATGGTGGTGCTGGTGCCACAACACTGTAAGGCCTGACAGTTACTCTTGGTGGGCGCAGCAATGGGCCCTGCTGTGAATTATTAGATCAATAATTATAATTGCATGCCCCTGTTGAACAGGGGCTGAAAAATTGGGCCTTTGGTGGTGGTGGTGGTGGTGGTGGTGGTGTTGACACAACACTGTAAGGCCTGACAGTTACTCTTGGTGGGCGCAGCAATGGGCCCTGCTGTGAATTATTAGATCAATAATTATAATTGCATGCCCCTGTTGAACAGGGGCTGAAAAATTGGGCCTTTGGTGGTGGTGGTGGTGGTGTTGACACAACACTGTAAGGCCTGACAGTTACTCTTGGTGGGCGCAGCAATGGGCCCTGCTGTGAATTATTAGATCAATAATTATAATTGCATGCCCCTGTTGAACAGGGGCTGAAAAATTGGGCCTTAGGCACTGGTGGCACAACACTGCAACCCCTCACAGATACTGTACTTGGAGCACAGCAATGAGGCCTGTTGCAAAGTATTGCATCAAAAATTGTAATTACACGCCCCTGTTAAACAGGGGCTGAAAAATTGGGCCTTAGCCACTGGTGGCGGCACCCATAAACCAAAATGATCTTCCAAGCTATCATCATTAATCGGATCATTGAGGAGGAGGAGGAGGATAGCTAGTCAACATAACAGCACAGGAACTCAGCATCAGCATCAGTCTTGAAGGGATGTGACATTCTAAAATCAATTAGTCTGTTATATCAGCATCAGGTGTGTGGTAGCTGGTGGTGATCCAAGACTGGTTCATCTTGATGAAAGTCAGTCGATCAACCGAGTCGGTGGACAGGCGCACCCTGTGATCCATGACAAATCCTCCAGCAGCACTGAATGTGCGTTCTGAAAGAACGCTGGATGCAGGACAGGCCAGTAGCTCAATTGCATACTGTGCAAGCTCTGGCCAGTGATCCATCCTCAAGACCCAGTAAGCCAGAGGAATTTCGGTGGGGAAGGTGTCCAAGTCTGACCTTGCCCCTAGGTATTCCTGCACCATGTATATCAGACGCTGGCGATGGTTGCTGGAAACGATCATACTTTGGGGCTGCGGACTAAAGAATTGTCTGAACGCATCGGTCAGACGGCCACCTTCCCCACCGCTCCTTCTTTGACTGCCCGAAGCCTCAGCAACTCGTTGTCCAGGACCAGGAGTTTGTAACCTCCCAGTCTCTGGGAACGCGTTGCACAGACCTTTCTGCAAGGCCTCCCGGAGTTGTCTCATCCTCTGCTCCCTCTGCGACGGTAACATAAGGTCCGCAACCTTACCCTTGTACCGTGGATCAAGGAGAGTGGCCAGCCAGTAATGGTCCCTCTCCTTGATCCGAAGAATACGAGGATCCTTCCGCAGACTTTGCAGGATCAGGGAGGCCATGCAGCGTAGGTTAGCTGAGGCATTCAGTCCGGAGTCCTCTGGGTCACTAAGGATGACATGATCCGCAGCCACCTCCTCCCAGCCACGTACAAGTCCTCTGGTTTCTTGGGACTGTAAATCATCCCTAAAAGACTGCTGCTGATGATGCTGAGTGCCAGCCTCCACCTCCATGCTGACACAATCCTCCTCCTCCTCCTCCTCCTCTTCCTGTGCGATGGGTGGGACAGAAGGAACACTGTCAGGGTAAAGGGGGCCTTGAGAGGCAAGGAAGTCCTCCTCTTCCTGCCTCTGTTCTGCCTCAAGTGCCCTGTCCATTATTCCACGCAGCGTGTGCTCCAACAGGTGGACAAGAGGTACAGTGTCACTGATGCATGCACTGTCACTGCTCACCATCCTCGTGGCCTCCTCAAATGGTGCCAGGACAGTGCATGCATCCCTGATCATGTCCCACTGGCGTGGTGAAAAAAACCCGAGCTCCCCTGACCCTGTCCTGGTGCCGTAGTCGCACAGGTACTCATTGATGGCCCCCTGCTGCGTGTGCAGCCGCTGCAGCATGGCCAACGTTGAGTTCCACCTGGTGGGCATGTCACATATAAGGCGGTTCTTGGGCAGGTTCAACTCCTTTTGCAGCTCAGCCAGGCGAGCACTGGCATTATAAGATCTGCGGAAATGAACACAGACTTTCCTGGCCTGCCTCAGGACATCCTGTAAGCCCGGGTACCTGCCCAAGAACCGCTGCACCACCAGGTTAAGGACGTGAGCCATACAGGGCACATGGGTCAGTTGTCCCTGTCGGAGGGCGGAGAGGAGGTTGGTGCCATTGTCGCAAACCACCATTTCTGGCTTAAGCTGGCGTGGAGTCAACCACCTCTCGGCCTGCCCCTGCAGAGCAGACAGGACCTCTGCCCCAGTGTGGCTCCTGTCCCCCAAACACACCAGCGCAAGCACGGCATGGCATCTTTTTGCCTGCGTACTTGCGTAGCCCCTTGAACGCCTACAGAGCACCGCTAGTTCCGAGGACAAACCACAGGAAGAGGCCATGGAGGAAGAAGAAGAGGAGGGGGTGCAGGAGAGAGGTGTGTCACAACCAGTAGTAGCATTTTGGAGGCGTGGCGGTGGAACAACCTCCAACACTACTGCACCTTGTCCTGCATATTTCCCAGCTGCCAAAAGAGTGACCCAATGGGCCGTGAAAGAAAGGTAACGTCCCTGTCCATGCCTGCTGGACCATGAGTCAGCGGTAATATGCACCTTACCGCTGACCGCCCTGTCCAGCGAGGCCAAGACATTGCCTTCCACATGCCTGTAGAGAGCCGGAATCGCCTTCCGTGAGAAAAAGTGGCGTTTGGGAACCTGCCACTGAGGAACCGCACATTGCACAAACTCACGGAAGGGGGCCGAGTCTACCAACTGAAAAGGCAGCAGTTGAAGCGCTAGCAATTTAGCCAAGCTAGCATTCAACCGCTGGGCATGTGGATGGCTGGGAGTGAACTTCTTTCGACAGTCCAGCAGCTGGGGCAGGGAAATTTACCTGCTACAATCGGACGTCGGTGTACTGCTAGCAGAGTGGCCGCAAGTACTGGGCTGTGACACACCTAATTCTACACCTTCATTCCTCTCAGTGCATGTTTCAGAGAGGACTGAAGTTATAGTGGGGTTGGAGATCCCAGCTGATGCGGTGCAAGGAGAGGTCCGCTTTGTTCTTTGGTGTGGGTCTTTAAGGTAGGCTTGCCAACGAGCTGCATGGCAGGTCAACATATGTCTGATCAAGCATGTGGTGCCCAAGCGGCTGATGTTTTGGCCACGCGATATACGCTTGAGACATATGTTGCAAACAGCAGCTGTGCGATCTGATGCACTCGCCTCAAAAAAGGCCCACACCAAAGAACTTTTTGAATGACGGGCAGAGGCAGCGCCCTGCACAGGCGGAGCTCTGCGGTGTGATTCCGTCGGTGTGCTGCCCATACGCTGGCCACTCAAGGGCATCCTGCCTCGTTGGAGATGTGCTTCCTCCTCATCCTCCTCCTCCTCCTCTCTCCTATTAGGCACCCACGTGGAGTCAGTGACCTCATCATCCCCTCCCTCCTCATCACTGGAGCCAATCTGGCAGTATGCTGCAGCTGCTGGAGCATGACTGCCAGATTGGTGTCCTTCTTGAGCATCCCCTCTCTCTGCTCTCACGCTACTGCCTTCCTCTATCTGGGTATCATCATCAGATCCTTCGAAACGCTGGGCATCCTCCTGGAGCATGTACCCAACACTGTGCTCAAACAGTTCGGGGGACTCCTCAGGAGGAGGACATGGTGGGTCTAGGGAAGGATTGACTAATGAAGATAATGATACCAGAGAAGAGGACGCTTTGGCAGCTGCTTTGCCAGTACCCTGAGCCTGGGTGAGAGAGGATGAGGAGGATGAGGTGGGCTTGGTCATCCACTCTACCAAGTCTTCGGCATGATGTGGCTCAACATGTCCAGCTGCCGAAAAGAAGGACAAGCGTGTCCCATGGCCATGTGCTGATGACAATGCACCGCGTCCACGACCAGCACTGTTGCCCCCAGACACAGAGCCTGCTTGCCCTCTTTTTTTGCCTCCTGACTGTCTGCCTCTCCTTGTTTGCCTTCCAGACATTTTAATGGATGGCCTGCAGGGAGATGGGAAAAACAGCAATAAGGGCTACCTTCAGGTGTATACTGTGCAGGAGGCTTTGCAACAATGACACTGACACTGTCCCCTGCCTATCCTTCTCTGTCCCTAAACACAAGGATTTGCAATATGCTTCAGCAAGATTGGTTTAGCACAGAATAGCACACTGTCAGTTTCACTCACTGTCCTACTCTGTCCCTACAAACAAGATTTAGCACAGAATAGCACACTGATAGTTTCCACGAGTGTCCTTCTCTGTCCCTAAACTCAAGGATTTCAAATATGGTTCAGCAAGATTGGTTTAGAACAGAATAGCACACTGTCAGTTTTACTCACTGTCCTACTCTGTCCCTACAAACAAGATTTAGCACAGAATAGCACACTGATAGTTTCCACGAGTGTCCTTCTCTGTCCCTAAACTCAAGGATTTCAAATATGGTTCAGCAAGATTGGTTTAGAACAGAATAGCACACTGTCAGTTTCACTCACTGTCCTACTCTGTCCCTACAAACTAGATTTAGCACAGAATAGCACACTGAGAGTTTCCACGAGTGTCCTTCTCTGTCCCTAAACTCAAGGATTTCAAATATGGTTCAGCAAGATTGGTTTAGAACAGAATAGCACACTGACACTTTCCCTCACTGTACCTCTCTGTCCCTAAACTCAAGGATTTCAAATATGGTTCAGCAAGATTGGTTTAGAACAGAATAGCACACTGTCAGTTTCACTCACTGTCCTACTCTGTCCCTACAAACAAGATTTAGCACAGAATAGCACACTGACACTTTCCCTCACTGTACCTCTCTGTCCCTAAACTCAAGGATTTCAAATATGGTTCAGCAAGATTGGTTTAGAACAGAATAGCACACTGTCAGTTTCACTCACTGTCCTACTCTGTCCCTACAAACTAGATTTAGCACAGAATAGCACACTGAGAGTTTCCACGAGTGTCCTTCTCTGTCCCTAAACTCAAGGATTTCAAATATGGTTCAGCAAGATTGGTTTAGAACAGAATAGCACACTGACACTTTCCCTCACTGTACCTCTCTGTCCCTAAACTCAAGGATTTCAAATATGGTTCAGCAAGATTGGTTTAGAACAGAATAGCACACTGTCAGTTTCACTCACTGTCCTACTCTGTCCCTACAAACAAGATTTAGCACAGAATAGCACACTGACACTTTCCCTCACTGTACCTCTCTGTCCCTAAACTCAAGGATTTCAAATATGCTTCAGCAAGATTGGTTTAGAACAGAATAGCACACTGTCAGTTTCACTCACTGTCCTACTCTGTCCCTACAAACTAGATTTAGCACAGAATAGCACACTGAGAGTTTCCACGAGTGTCCTTCTCTGTCCCTAAACTCAAGGATTTCAAATATGGTTCAGCAAGATTGGTTTAGAACAGAATAGCACACTGTCAGTTTCACTCACTGTCCTACTCTGTCCCTACAAACAAGATTTAGCACAGAATAGCACACTGACACTTTCCCTCACTGTACCTCTCTGTCCCTAAACTCAAGGATTTCAAATATGGTTCAGCAAGATTGGTTTAGAACAGAATAGCACACTGTCAGTTTCACTCACTGTCCTACTCTGTCCCTACAAACAAGATTTAGCACAGAATAGCACACTGACACTTTCCCTCACTGTACCTCTCAGTCCCTAAACTCAAGGATTTCAAATATGGTTCAGCAAGATTGGTTTAGAACAGAATAGCACACTGTCAGTTTCACTCACTGTCCTACTCTGTCCCTACAAACAAGATTTAGCACAGAATAGCACACTGACACTTTCCCTCACTGTACCTCTCTGTCCCTAAACTCAAGGATTTCAAATATGGTTCAGCAAGATTGGTTTAGAACAGAATAGCACACTGACACTTTCCCTCACTGTACCTCTCTGTCCCTACAAACAAGGTTTAGCACAGAATAACACACTGACACTCTCCCTACCTATCCTTATTTGTCCCTAAACACAAGGAATCCAGGATTAGTAAAGGGAAAAAAATGACACTGTCCCTGCCTATGCTTCTCTTTCCCTGCTCCGGAACACACTACACAAGGCCGCCGCGCTGGCGGCCTTTTATAGTGTGGGGCGTGTACTAAACCCCCTCAAGAATAATTGGCCACAGGCATCCTGCCTGTGGCCAATCATTGCTCTCCTCGCTGCCGGCGCTGTGATTGGCCAAGCATGCGGGGTCACAGTGCATGCTTGGCCAATCACAGCGCCTGGATGACACTGCGATGGCGTAGTGCATTGTGGGCCGTTCGCGTCACTCGAATTTGGCGCGAACGGCCCAAATTGTTCGATCTTTGTCGAACGATCGAACAGCCGATGTTCGAGTCGAACGTATGTTCGACTCGAACACGAAGCTCATCCCTACTGAAGATACACTATATTACCAAAAGTATTGGTACATCTGCCTTTACACGCACATGAACTTTAATGGCATCCCACACTTAGTCCGTAGGGTTAAATATTGAGTTGCCCACCCTTTGCAGCTATAACAGCTTCAACTCTTCTGGGAAGACTGTCCACAGGGTTTAGGAGTGTGTCTATGGGAATGTTTGACCATTCTGACAGAAGCGCATTTGTGAGGTAAGGGACTAACGTGGATGAGAAGGCCTGGCTCGCAGTCTCGCTCTAATTCATCTCAAAGGTGTTCTTTTAGGTTGAGGTCAGGACTCTATGCAGGTCATTCAATCCTCCACCCCAAAATCGCTCATCCATGTCTTTATGGACCTTGTTTGTGCACTGGTGCGCAGTCATGTTGGAACAGGAAGGGGCCATCCTCAAACTGTTCCCACAAAGTTAAGGCGCATGAAATTGTCCAAAATGTCTTGGTATTCTGATGCCTTAAGAGTTCCCTTCAGTGGAACTAAGGGGCCAAGCCCAACTCCTGAAAAACAACCCCACACCATAATCCCCCCTCCACCAAATGATTTGGACCAGTGCACAAAGCAAGGTTCCCTAAAGACATGGACGAGTGTGTTTGGGGTGGAGGAACTTGACTGGCCTGCACACAGTCCTGACCTCAACCCGATAGAACAATTTTGGAAGCCAGGACTTCTCGTCTCACATCAGTGCTTCACCTCACAAATGCTCTTCTGGAAGAATGGTCAAACATCCCCATAGACACTCCTAAACATTGTGGACAGCCATCCCAGAAGAGTTGAAGCTGCGAAGGATGGGCCAACTCAATATTGAACACTACAGACGAAGACTGGGATGCCATTAAAGTTCATGTGCGTGTAAAGGCAGGCGTCCCAGTACTTTTGGTAATATAGTGTATGTGTTGACTGACCCTTGTAATTTTGTACAGAATATAGTCTGAAGATGTATTCCTTATATGTGTAGCAAGGTCCCAAGCCTCCTTCGATCTAATGAGAACCTCCAGGACCAGAGATAGCTGACATCCTTCTGTATATGGTTGGTTGTATGGCATAGTGGGTGTAATGCAAGTTAGATTGATTGGGCGCCAGACACTTCTTGAATGCAAAAGAGATTTTATTTCTCTTAACAGAACTTTGGGAGAGAGGGTTAGGGCCAGGACACCCTTAGGTAGTTGCAAGATCACTTGGCAGACTCTGAGACCTCAACAGGAGGACAGCCACGCAGGGAAAGACATCTAGCAAGACGCCACATCTGCATGTGTAGGAACGCTGTCTCCTATGGCAACAGTTCCCAACACAAAGCGTAATAGTTCCTTCGCTTTCACTACAATCGCATCTTGTAGTTCTTCAGCCCACTGAGCTCCCAGTCTCTCAGTAGACTAGATGATTCACTGCCACCGAATCCCTTGAGCTCCTCCAATCTTCACGGTAGTATCTTCCTCAAGCGTCACCCCCGCCTCTCTGCTGGGCCCCTAGCTTGGCACTGACGATACTTCTCAAGCTTCACCCCCACTGGCCTGCTCGGTCCCTGGCTTGACACAGAAGGCTGCTTTGCAAGCTTCACCTCCGCTGGCTGGGTCCCTGGCTTGATACCCACTGAAGTTTCCCGATTCTTCACCATCCCCGGTTGGTGAGAATACTGCTCCGGTACTTGCTTCAGCTACTCACTGTGGTCCCTGGTAATAAGGCAGATGTTCCCTTATTGGTGACAGCTTTCCCTCTACCTCTACCTCCGACCACGACAGGTTCTCCGTCCGGCAGAACCGTCACTTCTAATTGGACTGCAAGCCACAATCTCAACCCTGTGCTGCTCTCTTGCTTCTGGATAGGCCCTCAGACAGCCGAGCACCGAGATATGCCCGGGATAGGCCCAATCTCTGGCCTAGCAGCATGGGCAGTACAACACACGTCCACCCAGACAGCCGTCCAGGTGGCACAGAACCCCGATCACCTGACTCCACCCAAATATATAGGTTCTCCCAGCAGGCCAAGGGATTTAAGAAAACCCCTGTCCATTGGCTGGGATACCCCATATACCTATAATCTGACCTTGCATTGCCCCCCTCATATCTAATGCCACCAGGTACCCGGCCACCTAGCGGCAAAAGAGAGAAGTGAAGCAATTACAGACTTAGAGGGAGATCAATTTATCCTCAACAATTAGCCAAGGCAGCTATACCTGGTAGGTAAATTTAAGAGCAAACCTGCCTAAACACCAGGGTGCTACATCTTAATGAGGCATAACTACAATAACATAATCATAACAATGGGGCGTAGACTTGGAGACCACCTACTCTCAGCACTATAATTTTTGTTAGGTGCAACACAATGAAGCAACAATGTCATTTCCCTAACCTTACCCAGTCGGAAATAGACACACTTTTGATATATTTTCTCCTCTGTCCCACTGATCCTTGACAGTAAAGTCACATTACTGAAATGTCTTCTCTTCACTAAAGGATTCACATCAGAGGATCCTTTTCTACCAAAGCGGGTTTCCAGTTCCTCCTGATTTCAACATTCATTCCACTGGAGAAATATGTGGCAGAATTCCAGTGGAGTAACTTTAAAGGTGGAGCTGTGAGTCCCCTGTTCCGCATACGTGTGTACGAAAAAGAGTAAAGAGGGTTTCTGCAATGTGGGACCTACACAAACTGGAAGGTGATCTTTTTGTATTTGTCGTCTAAGAATATCAGATCAAAACGAAATTTGACAGGTACTAACAAGATGTACAGAAATGTCTAAGGAGAGTCTGCAGGTGTCTTTCTAAAGTGAACATCATGTCCATTCACGGAACAGTAACAGGGCCTATGTAAAGCCCTCGGACCATTTTATACACACCACTCCAGTACTCTCCCCACTGCTATCTCTTCTGTGGCCATCTGTACAAAATACCTGTTACTTCCGGGTATGTCATTTGACAACCTCACATAATGCAGTGCTTGGGCCTTGTGATTGACTGATACCCCTGAGCCATCATACCATCATGGAAGGAGGTCACATGCTTCCCCATACATAGCATGGGAAAGGAGGGGAAATCACTGCTCCGACAGGTATTTTTGGTTGCTGCGCTGAAGGAAGGAGCAGCTGGGGAACACAATAGAGTATGAAATGCCTGATGGAATGAGCTCTACATGGCATTGGCCTAAATGAACAAAGTGACAGTGTCTCTTAAAAGGTATACTCCAACCAAAACCTGATATATATATATTTTTTTATATATCTAAAGACAAAACAAAATGTTTCTCTACTAGTTTTGGATAGAATATGGAATGGTTAGGGCTCTTGTAAGGATTTTTTTTTTTTTTGCTGTCTTTGTCTTGCTGGAGAGGTTTCCCATCACATCCTGTCTTAAAGTGATTCTAAAGGATGAAGGTTTTTATGCATTCAGGTAAATAAAAACCTTCTCTGTGCAGCACACCCTGCAGCCCCCCTAATACTTACCTGAGCCCCCTCCCAATCCAGTGATGTGTACGAGAGCCTCGGCTCTCCGGGGACCCTCCCTCCTCATTGGCTGAGACAGCAGAGGGAGCTGTCAATCACAGCCAGTGAGCCAATGAGCAGAGAGAGGGGATGGGGCCCCCTCTGTGTAAATGGACATGCAGAGTAGCGGCTGGGGAGTCAGCCTATTACTGCTTGCTCTGTGGGCACTCGACAGGAGGGAAGGTCCAGCAATGCCAGCGGAGGACCCGAGAAGAGGATTATCAGGGCTGCTCTGTGCAAAACTGCTGGACAGAGCAGGTGAGTACAACATGTTTGTTTTTTGTTTTTTAATATCACTTTAACGACACACCAGGAAATAAGAAGACATCTCTTTTAGGCCCCTTTCACGCAGAAGATCCGATCGGGTCTGGCTGTCTGTTTTTCAGACAGAATTCCTCTATGGAGCACCGGATGTAAACGGACTTGTGTCCATATACACCCGGTTACCTCCCGGTCTGATCCAATCTGGCAAAAAAAAAAAAAACAGAAGGGGATCTGTTCCCCTCCAGCTGGCTGGATCAGATTGGAAGGGCAGCAGGGTGTAAGCAGACCCTGCTGAGCAAAACCGGATCCGGCCTGTGTAAAAGGGACCTTAGAAAGATGTCACTTCATACTGTGGACTCTGTCTCAATAGTTATTATCAATGAAACCATCCTACATAGTTACATAGTTACATAGTTACATAGTAGGTGAGGTTGAAAAAAGACACAAGTCCATCAAGTCCAACCTATGTGTGTGATTATATGTCAGTATTACATTGTATATCCCTGTATGTTGTGGTCGTTCAGGTGCTTATCTAATAGTTTTTTGAAACTATTGATGCCCCCCGCTGAGACCACCGCCTGTGGAAGGGAAATCCACATCCTTGCCACCCTTACAGTAAAGAACCCTCTACGTAGTTTAAGGTTAAACCTCTTTTCTTCTAATTTTAATGAGTGGCCACGTGTCTTGTTAAGCTCCCTTCCGCGGAAAAGTTTTATCCCTATTGTGGGGTCACCAGTATGGTATTTGTAAATTTAAATCATATCCCCTCTCAAACGTCTCTTCTCCAGAGAGAATAAGTTCAGTGCTCGCAACCTTTCCTCATAACTAATATCCTCCAGACCCTTTATTAGCTTTGTTGCCCTTCTTTGTACTCGCTCCATTTCCAGTACATCCTTCCTGAGGACTGGTGCCCAGAACTGGACAGCATACTCTAGGTGCGGCCGGACCGGAGTCTTGTAGAGCAGGAGAATTATTATTTTATCTCTGGAGTTGATCCCCTTTTTAATGCATGCCAATATTCTGTTTGCTTTTTTAGCAGCAGCTAAAATGTGTATGAACATTTATTATGTGTTTGTGAAAAAATAAAAAGAATTTGCAAGGTTCATAACAAATTCTTGCTTATACATACCAGAATAGGAACGTTTATGTAACGTGCTTCTTGCATTGTGACATATTGCCTGTAGGCCTGTCACACAGTGACAGCTATGGAATCTGTTATCGTGTCTGAGTGCCATCCTACAGAGGATAATAATTTGTCATCTTTCCAACAAAGTCTCCCAAGACTGGACAGACTAACAGATGCTGCATATGGAAAGTGCTACACATGACTTGTACATGCCATCGCCTGGCATTCTGTGCCTCCAGCTGCTCAGTGTGTGGGCTCAGATCACAGGTGTTTGCTGTGCTAGTTGAAAGGAAATAGAAAATTTGCAGTCCCGCTCGCTGCCACATTGTGTACATAGTCTATTCTTTGTGTGTGGCCATATTTAGTCATACATCCGTTCACACAATGCAAGTGTTCCTCAAAGAACTGCAACAGCTAGCTACAAACTGTGCTTTTACTTTCAGCTTCTGACCAAGGTTGTATATAATGCCAGTAATTTGCCATTATCGAGTACATCAGATGAAAGCTATCAAAATGTTTGAAAACAATAAAATAAATATCTATGTTTGTTCTGAGAAGATTATGTTTAACCTGTGTGACCAATTTACTAAAAGGGATAGAGAATGTCTAGTAGACATGTGCACACTGAAATATTTTGTTTCGGAATTTCGGTTTCGTCCAAAAAATACATTTATTTAGTTACTCCCGAAATTCGTTTTTATTTATTTTGTTTAGTTAAAAAATGCATTGGTCCGAAAATCTGAATTAAGGTTGAATCTGTCAATTGAAGGCTTATGGTGTCTGTCGGATAATCTAAGAAGATTAGACGGAGCAGCTAAACTGTACGACGCCGCAATCGTACATTTCTGGACGAATGCTCCGCCCACAAGCTCTAGTAGAATTCCAATGTTGTATGACTAGTAATAATTATATTTATTAATTATTATTACTAGTCAACCAACATTAGAATTCTTCTATAGCCTATGGGCAGACCATTTGACCGTAAATGTCAGCTTGCGGCGATCGTATGTTTTTAGCTGCTTTGTCGAATCTTCGTGTCTCTATAATGTTGAATCTTTTCTCTCTATGTAGAATAATCTTGGACTAATAGAGTTAGGTTAGGCACATTCAACCGCAGGTTCTATAACACAGATCGCTATTGTCAGCGTCATGTCAAATCTTCTACCTAAGCCGCATGATTGGATGCGAAATGCGTAGAGACTCCTGGGTAACGCCAACGTCACTTCCCGTCCCAACCCGCACCAGATCGAGGCTTGGACCGCACGCCAGCTCTGGGGAACCGAACGGCGCTTACGAGCCCTAAAAGGATCGCTGGAAAGACTCATTGCCGGTCCATAGGCACCATACTTGTGAGTGAGAACCTCTTTTTTATTAATTTTACTAAATAAAGCATACTATATTACGCAATGATGGCTGTTTGCTTTCTATGATACCCTGGGATAAACCAATGTGGAGATGTATGGAGTGATTATGGCATACCGTTTGGAAAGTCTTTAGATTTACTCATATGAGTGAAGTGGTTAACCCTGACATAAACCAAAGGCGTTTGCTTGTCTTGTTTCTGGTGAGTGTCCATTTCAGAAGGTGGTGGTGTTTCACGAATTGGTGATAAAAATCTTTTCCAGTCACGGATGTGGATTTGTGCACAAGGGACTCAGATAATTATCTCTGAAGAGAAAAACTGGGACTGTTTTCTTGTTTTTTGTCAAATATATGATTTTTTTTATTTATAAGGAAAATCAATTGTTTTATTTAATTTAGTTCACTTAATGCTTTTTTGATTAACTATTGATGGGTTATTTATGAATATCATTTACTGTTCTAAAAGATGTGGTAAAATTGAAATTATTATTTTTGGGTTGGAGCAGCTATCTCCTTTTTTCTGTGATGTACTGTGACATACTGAAGCAGAGTATGATCCCCTCCCTTTGGAGACTGGGCCGCAGGGCAGAATTCCAACATGATAAGGAGTGGAAGAGGACTCCAGTGGCAACCTGTGAAGCTCTGGTGAACTCCATGCCCAAGAGGGTTAAGGCAGTACTGGAAAATAATGGTGGCCACACAAAATATTGACACTTTGGGCCCAATTTGGACATTTTCATTTAGGGGTGTACTCACTTTTGTTGCCAGCGGTTTAGACATTAATGGCTGTGTGTTGAATTATTTTGAGGGGACAGCAAATTTACACTGCTATACAAGCTGTACACTCACTACTTTACATTGTAGCAAAGTGTAATTTCTTCAGTGTTGTCACATGAAAAGGTATAATAAAATATTTACAAAAATGTGAGGGGTTTACTCACTTTTGTGAGATACTGTATATATAAAAATATATATATATATATATATATATATATATATATATATATATATATATCTCAGATAATATGTATAAACGTATAAAATATAATTTTTGTTGGTTTGTTTGTCTTTTATTATTTTTTGTCTGGCCCCTCTTCTGGCCACTTTCGTTTCATTAGTTTTTTTGTTTTTTTTTTCAAAAATTCGTAAATCCGAAAATTCAGATTTCGTAAATTCGAAAATTAAAAAATTCATAATTTTCGAAAATTCGTAAATTCGAAAATGTAAAATTCGGAATTGAAAAATTGAAAAATTCGAAAAAATCCAAAAATAAGAAAGGAAAATTCGAAAGAACAAAAATCCAAAAATTGGAAATAATAACTACCTAACTAATAATTACTAACTATTAAATTATAGGTATTGGAATTTCCTTTCAAATTTGGCTGTTAGTGAACGTAACGAATACGAATTTATCTAAAGTTACGAATTATCTGAAATAAAGAGTGCTGCTTCTAAACAAATGGAACAAAACAAAATAATAATAAATAATAATAATACGTTTTTATTATTATTATTGCTGTTATTTATTATTATTAATTTGCTACATTCCATTCATTTATAAATGGCATTCGTTATTACAGATAATTAGTAACTTTGGATAAATTCATATTCGTTACGTTCACTAACAGCCAAATTTGTAAGGAAATTCCAATACCTATATTTTAATAGTTAGTACTAGTTAACCACTTAACGACCGCTCACTGTATATATACGTCGGCACAATGGCACCAACAGGCACAATCACGTAGAGCATACGTGATTGCCTTTGTACAGTTGGGGGGTCCGATCGGACCCCCCTTCTGTACAGTGAGCGGTCGGAATTCGTCTGGGAGCGTTCCGAGATGGGGGGGCGGCCGTTCGATTCCGACCACCCCCCCGCGATCGCTCCCGGCGAATAGAAATGCCCCCTCTGTCTGTGTACTGTTTACACAGATAGAGAAAGCAGGAGGAAGTGATGTCATCTCCTGTGCGGCGCTCACATATACCGAGCGTCGTACAAGAGAAGACACACAGGTCAGTGCACTAACACTACACTAACACCAGCACACATAGGCACATAAATCGCCCCCCCAGGCCCCCCCAGATCACCCCCAGCCCCCCCAGATCACCCCCCAGTCACAGTGTCACTGATTGCAGTGACCATTTATTTACTGATCACTGCAATCAGTGACATTTGTGACTGTAAAAGTGTCACTACATTTAGTTTTAGGTCCAGTGTAGCCCCCTAACCCCCCCCTAATAAAGGTTTAACCCCTTGATCACCCCCCCAGATAACCCTTTCACCCCCTAGCACCGCCGTCGCTTGGCGATCATTTTTCTGATCGCTGTCTTGGCGTCGGTGATGCAGATCGGTACCCAGTAATTTTTTTTAGGTTCGCCGCAGGTTTTTATAGCGTCGGGTACCCCCATAAATTATCTAATAAAGGTTTAACCCCCTTGATCGCCCCCCAGGTAACCCTTTCACCCCCTATCACCACTGTCACTAAGCAATCGTTTTTCTGATCGATGTCTTAGCGTCGGTGATGCTGATCGGTAGCCAGTATTTTTTTTTTAGGTGCGCCGCAGGTTTTTATAGCGTCGGGTACCCCCATAAATTATCTAATAAAGGTTTAACCCCCTTGATCGCCCCCCAGGTAACCCTTTCACCCCCTATCACCACTGTCACTAAGCAATTGTTTTTCTGATCGCTGTCTTGGCGTCGGTGATGCAGATCGGTACCCAGTAATTTTTTTAGGTTCGCCGCAGGTTTTTATAGCGTCGGGTACCCCCCATAAATTATCTAATAAAGGTTTAACCCCCTTGATCGCCCCCCAGGTAACCCTTTCACCCCCTATCACCACTGTCGCTAAGCGATCATTTTTCTGATCGATGTCTTAGCGTCGGTGATGCAGATCGGTAGCCAGTAATTTTTTTTAGGTTCGCCGCAGGTTTTTATAGCGTCAGGTACCCCCATATATTATCTAATAAAGGTTTTAACCCCCTAATTGCCCCTAGTTAACCCTTTCACCAGTAATCATCATATAAGTGTTACGGGTGACGCTGGTTAGTTAGTTTGCTTTTTATAGTGTCAGGGCACCCGCCGTATATAACCCAATAAAGGTTTAACCCCCTGATCGCCCGGCGGGTGATATGAATTAGGTTTTAGCGTCAGAGAGGGTCTGCGTCACACCCCAGGCAGCATCAGGTTAGTGCCAGTAACGCTAACACCCACGCGTGAAGCATACACCTCCCTTAGTGGTATAGTATCTGAACAGATCAATATCTGATCTGATCAGATCTATACTAGCGTCCCCAGCAGTTTAGGGTTCCAAAAAACGCACTGTTAGTGGGATCAGCCCAGATACCTGCTAGTACCTGCGTTTTGCCCCTCCGTCCAGCCCAGGCCACCGAAGTGCAGTATCGATCGATCACTGTCACTTACAAAACACAACACACATAACTGCAGCGTTCGCAGAGACAGGCCTGATCCCTGCGACTCCAGTGCTGTAGGAGGTGATTTCACCACCACAGTTTAAAAAAAAGAGCAAATATGCCGAAGCATTGGGGCAGCAGGGGCGGAGGAGCGATTTTGCTCCTAATGCCGCGTACATACGGTCGAAATTCCGACGGAGGCTTGCCCGTGGAAAAGTCCAACCATGTGTGTGCGGCATAACTTTTTTGCGGGAGGATGCCCCCATGCTTCGGCATATATAAATGGTGCATGTATGCCCATCATTAGAAGTGGGTGGATGAAGGGCGGTATTCTAATGGTGGGCATACCCACCGATCAATCTCTTTTTTCGTTCAGCCACCTGGCTGCATGAAAAAAAAAGATTACAATACATGTCCAACAAGGACCAGCAACGTACTGGTATGTTGCTGGACTTTGAATGGTTATACCAGATTGATGCCTGCGGGTTTAGGTATCATCTTGGTATCATTCTTTTCAGCCAGCGGCCGGCTTTAATGTAAAAGCAACCCTAGTGGCTAATTAGCCTCTGGACTGCTTTTACAAGCAGTGGGAGGGAATGTCCCCCCCCCCCGGATATAAAAAGCGCCATTGGGAAATTGGGAAAGCATTTTATCACACCGATCTTGGTGTGGTCAGATGCTTTGAGGGCAGAGGAAAGATCTAGGGTCTAGACCCCAGTTTTTTCAAAAAAAGAGTACCTGTCACTACCTATTACTATCATAGGGGATATTTACATTCCCTGAGATAACAATAAAAATGATAAAAAAAAAAAAACATGGAAGGAACAATTTAAAAATAAAATAAAAAAGCAAAATTAATAATAAAAAAAAAAAAAAAAAAAAAAAAAAAAAAAAGCACCCCTGTCCTGCCCTGCTCTTGCCCAATGGCGAACGCAAGCGTCGGTCTGGCGTCATATGTAAACAGCCATTGCACCATGCATGTGAGGTATCACCGCAAAGGTCAGATCGAGGGCAGTAATTTTAGCAGTAGACCTCCTCTGTAAATCTAACGGGGTAACCTGTAAAGGCTTTTAAAGGCTTTTAAAAATGTATGTAGTTTGTCGCCAATGCGCATTTGTGCGAAATTTTAAAGCATGTCGTGTTTGGTATCTACGTACTCGGCCTAAGATCATCTTTTTTATTTCATCAAACATTTGGGCAATATAGTGTGTTTTAGTGCATTAAAATAAAAAAAAGTGTATTTTTTCCCCAAAAAATGCGTTTGAAAAATCGCTGGGCAAATACTGTGTAGAAAAAAAAATGAAACACCCACCATTTTATTCTGTAGGGCCTTTGCTTTAAAAATATATATAATGTTTGGGGGTTCAACATAATTTTCCTGCAAAAAAAAAATATGTTTTCATGTAAACAAAAAGTGTCAGAAAGGGCTTTGTCTTCAAGTGGTTAGAAGAGTGGATGTAAGCTTCCTAATGTTGTGTATAAAATGCCAGAACAGTTCAAAACCCCCCAAAATGACCCCATTTTGGAAAGTAGACACCCCAAGCTATATACTGAGAGGCATGTCGAGTCCATGGAATATTTTATATGTTGACACAAGTTGCGGAAAAAAGACAATTTTTTATTTTTTTTTGCACAAAGTTGTCACTAAATGATATATTGCTCAAACATGCCATGGGCATATGTGGAATTACACCCCAAAATACATTCTGTTGCTTCTCCTGAGTACGGGGATACCACATGTGTGAGACTTTTTGGGAGCCTAGCCGCGTACGGGACCCCAAAAACCAATCACCGCCTTCAGGCTTTCTAAGGGTGTAAATTTTTGATTTCACTTCTCACTGCCTATCACAGTTTCGGAGGCCATGGAATGCCCAGATGGCACAAAACCCCCCCAAATGACCCCATTTTGGAAAGTAGACACCCCAAGCTATTTGCTGAGAGGTATTGTGAGTATTTTGCAGATCTCGCTTTTTGTCACAAAGTTTTGAAAATTGAAAAAAAAAAAAAGAAAAAAAAAAAATTCTTTCTTCATTTTCAAAAACAAATGAGAGCTGTAAAATACTCACCATGCCTCTCAGCAAACAGCTTGGGGTGTCTACTTTCCAAAATGGGGTCATTTGGGGGGGTTTGTGCTATTTTGGCATTTTATGGCCTTCGAAACTGTGATAGGTAGTGAGGAGTGAAATCAAAAATTTGTGCCTAGAAATCCTGAAGGCGGTGATTGGTTTTCGGGGTCCCGTACGCGGCTAGGCTCCTAAAAAGTCCCACACATGTGGTATCCCCGTACTCAGGAGAAGCAGCAAAATGTATTTTGGGGTGCAATTCCACATATAACCATGGTATGTGTGAGCAATATATCATTTAGTGACAACTTTTTGTAATTTTTATTTTTTATTTTATTTTTTGTCATTATTCAATCACTTGGGACAAAAAAAAAATATTCAATGGGCTCAACAGGCCTCTCAGCAATTTCCTTGGGGTGTCTACTTTCTAAAATGGGGTCATTTGGGGGGGTTTTGTGCTATTTTGGCATTTTATGGCCTTCAAAACTGTGATAGGTAGTGAGGAGTGAAATCAAAAATTTGCGCCCTTAGAAATCCTGAAGGCGGTGATTGGTTTCCGGGGTCCCGTACGTGGCTAGGCTCCTAAAAAGTCCCACACATGTGGTATTCCCGTACTCAGGAGAAGCAGCAGAATGTATTTTGGGGTGCAATTCCACATATAACCATGGCATGTGTGAGCAATATATCATTTAGTGACAACTTTTTGTAATTTTTTTTTTGTCATTATTCAATCACTTGGGACAAAAAAAAAAAATATTCAATGGGCTCAACATGCCTCTCAGCAATTTCCTTGGGGTGTCTACTTTCCAAAATGGGGTCATTTGGGGGGGTTTTGTACTGCCCTGCCATTTTAGCACCTCAAGAAATGAGATAGGCAGTCATAAATTTAAAGCTGTGTAAATTCCAGAAAATGTACCCTAGTTTGTAAACGCTATAACTTTTGCGCAAACCGATAAATATACACTTATTGACGTTTTTTTTACTAAAGACATGTGGCTGAATACATTTTGGCCTAAATGTATGACTAAAATTGAGTTTATTCGATTTGTCTTATAACAAAAAGTAGAAAATATCATTTTTTTTCAAAATTTTCGGTCTTTTTCCGTTTATATCGCAAAAAATAAAAATCGCAGAGGCAATCAAATACCATTAAAAGAAAGCTCTATTTGTGGGAAGAAAAGGACGCAAATTTTGTTTGGGTACAACATTGCATGTCCGCACAATTTACAGTTAAAGCAGCGCAGTGCAAAATTCTGAATTCACCTCTGGTCCTCTAGCTACCAAATGGTCCGGGGCTTAAGTGGTTAAGTTATTATTAGTTAGTTATTATTTCAGATTTTCGAGTTTTCGGGTTTTTGAATTTTTGGATTTGGAAATTTAGAATTTGGAAATTCTTGTTTTTGGATTTCCGAATTTCCAAATTTTCGGGAATTTCTGAATTTTTGAATTTCTGAATTTTCAAAAAGTGAAGTTCCTCCTTAAGGCAAGCAAGGACTGAGGCCTATCCTTGCAGATAAACAGTGAGGAGTCGCTGAGATTTCCCACTTTCTATCAGAACCCCCCATTTAACCACTTCCATACAGGGCTTTTTATACCACTTCCATACCAGGCCTATTCTGGCACTTCTCTCCTACATGTACAAATCATCATTCTTTTGCTAGAAAATTACTCAGAACCCCCAAACATTATATATGGTTTTTTTAGCAGACACCCTAGGGAATAAAATGACGGTCGTTGCAACTTTTTACATTTGAGGACCCGGGCGTGACGTCATCACATCGCGCCCGGGCCTCCGACGATCACAGAGATGACTGGTGACCGTCTGGTCACCAGTCATCTCTATGCTCGTCACGTGACCCACCACCGGCGCCAACGATTCTCTCCGGGTCCCCGATGGCCCGGAGAAGAACCGGATGGCGGCGGGAGGGGGGTGATGTCCCCTCCCGCCGCCTATAAGAACGATCAAGCGGCGGAACCGCCGCTATGATTGTTCTTATGGTGCGCAGGATCGCCGGCTGAAAAAAAGGATATTTGAATGATGCCTCTAGCTGCAGGCATCATTCAGATATCCCCCCTCAAACCCAGGACGTCATATGACGTCCACCCGGAGGGAGAGAGGGTTCCTGCCGGCGTCATTTTCCAATGGCCTGGTATGGAAGGGGTTAAAGATCAATTCTAATTCTGTCCATAGATGATTCATTTTTTCTATTCAACCAGTTGGTTGAATAAAAAAAAAATTTTTTGATTCCCTTATCCGCACATTTGAGGTGAATAGGGGAATCCTCCCCCACTGAGCTATTGTGTTCTGACAGCGGGGAGACAGTAAGAATATACTGATCAGCACTGCTGGGTATAGCCTGCAGCACTGATCGAGCGGGTTAAACCTCACAGGACTATTGTGCAGAAGTCAATCGGTAGTTCAACTTCTGTACAACCACCTTGCCTATGGATTGATATTTGTCTGGCCTCTGCTGAACCAGCAGAATCTCGACCCATGTAGGGCCAGCTTAAAGCGGAAGTAAACCCATCAATTTAACTGTTTCAAAAAGCAGTTACATTCCCGGCATGCCGGGAATGCCAACTGTCACATTGGTTGTGCTCTCAACCAAACTGTCAAACCATCCAATGGCTGGTGTCATAACTGATCACATGTCCAGCATCATGGCAGTTGAAGATTAAACAGAGGCCAAGATGGCAGCTTCCTTGCCTGAAAATGATAGGAGGGTTTACTTCCACTTTAAGCAACAAGTGAATACAATCAGTAAACTGCTAATAGACATGTAGAAAGATGTCACTACTACAAGCCTGTTTAAAAATCTTATTTAGTAAGGTAATACACAAAATCAAAAAGTCTGGTTCACTATAATCGGAATTTTCTTTAATGCATTATAGCCAGCCTTTATGTAGCTTCACAAAAGTCATGACTTGCTTTATCCCCAATAGTGTTTAGTCCATTATGCCACACGACTGAGCTAGATCATACATATTTATAGCAACATCTGTAACTCGGACGCTAGATGTTTTTTTTTTTTTTTTGGGATTCTGTGTTCAGTGTAACATCACTGTGTGACGATAAACTAACATTATTCCTCATCAATTTCATTTGCACCTAGGCAGTTTTCCCCCAACCATTCCTGGCCACATTTGGCTCCTGTTACCAGCTTTTCTTTGCCTCACTGCATCTGTCTCAGATAATACAGGCAATCCTATGTAATAACAGAGGGGAAATAGCTCACATACTTTAGCAAGTCATTGTGCACTGAGCACTAATACTGAGATGCAGCTGCTGGGGATAGTCTTAACAGGAGGACTTTTCAGGATAAGGATTTAAACAGATCTGAAGACCAAGGAGCCATTCGCAAAAAGCTAGACACCAAGACCATGAGAACAGTTAATCAGGTTGCTCTTTATGAGAAAGTGTAGCACCATGATTACAGAGAGACACTGTAACCGAGTGAATACAAGGACATACAATTATTTATATATATGTGTAGCGGGGCTTTTAAATCTAGGGGAATGTTTGAGTGGTAGTTGTACTCAAACACACTATTTGATAGGGTTCTGTAAACCATTCTTTTACTGCAGGTGGGATTCTGGTGTATAGTTCCCTGTGGCCTGTTGATGGCGCTGCCATCGGAGGCCAGGGTTGAACCGCTGGTACAGTGCTGTGCCTTTGATGTCCACTCTCGGCGGTGGTATGGTGGGCGTGTTGGCCTGCTGTGCATCCCGGGAGGGGGTATAAAAGAGGCAGACCCTGTCTGTAGGGGTCATAGTTACCAACAGTCCCGAATTTCCCGGGACAAGCACGATTTTTGGACCCTTGTCCCGAATTGGGCTTGTCCCGATTCGGGACAAGCCCAGTTCTTTTTGTCCCGTTTTGTCCCGGTAAATTCAGGAATGCTTTAGCTAAAAACGGCAGCGGCTACACAAAAATGGCCGCTGCCGCCACCATATTTGTTTACGTTTTCCCCTTGTGTTCAGTGCAGAGCCTGGGGCAGCCAATCGGCTTCGGATTGGCGACTCCTCCCCGCTCTCCACTGAACGCAAGGAGAGGCACAAGGAAGCAGCATGCTTCACCCGCCGCCGCCGCCGCTAACGACCCTCTGCCCAGCCCCCGTGTGTCCGACAAGGAGCGGGGACACGGATGTAAGGACCGGGGCTCCACTGGCTGGGGACACTGACGCCTATCAGCACCCGGCGCCGCCGCTGCCAACAACCCTCCGCCCCGCCCCCGTGTGTCCGACGAGTGGGGACACTGATGGAAGGACCGGGGCACCGCTGGCTGGGGACACTGTGATGGTCCTGGCTCACTCCATTTGGCAGACCCCTCGGACCACCAGCACATCCTCACGCACCGCAGGTACCGTACTATTGCACTGTAGTGTAGTGGGTGGTGGGGTAATTGTAGTGTAATGGGTGGTGGGGTAATTAGTGTAGTGTAGTGGGTGGCGGGGTAATTTAGTGTAGTGGGTGGTGGGGTAATCACAGTGTAGTGTAGTGGGTGGTGGGGTAATCACAGTGTAGTGTAGTGGGTGGCGGGGTAATCACAGTGTAGTGTAGTGGGTGGCGGGGTAATCAGTGTAGTGGGTGGCGGGGTAATCATTGTAGTGGGTGGCGGGGTAATCAGTGTAGTGGGTGGCGGGGTAATCAGTGTAGTGGGTGGCGGGGTAATCAGTGTAGTGGGTGGCGGGGTAATCAGTGTAGTGTAGTGGGTGGCGGGGTAATTAGTGTAGTGGGTGGCAGGGTAATCTGTGTAGTGTAGTGGGTGGTGGGGTAATCAGTGTGGGGTAATCAGTGTAGTGGGTGGCAGGGTAATCTGTGTAGTGTAGTGGGTGGTGGGATAATCAGTGTAGTGGGTGGCAGGGTAATCTGTGTAGTGTAGTGGGTGGCAGGGTAATCAGTGTAGTGTAGTGAGTAGCGGGGTAATCAGTGTAGTGGGTGGCGGGGTAATCAGTGTAGTGGGTGGCGGGGTAATCAGTGTAGTGCATAGTTGCCAAACAGTCCCGAATTTCCCGGGACAATCATGATTTTTGGACCCTTGTCCACAAGTGTGGAGGGGGCTCTGCTGGGGAGGCACCTGATGCAAGGACGGACTGCTGGGGAGGCACCTGATGCAAGGACGGACTGCTGGGGAGGCACCTGATGCAAGGACGGACTGCTGGAGAGGCACTTGATGCAAGGACGGACTGCTGGGGAGGCCATCTGGTGGCAGGCGACGTGGCAGGTAACACGCTCAGGGCTTCCACTGATTCGGCATTATGGTGAGTTGAATGATTTCATTTTATATTACAATGTAAAAATAGAAATAATGCACTTCAATCATCCTGACACCGTAACAACCACGGTGCCGGGATGATTGAAGCGCCAACAGGTGTTTTGGAGTATCCTTATCTGCCAATTTTGTTACACATTACTATTGTGGTGTAGGATCTGGCTTCTTTCTTTCTATTTCTTTCTCTCTCTTTCTCTCACCTCGGACTCTAGCCACACCCCTTTGAACCACGCCCATTTAAACCACACCCACTATTGTGTGTTAACCACGCCCATTTTTCGACGCAACGCGCTTCGCGCGCCGCATTTTTCACTCCGGCATGACACGCCTACAAACGAATGCCCCGCCCCCTGATTATAGCAAGGCTCCGCCTCAATACAAAAAAAGTGTCCCAGATGTTTTTTTGCAATGTTGGCAACTATGAGGGGTGAGTTCCCAGGGGTCCGACCCCGGGGGTGTGTTGTCCTGCTCGTGGCCACCCCAGGCACCTTTAGCCCTGGGGTGGAGTTCCTGGTCCGGTACACTGGTGGATCAGTCCCGGGCACCTTTGGCCCTGGGGCTGCGGCTGAAGGCCTTGGGTCCAGCACCTTCGGCTGGAGCCCACGGAGGGAGGAGGAATCCCAGGGTGCTGCCTTGCGAGGAGACCCGTATCTGGAAGAGGAAGCCGGGGGAGGACCGTTCCGAAGGACTGGTGAGAGATCACAGTGAAGGAAGGGGCCCGGTAACTCTCTGGAGGGATGTCATCTCCCCGTTAGAGGCCAAAAACCAGAACCAACGTTCACCAGGTCTGTGGCAGAGTTCTGCAGGGATTGTGTGTAACCAAATTCGAGCATCATTCCAGCTGCTAGGTTCCACTCTAATGGGAAACTATCCGGATGAGCTGAGACTACCTGAAGATATAAGTAGTGAATAAGTATTCGTTTGTGCCTGGACCTACTCCAACACCTCTTGCTGTCCTGATCTTCCTCCAACCTTTCCTGTTCAATGATTATGCATAAGAGAGAAATAAACTCTACGTTGGAGTTGCAATTGGTGTGGACCTTGGAGTTATTGGGGAATAGAGACTTGTCTTTATTGCAGTGAAGACGGGAGCCATTCCCTGGGGAACCTGACCATAGAGACCCAGGTACATTACACCGCTCAACCTCTTCACACAGGAGGGTACGGGCATGGGGCATTGTGTGCCCCTTTTCCTACAAGTGAGCCAAAGGGAAGGAACAAGGGGTGTGTGTGTGCTACATATATATATATATATATATATATATATATATATATATATATATATATATATATATTACACACACATATATACAGTTGTGCTCATAAGTTTACATACCCTGGCAGAATTGATGATTTATTGGCCATTTTTCAGAGAATATAAATGATAACACAAAAACTTTTTTCACTCATGGTTAGTGTTTGGCTGAAGCCATTCATTATCAATCAACTGTGTTTATTTTTTTTAAATCATAATGGCAACAGAAACTACCCAAATGACCCTGATCAAAAGTTTACATACCCCAGTTCTTAATACCATGTATTGCCCCCTTTAACATCAATCACAGCTTGACGTTTTTTGTGGTATTTGTGGATGAGGCTTTTTATCTTCTCAGATGGTAAAGCTGCCCAGTACGAGCCTCCATCATCCACAGCCCTGCTCTCCTGTGTCTGTGTCTCCTCCCTCCTCCTTCTCCCCTCTCCCTGACTGCCTGCTCATACCAGTGCTTACCCTGCCCACTAGAGCTGTGAACCAGAGAGAGAAGAGAGCTGACAGTCGGCTGAGCGCCAGGGAGCCGCGCTCATATACAGTTGTTTTTTTATAATTTTTACATACCCTGGCAGAATTTATGATTTCTTGGCCATTTTTCAGAGAATATGAATAACACAAAAACTTTTCACTCACGGTTAGTGTTTGGCTGAAGCCATTTATTATCAATCAACTGTGTTTACTCTTTTAAAATCATAACGGCAACAGAAACTACCGAAATGACCCTGATCAAAAGTTTACATACCCCAGTTCTTAATACCGTGTATTGCCCCCCTTTAACCACTTAAGCCCCGGACCATTTTGTAGCTAAAGGACCAGGCCCCTTTTTGCGATTTGGCACTGCGTCGCTTTAACTGACAATTGCGCGGTCGTGCAACGTGGCTCCCAAACAAAATTGGCGTCCTTTTTTTCCCACAAATAGAGCTTTCTTTTGGTGGTATTTGATCACCCCTGCAGTTTATATTTTTTCCGCTATAAACAAAAATAGAGCGACAATTTTGAAAAAAATTCAATATTTTTTACTTTTGGCTATAATAAATATCTCCAAAAAATATATAAAAAAACATTTTTTTTCCTCAGTTTAGGCCGATACGTATTCTTCTACATATTTTTGGTTAAAAAATCGCAATAAGCGTTTATTGATCGGTTTGTGCAAAAGTTATAGCGTCTACAAAATAGGGGATAGTTTTATGGCATTTTTTTTATAATTTTTTTTTTTACTAGTTATGGCGGTGATCTTTTTTATCGTGACTGCGACATTATGGTGGACACAACGGACACTTTTGACACTATTTTGGGACCATTGTCATTTTTACAGCGATCAGTGCTATAAAAATGCACTGATTACTGTGAAAATGACACTGGGAGTGAAGGGGTTAACCTGTAGGGGGCGCTAAAGGGGTTAAGTGTGACCTAATTTGTGATTCTTACTGTAGGGGGGCGTGGCTTGACAGGGAACAGACGATCAGTGACACTCTCACTAGGAAGCACGGGGAGAGGTTTGTTTACACTTACTTCTCCCCGTTCTTCAGCTCTGTGACCCGATCGCGGGACACCGGCGGCAATCGGGTCCGCGGGTCTCGCAGACGCGGAGCTCACGACCCACGGCTCGCATCTTAAAGGGGACGTACCTTTACGGCCATATGCGCAGCCGTGCCATTCTGCCAACGTACATCGGCGTGCGGCAGTCGGCAAGCGGTTAACATCAATGACAGCTTGAAGTTTTTTGTGGTATTTGTGGATGAGGCTTTTTATCTTCTCAGATGGTAAAGCTGCCCATTCCTCTTGGCAAAAAGCCTCCAGTTCCTACAGTTCCTGTAAATTCTTGGGCCAGGAGACTGAGATGGCCACTCCAGAACCTTCACTTTATTCTGCTGTAGCCAATGACAGGTCGACTTGTGTTTTGGATCACTGTCATGTTGGAATGTCCAAGTACGTCCCATGCACAGCTTCCCGACTGATGAATGCAAATGTTCCTCCAGTATTTTTTTGATAACATACTGCATTCATCTTGCCAACAATTTTGACCAAATTTCCTGTGCATTTGTAGCTCACACATCCCCAAAACATCAGTGACCCATCTCCGTGTTTCACAGTAGGAATAGTGTACCTTTCATCATAGGCCTTGTTGAATCCTCTCCAAATGTAGCGTTTATGGTTGTGGCCAAAAAGCTACATTTTGTTCTCATCACTCCAAATGACTTTGTGCCAGAAGGTTTGAGGCTTTTCTCTGTGCTGTTTGGCGTATTGTAAGCGGGATACTTTGTGGCATTTGCGTAGTAATGGCTTTCTTCTGGCGACTTGACCATGCAGCCCATCTTTATTCAAGTGCCTCCTTATTGTGCATCTTTAAACAGCCACACCACATGTTTTCAGAGAGTCCTGTATTTCATCTGAAGCTATTTGTGGGTTTTTCTTTGCATCCTGAACATTTTTCCTGGCAGTTGTGGTTGAAATTTTAGTTGGTCTACCTGACTGTGGTTTGGTTTCAACAGAACCCCTCATTTTCCACTTCTTGATTAGAGTTTGAACACTACTGATTGGCATTCTCAATTCCTTGGATATCCCTTTCCTGTTTTATACAATTCAACTACCTTTTCCTGCAGATCCTTCAACAATTCTTTTGTTTTCCCCATGACTCAGAATCCAGAAACGTCAGTGCAGCACTAGATGAAAGATGCAAGGGTCTGTCAGGAGTCCAGAAACTCATTAACCTTTTATACACACACACACTAATTCCAAGCAAACAGATCACATGTGAGGATGGTTACCTTTAAAAGCCATTCAAACCCCTTTGTGTCAACTTGTGTGCATGTTATCAGGCCAAAATCACCAGGGTATGTAAACCTTTGATCAGGGTCATTTGGGTAGTTTCTGTTGCCATTATGATTTAAAAAGAGTAAACACAGTTGATTGATAATAAATGGCTTCAGCCAAACACTAAAGCCCCGTACACACGATCGGATAACCTATGGATTTTCGTCCGATGGATTTGTCCATCGGAAATCCAAAGAAACTGTTTTTCATCAGTCTTGGCCACACACCATCAGTCAAAAAACCGACCGTTCCAAACGCGGTGACGTAAAACACTCCGATGAGCTAAGAAAAATGAAGTTTAATGCTTTTGAGCATGCGTCGACTTGATTCTGAGCATGCATGGGTTTTTTAACCGATGGACTTGCCCATAGACGATCGGAAATTCCCATCGGTTTTTTATCCATCGGAAAATTTTAAAACAAGTTCTATTTTTTACAACCGATGGAAAAAAGACCGATGGGTACCATACACGATCGGTTGGTTTGATGAAAACCATCCATCGGACGGTTTTCATCAGTCAAACCGATCGTGTGTACGGGGCTTAAGACTCCTTTCACACTGGGACATTTTTCAGGCACTTTTGGGCTAAAAATAGCACCTGTAAAGTGCCTGAAAAACACCCCCCCTGCAGTGCTTTCACACTGGGACGCTGCACTTGCAGGACGTTAAAAAAAAGTCCTGAAAGTGGCATCTTTGGAGCGGTGAAAGAGCAGTGTATACATCCCACTCCTGCCCATTGAAATTAATGGGCACTTCAGCCAAAGCCCCAGCAAAGCGCTTTGGCAGCGGCGCTACATGGGCACATTTAACCCTTTATTCGGCCGCTAGCGGGGGTTAAAAGCGCCCGCTAGCGGCCGAAAAGCGCCACTAAAATTACGGTAAAGCGCCGCTAAAACTAGTGGCGTTTTACCATCAACGTCCGCCCGCTCCAGTGTGAAAGCAGCCTACCCATGAGTGAAAGAAATGTTTTGTGTTATCATTCATATTCTCTGAAAAATGGCCAAGAAATCATAAATTCCAACTTCAGTTGAAGCTTTCAAAATGAAAGCTAGCTTGGTTGCCATACATATCTGCTTCAGATCCTGTCTACTCCAGGAATTTCCCTTCAGTATATAAAGGAAACTTTATCATAATAGGAACAAACCACACAACCAAGGTATTGTGTACATTTCTTATTTTGTGCGGCATAGCAATGATGTCACGCTCTCTACCTTGTCCGGTCTAAGAATGACAAGATACAAAGCAATCTCTGAATGGCACTCGTGCCCAGCGGCCAGCCTCCTGTATTCACAATGCAGCAGGTTAGGCGAGCTTAACATGGGACCCAGAAGCTAGTGGAGATCACTGTGGTAGGGGTGCCGAGTAGCAGTGGCGTACGAAGTAAGGGGCGGGGGGGGCGTGCTGCACCGGGTGCCACTCACTGGGGGGGTGTGTCAGGCCGGCGCCCCCCCTCCGCGACCAAAGTGGACTTAGCCACACACTGGGGGGGGGGGTGTCAGGCCGGCGCCCCCCCTCCGCGACCGAAGAGGACGGGTGGCATGGCGCCATGACAGGTAGGCAGAGGGGGGTGGGGGGTACGAGCCGCACCCGAGTGATACCCGTTAGCACACCCGGGACACGGCCGCAACAATCCCCTTCCCTTGTGGCCGCGCCGCGGCTCTGATAAGTCTCGGCTGTGACTGTCTCACAGTCACAGCCGAGCAGAGTGAACGAAGCTGCCTCCCCCTCCTCTGTGTAGTCTGCACTATTGTAGGGGGAAGGTTCTGTATTGTAGGGGGGTGTCTGCACTATTGTAGGGGAGGGGTGTCTGCACCATTGTAAGGGGGTTCTGTATTGTAGGGGGGGTGTCCGCACTATTGTAGGGGGGGTGTCTGCACTTTTGTAGGGGGGGGTTCTGTATTGTAGGGGGGGTGTCTGCACCATTGTAGGGGGGGTGTCTGCACTATTGTAGGGGGGGTTCTGCATTGTGGGGGGGGTGTCTGCACTATTGTGGGGGGGTTCTGTATTGTAGGGGGGATTCTATATTGTAGGGGGATCTATATTGTAGGGGGATCTGTATTGTAGGGGAGGGGGGTCTGCACTGTAGGGGAGGGGTCTGCACTGTAGGGGGGTCTGTGTAACATGCAGGGGGTCCAGAACTGTTAGGGGGTGTCTGTGTAACATACAGGTGTCTAGAGCTACATAGTTACATAGTTAGTCAGGTTGAAAAAAGACAAAGTCCACCCAGTTCAACCATAAAAAAATAAAATAAAATAAAATAAAAAATATCGTACAATCCCATATACCCAATTCTATACCCACAGTTGATCCAGAGGAAGGCAAAAAACCCCAGCAGAGCATGATTCAATTTGCTACAGCAGGGGAAAAAATTCCTTCCTGATTCCCCGAGAGGCAATCGGATTTACCCTGGATCAACTTTACCTATAAATGTTAGTACTCAGTTATATTATGTACATTTAGGAAAGTATCCAGACCTTTCTTAAAGCAATCTACTGAGCTGGCCAAAACCACCTCTGGAGGGAGTCTGTTCCACATTTTCACAGCTCTTACTGTGAAGAAACCTTTCCGTATTTGGAGATGAAATCTCTTTTCCTCTAGACGTAAAGAGTGCCCCCTTGTCTTTTGTGTTGACCGTGAAGTGAATAACTCAACACCAAGTTCGCTATATGGACCCCTTATATATTTGTACATGTTAATTATATCCCCCCTTATTCTCCTCTTCTCAAGAGTGAATAAATTCAGTTCCTCTAGTCTTTCCTCATAGCTGAGCTCCTCCATGCCTCTTATCAGTTTGGTTGCCCTTCTCTGAACTTTCTCCAGTTCCCCGATATCCTTTTTGAGAACTGGTGCCCAAAACTGAACTGCATATTCCAGATGAGGTCTTACTAATGATTTGAACAGGGGCAACATGATATCTCTCTCTCTCGAGTCCATACCTCTCTTAATACAAGAAATGACTTTGCTCGCTTTGGAAACCGCAGCTTGGCATTGCATGCCATTATTGAGCTTATGATCTACCAAAACCCCCATATCCTTCTCCACTATGGATCCCCTCAGTTGCACTCCCCCTGGTATGTATGATGCATTCATATTCTTAGCCCCCAAGTGCATAACTTTACATTTATCAACATTAAACCTCATCTGCCACATAGTCGCCCAATTAGACAGAGCATTGAGGTCGGTTTGTAAATTGGCGACATCCTGTAAGGATGTTATTCCACTGCATAGCTTGGTGTCATCTGCAAAGACAGAAATGTTACTTTTGATCTCAGACCCAATATCATTTATAAAGGTATTAAAAAGTAAGGGTCCCAACACTGAACCTTGGGGAACACCACTGAGAACCTTAGACCATTCAGAGTAAGAATCATTAACCACTACTCTCTGAATTCTGTCTTTTAGACAGATTTCTATCCATTTACAAACTGATATTCCCAATCCTGTAGACTTTACCTTACACATGAGCCGTTTGTGGAACTGTATAGAACGCTTTTGCAAAATCCAAGTATACCACGTCCACCGCCCCTAAAGGAGTGCAGTCTAATGTAAAGGGGTCCAGAGGTGCAGTGTAATGTAAAGGGGTCCAGTGATGCAGGGTGCTGTGTAATGTAAAGGGGTCCAGTGGTACAGGGTGCTGTGTAATGTAAAGGGGTGCAGGGTGCTGTGTAATGTAAAGGGGCCCAGAGCTGTGGGGTGCTGTGTAATTTAAAGGGGTCCAGAGCTGTGGGGTGCTGTGTAATGTAAAGGGGTCCAGAGGTGCATGGCGCTGTGTAATGTAAAGGGGTGCAGGGTGCTGTGTAAAGTAAAGGGGTCCAGAGGTGCAGTCTAATGTAAAGGGGTGCTGTGTAATGTAAAAGGGGTCCAGTGATGCTGGGTGTTGTGTAATGTAAAGGGGTGCAAGGTGCTGTGTAATTTAAAGGGGTACAGTGGTGCAGGGTGCTGTGTAGGGATGAGCTCGGTGTTCGAGTCGAACATAAGTTCGACTCGAACATCGGCTGTTCGACCGTTCGTCGAACATCGAACGATTTGGGCCGTTCACGCCAAATTCGAGTGACGCGAACGGCCCACAATACACTGCGCCATCGCAGTGCAATCCCGGCGCTGTGATTGGCCAAGCATGCACTGTGACCCCGCATGCTTGGCCAATCACAGCGCCGGCAGCTAGGAGAGCCATAATTGGCCACAGGCAGGTTGCCTGTGGCGAATTATAGCTCAGGGGGTTTAGCACACGCCCCACACTATAAAAGGCCGCCAGCGCGGCGGCCTTGTGTAGTGTGTTCCGGCGCAGGGAAAGAGTTATATAGGCAGGGACAGTGTCAGTGCTATTTGTACCTCAAACTTGTGTGTAGGGAGAGAGAAGGATAGGCAGGGAGAGTGTCGGTGTCATATTCTTTGCTAAGCCTTGTGTGCAGGGAGAGAGAAGGATAGGCAGGGGACAGTGTCAGTGTCACATTCTTTGCTAAACCTTGTGTGCAGGGAGAGAGAAGGATAGGCAGGGAGAGTGTCAGTGTCATATACTTTGATAAACCTTGTGTGCAGGGAGAGAGAAGGATAGGCAGGGGACAGTGTCAGTGTCATATACTTTGATAAACCTTGTGTGCAGGGAGAGAGAAGGATAGGCAGGGGACAGTGTCAGTGTCATTGTTGCTCAGCCTCCTGCACATTATACACCTGAAGTTAGCCCGTATTGCTGCTTTTTCCTGGTGTGTTACACCAACAGGCATTTGCAGCACTTACAGCGGGCGGAGTGTGCCTCCTGATCATATTACACCTGAAGTTAGCCTGTATTGCTGCTTTTTCCTGGTGTGTTACACCAACAGGCATTTGCGGCACTTACAGCGGGCGGAGTGTGCCTCCTGATCATATTACACCTGAAGTTAGCCTGTATTGCTGCTTTTTCCTGGTGTGTTACACCAACAGGCATTTGCGGCACTTACAGCGGGCGGAGTGTGCCTCCTGATCATTTTACACCTGAAGTTAGCCTGTATTGCTGCTTTTTCCTGGTGTGTTACACCAACAGGCATTTGCGGCACTTACAGCGGGCGGAGTGTGCCTCCTGATCATATTACACCTGAAGTTAGCCTGTATTGCTGTTTTTTCCTGGTGTGTTACACCAACAGGCATTTGCGGCACTTACAGCGGGCGGAGTGTGCCTCCTGATCATATTACACCTGAAGTTAGCCTGTATTGCTGCTTTTTCCTGGTGTGTTACACCAACAGGCATTTGCGGCACTTACAGCGGGCGGAGTGTGCCTCCTGATCATTTTACACCTGAAGTTAGCCTGTATTGCTGCTTTTTCCTGGTGTGTTACACCAACAGGCATTTGCGGCACTTACAGCGGACGGAGTGTGCCTCCTGATCATATTACACCTGAAGTTAGCCTGTATTGCTGCTTTTTCCTGGTGTGTTACACCAACAGGCATTTGCAGCACCTACAGCAGGCGTAGTGTGATTCCTGCAAAATATACTCCTGAAGCTAGGCCTTATTGCTGGTTTTCCCATTTCCCTGCAGGCCATTAGAATGTCTGGAAGGCAAACAAGGAGAGGCAGACAGTCAGGAGCCAATAAAAGAGGGCAAGCAGGCTCTGTGTCTAGAGACAACAGTGCTGGTCGTGGACGCGGTGCATCGCCATCAGCACGTGGCCATGGGACACGCTTGTCCTTCTTTTCGGCAGCTGGACGTGTTGAGCCGCATCATGAAGAAAACTTGGTAGAGTGGATGACCAAGCCCTCCTCATCCTCCTCATCCTCTCTCACCCAGGCTCAGGGTACTGGCAAAGCAGCTGCCAAAGCGTCCTCTTCCCTGTCAATGTCATCATCAGTCACTCCTTCCCTAGACCAACCATGTCCTCCTGAGGAGTCCCCCGAACTGTTTGAGCACAGTATTGGGTACATGCTCCAGGAGGATGCCCAGCGTTTCGAAGGGTCTGATGATGATACCCAGCTAGAGGAAGGCAGTAGCGTGAGAGCAGAGAGAGGGGATGCTCAAGAAGGACACCAATCTGGCAGTCATGTTCCAGCAGCTGCAGCATACTGCCAGATTGGCTCCAGTGATGAGGAGGGAGGGGATGATTAGGTCACTGACTCCACGTGGGTGCCTAATAGGAGAGAGGAGGAGGAGGAGGATGAGGAGGAGGCACATATCCAACGAGGCAGGATGCCCTCGGGGGGCCAGCGTAAGGGCAGCACACCGACGGAATCACACCGCAGAGCTCCGCCTGTGCAGGGCGCTGCCTCTGCCCGTTATTCAAAAAGTTCTTTGGTGTGGGCCTTTTTTGAGTCGAGTGCATCAGATCGCACAGCTGCTGTTTGCAACATATGTCTCAAGCGTATATCGCGTGGCCAAAACATCACCCGCTTGACCAGACATATGTTGACCTGCCATGCAGCTCGTTGGCAAGCCTACCTTAAAGACCCACACCAAAGAACAAAGCGGACCTCTCCTTGCACCGCATCAGCTGGGATCTCCAACCCCACTATACCTTCAGTCCTCTCTGAAACCTGCACTGAGAGGAATGAAGGTGTAGAATTAGGTGTGTCACAGCCAAGTACTTGCGGGCACTCTGCTAGCAGTACACCGGCGTCCGATTCTAGCAGGCAAATTTCCCTGCCCCAGCTGCTGGACCGTCGAAAGAAGTTCACTCCCAGCCATCCACATGCCCAGTGGTTGAATGCTAGCTTGGCTAAATTGCTAGCGCTTCAACTGCTGCCTTTTCAGTTGGTAGACTCGGCCCCCTTCCGTGAGTTTGTGCAATGTGCGGTTCCTCAGTGGCAGGTTCCCAAACGCCACTTTTTCTCACGGAAGGCGATTCCGGCTCTCTACCGGCATGTGGAAGGCAATGTCTTGGCCTCGCTGGACAGGGCGGTCAGCGGTAAGGTGCATATTACCGATGACTCATGGTCCAGCAGGCATGGACAGGGACGTTACCTTTCTTTCACGGCCCATTGGGTCACTCTTTTGGCAGCTGGGAAGGATGCAGGACAAGGTGCAGTAGTGTTAGAGGTTGTTCCACCGCCACGCCTCCAAAATGCTACTACTGGTTGTGACACACCTCTGTCCTCCACCCCCTCCTCTTCTTCTTCCTTCATGGCCTCTTCCTGTGCTTTGTCCTCGGACCAGCGGTGCTCCGTAGGCGTTCAAGGGGCTACGCAAGTACGCAGGCAAAAAGATGCCATGCCGTGCTTGCGCTGATGTGTTTGGGGGACAGGAGCCACACTGGGGCAGAGGTTCTGTCTGCTCTGCAGGGGCAGGCCGAGAGGTGGTTGACGCCACGCCAGCCTAAGCCAGGAATGGTAGTTTGCGACAATGGCACCAACCTCCTCTCCGCTCTCCGACAGGGACAACTGACCCATGTGCCCTGTGTGGCTCACGTCCTTAACCTGGTGGTGCAGCGGTTCTTGGGCAGGTACCCGGGCTTACAGGATGTCCTGAGGCAGGCCAGGAAAGTCTGTGTGCATTTCTGCAGATCTTATAATGCCAGTGCTCGCCTGGCTGAGCTGCAAAAGGAGTTGAACCTGCCCAAGAACCGCCTTATATGTGACATGCCCACCAGGTGGAACTCAACGTTGGCCATGCTGCAGCGGCTGCACACGCAGCAGAGGGCCATCAATGAGTACCTGTGCGTCTACGGCACCAGGACAGGGTCAGGGGAGCTCTGGTTTTTTTCACCACGCCAGTGGGGCATGATCAGGGATGCATGCACTGTCCTGGCACCATTTGAGAAGGCCACGAGGATGATGAGCAGTGACAGTGCATGCATCAGTGACACTGTACCTCTTGTCCACCTGTTGGAACATACGCTGCATGGAATAATGGACAGGGCACTTGAGGCAGAACAGAGGCAGGAAGAGGAGGACTTCCTTGCCTCTCAAGGCCCCCTTTACCCAGACAGTGTTCCTTCTGTCCCACCCATCGCGGAGGAGGAGGAGGATTGTGTCAGCATGGAGGTGGAGCCTGGCACTCAGCATCATCAGCAGCAGTCTTTTAGGGATTTACAGTCCCAAGAAACCAGTGGACTTGTACGTGGCTGGGAGGAGGTGGCTGCGGATCATGTCATCCTCAGTGACCCAGAGGACACGGCACCGAATGCCTAAGCAAAACTACGCTGCATGGCCTCCCTGATCCTGCAAAGTCTGCGGAAGGATCCTCGTATTCTTCGGATCAAGGAGAGGGACCATTACTGGCTGGCCACTCTCCTTGATCCACGGTACAAGGGTAAGGTTGCGGACCTTATCTTACCGTCGCAGAGGGAGCAGAGGATGAGACAACTCCGGGAGGCCTTGCAGAAAGGTCTGTGCAATGCGTTCCCAGAGACTGGGAGGTTACAAACTCCTGGTCCTGGACAACGAGTTGCTGAGGCTTCGGTCAGTCAAAGAAGGAGCGGTGGGGAAGGTGGCCGTCTGACCGATGCGTTCAGACAATTCTTTAGTCCGCAGCCCCAAGGTATGATCGGTTCCAGCAACCATCGCCAGCGTCTGATATACATGGTGCAGGAATACCTAGGGGCAAGGTCAGACTCGGACACCTTCCCCACCAAAAATCCTCTGGCTTACTGGGTCTTGAGGATGGATCACTGGCCAGAGCTTGCACAGTATGCAATTGAGCTACTGGCCTGTCCTGCATCCAGCGTTCTTTCAGAACGCACATTCAGTGCTGCTGGAGGATTTGTCACGGATCACAGGGTGCGCCTGTCCACCGACTCTGTTGATCGACTGACCTTCATAAAGATGAACCAGTCTTGGATCACCACCAGCTACCAAACACCTGAAGCTGATATAACAGACTCATTTATTTTCAAATGTCACATCCCTTCAAGACTGATGCTGATGCTGAGAGACTGTCCTGTTATGTTGACTGACTATCCTCCTCCTCCTCAATGATCCGATTGATGATGATAGCTTGGAAGAACATTTTTGTTTCTGGGTGCCGCCACCAGTGGCTAAGGCCCAATTTTTCAGCCCCTGTTTAACAGGGGCATGTAATTACAATTTTTTATGCAATGCTTTGCAGCATGGCTCATTCCTGCACTCCAACTAGAGTATCTGGGAGAGGTTGCAGTGTCGTGGCACCAGCACCAGTGGCTAAGGCCCAATTTTTCAGCCCCTGTTTAACAGGGGCGTGTAATTACAATTTTTGATGCAATACTTTGCAACAGGGCTCATTGCTGTGCTCCAAGTACAGTATCTGTGAGGGGTTGCAGTGTTGTGGCACCAGTGCCTAAGGCCCAATTTTTCTGCCCCTGTTTAACAGGGGCATGTAATTACAATTCTTGATCTAATAATTCACAGCAGGGCCCATTCCTGCGCCCACCAAGAGTAACTGTGAGGCCTTACAGTGTTGTGTCAACAACAACAACAACACCACCACCACCACCAAAGACCCAATTTTTCAGCCCCTGTTCAACAGGGGCATGCAATTACAATTCTTGATCTAATAATTCACAGCAGGGCCCATTCATGCGCCGCCCACCAAGAGTAACTGTGAGGGCTCACAGTGTTGTGGCAACACCAACATGTAAGGGGCAAATTTCAGCTGAGTATATACGGCAGGCCCCTACTTTCAAACATCCAACTTACAAACGACTCCTCCTTGCAAACGGAAGGATACAACAGGAAATGAGAGGAAATCTACCCCTAGGAAGGCAAATTCTCTCCTGTAAGAGTTAATATGGGA
The DNA here is from genome assembly GCA_029206835.1 of Rana muscosa. NCBI lineage: Eukaryota > Metazoa > Chordata > Amphibia > Anura > Ranidae > Rana > Rana muscosa. The sequence goes on along the minus strand of CM055122.1, from coordinate 1,007,394,455 downwards.
AAAAAGTGTCTCCTCTCCACTGATGCTTTATCACCAATTCTTGTTTCAATAAAAACCCCAAATTTTCAAAAAACATTTGTCATTAGGACGGAAAGTGAGGTGAACTGTTCTGAACAGGTGCACACTGCACAGACAGCAAAACAAATGTTACAGGGGTGATAACCCTTCCCTATGTTTTCCAAAAAGCTTAAAAATAGATTTCTTGGCTGGAGCTACACGTAAACAATGTACCTGTTCAAAATTACAAACAGATTCTACATAAGAACAAACCTACAGTCCCTGTCTTGTATGCACCGCCTGTTCAGAGTATATAGGGCCTTTTTTATTTTGTGTGCGGGGTTCCCCTTAATATCCATACAAGACCCAAAGGGGCTGGTAATGGGCTGGGGTAGGGGGGGGGGGGGTGATGGGGTAGCTATGCCATTTTTCTTAAAGATTTTCATCCATATTACCGGGACCAGACATTACATTAAAGCCGCAAGCAGTTTTAAATGGCTTTTTTCCCTTTAGAAATGTAATTTTGTGCAGGGACAGTTCTAAACACGGGAAACACGTGGCACTTCACAGGCATACTTTAGACACCCCCCAGGTACGATATTTAAAGGAATATTTGACTTTTTTTTTTCACTTTATGCATCATTAAAATGACTGCTCCCGAAAAACTGCAGTTTTTAAAACTTTTTTTTGGATTGATACATGTCCCCTGGTGCAGAACCCGGGTTCCCAAACCCTTTTTAGGACAATAACATGCATAATAGTCGTTATAATTAGCACTTTAGATTTCGAACCTTCGCATCCATTGTATTTAATAGGGTTCGAAAGTTTGTGAGAACTTTCGGTCCGTTCGCGGGTTCTGGTGCGAACCGAACCCGGGGTGTTCGGCTCATCACTAGTGCTGTGTAATGTAAATGAGTCCAGAGATGCAGGGTGCTGTGTAATGTAAAGGGTTGCAAGGTGCTGTGTAATGTAAAGGGGTCCAGAGGTGCAGGGTGCTGTGTAATGTAAAGGGGTGCAAGGTGCTGTGTAATGTAAAGGGGTCCAGAGCTGTGGGGTGCTGTGTAATGTAAAGGGGTCCAGGGGTGCAGTTGTGGAGAGGGGGTACACAGTAGTGACAAAGATATTGAAGGATGCAGGGGGCACAGTGGGGTGTTTTTACATTTTACCGTGGGGGGGGTGCCAGATATTGGATCCGCCCCGGTGCCAAATACTCTAGGTAAGCCCCTGCCGAGTACAGTGATTTCCAGCTTCTAGAACAGGGGTGTTCAACCTTTTGAAGAGTGAGGACCACTTAAAGTGGTTGTAAACCTCAGACGTGAAATTTTAACAAATCATATCCCTCTATACTGTGTACTTGTCTCAATTAACCACTTAACGACCGCTCACTGTATATGTACGTCGGCAGAATGGCACCAACAGGCACAATCACGTACAGTGTACTTGATTGCCTTTGTACAGTTGGGGAGCGTTCCGAGATGAGGGGGCGGCCATTCGATTCCGGCCACCCCCCCGTGATCGCTCCCGGCGAATGGAAATGCTCCCTCTGCTGTGTAATGTTTACACAGGCAGAGGAAGCAGGAGGAAGTGATGTCATCTCTCATGCGGCGCTCACATATACCGAGCGCCGTACAAGAGAAGACACACAGGTCAGTGCACTAACACTACACTGACTCCAGCACTCATAGGCACACAAATCGCCCCCCCAGATCACCCCCCAGCCCCCAGTCACAGTGTCACTGATTGCAGTGACCATTTATTTACTGATCACTGCAATCAGTGACATTTGTGACTGTAAAAGTGTCACTAAAAATAGTTTTAGGTCCAGTGTAGCCCCCTAACCCCCCCTAATAAAGGTTTAACCCCCTGATCACCCCCCAGATAACCCTTTCACCCCCTAGCACCGCCGTTGCTAAGCGATCATTTTTCTGATCGCTGTCTTAGCGTCGGTGATGCAGATCGGTAGCCAGTAAATATTTTTAGGTTCGCCGCAGGTTTTTATAGCGTCGGGTACCCCCATAAATTATCTAATAAAGGTTTAACCCCCTTGATCGCCCCCCAGGTAACCCTTTCGCCCCCTATCACCACTGTCGCTAAGCGATCATTTTTCTGATCGCTGTCTTAGCGTCGGTGATGCAGATCGGTAGCCAGTAATTTTTTTTAGGTTCGCCGCAGGTTTTTATAGCGTCAGGTACCCCCATATATTATCTAATAAAGGTTTTAACCCCCTAATTGCCCCTAGTTAACCCTTTCACCAGTGATCACCATATAAGTGTTATGGGTGACGCTGGTTAGTTAGTTTGCTTTTTATAGTGTCAGGGCACCCGCCGTATATATAACCCAATAAAGGTTTAACCCCCTGATCGCCCGGCGGGTGATATCAATTAGGTTTTAGCGTCAGAGAGGGTCTGCGTCACACCCCAGGCAGCGTCAGGTTAGTGCCAGTAACGCTAACACCCACGCGTGAAGCATACACCCCCCTTAGTGGTAAGATACTATACCACTAAGGGGGGTGTATGCTTCAATATCTGATCAGATCTATACTAGCGTCCCCAGCAGTTTAGGGTTCCCAAAAACGCAGTGTTAGCGGGATCAGCCCAGATAACTGCTAGCACCTGCGTTTTGCCCCTCCGTCCAGCCCAGGCCACCCAAGTGCAGTATCGATCGATCACTGTCACTTACAAAACACAACACACATAACTGCAGCGTTCGCAGAGACAGGCCTGATCCCTGCGACTCCAGTGCTGTAGGAGGTGATTTCACCACCAGTTAAGAAAAAAAAAGCATATATGCCGAAGCATTGGGGCAGCAGGGGCGGAGGAGCGATTTTGCTCCTAATGCCACGTACATACGGTCGAAATTCTGACGGAGGCTTGCCCGTGGAAAAGTCCGACCATGTGTGTGCGGCATAACTTTTTTGCGGGAGGATGCCCCCATGCTTCGGCATATATAAATGGTGCATGTATGCCCATCATTAGAAGTGGGTGGATGAAGGGCGGTATTCTAATGGTGGGCATACCCACCGATCAATCTCTTTTTTCGTTCAGCCAACTGGCTGCATGAAAAAAAAAAGATTACAATACATGTCCAACAAGGACCAGCAACGTACTGGTATGTTGCTGGACTTTCAATGTTTATACCAGAATGATGCCTGCGGGTTTAGGTATGATCTTGGTATCATTCTTTTCAGCCAGTGGCCGGCTTTCATGTAAAAGCAATCCTAGTGGCTAATTAGCCTCTGGACTGCTTTTACAAGCAGTGGGAGGGAATGTCCCCCCCCCGGATATAAAAAGCGCCATTGGGAAATTGGGAAAGCATTTTATCACACCGATCTTGGTGTGGTCAGATGCTTTGAGGGCAGAGGAAAGATCTAGGGTCTAGAAGACCCCAGTTTTTTCAAAAAAGAGTACCTGTCACTACCTATTGCTATCATAGGGGATATTTACATTTCCTGAGATAACAATAAAAATGATAAAAAAATAAAATATGGAAGGAACAATTTAAAAATAAAATAAAAAAGCAAAATTAATAATAAAAAAAAAAAAAAAAAAAAAGCACACCTGTCCTGCCCTGCTCTTGCCCAATGGCGAACACAAGCGTCGGTCTGGCGTCATATGTAAACAGCAATTGCACCATGCATGTGAGGTATCACCGCGAAGGTCAGATCGAGGGCAGTAATTTTAGCAGTAGACCTCCTCTGTAAATCTAACGGGGTAACCTGTAAAGGCTTTTAAAAATGTATGTAGTTTGTCGCCAATGCGCGTTTGTGCGAAACTTTAAAGCATGTCATGTTTGGTATCTATGTACTCGGCCTAAGATCATCTTTTTTATTTCATCAAACTTTTGGGCAATATAGTGTGTTTTAGTGCATTAAAATTAAAAAAGTGTATTTTTTTCCCCAAAAATGCGTTTGAAAAATCGCTGCGCAAATACTGTGTAGAAAAAAAAAATGCAACACCCACCATTTTAATCTGTAGGGCCTTTGCTTTAAAAATATATATAATGTTTGGGGGTTCAACATAATCTTCTTGCAAAAAAAAATATGTTTTCATGTAAACAAAAAGTGTCAAAAAGGGCTTTGTCTTCAAAGTGGTTAGAAGAGTGGATGTAAGCTTCCTAATGTTGTGTATAAAATGCCAGAACAGTTCAAAACCCCCCCAAATGACCCCATTTTGGAAAATAGACACCCCAAGCTATATACTGAGAGGCATGTCGAGTCCATGGAATATTTTATATGTTGACACAAGTTGCGGAAAAAAGACAATATTTTTTTTTTTTTGCACAAAGTTGTCACTAAATGATATATTGCTCAAACATGCCATGGTTATATGTGGAATTACACCCCAAAATACATTCTGTTGCTTCTCCTGAGTACGGGGATACCACATGTGTGAGACTTTTTGGGAGCCTAGCCGCGTACGGGACCCCAAAACCAAGCACCGCCTTCAGGCTTTCTAAGGGTGTAAATTTTTGATTTCACTCCTCACTGCCTATCACAGTTTCGGAGGCCATGGAATGCCCAGATGGCACAAAACCCCCCCAAATGACCTCATTTTGGAAAGTAGACACCCCAAGCTATTTGCTGAGAGGTATTGTGAGTATTTTGCAGATCTCGCTTTTTGTCACAAAGTTTTGAAATTTGAAAAAAAAAAAAAATAATTTTCTTTCTTCATTTTCAAAAACAAAATGAGAGCTGTAAAATACATACCATGCCTCTCAGCAAATAGCTTGGGGTGTCTACTTTCCAAAATGGGGTCATTTGGGGGGGGTTTGTGCTATTTTGGCATTTTATGGCCTTCGAAACTGTGATAGGTAGTGAGGAGTGAAATCAAAAATTTGTGCCTAGAAATCCTGAAGGCGGTGATTGGTTTTCGGGGTCCCATGCGCGGCTAGGCTCCTAAAAAGTCCCACACATGTGGTATCCCCGTACTCAGGAGAAGCAGCAAAATGTATTTTGGGGTGTAATTCCACATATAACCATGGCATGTGTGAGCAATATATCATTTAGTGACAACTTTTTGTAATTTTTTTTTTTGTCATTATTCAATCACTTGGGACAAAAAAAAAAAAATATTCAATGGGCTCAACAGGCCTCTCAGCAATTTCCTTGGGGTGTCTACTTTCTAAAATGGGGTCATTTGGGGGGGGGGGGGTTGTGCTATTTTGGCATTTTATGGCCTTCAAAACTGTGATAGGTAGTGAGGAGTGAAATCAAAAATTTGCGCCCTTAGAAATCCTGAAGGCGGTGCTTGGTTTCCGGGGGCCCGTACGCGGCTAGGCTCCTAAAAAGTCCCACACATGTGGTATTCCCGTACTCAGGAGAAGCAGCAAAATGTATTTTGGGGTGTAATTCCACATATAACCATGGCATGTGTGAGCAATATATCATTTAGTGACAACTTTTTGTAATTTCTTTTTTTTTTTTAGTCATTATTCAATCACTTGAGACAAAAAAAAAAATATTCAATGGGCTCAACATGCCTCTCAGCAATTTCCTTTGGATGTCTACTTTCCAAAATGGGGCCATTTGGTGGGGTTTTGTACTGCCCTGCCATTTTAGCACCTCAAGAAATGAGATAGGCAGTCATAAACTAAAAGCTTTGTAAATTTCAGAAAATGTACCCTAGTTTGTAAACGCTATAACTTTTGCGCAAACCAATAAATATACGCTTATTGTCATTTTTTTTACTAAAGACATGTGGCTGAATACATTTTGGCCTAAATGTATGACTAAAATGGAGTTTATTCGATTTTTCTTATAACATAAGATAGAAAATATCATTTTTTTTTCAAAATTTTCGGTCTATTTCCGTTTATATCGCAAAAAATAAAAATCGCAGAGGCAATCAAATACCATTACAAGAAAGCTCTATTTGTGGGAAGAAAAGGACGCAAATTTCGTTTGGGTACAACATTGCATGTTCACACAATTTACAGTTAAAGCAGCGCAGTGCAAAATTCTGATATCACCTCTGGTCCTTTAGCTACAAAATGGTCCGGGGCTAAGTGTTATTTCTGTCTGCTGCTTCGTTCCTCTGCTTTCAGCGTGAATCACTTCTGACAAGTTTTCCTGACATCAATAAAAATGGTGACAGTGGAAGGAGCTTCAGCTTATTGACAGCCTCAGCTCTGTTCCAGTGTGCTGTGTGAAGGGGGGTGTGTCCCTTTCCTTCAATCAGCTCTCAGAATTCTGCAGAGTGTGACTTCAGCTTTCTACTCCCTTTTTTGAGCTCTCAGACAAGCTTTAAAAATTCAGCACATTAAACAGTTGTAGAGAAGACTGCAGATAAAAAGATACAACTAATGCAGGAGGATTTGTTTAATTTCTGTGTATCACATGAGGATAACCCCTTCACTGGGTATATGTAAGGGTTTACACTTTAAGTGATTTGGTAACCAGTCACAGGCCATAAGGAACTATGGGGTTTTACTGCCCCCCAAACCTCAAATGTAAATGAGCCCTTACTGTCCTGAGCCCCCTATAAGGCTGTGGGTTAGCTGCACTGAGCCATAAAATTCTATTACATTTTGTGGGTGTGGCTGCATTTTCACAAAATGCACCAAACCCACGGGATATGATAGAAGTCTATGGTTCAGTGCAGATAACCTGCAGGAAAGCCAAAAGGGGGCATATCTCCCAAGGATTAGTGTGAAAGCAGTCCAATAACCCTTTTTTATAAGTGTTAATTTGCCCATTGCAAATGTGCAGGGTATGTGATATTAAATACACTGACCTTTTCCTCTTCCAGCTTCTGATGGCATCTCTCTTCAGGCTGCTAGAAAGGTTCCAGGTGAAGTGCACTTGGTATCACTCCAGAGCAACAGAAAGCATGGAGCCGGTGCCTCTACAGCTGATGCTTCCTCTGTAGCAGCGACTCCCGCTGCCTCTGCTTCTGGCGCCAGCCTTTTGAGCTCTGATATGGCGGACTGGCAACCCATTGATCATGATCTGGGCTTTCCAACCCTTTATTCCAGAGCTTGGGCATACGCTTCCCTGGTTTGAGGTTGCTGGCCATATCAGAGGGCTTCCCAAGCCACAGGTGGAGCACCCCCGTTCTAGAGGGATCCCACAGGCATGGTACAAGGTAGAACACTAGATTTACTATATTTAACAGGGTCAGTCTCTGCCACTGAGAGAATTAACTGCTTGTGTACAGTTAACTCCAGTTGGGGAACTGGAGAAAGTGCAGAGAAGGGCAACCAAACTGATAAGAGGCATGGAGGAGCTCAGCTATGAGGAAAGATTAGAGGAACTGAATTTATTCACTCTTGAGAAGAGGAGATTAAGGGGGGATATGATCAACATGTACAAATATATAAGGGGTCCATATAGTGAACTTGGTGTTGAGTTATTTACTTTACGAACACCACAAAAGGACAAGGGGGCACTCTTTACGTCTAGAGGAAAAGAGATTTCACCTCCAAATACGGAAAGGTTTCTTCATAGTAACAGCTGTGAAAATGTGGAATAGACTCCCTGCAGAGGTGGTTCTGGCCAGCTCAGTAGATTGCTTTAAGAAGGGCCTGGATTCTTTCTTAAATGTACATAATATAACTGAGAACTAACATTTATAGGTAAAGTTGACCCGGGGAATATCCGATTGCCTCTCGGGGATCAGGAAGGAATTTTTTCCCCTGCTGTAGCAAATTGGATTGTGCTCTGCTGGGGTTTTTTGCCTTCCTCTGGATCAACTGTGGGTATAGAATTGGGTATATGGGATTGTACGATATCTTTTTTTTTTATGGTTGAACTTGATGGACTTGTGTCTTTTTTCAACCTGACTAACTATGTAACTTATCAGAATCGGATTGTTTTCAGTGTATTGCAAATGATGTGTATGCCAACAGGTGGATAACTCTTTTAGTAGCAGAGAGGTTTGATAATCAGCTTAGCCCTACCCTAAAGCCTAGTACTCAAGGGCCGAATGTTGGGCGACATTGGCCAGTTCAATAGAAACCGGCTGACATTCGACCGGTGTGTATGGAAGCCAGCCGTACATCGAAGGGTTGTGACCGAAAATGGTCTGACAACCGGCTCCTGATCAGCACTCTGAACTAGGGCCGAAACAACTAATCGATTAATCGACAACTAATCGATTATGAAAATTGTAATCGATTAATCGGTCAGTAACATAATGAGGTTAAAAATAAACTAAAATTAACCCTTTATAGTACAAAAAGAGCAAATTGCTACTGTAAATATTACTTTCACTGTCCCACAGTAAGAGCCCATTCACACAGGGGAAACTTTGGATCTGACTTCAAGTCGCCCCAGGTCGCCTCTAGTCGCGCTGCATGGGAAAATCAATGTAAGTGAATGGAGCCGTCGTAATGCACACTACTGCAGTCGCTCCGACTTCAAAAAGGTCTACTACTTCAATTCGACTTCTAGGCGACCCGTACCTATTGATTTCAATGGAAGTCGCTCAGAAGTCGGATCACTGTCTTAACAGAAGCAACTTTCCAGGAAGAGAACATACATTTCTCAGGCAAACCCCTTCCTCCCACAGAGCTGATTCTTGTTTGATTGACCACTGGAATGTCTCCTGTCCTGGAGGCAACTTGAAGTTGCCTTGTAAGTAGCTCCAGGTCTGTGATTCATACTCAAGTCATGTCCAAGTTGCCTCCCAAAGTCGTGCTTGATGTCGTGTTGCCCCTGTGTGAATGGAGTCTAAAAAATTAACCCCTTACAGTAGCGATTATTTGCTCTTTTTGTACTAATTTTAGTTTTTTTAACCCCGTGCTTTTTGCAGAAACACACTACAGTTCATTTACATGGTTTCTATGGGACACGTTCACATCCATGATTTTTTCAGCTGCTGCGTATTTGGAAAGGGCAAGGACTTTTTTTAAACGCAAAACGGTGCTATTTTAGTTTTTTGGTTTAATATACTTCAATGGAGAAGCTACAGAAATGCATGTAATGTGTTTTTGCGGCAATTTTTGTTTTGTAATCTGCCCAACAACAAATTGGCCCAACAAAATGTAAATATGCAAAAAATTACTTTTTTTTTTTTTTAGTCGATTAATCGAAACAATAATCGGCCAACTAATCGATTATGAAAATAATCGTTAGTTGCAGCCCTACTCTGAACCAATGTCTGAGAGCGCTGACTGGAGTGTTCTAGCGGGGGGGGGGGGGGGGGCATCTCCCTGTCAGAACACAATAAAACAGCAGGGATGAACATTGGATTGTTAGTACATCAGCTCCAACCTGAGCTGTGAAGTTTTTTTTTTTCATTCAACTTACTGGGTTAAAAAAAACAACCTAGTAGTGTAACAGGCTTATGGGGGGCCCAAACGCTGACCATTACTTTTCAGCTCTAGACTTGGTTTTTCCAGAGTGTGCGGCTGTACTGTAGCTCAGCCATTTTTAACCAGGGGTGCCTTGGCAAAATGCCTAAAAATTGTATACAAGCCAGCAGATGTAGCTGAGATATGAACTGTGTATGGCTGGCCTAAGCGACCGGAAAACCTATTTATGCAGCACATCTGATAGTTGCCACCATGCCCATGTAAAGGAAAGCTTTTCCAAAAGGGACAATTTATCAAGGCCCAGCAAAGTTGTTCAGTTCTTGAATTGGAACCAAAAAAGGAGGAGGCGGTTCTTTGAACGAAGTTACAATCGATAACATAGATCGGGCAAGTTATTTTTGTGGGAGATACCCAAAAAAAAATTGAGATTTGAGACTAAAAGAATACAGGACCATGAGAATCAGGTTCCTGTTCTGTGACCTTTATTACTCAGAGCAGAATTTACAGATTAAACAGGTCATATTGAAGATCCATTCCTTCGGTGTCCATTTTATGGCTAAGAACACCAACTACTGGGAATTTATCATCCAGTTTGTTCCATTCTACAGTAAACAATCACATGCGATATGAAACTTATGCTATCTAGTGTGTAACATATCATAGACATTGGGGTTAATTTACTAAAACTGGAGTGCGCAAAATCTGATGCGGCTCCACATAGAAACCAATGCGCTTCCAGTTTTTTTTTTTTTGCAAAAACTTATTTGAACAAGCTGAAGTTATAAGCAGATTGGCTACAATGCAGAGCTGCACCGCATATCAACCCCAGTATGTCAGTAGAACAACTAGGCATTTGTGTGACTGCTTTAATGAACATTTTTCTAATATTGGGACCATTTAATGTAGTGAAGCATTTATAATGGTACATATTTAAAGCAGAGTTCCACCCAAAAGTGGAACTTCCGCTCATCGGATCCCCCCCCTCCGTGGCACCTTTCAGGGGGACAGGTATCCTTTCCCACTTCCCGGAGTCTGGGCAGCGACCCGTGACATTAGCACAGGGCTCTCTCCTCCTCGCCCAGCTGCCAGGCCAGTAGGAGAGAGGAGCGGGCCTCACGCATGCGCATTAGGGTTCTTGGCGTGAAGCCGAAAGGCTACACTGCCAGGTACCCTTACCCAAAATGGCGGCGGCAGCTGATGGAAACATTAGCTGCAGGTGCCGACATCGCTGGACTCCAAGGAGAGGTAAGTGTCCAATTATTAAAAGCCAGTAGGTGTAGCTGCTGGTTTTTAAGTTTTTTTTTTTGTCAGGACACCGCTTTAAGAGTCCAGATTTACAACCCCTATTCAAAGAGATCATTTCCCTATATTGTGTAGAAAGGAAGTTTTTTGGATCTTCATTTTACTATTATGAATACATTATAAAAGGCCCATATATCCTTAATTCCCCATTAAAGAAGGGGGAGGGGGGGGGTCACCTCAGTATCTCATTACTTTTTTTTTTCTCACCCTTCTGCCTCTTAGTCAGCTTTGCTCTCCATGTTGTTTTGATAAAGATTGTAATTGCTATTGTTTTTATTAAGATATATTCTTTCAATCATTTCATCAAATGTCTTTTCTAGCAGGGCATTTTGCATATGTTTGCTATATATTAGATATGTTTTTGCAGCAAACGTTCAGATTTATGAGTATGATTGTGGATGTACATGCAATTAAGATCTGTACGCATGGATATGTCAACTAACGTGGGCTGCATCTAAGCCCTTTCTAGGTAAGACACAAGCTGAGGAGCAGTATTTCTGTGTACATTGCTCACAACAATAAACTGTCACCAATGCTGACAGAGTTCAGAGTGTGCCCGGTTTTCTTGTTTGTGAACCATTGGAGTGAAAACAAGCTCTGTACAGCCAACACATGTGCCCACATATATAGGCAGACTATGGACGCGAGAGCAGCAGCTACCCCTTTTCAGCAGTCCACCTAATGTAAACCGGTCACAAGAAAAATATGAAGGCTGCCATTGGTGATCTCCTTCTAAAAATGCCAATTTCCAGGCACACTGGATTCAATTAGATTTACAGACCCAGAAAATGTATAAAGATCAGGTAAGTCAGAAATCTTTATCTGCATACTTGTTCATTAACTCAGTGTATGGTAGCCACAGGACGATATGATAGGAGACAAACAATTAGCATTTTCAGGCGAGGTCACCAATGGTAGCCTCTGGCCTTCTCTTTTGACAGGTTAATATCTTCTAATGTTTTTCTCCATGATAATATGTTTCACAAACACCATTCTAGTTCAGTTCCTTATATAATAATTTTTTTTTAATATATATATATATATATATATATATATATATATATATATATATATATATATATATATATATACTGCTTACAGTTCCTTTATGAATTGCACAGAGCTGCTTTTACATTGACATTTTACTTATTTCAGGCATTTATACAGCACCAATTTACATACTGTACATCCACATCAGTCCTTGCCCTCGAGGAGCTTACAATCTAAGATCCCCAACTGACATAACATGCATCGTCACAGTCACATGACTTCATCAGGGGATCAGTATCGATTGACTAACCCCTCACGTTTGTTATACATGTCATTTGGTTAGTTGTGCAAATCATTTGCTTGATTGTAAGGAATCTTATTTGAAGAGTTTATTTGCACGTTTGGTTTACACTGCCACCTTGTGCACACCTTTATCATTGGGAAAACAAACCTCAGTTTGGATTCCACTCCAGCACCACAGGTATCCTGCTGGCCAGGATACCCAACGTCATCTGGAAATGTGAGACGTGGTTTCCTACACACAGCATGGACGGTCGATAATGTGGCTCACTGGACCCCAATGTGCCTGTACACAGATACCTCTGTGAGGTTTTTTACTGCACCTTTTATCATTAAATACGACAGTCCATACACAGAGGCGTCTATGTTTACTCTCTCTGCATGTGGAGTTCGTTTCCACTTCCCCTGCAAGACTTGCCCTGACACAGTGGACTGTTCTCTAGTACAGAGCAAAGGACTTTTAATGGACTTGTGTTATATTTAAAAACATCCAATAGGCTGCGCCACTACCGCATGTATACACCTTTATCATTGCCTTTTCATTACAAGTACGTTTATTATTTTGTGACACATTGGTTACACTTCAGTTCAACAACAGCGGAACATCACTTATTATACACTAGGCAGGAATAACATGCAAAATTTTACATGCACAACTTGGACCCCAGGACAGCTTTGGGGGGGGGGGGGGGTTTGGCCACAGTTCATGTTCAAATACAAGTCCAATGGTTTATGTTCTTCACTGTCAACAGTGTAGTAAATGTATACAAGAATGTTAAAAAAAGGTCTCAATTTATGTATGCGGGTTTATTGTTAAAGCGGTTGTAAACCCTCACATATACCCAATGAAGGAAATTGCTTCAGGTGATGCAGAGATTAAACAAATCCTGCTACATAAGTTTTACATTATTATCTGCAGCCATCTCTCCTCTACATCCATTTAAAAGGAGCAGATGTGATAAAAATCCTTCTGCATCTATGAGGAGCAAAGGGGGGGGGGGGGGGGGGGGTGGAGAGCTGCAGTTACAGTTTGTGAGATCCGATTGGAGGAAAGTGACACACCCCCGGAAGGATACAGAGCTGTATTCTGAATAGACGAGCTGTGTGCTGAGCTCCCTCTCCCTTTAGAAAGTATCTCATATGTTGGAAAACTTCTCAGAAGTAACTCATGCTGATAACAAAAGGAAGAGGCACCAGAGAAACTGAAACACTTAAAGCCTGGTACACACACGATCAGATTTTCCACAGACAAAAACGCTGAATCGCCGTGTTTAAGCTTTTATCAGAGTATTTTTACAGCTGAAAAACTTCTTAAAAATCACACACTAGTTCTGGGGTTTCTTTCCCCAGCCAGAAAACGCTGATAACAGCCTATGTGTGCATGGACACATAACATGCTTGGGCGTTTACTGCCTGCAGAAAAAAAAAACTCCTGAAGCCAAAAATAGCAGCTGTAAAAACAGAGGGCGAGGGAAAGACAAACTGGTAAACACTACAGCTATATGTGCTTTGTTCAGATTTCATGACTGAGGTTTACAACCACTTTACTCTTTAGCAGACTTGGAGCTACGGTTTACAGACTCCTTAGAAATGCTAAATGCAATTTCCAGCCAAATCTTTTTCCATTTTCAGCTTTGGAGTATCTGCTAAACTCAGTCCTGCTGTCAAAACAGGAGATAAGATCAAATCCTCCAGTGGGGAAACCTGTTCCCATGACAGTCGAAAACACATTTTTCCCTTACTTTGGAGATATATCCTCTCACTTTGTTGTGTCTGCAGTGAAATCTACGCAATAAATTACATTATATATTTATATTATGTTTTGGCTAAGAGTAGACCCAAAGCTAAAAAGAAAAAGGTTTTGAGTTTAGTGATAAGCAAGAAAAAAAACATTGCAAAAGGTGCTCATGGTATAGCTTGAAATAAATACCACTGCAACACAGAGCCTGATAAAAAACACTTTTATTTAAAAAAATGCTGAAATATTGAAAAAGATCGGAAAATAAAAGTGTCTATTTGACTGTTTCGCATGGCAAAGTCATGCCATCATTCTTGGCCCCATGAGACTCCCTAGGTAACTCCCTCATTGCTTAGTGTGACAGTCTTAGAAAACATATACGGTATGTATATCCAGGAGATGAAGAACAATGTGCAGTGCAGGCAGCTGCCAGATGTAGGAGTGTGATCCTTAGCAGGTGAAATGCTTGTATGGTTTTAGCATATTGGAAGTTAAGTATGGTGACATTAATACATTTTTCACTTAAACTACTGCAACTATGAGAATCGTTTCCACTCTGCCAGACCACATTTGAGAATTTTTTTTGATTGGACAGTCATTTATTTTCAATTTTTTTTTATTACAAAATAGCAAAAAAATCCAGCTTACGTCAAAAATGATAGAATCGGTTGGTCGTCTGTGCAGGAATTCTTTACACTTCCTAGTAACACGTTACAATTACATCTTCGGTTTCCAGTTTGCTTATATAGATGTGCGTGTGCCAAACAGGCCTGGAATAAATCCATAAATACACAGAGAAGGTTTAAAGAGCTACATGCATGCACAGTTCTACCAGGAGGAGAGACTCAGAGAAGGCAGGAAGCTAAAGAACATCTTGCAACGGCTGTGACAAAGGCTTAATCATCCTTGTCTTTAGCTCCATGTTTCAATATACGTGTAAACTCGATGTAATTGAAATTGCCCTTCTTGTCAATTGGTGCCTCTCTGAAAAGCTCATCCACTTCTTCTTCTGTAAATCTGTCACCCATTGTGGTCAGCAGTTCTCTCAGATAATCTTCTGGTATGATTCCTACAAACAGATAGGATAAACAATGAGGTGCCACATCTCAAGTAGCGGTTACTTGACAAAGTGCTACCTTTGTTTCTAATGTGTTTTAAATCACATGATCACTGTCACAAAATATAACACTAAAGATTTATGGTAGACACCCATTTTTATGATGGCAATTAACCCTTTTATAACCAAAGGTTGTTTAAGTCTAGATGCCCAGGACAAATTTAGCAGCATTGCTTAACTACAAGTCTATGACCAACATGACAACCCCCGAAATGCACTTGTGCTTAGGACCATGAACATTTGAGTTTTTACATATTCTTTGCAAGCAGTAAAAGATCAAGCCATCAATTACTTCTCTAGCTATATGTACTGTAAAGCAAATCATCAGGGATCACAACAGACTCTGAAGTCAGTTGCCAACAACTTACAGCGCCTGTGTGCTTACAAATCTCTGCTGCCAGAGAAAAAAAAAAGAGTGGGGAGCTGTGATTTCAGTGCCTATGTGAACCTTGAAGATGAACGGACAATGCCTATAGTTAGAGGTCAGTTAGACTGGACCCACTGGATTGGTTACTATGCCCAGCTGCACCAAATTCTGTGTGCTCCAGTTTTAGTAAATGTCCCCCAAAGGCCCCTTTCACACTGGAGGCGTATTTTAGGCGTTTTAGCGCTAAAAATAGCGCATAAATAACACCTGAAATAATCCTGCCCCAGCATTCTCAATGTGAAAGCCTGAGGGCTTTCACATTGAGACGATGCGCTGGCGGGAGGAAAAAACAAAATCTCCTGCAAGCAGCATCTTTGGAGCGGTGTGTAAACCGCTGCTTCCCATTGAAATCAATGCGACACCGTGGCTTTACCGCCCGCAAACCGCTGCTGTAATATATATTATATTAATAAATATATATTAATAAATATATATTATATTAATAAATATATATTATATTAATAAATATATATATATATATTAGTCCTTAGATGTGATGGCTGCATTACCCTTCATATATTAGGCCAAAAAGAGTTAAGGTACGGGAAATACTCATCGATCTGGTTAGAAATACAGTGTCCTTGTCCCTTTCTTTAAAGCAGTGTTAGGTTTGTGCAAAAAAAATGTGTCATATTAACCTGCTCTGTGCAATGCTTTTGCACATAGCAGCCCCCATCCTCCTCATCTGGGTCCCCACCGGAGCTCCATGCCCCCACAGAAACCCCCTTTTCCAAGGGGGCACATGTGCTTGCTCCAGAGCCACTCTGTCTGCATCTAGTGACAAAGCACTCCACCCCCGCTTCATCATCACAACATTTGATTGACAGCAGCGGGAGTCAATAGCAATCAGTCTGCCCAATGATCAAATCAGGCAAGTAAGGGGGAAATTATATATATATATATATATATATATATATATATATATATATATATAATTAAAAAAAAAAAAGGGGGGGATGTGTTTCCTGCAGCGCAAAAGTTTTACCTGCATAGAATGCATTAAGGAAAAAAAAAACAAAAAAAACAAAACAAAAAAAAAAAAAACTTTAAAGCTCTGTTCACACCTAGGCATTTTTCTGCTGTAAGCCTCAGCTCTTAAAAACGCCCATCACATTCATTTCAATAGCACCTGTTCACATCTGAGCATTCTGTTGCATAAAGCAAAACACCGGTCACTCCAAAAAAAAGTACAGGAGCTTCCTTTTTGGCAGATAAGACTATTTCTGCTTTTTACATTAGCGACCTTTTGACCTGTTCAAAATCGCAGCAAAAATCACATGACTTTGTCTGAAAATGAAACACCTAGGTGTGAACAGAGACCAAGTCTTAAGGACCACTTTAAGTTGAATTGGAAGCAAAAATAATGTATCAATCTTTTGTAAACAACTAACACCCCCATCCTTATGTAATGGAAATGAACAAAAAAGGCAGACACATTTGTAGTCCAGCCTGGGTGGTAACCATGGCTCTCTCCAAAATACAGTGGAGGAGTAAGCATAGCGACCCAGGGACAGAAAAGATTTTATTCGCTGGATTACCACGTGGAAATAGAAAGAGAAAAAACTAAAGAAATACAATTCATAATTAAGAACTAGTAAACATATAATAAATGTTTGTTTTTGGGTTTAGATATGCTTCATTGCCAAACTGCCGCTAAAAAAACAAAATCAGAGCTATAATTCCTGTAGCGGAGTTTCATAGCAAAAGGGCAGGAGGAAGTGCCCAAGTGCTTTTAAGGGCTCTAGTGCGACCTATGGTGTGATGCAACACCCAAGTCATCCGAGACCAAGCTCTAAATGGTGGAATTTTTTACCAAGTTTGAAATTTTACACACCCAATAAGTAAATAAACTCAAAAACACATTCCCTGTGGCCTGATATTAATTTCTACATAAAACTATGATTCAGGTGACACTCAAGGGTGTACTGCAAGAAAAAGATATTGTAGCTTTACAGCATGTATGAGACTATGAGCAAGATAACAGAACACACATCTTACTTTTAGGCCACTTTCAAAGTGCCTGTAAAGCACCTGTCACTCCAGTGTGAAAGTCTGAGTGCTTTCTTTGTTTAATTTCCATAAATTTTTATTGTTGTTAACATATCAAAAAACAGCGTACATCACAGGAACATATTAAATAGACAACCAATGTTGTACAATGTGAAGAAGAAACCCCGTTCCCATTTGTCTTTTCTTCCTCACCCTCCCTAACAGTCACCCTCCCACCTTTCCCCACACCGCTATCCTGTGTTTTATACTAGTGTATTTGATGGGGGTTTTTCCTGGGGGGGGGGGGGGGGGTATTGCACGATCGGGGAGGGGAGTTATAATACTAACATAGGCAAATTAAATGCAAAAGGCCAAGTCCCCACACCTTTATATGGGACACCCTATTTCATCTAGCCAAGGTTTCCACGTCCTCTCAAACTTCCTATAATTGCTTTGTCTAGCGAGTGTCACTCTCACTCCAGATCACTGAGTTAATAGCTGCAACCCAGGATTTTACAGTAGGTGGTGTCTGCGCCTGCCACCCCTGTGCGATTAATTTCTCGCCTGGAAGAGGCATCGCAGTACCACTTCAATGGAGCCCGTTGGTGCTCTACATTCCTCAATACTCCAATAGGCATGTCTTGGACTGGTTATAAATTAGTCTGAAAAGTTTTATTTATCATGTCCACCACCTCCATCCAATATCTAAATAGCTTTGGGCACCATGTGTATGAAATCTCCTGATGCTCTACACCTTGGGCACTCATTTTGTCTACATCCAGATTAAACATTCTACAAATTCTGTGTAAAAGGAACAGATGGGATACTTTCTGCAACGGAGAGATTGAAACCAATAATCCCCGTTGCAGGATCGCACTCCACTGTTCCGTAGTCATTTCACCCACATCTCTCTCCCATCCTACCCTGCTCTTAATGCCCTGATCTACTTATTGTTTTAGCTCCTATTCTAGCATATAGTTTGGAAATCAGGCCTTTGGTGGTATTTGGAGTAATTAATTTTATGGAGGGTGGGAATCTGTGTCCATTCAATTGCTTGTGACCCAAACTGCGCTTGGATGGCGTGCCGAAGGTATTTGTAGAACGAGTTATTTGCTATATTGAACGCCTACCTTAAGTCTGAGAAAGATTTCATATGGTCACCATCGTACAGTTGAATTAACCAACTGATACCTTGTCTCTCCCATTCTGTAGGTCTCTCTATTCCCTTTATTTCCCCTAAGTTTTTGTTGAAACAGAGGGGGGGGGGGGCATACACAGTTACTCCCCTATAGCCCATCAATACGTTTGTCACCGAGTGCTTTCACACTGGAGCGGTGCGCTTGCAGGATGATAGAAAAAGTTCTGCAAGCAGCATCTTTGGAGTGATGGAGGAGCGGCGCGCGCACACACACACACACACACACACACACACACACACACACACACACACACACACACACACACATATCGCTCCTAAACCACCCTGCCCATTGAAATGAATGGGCAGCACTTCGGCAGCGGTGCTACACGGGCAGTATTAACCCCTTCTTCGGCCACTAGGGGGGTTAAAAGTGTCCGACGCTCTCACTGCCCCAAGTAGCCGTAAAGCGTTGTTAACCCAAGAAAAAAAAAACAAAGATCCTGTTCCCTTACAGCATGTTATATTGCCCAGTGTTTGTGCTGTGTCATTTGGCGCCCTGTATCACCTAAAAAAAAAAACCTGTCTGATCCTGCCTGGATATACCCTCCCCCCGTAAACTGGCCACGATATATCAGGGCTGCTGAGCCGGGACATCAGTGTCAGAGTATATGCCTCCATCATCCACAGCCCTGCTCTCCTGTGTCTGTCTCCTGTCCTCTTCCTCCCCCCTCCCTGCCTGTCTGCTCATACCAGTGCTTGCCCCTCCAAGGCTCATCCCTGCCCACTAGAGATGTGAACTGGAGAGAGAAGAGAGCAGACAGTCGGCTGAGCACCAGGGAGCCGCGCTCAAACAGTTGTGCTCATAAGTTTACATACCCTGGCAGAATTTATAATTTCTTGGCCATTTTTCAGAGAATATGAAGAACACAAAAACGTTTTTTCACTCATGGTTAGTGTTTGGCTGAAGCCATTTATTATCAATCAATGGTGTTTACAATTTTTAAACCATAACAGAAACTACCCAAATGACCCTGATCAAAAGTTTACATACCCCAGTTCTTAATACTGTGTATTGCCCCCTTTAACGTCAATGACAGCTTGAAGTCTTTTGTTGTATTTGTGGATGAGGCTCGTTATCTTCTTAGATGGTAAAGCTGCCCAATTCCTCTTGGCAAAAAGCCTCCAGTTCCTGTAAATTCTTGGGCCGTCTTGCACGAACTGCACGTTTAAGATATCTCCAGAGTGGCTCAATGATATTGAGGTCAGGAGACTGAGATGGCCACTCCAGAACCTTCACTTTATTCTGCTGTAGCCAATGAAGGGTCGACTTGGCCTTGTGTTTTGGATCATTGTCATGTTGGAATGTCCAAGTATGTCCCATGCGCAGCTTCCTGGTTGATGAATGCAAATGTTCCTCCAGTATTTTTTGATAACATACTGTATTCATCTTGCCAACAATTTTGACCAAATTTCCTGTGCCTTTGTAGCTCACACATCCCCAAAACATCAGCGATCTTTCATCATAGGCCTTGTTGACTTCTCTCCAAATGTAGCGTTTATGGCCAAAAAGTTCAATTTTGGTCTCATCACTCCAAATGACTTTGGGCCAGAAGGTTTGAGGCTTGTGTGGTGTTTGTCGTATTGCAAGTGGGATACTTTGTGGCATTTGTGTAGTAATGGCTTTCTTCTGGCGACTCGACCATGCAGCCCATCTTTCTTCAAGTGCCTCCTTATTGTGCATCTTGAAACAGCCACACCACATGTTTTCAGAGAGATTCCTGTATTTCACCTGAAGTCATTTGTGGGTTTTTCTTTGCATCCCAAACAATCTTCCTGGCAGTTGTGGCTGAAATTTTAGTTGGTCTACCTGACCGTGTTTTGGTTTCAACAGAACCCCTTATTATCCACTTCTTGGAGTTTGAACACTGCTGATTGGCATTCTCAATTCCTTGGATATCTTTATATCCCTTTCAACTACCTTTTCTCCGCAGATATTTTGACAATTCTTTTGCTTTCCTCATGACTCAGAATCCAGAAACGTCAGTGCAGCAGTGGTTGAAAGGTGCAAGGGTCTGTCAGGAGTCCAGAAACTCATTGACCTTTTATACACAAACTAATTCCAAGCAAACAAATCACAGGTGAGGATGTTTACCTTTAATAGCCATTCAAACCCCCATGTGTCAACTTGTGTGCATGGTATCAGGCCAAAATCACCAGGGTATGTAAACTTTTCATCAGGGTCACTTGGGTAGTTTGCCATTATGATTTAAAAAGAGTAAACAGTTGATTGATAATAAATGGCTTCAGCCAAACACTAACCATTAGTGAAAAATGTTTTTGTATTTTCATATTCTCTGAAAAATGGCCAAGAAATCAAATTCTGCCAGGGTATGTACACTGAGCACAACCCAGCAGATTTTTACATACACAGGCACACTTATTAAAATGGTACAGAGAGGATGGGAGGATTTAGTAGAAGTGGGTTAACAACCACTTTAAGTGTGGCCAATACCTATAGGAATCCAGGCTTTACACCTCATGTTGGGCATACTCAGAGGAATTTTCAGGGTCCTGAAACCATAGGAATGGACCACGGGCCTAGACCTGCATAGCACCCTGTGGCCAACTACACTTGCTGCACTTAGTGCCAAAACGAGTCCCCAAAGCAACATTACAGCCCCCCCCCAACAGTGTTGGGTCCAGGTATGTTTCCCCAAGACATTACACCATTCTGAGATGAACTGCTTCTACCGTTATAGCAGAAGACAGTGAAAAAGGTGAAGAATTAAAAAAATAAAAGCGCAAATGAAAAAAAAAAAAAAAAAAAAAAAATAGGATTTTTTACTCACCGTAAAATCCTTTTCTCTGAGTCCATGGACCGACACAGCTTCTCTATTGACAAAGTGGGTATTATCTGTTAATTAGGAGTGACTAGGCAGAAAAACTTGTAAAAAAAAGTGTTGCATCACACCTTCTACAGTACCGCCCAGGGGGCGGACCCTCTGGGTATACCCTCTCAGTCTGCACATCGCAGATCAGTTCGTCAAAAAGCAGTACAAACTTAAAAAAGGAGGGGTGGGTGCTGTGTCGGTCCATGGACTCAGAGAAAAGGATTTTACGGTGAGTAAAAAATCCTATTTACTCTTTCGTCCATGGACCGACACAGCCTCTCTATTGACAAAGTGGGACGTCCCAAAGCAGTGTCAGAGAAAAAACGAGGGGTGGTAACAGCATGAAAAAAAAAAAATTCACCCCAAAACAGCACTCCAACGGAGGAGTTGCAACTCTAAACAGCCGCCTGCAAAACCTTGCGGCCGAAAGAGGCATCCGAAGATGCACCTACATCAACTTTGTAGAATTTTGTGAAAGTGTGAGCGGACGACCAAGTCGCCGCTTTACATAGTTGGGAAACAGACGCTTGATGTCGGAAAGCCCAAGAGGCACCTATTGCCCTGGTCGAATGCGCCGTGACAGGAAAGGGGGGCGCCTGACCCTTTAAGGCGTAAGCCTGGATTACTATCTGTCGGATCCACCTAGAGATGGTGGCCGATGAGACTGCTTGGCCCTTCTTGGGACCAGCCACCGAAACAAACAGAGTCTGACTTCCGGAACAGGGAAGTAGCAGATATGTATACTCTCAAAGCTCGGACAACGTCCAAGGAATGCAACGCCGACTCCTTAGGATTCGACGGCTGAGGACACAAGGATGGAAGTACAATGTCTTCGTTGAGATGAAAAGCCAAAACGACTTTCGGAAGAAAGGAAGGCTGCGGCCGCAGCACCACCTTATCCTTGTGGAAAATCAAATAGGGAGCCTTGCAGGACAGAGCTGCCAGCTCAGAGACTCGTCTAACTGACGTAACAGCCACCAAAAAGACCACCTTCTGAGAAAGTGTCAACAGGGGAATATCTCTAATATTCTCAAACGGTGCCGTCTGAAGCACCGAGAGGACCAGGTTCAAGTCCCACGGAGGTAACGGGGGGCGGACCGGAGGGGCCACATGTCGAACCCCCTGCACAAAATGTACTCACGAGAGAGTGAGTCGCCAGGGGTCGCTGAAAAAAGACAGCCAGGGCAGATATCTGTCCCTTAATCATACTTAGGGCAAGCCTTTGGTCTACCCCATGCTGTAAAAACAGCAGGATTCTGGAAAACAAATAGGTACGCGCATGCCATTTCATTTCCTCACACATGGACTTGTACACAATTCATGTGATTTATATTCATTTGTCCTTTTTGTACTTATTTATTAAATTTATACAATTTCAATATACTTTGTGTGTTTTGCAGTCACTTTTAAAGTCCCACCTCTGAGGGGGTTTTTTGTTTTTTACACATGGAGATGTAGGCCCTCCAAGTGCGGTGATAGACCTTCCTAGAGGACGGTTTCCGAGCACTTCTCATAGTAGAGATTACTGAGTCTGACAGGCCCCGATCTCTCAGTACCTGGTTCTCAACAGCCATGCCGTTAAAGCCAATGACTGTAAAGCAGGATGGAATATGGGACCTTGCGATAGCAGGTCCTTCCGTAGTGGTAGGCGCCAGGGGACATCTGCTACCAGACGTACTAGATCGACGTACCAAGGACGCTGAGGCCAATCTGGAGCGATTAGGATCATTGGAATTCCCTCTGCCTCCACTCTGCGGAGCAGAAGAGGAAGAAGCCTTAAGGGAGGGAAGGCATAGATTAGCCGATACTGACCCCACGATGCTACCAACGCGTCCGTTGCGTCTGCCCATGGGTCTCTTGACCGGGCCACAAACCTCAATACCTTCCGATTGAGTCGGGAAGCCAGAAGATCTACGTCTGGTGTGCCCCATCTTTGGCAGAGGAGTTGGAACACCTCCGGGTGTAAGGACCATTCTCCCTGGTCCAGCATCTGGCGGCTCAGGTAGTCCGCCTGCCAGTTTTCCACACCCGGAATGTACACGGCCGACAGTGCCGGTACGCTCCTCTCTGCCCACTTCAGGATGCGAGCGATCTCCGATGCTGCAGCTGAGCTTCTTGTTCCTCCTTGATGATTGACATATGCCACTGCTGTGGCGTTGTCTGACTGGATCCTGACTGGACGCCCTTGCAGTCTCTGAGACCATTTGAAGAGGCACAGCTTGATCACCCGGATCTCAAAGACATTGATCGGCAGGAGGGCTTCCTCTGGGGTCCAGCGACCTTGCGCCGACTGGACACCCCAGACTCACCCCCAACCTGTAAGGCTGGCGTCCGTCGTGATCACTATCCAGTAAACCGGAAGAAATGACTTCCCGGCCATTAGAGCCGGTGCTGTCAGCCACCATACCAGGGATCTCCTGACTAGGTGGCTCACTCGGATTTGATAATCCAGAGATGAAGGGCATCTGTTCCATATGGACAGAACTTCCTTCTGTAACACTCGAGTGTGGTATTGAGCATATGGGACCGCCTCGAAGGAGGCTACCATGAGGCCCAACACTCGCATGCAAAAACGGAGTGACGACCAATTCCTGGAAGTCAGCTGCCGTACTGCAGCCCGGAGGGTCTGCAACTTCTCCACAGGGAGGAATACCTTTGCCTCTGAGGAATCCAGAATCAACCCCAGGTACACTAGGCGTTGAGTGGGCACCAATACGGACTTCTGCGTGTTTAGTATCCAACCACAGTCTCGAAGAGTCTGACAGGTAATGGACACGCTTACCTCTAATTCTGAGCTTGAAGGGGCCTTCAGCAGAAGGTCGTCCAAGTAACCTGTGATAGCGATACCCCGCTGTCTTAGAAGTGCCAGAATCGGAGCGAGCACCTTGGTGAACTTCCTGGGTGCTGAGGCAAGGCCAAACGGGAGGGCCACAAACTGGTAGTGGTTCTTCCCGATAGCAAATCGCAGAAACCTCTGGTGTCTGGAGTATATGGGGACATGCAGGTATGCGTCCTTGATGTCCAAGGAGGCCAGAAAGTCCCCCGGATGGAGAGCCGTGACTACGGATCAAACCGACTCCATCCGAAATCTTTGTACCTTCACAAAGCAATTGAGGGCTCTGAGATCCAAGATTGGACGAACCCCCTCCTTCTTTGGCACAATGAACAGATTTGAGTAAAAACCCTGACCCCGTTCCTGTTCTGGAACTGGAATAACTACCCCGCGTTCCAGTAGACCCTGGACCGCCCCATACAGGGCCTCCCGACCGGTCGGTAGTAGCTGGAGATTGGAGGTGATGAATCTGTCTGGTGGACAAGAGAGAAATTCTATCTTGTAGCCTGAGGAGATTACTTCGCAAACCCACCTGTCGGAGACTAGAGCAGTCCACTGAGTCGCGAATTTGCGAAGACGTCCCCCCCACCCGAGAGCTGGGTGGGGGCGGACCTTCATGTGGACGCAGATTTGTCCGCAGGCTTGTTGGGTCTGCGGGACCAAGGACGCTTTTGTCCTTGGGCAGGCGCTTTATCGGCCTGGGGTCTTTTCCCTGTCGCCTTAAGGGGGCGAAAAAAACGCTTACGTGCAGTAAAGGAGGGCCCTTGCCCTTGGCGTGGTCCCCTACCCTTGCTAGTTTGGGGAAGCAAAGTGCTTTTACCTCCTGTGGCATCCTTGATGATGTCATCCAGAGAAGCCCCAAAAAGTCTGTCGCCCTTAAAAAGGCAGATCCAATAGGGCTTTCTTGGAAGTCTGGTCCGCAGACCAGCCCTTTAGCCAGATCAGGCGGCGTATTGCTACTGCATAAACCGAAGCTCTTGACAGCAGGGGAATAGTATCCATGTCTGACTCTCAGACAAACTTAAGGCCCTGGACCAACTGGTCGGCCAAAGTTATCTCATTAGGAGGAGCATCTCGCTCCTTTAACCCCTGGAGTAGCAATTTTGCCCATTCAGTAAGTGTCTGAGACACTAGGGCCCCCGCCAATGCCGGGCGTACTGCCGAGCCTACCACTGAGTATAGGTAGCGAGCGAGTGCTTCAGCCTTCTTATCCACAGGGTCCTTGAAAACAGGAGCCCCTACTGGAATAGTGGTGGCTCTATTAAGTCTGGACACCGAAGGGTCCACTATAGGGGGAGAGGTCCATATCTTCAGAAAACTCTCCTCAAAGGGGTACCGTACCGCAAACCTCTTTGGGGCTGTAAAGACCCTCAGTGGGTTCTCCCATTCCTTGTATAAGAGTTTGTCAAAATAAGACACACAAGGGAACACCTTAGCAGTGCGGGCAGGTTTACGAAACCCAAAGGGGACTGGAGTATCTGCTACTTCTTCAGTCCTTTCCAACTTTAACGTATCCCGCACTGCAGTAATAAGGTCAGATACCAAAGCCGTCTCGCGTACTGACCTGGACTTGGAGTCCTCCTCACTGTCCGATCGGTCACGGTCTGCAGTCTCTGATGCATCAGAATCTGGGCCATGAGCCGTAGCTGGACCTGGTTCTGCATCAGAAATATCCCCAGAAGATTGCAGGGGACGGGGGCGTTTATTACCCCCTGTATTCCCGTGTGCTGCTTCCACCCTGGCAGCAAACGCCTCTAGGATTGCCGACATAGCGTCCATAGACACCTCAGGGACACCAGCTGCTAAATCTGGTGTTTCAGGGGAGAAGACATCTGGCTCAGATGCCATGCTGACCACACGCTGACACTCACAGGGCTCCAGGCAAGATATCAATAGGCCACCCTCCTGCGCTGCAGAGATGCTGGGTTACCCAGAGGACTCACCACCCTGGATAGGTACTGCTATGCTGCGCCTGTGATGCTGTCCCCTTGCTGCTGTGTCAGTCTGCTTCTTTTATCAGCACTTCCTGTGTGAATTTTTGCGCCAGTGTAATGCACCCTAGAGGCCGGAGGCTCTCGCAAAATGGTTGCCAAAAACGTCTGTATGGAAGATAATGTGGGCTCTAAGAAAATGGCCGCCGACAGAAGATAGAGGTCAGGCAGCCATAGCCCACAAAAAGATGGCCGCCGAACGGCAATATCTGCATACAGGGTGGACCAACATGGCCGCCGATCACCTGATAGGGGCCAGTGGGTGTGGCCGAACCACAGGAAGATGGCCGCCAGGCAGTTACAAGAGGCCAAACTTGGCATGGACCACCTCAAAATGGCCGCCGACAGCATGGAGACACAGAAACACAGGTAAGCAAAAATGACATTTCTTTTAAATGTTAGTTACAGCCAGCCCCGCTCCAGTGGGACCCCCTAGGTGACCCCCAGCACCCAGCAACCTTTAGCTAGAAGCCCAGGGAGGAGGGAAAGGCAGGGAGAGAGGGAAGAAAGGGGCCACAACCACTTACTTGATCTCTCCAGGAATGTCCAGCTAAATCACCCAGCCGAGGCAGGGGAGTTTTACTTACCTATCCTGCATGTATTCTGCTGGAAGACATTCCAAACAGATCATCGTCCGCGCACGGAAGGTGACTGTTGGCCAGGCATGCTGTGATTGGACCCAGAAGGGACGATCATATGTATGCCCTGGAGCATGACGCTCACCGGACAGGCTGCTGCGACTTGGCCGTAAGGTCAGCCGAAGCTGAGCGGTCCGATGCAAGCCTTGGAGCATAAGCTCACGGCCAGGCTGCTGCGACTCGGCCGTAAGGTCAGCCGAAGCTGAGCGGTCCGATGCAGGCCCTGGAGCGTAGGCTCACCGGCCACCCGTGGAGCGACGGGCATGTCGTGGAAAACCCAGCGCGTAGCTAGGGTCGGCACACGCTCGATGGCCGAAACTGGGGAGACTACGAGGATCCAGCCTGTCACCCAGTCGGCAGTTTATCGAAGATCGCAGGAAACAACAAATACAAAAAAATATAATATAAAATAATATATTAAATATAATATAAAATAATATATTAAAATTAAAAAGATATATATATATATATATATATATATATATATAATTATATATAATTAAAAATATATATATATATATATATATATATATATATATATATATATATATATATATATATATATATATATATATATATAATTAAAAAGATATATATATATATATATATCTTTTTAATTATATATAATTATATATATATCTTTTTTCCCCGGACCAATGGGCCCGAAGGGAGCCATGTCCTACTCCTTGCTAGACAGAAAAAACTGATCTGCGATGTGCAGACTGAGAGGGTCCGCCCCCTGGGCGGTACTGTAGAAGGTGTGATGCAACACTTTTTACAAGTTTTTCTGCCTAGTCACTCCTAATTAACGGATAATACCCACTTTGTCAATAGAGAAGCTGTGTCGGTCCATGGACGAAAGAGTAAAAAGAAATTAAAGTGGTTGCAAAGGGTCAAAGTTTTTGCACGAAGATAAAAACCTGTGCGCATCAGGCCCCTTACGTGCCCCCTAGAATACTTACCTGAGCTTCATCTTGATCCACCGATGTGCACGAGACCAGCGGCTCTCTCAGGTCTCATCACCGCCTGGCAGTAGGAGCCGTTGGCTGTCAATCACAGCCAGTGAGCCAACGAGAGGGCAGGGCCATGTCGCGCTCCGTGTGTGAATGGACAGAGCAGCGTCTCAGGAGCGCCAGCGGGGGACCCAGGAAAAGGCGGATCGGGGCTGCTTAATGCAAAACCACTGCACAGAGCAGGTAAGTATGACACATTTGTTTTTTTAAATCTGCCTTTAATATCACTTTAAGCATAGAAATCCTCTCCATAAAATCACCTAAAAAAGGACACTAACAAGAAACCAAGAACTCAGAGTAGGGTGGGGTATAGAAGTAAGTCTAGAGGGGCTTGCCCAGCAAAAGCTGTAAAATTGCCTTAAAGGTAGCAGCCTTTAAATCAGAATCTGTGAATATCTAGCCAGTGGCTTGTACTGCACGATTAAGATAAGTAAAATAAAAAATGCATTGCTTCTCCATAAAACAACTTATATGGCAACAGTGGTAGTCTATTGGCAATTTTGTGCGAGGGTTTCTGTGCACAGGATAAATGTTCCAATACAATGACCAATCTAGTAATTTAGTGTAAAGTTTTTAGCTGTTTGATGCACAAAATGCAGAAATGTATACTAGAACTCACCAACTCCCTCTTCATCAAAGCAAGCAAATGCATTCCTAATTACATCTTCAGGGTCTGTGCCATTCAACTTCTCTCCAAACATTGTAAGGAACATGGTAAAATTAATGGGTCCAGGGGCTTCATTCATCATGGCTTCCAGGTATTCATCTGTTGGGTTCTTGCCTTAATTAGAGAAAGCAAAAAATATGTCACATGCAAAGCTACTGCGCTACCAGAGCCAATTTTTCCACATGTTAAAATGCATTTTTAGTTCTGACAATTAGTTAAACTTCCAAACATTAGATTTTCTGAAAGAAAAAACCCTGGAGAATAAAAAATTGTGGTAATTGCGATTTATGTCACATGATTTTAGCTCCCCTTTATCAAATGCAAAGTTACAGTAACGTATACAAAGTTGATTTGCACACAACGCAATAAGTTATGCAAAATTTGGTAAATGATAAGACGAAGTTGCAACAAGCAACTACATACCCAACCTATCAAGCCTCAATGCTGAACTATACTGCATCTGAGCACCACAAACCAAAAAACACCATTCAATTCATTTTTACCATACAAAGCAAACTCACCCACCCACGTCTCCAAGCTTTATTTTGCCGAACACTTGAAACCCCCCTGCCCCCTTAGCATTTTGGGCCATGGCAATCTTGAGTAAAGGCAAATGATTCATATAGCATTTACTTCTTGGAATCCATCTGCCCTTAGCGCATGCATGCAGGCAGGAGGGTGTGTTTAATTGAGAAAACCCCTTCTCCCCTGCTGAAGACTCTACTGGGATTTATTGCATCATTTGCCTGGGTCTGGAAACCAGGAAGAAACTTAAGAAATGTAAAAAAAATTTAAATTAATAATGTTAGCAGCATAAGTATTTAAATAGTCAATGTTGATTGATGAGTGAAGTTCCACTTTAAGATGCCTGTGAAGCAGCAGCAACAAACTTTAGTACCCAAAATTGTCTATAGGTGACGATTTTAAATTATTTAGCTCATCAGTTAACCTTGAACAATTGCCCTAGAATTACGGTTTATGTTCGGGTTTTTATATTTTCCGATTTTAAACTTTTATATATTTTTTACCACAATTAAATGTATTGCCCCTATGCAACAGCATATTGTAATGACAGGTTCTCTTTATTGAGATATCAGCGTTCTATTAGACCCCTGGTGTCTCCTGTGCAGTTAATGGAACACAGAATGTACTCCATTAGCTTCTCCCCTAGACACAGCGGCTGTGGAATGACCCCAATTCTCCCTATCCCTCTGCCCCCCTCCCCCAAGTAGAACAGTGTCACTATGGTGACACTGAACTACTCAAAAGACAGCACGTAAAAAAAAAAAAAAACAAAAAAAAAAAAAAAACGCAATAAGCGTATATTGATTGGTTTGCGCAAAAGTTATAGCGTCTACAAAATAGGGGATTTATGGAATTTTTATTAATATATATTTTTTCCACTAGTAATGGCATCGGCAATCAGCGATTTTGATCGCGACTGCGACATTATGGCGGACACAGCGGACACCCTTGGCGCCATTTTGGGACTATTGTCATTTATACAGCGATCAGTGTTATAAAAATGCACCGATTACTGCTCCCGATCATAGGGAGCTGTGATCAGTGTTGCGTCACTACGCAGAACGGGGAAATGCTTGTTTACATCAGCATTTTCCCCATTCTTCCTCCGAGAGATGATCGCGGGACTCACGGCGGACATAGAGTCCACGGGACCCGCAGTCACATTTACGGAGATTGTGGCGGGCGTGTGCCCACATTGCCGCGTCTTAAAGAGCAACGTACAGGTACATTAATATGCACAGCTGTGCCATCCTGCTGACGTATATCGGCGTGAGCAGGTCGGCAAGTGGTTAAATTTTTATTTTTTTTTAAATGATCACGCCTCTTACCAAATACTTTAGACTGGGGGGGATTATATGGCATTTAAGGGCCTCAAGAAATGATAGGCCATCAGTAAATCAGGATTGGTCAAGTTTGAAATATAAAGTACCGTATATACTCGAGTATAAGCCAAGTTTTTCAGCACATTCTTTTGTGCCGAAAAAGCCCCCCCTCGGCTTATACTCGAGTCTGTGTCCATCTTCATATTTGTGCGCCTGATCCTGGCCAGCCGTAGGACCCCACACATGTAGCCCCACTCTTCCTCTACAAGTGTAGAAAGTTTGTTGTCTGGGGGACCTACAGCCCGGGGAGCACCGATTTTTCAAAGCCGGGGCACCCCTTCCATAGACTCCCATGTTAAACATCAGTCTAGTCACACAGCGCAGGAGATCAGGTAGGGGGCATGGGCACAGTAAGGCATGCAGATGGATACCCTAGGCTTATACTCGAGTCAGTACGTTTTCCCATTTTTTTTGTGGTAAAATTAGGTGCCTCGGCTTATACTCGAGTATATACGGTATCTCACAAAAGTGAGTACACCCCTCACATTTTTGTAAATATTTTATTATATCTTTTCATGTGACAAACACTGAAGAAATGACACATTGCTAAAATGTAAAGTAGTGAGTGTACAGCTTGTATAACAGTGTAAGTTTGCTGTCCCCTCAAAATAACACAGCCATTAATGTCTAAGCCCAGGTTCACACTGGGCTGCGAGAGTGAAGCCGTGCGAGTTCAGCTGAACTCGCACGATTTCACTCCCCATTTCGGCTGCGATTACAGAGACATCTGTGCAGGTTTCTGCACAGATGTCAATGTAAATTGCAGGCCAAAATCGCAAAAAGGAGTACAGAAACTTTTTTGAAATCGGTGAAGCGCCGCAGATGCAGCGTCGCACCGTATAGGACAGTGCCATTGCCGGCAATTTGCGGCAAATACCGCCGTTTTGACATGCCAAATCGCATGTCAAAACGCACCAGTGTGAACCAGGGCTAAACCGCTGAAAACAAACGAGTACACCCCTAAGTGAAAATGTCCATTTCCCCTCCCCGGTGTCATGTGACTCATTAGTGTTACCAGGTCTTAGGTGTGAATGGGGAGCAGGTGTGTTAAATTTGGTGTTATCGCTCTCACTCTCTCATACTGGTCACTGGAAGTTCAACATGGTACCTCATGGCAAAGAACTCTGAGGATCTGAAAAAAAGAAGAAGTGTTGCTCTACATAAATATGGCCTAGGCTATAAGAAGACTGCCAAGACCCTGAAACTGAGCTGCAGCACAGTGGCCAAGACCATATAGCAGTTTAACAAAACAGGTTCCACTCAGGACATGTCTCGCCATGGTCGACCAAAGAAGTTGAGTGCACGTGTTCAGCGTCATATCCAGAGGTTTTCTTTGGGAAATAGACGTATGAGTGCTGCGAGCATTGCCGCAGAGGTTAAAGGGGTGGGGGTCAGCCTGTCAGTGATCAGACCATATGCCGCACACTGCATCAAATTGGTCTGCATGGCTGTCCTCCCAGAAGGAAGCCTCTTCTAAAGATGATGCACAAGAAAGCCCGCAAACAGTTTCTGAAGACGAGCAGACCAAGGACAGGGATTACTGGAACCATGTCCTGTGGTCTGATAAAACCAAGAAACTTATTTCAGATGGTGTCAAACGTGTGTGGTGTCAACCAGGTGAGCAGTACAAAGTACAGTCAAGCATGGTGGTGGGAGTGTCATGGTCTGGAGCTGCATCAGTGCTGACAGCACTGGGGAGCTACAGTTCATTGAGGGAACCATGAATGCCAACATGTACTGTGACATAATGAAGCAGAGCATGATCCCCTCCCTTCAGGGACTGGGCCTCAGGGCAGTATTCCAACATAACGATCCCAAACACACCTCCAAGATGACCACTGCCTTGCTAAAGAAGCCGAGGATAAAGGTGGACTGGCCAAGCTTGTCTCCAGACCTAAACCCTAATAAGCATCTTTGGGGCATCCTCAAAACAGAAGGTGGAGGAGCGCAAGGTCTCCAACATTCACCATCTCCGTGATGTTGTCAGAGGAGTGGAAAAGGTGAACTCCATGCCCTAGGAGGGTTAAAGTGGAAGTCCATGCAAAATCTAAAATCCCTGCATCTATAGACACCAGGGATCTAACACTAACCTTTCTATCCCTGTAAAGAAAAAAACGAGTATACATACCTTTTTGGAAGCCGATCTGACCCACTCCAACCGAATCCCACGCTGAGCTGTCAGCCGAGGATTCTCTGTGTAGACGGATGCAGAGGAGACAAAGGACAATGGAAGCCCCATAGAAACTCTAAGGGTGATGTCACTTCCCATTAACAGCCATTGTCGCCCCTGTCCTCTGCAGAGCTTCCAGCGCTGGGGATCGGGTCAGATCGGCTTCCAAAAAAGGTATGTATACTCATCGTTCGTTTACAGGGATAGAGAGGTTAGTGTAAAATCCATGGTGTCTATAGATGCCGGGATTTTATATGGACTTCAACTTTAAAGGCAGTGCTGAAAAATAATGCGGGCCACATAAAATATTGACACTTTGGATATTTTCACTTAGGGATGTACTCTTTTTTGTTGCCAGCTGTTTAGACATTAATGGCTGTGTGTTGAGTTATTTTGAGGGGGGCAGCAAATTTACACTGTTATACAAGCTTTATACTCACTACTTTACATTGTAGCAAAGTGTCATTTCTTCAGTGTCGTCACATGAAAAGATATAATAAAATATTTACAGAAATGTGAGGGGTGTATTAACTTTTGTTAGATACTGTATATACAAACACCAGTTTGTAGACTCTCACACAGACAATAAATCAACACCGATTTGTTTTTTTTTGTTTTTTTTAAAGAAATGTAGCAGAATACATTTTGGCCTAAAATTTATGAAGAAATAGTTTCTCTTAAAATTTTGCAAGCAAATATAAGAAGCTTGTTTTGTTTTCCCAAAATATTCTGTATTTTTGTTTATATAGAAAATCATAAAAAAAACCAGTTGTGATTAAATACTACCAAAAGAAAAATAGGATTTTTGTACTCACCGTAAAATCCTTCCGAGTTCAAGGACGGACACAGCCTTAATCTTGACAAAGTGGGTATTGGCCTTCATTCAGGAGTGACTAGGCAGAAACTTGTAGAAAGTGTCAACTCATCACACCTAATACAGTACCGCCCAGGGGGCAGACCCTCTGGGTATAACCCCTCTCTCTGCACCTCGCAGATCAGTTCGTCAAAAGCAGTACAAACTTAAAAAAGGAGGGGTGGGTGCTGTGTTTGTCCATGAACTCAAGTACAAAAATCCTATTTTCTCTTTTGTTCATGGATGGACACAGCCTTAATCTTGACAAAGTGGGACGTCCCAAAGCAGTGTCAAAAAAACGAGGGGTGGGAACAGCATAAAAATAAACTTCACCCCAAAACAAAAAAAAACAGAGCTCCTCAACTGAGGAGTTGCAACTCTAAACAGCCGCATGAAAAGTTTGTGGCCGAAAGAAGCATCCAAAGATGCACTTATATCAACCTTGTAAAACTTAGTGAAAGTGTGAACGGACGACCAGGTCGCCGTCTTACACACCTGGCAAACAGACGATTGATGTTGGAAAGCCCAAGAGGCACCTATTGCCCTGGTCGAATGCGCCGTGACAGGAAAGGGGGGCGCCCGACCCTTTATGGCGCAAGCCTGAATCACGATCTGTCGGATACACCTCGAGATGGTGGCCGATGAGACCGCCAGGCCCTTCTTGGGACCAACCACCGAAACAAACAGTGAGTCTGTCCTCCGAAACTGAGCAGTAGCAGATAAGTATACCCTCAGAGCTCAGACAACGTACAGGGGATGCAAAGCCGCCTCTTTATGATGCAACAGACGAGGACACAAGGATGGAAGTACAATGTCCTCATTGAGATGGAAGGCCGAAACGACCTTGGGAAGAAAAGAAGGCTGCGGGCGCAGCACCACCTTATCCTTGTGGAAGACCAGATAGGGAGCCTTGCATGACAAGGCATGCCAGCTCAGAAACCCGTCTGACGTAACAGCCACCAAAAAGATCACTTTCTGAGAAAGTGTCAACAAGGGAATTTCCCTAATGTTCTCAAACGGAGGCTTCTGAAGCACAGAGAGGACCAGATTCAAGTCCCACGGAGGTAGTGGCGGACGGACCGAAGGGGCAACATGTCACACCCCCTGCACAAACATACTCAGAATGAGCCGCCAGGGGTCGCTAAGAAAAAAAAAAAAAAAAAGACAGCCAGGGCAGATATCTGCCCCTTAAATCGTACTTAAAAAGCAAGCTTTTGGACCACCCCACGCTGTAAGAACAGCAGGACTCTGGAAACCAAATAAGTACGCGGATGCCACCTCATTCCGTCACACATGGATATGTAGGCCTTCCAAGTGCGATGGTAAACCTTCATAGGAGGACAACTTCCAAGCACTCCTCATGGTAGAGATCACAGAGTCTGACAGACCCCGGTCTCTTAGCAGCACCTGGCTCTCAATAGCCATGCTGTTAAAGCCAGTGACTGTAAAGCAGGATGAAGTATGGGACCTTGCGTCAGCAGGTCCTTTCGTAGCGGTAGACTCCAAGGGACGTCTGCTACCAGACGCACTAGATCGGTGTACCAAGGACGCCGAGGCCTATACAGAGCAATCAGGATCACTGGAATCCCCTCTGCCCCCACTCTGCGAAGCAGATGAAGGAGCTTCAGGGGAGGGAATGCATATATAGTAGCCGATACTGACTCCACAAGTGCCAACAACATGTCTGCTCATGGGTCCCTTGATCTGGCCACAAATCTCAATACCTTCTGATTGAGTTGAGAAGCGAGAAGATATACCATCGACTCCCCCCATTTTTGGCAAAGGAGCTGAAAACACATCCGGGTGTAGAGACCACTCTCCTTGGTCCAGCATCTGGCGACTCAGGTAGTCTGCCTGCCAGTTCTCCACACCCGGAATGTATACGGCCGACAGGGCCGGTACGCTGCTTTCTGCCCCTCAGGATGCAAGCGACCTCCGACGCTGCAGCCAAGCTTCTTGTTCCTCCTTGATGGTTGACATATGCCACCGCCGTGGCGTTGTCAGACTGGATGCCCTTGTAGCCTCTGAGACCACGTGGAGAGGCACTGCCTGATCGCCCGGAGTTCCAGGACATTAATAGGCAGGGGGGATTCCTCCGGAGTCCAGCGACCTTGCATCGACTGAACACCCCAGACTCCCCCCCCCCTAACCGGTAAGGCTGGCGTCTCATGATCACCATCCAGTGAACAGGAAGGAACGACTTCATGGACAGAAGTGTTGGTGAGGTCCTGACTAGGTGGCTCATTCGAATTTGACAATCCAGCGACGATGGGCATTTGTCCCATCTGGACAGAATTCCCTTCTGCAACACTGGAGTGTGAAATTGAGCATACGGAACCACCCCGAAAGGAGGCTACCATGAGACCCAGGACTCGCATACAAAAAGCGGAGTGACGACCATCTTTGGGATGTCAAATGCCGCACCGCAGCCCGAAGGGTCTGCAACTTTTCCACAGGGAAGAAAACTTTCGCCTCTGAGGAGCCCAGAATTAACCCCAGATACACTAGGCGTTGAGTCAGCACCAATACTGACTTCTGTGTGTTTAGCACCCAATCAAAGTCTCAGAGGGCCTGACAGGTTATAGACACAGGGGCCGCACTCGTGCTGCAGACGCAGTGTAAGATTAGCTTCCTGGTTACGAGATGGCCAATGGTGAACCGCACACTTCTAACTTCCTGGATACGCCGTCGTAGCCACGCCCTGACGCGTTTTGTCACTTCCGACTTCAACAGAGGGCATCCTCTTGAAGTCGGAAGTGACGAAACGCGTCAGGGCGTGGCTACGACGGCGTATCCAGGAAGTTAGAAGTGTGCGGTTCACCATCTCGTAACCAGGAAGCTAATCTTACACTGCGTCTGCAGCACGAGTGCGGCCCCTGTGTTCGGAGGACAGCGGTGACTATGCAACACTTTCTCTATGTCACTTACAAGTGGATTTATTGTATGTGTAATGGGAGCAGGGTGTTTTGATACACGGGTTTAATTTAATAAAAAACAGGATTACGCTATGTTAGTGCACTTTTGTCTTTTATGTACCTTGAACACCGTTTTAACCCATGCTGATCCCGGGGTGATGTTGGAAGTCTGACAGGAGGAATTGATCTTACAAGGCACAATTTATTTATTGCTCTGGTGAGTGTGAACCCCAGCGGAGGAATCTTTTCTCACATCAGTGGTGAAGATTGGGAGTTGGTGTAGGCTGCACAACCCATCTACTTGTAGAAACACCTACCACTTTAAGAACTGTGATCTTGTTGCACCTTATATGACTTGTGTTCCTTCATCATACTTACTACTTGGTTTTGGAGTTAGACATCATCCAACAGAGAGCGCTGTTTTATCAAAGAGACTGTCTTTTATAATTTTTGATACACTTTTATTTTTCTGTTTTTATGGATGCGTTTTTATTCATCTATAGGTTTTAAACAGCTGCTGGCATAAGTTTAATGCAAAATACCTTATATCATTGGAACTGATACTGGTTTTAATTTATTTTCTGATTGATTATATTTTCTTCTATTATTAATTTATTTTATCTCAGAACAAGTTGATTACTCCCTAGGCGCCGAGAAGTGCATCTGTGGGCCTTTATTTTTGTATGCACCTTCTTTAGGTTATAGACACACTCCTCTAATTCTGAGCTTGAAGTGGCCCTCAGAAGATCGTCCAAGTAGCCCACAATAGCGATGCCACGCTGTCTTAGCAGGGCCAGAATCGGGGCGAGCACCTTGGTGCCGATGCCAGGCCAAACGGGAGAGCCACAAATTGATAGTGGTCCTCCCCGACTATGAAGCGCAGACATCTGACACCTGGTGCAAATGGGGACATGCAGGTATGCGTCCTTGATGTCCAAGGACGCCAGAAAGTCCCCTGGATGGAGAGCAATGACAGAGCGAACCAACTCCATCTGGAATCTTTGTACTTTCACAAAGCAATTGAGGGCCTTGAGATCCAGGATTGAACGAACCCCATCCTTCTTTGGTACTACAAACAGATTCAAGTAAAACCCCTGGAACCGTTCCTGCACTGGGACAGGAATGATCACCCGCGTACTAGCAGATAATTAGCCGCCCCATACAGGGCTACCCGACGGGTCGACTGAGGTTGGAAGGAAAAAAATCTGTTTGGCGGACAAGAGAGAAACTCTTGTAGCCTGAGGAAATTTTACTTTGCAAACCCATCGGTCAGAGATGTCCACTGGCAAATTCGCAAAGACGTCCCTCCACCCGAGAAATGGGCAGACCTTCATGCGGACGTAGATTTGTCCGCAGGCTTGTTGGGCTTGCGAAACCAAGGAAGCTTTTGTCCCTCAGCACCTTTAATCTGCCTGGGATCTTTTACCTGCAGCACTGGGCGGACGAAAAAAAAAAAAAAAAAAAAAACACGTGTGTAGTGAAGGGCCCTTGCCTACGGCGTGGCTCCTTACTCTTTTTGGATTGTGGGAGCAGCGTGCTCTTACCTCCTGTGGCATCCTTAATGATGTCATCCAGAGAGGCTCCAAAAAGTCTGTCGCCCTTAAAGGGCAAATCCATCAGGGCCTTTTTGGAAGATTGGTCCGCAGAAAGCCACTTTAGCCAGATCAGGCAGCGCAATACCACCGCATAGACCGAGGCTCTGGACAGTAAGGGGATAGTATCCAAGTCTGACTCGCAGACAAACTTAAGGCCCTGTACCAACTGGTCGGCCAAAGCTACCTCGTCTGGAGGAGCCTCACGTGCTTTTAACCCCTGGAGCAGCATCTTTGCCCACTCAGTAAGTGTCTGAGACACTAAAACCCAAGCCATTGCTGGACGCACCGCTGAGCCCACTACTGTGTACAGGTAACGGGCGATTGCCTCAAGCTTCCTGTCCGCAGGGTCCTTGAAGACAGGAGCCCCTTCCACTGGAATTGTGGTTACTTTGTTAAGTCTGGACACAGGAGGGTCCACTATCGGGGGAGAGGTCCATTTTTTCCAGGAAACTCTCCTTAACCACTTAAGCCCCGGACCATTTCGGGCCATTAGGACCAAGCCTGTTTTTGGGATTCGGCACTGCGCTGCTTTAACTGTAAATTGTGCGGACATGCAATGTTGTACCCAAATGAAATTTGCGTCCTTTTCTTCCCACAAATAGAGCTTTCTTTTAATGGTATTTGATTGCCTCTGCGATTTTTATTTTTTGCGATATAAACGGAAAAAGACCGAAAATTTTGAAAAAAAAAAATGATATTTTCTACTTTTTGTTATAAGAAAAATCGAATAAACTCAATTTTAGTCATACATTTAGGCCAAAATGTATTCAGCCACATGTCTTTAGTAAAAAAAATGTCAATAAGCGTATATTTATTGGTTTGCGCAAAAGTTATAGCGTTTACA
Source organism: Rana muscosa (assembly GCA_029206835.1). Classification (NCBI taxonomy): domain Eukaryota; kingdom Metazoa; phylum Chordata; class Amphibia; order Anura; family Ranidae; genus Rana; species Rana muscosa. Next base: position 1,007,355,885 of record CM055122.1, on the reverse strand, counting down.
AACTAGGGTACATTTTCTGAAATTTACACAGCTTTAAATTTATGACTGCCTATCTCATTTCTTGAGGTGCTAAAATGGCAGGGCAGTACAAAACCCCCCCAAATGACCCCATTTTGGAAAGTAGACACCCCAAGGAAATTGCTGAGAGGCATGTTGAGCCCATTGAATATTTTTTTTTTTGTCCCAAGTGATTGAATAATGACAAAAAAAAAAAATACAAAAAGTTGTCACTAAATGATATATTGCTCACACATGCCATGGTTATATGTGGAATTGCACCCCAAAATACATTCTGCTGCTTTTCCTGAGTACGGGGATACCACATGTGTGGGACTTTTTGGGAGCCTAGCCGCGTACAGGGCCCCAAAAACCAAGCACCGCCTTCAGGATTTCTAAGGGCGTAAATTTTTGATTTCACTCCTCACTACCTATCACAGTTTCGAAGGCCATAAAATGCCAAAATAGCACAAAACCCCCCCAAATTACCCCATTTTGGAAAGTAGACACCCCAAGCTATTTGCTGAGAGGCATGTTGAGTCCATGGAATATTTTATATTTTGCCACAGGTTGCGGGAATATGACAAACTGTTTTTTTTTTGCACAAAGTTGTCACTAAATGATATATTGCTCACACATGCCATGGGCATATGTGAAATTACACCCCAAAATACATTCTGCTGCTTCTCCTGAGTACGGGGATACCACATGTGTGGGACTTTTTGGGAGCCTAGCCGTGTACGGGACCCCAAAAACCAAGCACCGCCTTCAAGGTTTCTAAGGGCATAAATTTTTGATTTCACTCCTCACTACCTATCACAGTTTTGAAGGCCATAAAAATGTCAAAATAGCCCAAAACCCCCACAAATGACCCCATTTTGGAAAGTAGACACCCCAAGCTATTTGCCGAGAGGCATGGTGAGTATTTTACAGCTCTCATTTGTTTTTGAAAATTAAGAAAGACATTTTTTCTTTTTTTTTCTTTCTTTTTTTACATTTTCAAAACTTTGTGACAAAAAGCGAGATCTGCAAAATACTCAACATACCTCTCAGCAAATAGCTTGGGGTGTCTACTTTCCAAAATGGGGTCATTTGGGGGGGTTTTGTGCCATCTGGGCATTCCATGGCCTCCGAAACTGTGATAGGCAGTGAGGAGTGAAATCAAAAATTTACACCCATAGAAATCCTGAAGGCGGTGCTTGGTTTTTGGGGTCCCGTACGCGACTAGGCTCCCAAAAAGTCCCAAACATGTGGTATCCCCGTACTCAGGAGAAGCAACAGAATGTATTTTGGGGTGTAATTCCACATATGCCCATGGCATGTTTGAGCAATATATCATTTAGTGACAACTTTTTGTACATTTTTTTTTTTTTTGGTCATTATTCAATCACTTGGGACAAAAAAAAAAATATTCAATGGGCTCAACATGCCTCTCAGCAAATAGCTTGAGGTGTCTACTTTACAAAATGGGGTCATTTGGGGGGGGGTTTTGAACTGTCCTGGCATTTTATGCACAACATTAGGAAGCTTATGTCACACATCATCCACTCTTCTAACCACTTGAAGACAAAGCCCTTTCTGACACTTTTTGTTTACATGAAAAAAAAATTTTTTTTGCAAGAAAATTATGTTGAACCCCCAAACATATATTTTTTTAAAGCAAAGGCCCTACAGATTAAAATAGTGGGTGTTGCATTTTTTTTCCCCACACAGTATTTGCGCAGCGATTTTTCAAACGCATTTTTTGGGGGAAAAACACACTTTTTTTTATTTTTAATGCACTAAAAAACACTATATTGCCCAAATGTTTGATGAAATAAAAAAGATGATCATAGGCCGAGTACATGGATACCAAACACGACATGCTTTAAAATTGCGCACAAACGCGCAGCGGCGACAAACTACATTCATTTTTAAAAGCATTTAAAAGCCTTTACAGGTTACCACGTTAGATTTACAGAGGAGGTCTACTGCTAAAATGACTGCCCTCGATCTGACCTTTGCAGTGATACCTCACATGCATGATGCAATTGCTGTTTACATATGACGCTAGACCGACGCTTGCGTTCGCCTTTGCGCAATAGCAGGGGGGGACAGCGGTGCTTTTTTTTTTTTTTTTTTTTATTATTTATTTGGCTTTTTTATTTTATTTTTAAACTGTGCCTTCCATATTTTATTTTTTTACCATTTTTATCGTTATCTCAGGGAATGTAAATATCCCCTATGATAGCAATAGGTAGTGACAGGTACTCTTTTTTTGAAAAAAATTGGGGGGTTAGACCCTAGATCTTTCCTCTGCCCTCAAAGCATCTGACCACACCAAGATCGGTGTGATAAAATGCTTTCCCAATTTCCCAATGGCGCTTTTTATATCCGGGGGGGGGACATTCCCTCCCACTGCTTGTAAAAGCAGTCTAGAGGCTAATTATCTGCTAGAATTGCTTTTACATGAAAGCCGGCTGCTGGCTGAAAAGAATGATACCAAGATGATACCTAAACCCGCAGGCATCATTCTGGTATAAACATTCAAAGTCCAGCAACATACCAGTACGTTGCTGGTCCTTGTTGGACATGTATTGTAATCTTTTTTTTCATACAGCCTATTGGCTGAACGAAAAAAAGAGATTGATTGGTGGGTATGCCCACCATTAGAATACCTCCCTTCATCCACCCACTTCTAATGATGGGCATATATGCCGAAGCATGGGGGCATCCTCCCGCAAAAAAGTTATGCCGCGTACACACGGTCAAGCCTTCGTCGGAATTTCGACCGTATGTACGCGGCATAAAAGGTTATGCCGCGTACACACGGTCGGACTTTTCCACGGGCAAGCCTCCGTCGGAATTTCGACCGTATATACGCGGCATTAGGAGCAAAATCGCTCCTCCGCCCCTGCTGCCCCCATGCTTCGGCATATATGCTCTTTTTTTTAACTGTGGTGGTGAAATCACCTCCTAGAGCGTTGGAGTCACGGCTTTATGTATCGTGGGAGCAAACGCTGTTGCTGTCAAGATAAATAGATCCGCGCTGCAACTGAATGGCGTACCTGCTAAGCAAATGGTGGTTAACATTAAAACAAAGTAACATTACAGTACAACAGTAAGACCTTACCATGCCATACCTGCAAAGCAAATACCAAAACAAAACCTAGTAAAAAATAAAAAAATGTTTTAACGCAACCTGTGCCTAAAATATATATATGCCGAAGCATGGGGGCATCCTCCCGCAAAAAAGTTATGCCGCGTACACACGGTCGGAATTTCGACCGTATGTACGCGGCATTAGGAGCAAAATCGCTCCTCCGCCCCTGCTGCCCCCATGCTTCGGCATATATGCTCTTTTTTTTAACTGTGGTGGTGAAATCACCTCCTACAGCACTGGAGTCACGGCTTTATGTATCGTGGGAGCAAACGCTGTTGCTGTCAAGATAAATAATTCCGCGCTGCAGTTGAATGGCGCACCTGAAAACAAAAAATTACATACCTGAAAAGCAAGCATGATAAAACATTGCAGAATAGAATACAGTAAAAAAGAGCAGAACAATAGAGAGAAAATAGAGAGAGAGAGAGAGAGAATAAAACGACAACTATTTTTGGTTTTTTTATTTTATATTTTTTTGTGTTTTGTTTTTTACGTTTTTTTTACACTTTTTTTTGTAACTTTACAACCGTAATGGTTCGGGTCTCTCAAAATGTAATGGCATCTTGGGAGACCCTGTGTAAGTGTGTCCTTGTCTGTGAAATGCTGTACCCTACGCTAAAACTTCACTTTTGAGTGGTAGCGTTCAAAACATTCACCTTGGCAAAGACCAGGCTTGTCAGGACAGAGTGGACAAAAACTACGGGTGTCACGCCTAAATCCGCGCTTGCTACAGACACGACATCTTTTTTGGGGGTGGCTTTGGGTAGGGGTACTCGGGAGGACATACGAATAATGCCTCTCATGCAGCCGGCTTACTGCATTTGGTTGGGGATGGTGAGGTGCAGAACCGCCTGGATACAGGAGTTCTGTGACCATCTCATTCTGGAATTTTAGAAGAGATAACGTCCCGCCTGAAGCTCTGTATAGCACATGAGCGTTCAGCAAAGCCAATTGAAATAATGATAGAGACACTTTTTTGTACCAGCGTCTCGCCTTACGGTCAATTAGATACGGCGCCATCAACTGGTCGTTGAGGTCCATCCCTCCCATATTTTGGTTATATTCGTGGACACAGAGGGGTTTCTCCACAACACCAGTCGCCGTACAAATTTGGACTGTCGTGTCTGCATGAAGGGAGGTAAGAAGGAAAAACATTCTTATTGTCCCTCCACTTCATAGCGAGCAAGTTATTACACTTCAAGCAGGCTCTCTCCCCCAGCCTAAGACGGGCATCTACAAGCTGCTGGGGAAAGCCCCGGCGATTAGGTCGCACGGTGCCACATGCTCCAATCTTATGATCAAACAAGTGACTAAACAGTGGCACGCTCGTGTAATAATTGTCCACATACAAGTGGTACCCCTTTCCGAATAAGGGTGACACCAAGTTCCACACTATCTTGCCAGCGCTCCCTATGTAATCCGGGCAGTTGACCGACTCAATCTGACTGTCTTTTCCCTCATAAACCGTAAAGTTCACTACATAGCCTGTTGCCCTGTCACAGAACTTGTAGAGCTTGACCCCGTATCTGGCACGCTTGCTGGGAAGGTACTGCTTGAAAGACAAGCGGCCAGAAAATTTAATCAGGGACTCATCAACGCAGACAACTTGATCGGGAGTAAACAAGGCTGCAAAACGTTCGTTGAAGTGGTTTATGAGGGGCCGAATTTTATAGAGCCGGTCGTATTCAGGGTCCCCACGTGGACGACAAAGTTCATTGTCGTTGAAGTGCATGAACCGCAAAATCTGCTCGTATCGTGCCCTGGACATGGAGGCAGAGAACACGGGCATGTGGTCAATTGGGTGCGTGGACCAATAAGCACGCAATGACGGAAATTTATGTGTGCCCATGTTGAGGGAAAGGCTCAGAAAGGTCTTAAATTCGGAAACCGTAATTGGTTTCCAATTTCTGGCAATTTTAGGCAACTGGGGGTTAGCGGCGATAAATTGACCAGCATATAAATTACTCTGGTCCACAATAGATCTATAGAGATCTTCCGTGAAAAACAGCGAATAAAAATCGATTGGCATAAAATCAGCTGTTTCCACCTGAATACCGGGTTGGGCAGTGAATGGGGGAAGTACGGGTTCTGCAGAAGTGGTGGGGACCCAATCAGGATAGGCGAATTCTGCAGGAAGGGCAGTATGGGCACGACGGGCCTGCCTTTGTCTTCTTGGTGGCAGCGGGACACTACTTGTGCTTGCCACCTCGCCAGCTTGAACTGCACTTATGGGACTCGCCACGTCACCAAGTGTTACTGCAGTGCTGGATGTACGTCCAGGCTGTACTAGGCCGCTGGTGCTTGCCAGTTCACCAGAAGGAATAGCGGCGCTAGTACTACTCTGCTCCATGATACGAGAGACCTGCGGTTCTTGCTCCTCAACAACCTCAGAAGATCGGGATCGGGTACGCCTGACCTTAGCAGGGACCTCAACTTCGTCGTCAGAGCTATCTGACGTGGGGCCGCTGACGTCACCGTCTTCTACGGGAAGATATTCTGAGCCTGAATCTGACAGATACGTGACCTCCTCTTCACTATCTGTCATGCTCAGAATCTCGTAGGCCTCTTTACTAGTGTACCTTCGTCTTGCCATTTTGGGCTCTAAATTTAGGGGTACACTAGTAAGATCCACAGGAAAAAAAAGCACCCGACTGTCGTCAGCAAATATATCAAACGCTACAAAAAAACTGTTAGCGATCGCAGGGATCAGGCCTGTCTCTGCGAACGCTGCAGTTATGTGTGTTGTGTTTGGTAAGTGACAGTGATCGATCGATACTGCACTTGGGTGGGCTGGGCGGAGGGGCTAAACGCAGGCGCTAGCAGGTATCTGGGCTGATCCCGCTAACACTGCGTTTTTGGGAACCCTAAACCGCTGGGGATGCTAGTATAGATCTGATCAGATACTATACCACTAAGGGGGGTGTATGCTTTGCGCGTGGGTGTTAGCGTTACTGGCACTAACCTAACACTGCCTGGGGCGACGCAGACCCTCTCTGGCGCTAAAACCTAATTGATCTCACCCGCCGGGCGATCAGGGGGGTTAAACCTTTATTGGGTTATATACGGCGGGTGCCCTGATGCTATAAAAAGCAAACTAATCAACCAGCGTCACCCGTAACCTTTATATGGTGATCACTGGTGAAAGGGTTAACTAGGGGCAATCAGGGGGTTAAAACCTTTATTAGGTTAAATATGGGGGTACCTGACACTATATAAAAACCTGACGGGTAACCTAAATAACTTACTGGCTAACCAGTGACGCTTATACGGCGATCACTGGTGAAAGGGTTAACTCTAGGGGCAATCAGGGGGTTAAATATATGGGGGTACCTGACACCAATAAAAACCTGCGGCGAACCTAAAAAAAAAATAACTGCCTATCTAAAACACCAGCGACACGAATACAGCGATCGGAAAAACAATCGCTTAGTGACGCTGAAGTTAGGGGGTGAAAGGGTTACATGGGGGGTGATCAAACCTTTATTAGGGGGGGGTTAGGGGGCTACCCTGGACCTAAAGGGGCCTAATCCTAACTGCCCTGCAACTTTTTACTATCACAGATGACACTAAATGCAGTGATCAGTAAAATAAATGATCACTGCAATCAGTGACACTGTGATTGGGGGCTTTGGGGTGACCTGGGGGGTGATCTGGGGGTGACTTGTGTGCCTATGTGTACCTACGTGTCAGTGGACTGTTGGAGCACTAACCTCTGTCTTCACTCCTCGGCGCCGGGAACGAAAAGACCGCGGCGAGGGAGATGACATCACTTCCTTCAGCCTGTGTTTACATCACATGGTGGAGGAAGCAATTTCATTGGCCGTGAGCGATCGCGAGGGGGGGGGGGGGCGGAATCGAGCGGCCGCCCCCTCATGCCTGATCGCTCCCGAACACTTAACGGCCGCTCACTGCAGTGAAGGGGGGTCCGGATGGACCCCCCAACTGCACAAAGGCGATCACGTAGATCTACGTGATTCTGCCTGTCCGTGCCATTCTGCCGACGTAAACCGGCGGTGGGCGGTCGTTAAGTGGTTAAAAGGGGTACCGGACCGCACAAACTTTTTTTTGGGGCGAAAAAAAAAAAAAAAAAAAAAAAAAAAGCCTTGTGGTTTTTCCCACTCCTTGTATAAAAGTTTATCAAGATAAGACGCACAAGGAAACACCTTGGCAGTGCGGGCGGCTTACGGTACCCGAAGGGAGCCATGTCCTTCTCCTATGCTAGGCAGAAAAAAAAAATGATCTGCGAGATGCAGAGAGAGGGGTTATACCCAGAGGGTCCACCCCCTGGGCGGTACTGTATTCGGTGTGATGTGTTTAACACTTTCTACAAGTTTCTGCCTAGTAACACCTGAATGAAGGCTAATACCCACTTTGTCAAGATTAAGGCTGTGTCCGTCCATGAACGAAAGAGAAATGTAATTTGCCTACAGTGTTGCATGACAGCAATTGCCAGTTAAAGTAGCACAGTGCTGAATAGCAAAAAATGCCCTTGTCATAATGGAGGTAAAATCTCTGAGGTCAAGTGGTTAATGAACACCAGATTTAGAACAGACATTTTTAATTCCCTAATCTGACAACAGCCCTAAAAACCATTACTACCCGAGGAGGGAGAATAGCACATTAAAAGCCTCCTGACTTATATCCGACAGCAAGAGGAAGTAGGAACCACAGAAATAATCTAGTGCTTGCGGATGAGCAACATGGTGCTGCACTAAAATGGGTGCAAATCTCAGTTTACTTAAACAGTAAAGTGTGGATGCGCTGACAACTGAAGTGTTTTGCAGAGAGTTTTCTTGGATGCAGCATATCCCATCTGAACTGCTTTTAAAAGTTCTGCAACATACAAGAAAGTTGAAACACAGGAATTGATTTACTAAAACCGGAGAGCGCAAAATCTGGTGCAACTCTGCATAGAAGCTAATCAGCTTCCAGGTTTCTTTGTCAAAGCTTAATTGAACAAGCTAAAGTTAGAAGCCGATTGGCTACCATGCAGACCTGCACCAGATGTTGCACTCCAGTTTTAGTAAATCAATCTCACTTGTGTTTGTGTGTGCGCCGACATGGTGCTTTAGAAATGTCCGTCTGCTTCCCTGACCAGTGGACAAAAAGTAGTTTTGAAAATGCAGGTTTTGCATTTGAGAATTAGAAGATGTCAAGTCTGTTTACCTGCAAAGCTCATCTACAGATTCCCAGAAAGCATAAAAGTATATCCAAAGCAAAACACTTTTGATACGTGTAGGCAGGGCTTGACAAATTTGCTTGGAATCTAGGAGCTAGCTAAAAAAGTTAGGAGCCAGGAATGCGCCCCGTCCTGCCGAGCTCGCGCACAGAAGTGAACTCATACGCGAGTAGCACCCGCATATGAAAGCGGTGTTCAAACCACACGTGAGGTATCGCCGCGATTGGTAGAGCAAGAGCAATAATTCTAGCCCTAGACCTCTAACTAAAAAAATTCTACCGGTTGCATGTTTTGAAACGTCGCCTATGGAGATTTTAAAGGGTAAAAGTTTGTCGCTATTCCACGAGCGGACGCAATTTTGAAGCGTGACAATTTACTCGTCGTAACATTATCTTTCACAATATTAAAAAAAAAAAAAAAAAAAATATATTGGGCTAACTTTACTGTTGTCTTATTTTTTAATTAAAAAGTGTATTTTTTCCCCAAAAATTGCGCTTGTAAGACAGCTGCGCAAATACGGTGTGACAGAAAGTATTGCAACGATCGCCATTTTATTCTCTAGGGTGTTGGAATAAAAATAGGATTTTTGTACTCACCGTAAAATCCATTTCTCTGACATCCATGGACCGACACGGCGTCTCTTACATTTTACACGTGGGTATATGTCCCTGCTTGCAGGAGAAGATCTAGGCAGAATGTTAAATCATTCTAGAACAAACCAGAGCTGAACAGCCCCGCCCAGGGGGCGGTCCCTCCGGACATTACCCTCCCACCTGCAGCTAGCAGGCCTCAGTTCGTAACAAAGCAGCACAAACTTAAAGGAAGGGTGGGTGCCGTGTCGGTCCATGGATGTCAGAGAAATGGATTTTACGGTGAGTACAAAAATCATATTTTCTCTTATCCATGGACCGACACGGCGTCTCTTACACTTTACACGTGGGACGTCCCAAAGCAGTGTCAAGAGGGATGGGAGCAGTATAAATGGAAAAACCAAAAAAAACTTCACTCCAAACAAGGCAGAGCTCCTCAACGGAGGAGTTGCCACTTTAAACAGCGGCCGACAACACCTTGCGGCCGAAGGAAGCATCCGGAGATGCAGCCACATCAACCCTATAAAACTTAGAAAAAGGTATGAACAGACGACCAGGTCGCCGCCTTGCACACTTGTGCAACAGACGCTTGATGTCGGAAAACCCAGGAAGCACCATTGCCCTGATGGAATGCGCCGTAACCGGGAAGGGAGGCGCCCGCCCCATGAGAGCATAGGCTTGAAAGACGGTTTGTCCGATCCACCTAGAAAATGGTGTCAGACAAAGCCGCTTGGCCCTGTTTCTGACCAGAGACAGTCAGAGAGTAGACTTCCTAATAGAAGCAGCAGACAGGCACACCCGCAAGGCTCGTACCACAAAGTGTGCCGCGCACACTCCCTGGGATGCGATGGGCGAGGACACTAGGACGGGAGGACAATGTCCTCATTTAGGTGAAAAGACGAGATCACCCTTGACAAAGAGAAAGTTGCAGATGCAACACCGCCATATCCTTATGGATGACTAAATATGGCGACTTGCAGTACAAGGTCGCCAATTCAGATACTCGTCTAACAGACGTGATCGCCACTAAAAAGGGCCACCCTCTGAGACAAAGTGAAGAGGGGAATATCCCTGATATTCTCAAAAGGAGGTTCCTGGAGAACCGAGAGTACCAATTCCGATCCCATGGGGGGGGGAGAGGAGACTTGACAGGAGGGAGCCCATGGCGAACCCCCTGCACAAGGGTGCCAACCAAGGAATGACCCGTAGTGGTCGCCGAAAGAAGACGGCCAAGGCCGAAATCTGACCCTTAATGATACTCAAAGCAAGCCTCTGGGCCACTTCATGCTGTAGGAAACGCAGGATTCTAGGGACGGAATACGTCCGAGGATGTCAGCCCAGCTCTTCGCACATGGCGATGTAAGCTTTCCAGGTACAGAGATAGTTCTGGAGGAAGACTTCCGTGTCCTTGATATGGACCAAATGACCGAGTCCGAGAGACCTCGGTCTCTCAACACCTGGCTTTTAACAGCCCTGCCTCCAAGGCCAGAGACTAAAGGCAGGATGAAATATATGACTTTGAGACAGAAAGTCCACCCTTATTGGCAACCATCAGGGAGCGGCCGCGACGAGGCGTACCAGATCGGCGTACCAGTGAAGCCGAGGTTAATCCGGAGAAATGAGGATCACCGTAACATGCAAGTAGGTGTCCTCGATGTCCAAGGTCGCCAGAAAATCCCCTTGACGGAGTGTACTGACCACCGTGCGAATGGATTCCATGCGGAACTTTTGCACCGTCACGAAGGCATTCAGGACCTGGAGGTCCAAGATAGGCCGAACCCCGTCCCTTTTTTGGGACGACAAACGAATGCGAGTAGAATCCCTGAAACCTCTCCTGTGACGGAACCGGCACAATCACTCCGGACCTCAAACCTGGATAGGCCCCATAGGGCCGCCCGACGGGCAGGAAGGAGAGGAAGATTCGAGGGAAGAATCTGTCTGGTATTAGGAAGGGAACCTATCCTGTAACCTGAGTTGATCACCTCGCACACCCACCGGTAGGAGATCCGGGAGGTCCATTGATCCGTGGACCTGCAAAGTCGCCCCCCCTACCCCAGAGACGGGTGGGGGCAAGACTTCACGCGGAGGCGGGCTAGGGAGCCGGCTTGTTCGGCATACGCACCCAGGGGCGCTCGTGTCCACCAGCCGTACCGCTGTCAGTCTGGGAGAGCCTCCCCGTTGACTGACGAAAAAAAAAAAAACCTTTTTGCTGGAAAGGAAGGACCCTGCTTATGGCGGCCTCCTTATCCTTGCTAGCTTGAGGAAGAACAGTGCTTTTACCTCCCGTGACATCCTTGATGATGTCATCCAGCGCAGCACCGAAAAGCCTACCACCTTTAAATGGTAAATCCTTCAGAGGCTTTTTAGAAGCTAGGTCAGCAGACCAGCATTTCAACCAGATCAGACAACGCAATACCACCGTCAAGACAGAGGCCCTGAGTTATAAGGGGCCGCGTCAAACGTGGTGTCACCACATAAACCTGCCCTGCACCATCTGTGGGCCAGAGCAATAGTGTCTGGAGGAAGATCATGCTCCTGTACAGTTTGGTGCAAACATTTTTTGCCCATCCCGTAAGTTGGAGACACAAGGGTCTCCGCTACCACAAGCCGTAGGGCGGACCCCAACAAGGCAAACATGGCTCTACTCACCACTTCTGAACTCCTGTGAGTGGGGTCCTTAAATGCAGGAGTCCCCTACACCGGGAGAATGGTGGCCTTGTTCAACCGGGCGACTGCAATGTCGACCACTAGGGGAGAAGCCCACGTTTTAAAGTAGGGCATCTTCAAGGGGTATCTGATAGACAAATGCCACGGGACCATAAAAGTCTTCTGCGGCTTTTTCCCCAGACCTTATCAATGTGCTGGTCAAAGAAAGGAACATATGGAAAAAAAAAAAATAATTAAAAAAAAAAAAAAAAAAAACACCTTTTTAGAAGGCCTGGCCCAAAGGAACCAGAGGAGACTGTCCACCTGAGGTTCTACATCCGCAGCATTTAGCTTGAGAGTGACCCTCACTGCATCAATGAGTTCACAAAACAAGCGCCCTGTCATTTACTGACACAGAACTGGAGTCTTCCTTGCCAGGAATGTCCTGTTCAAAACCATCAAATATATTCAGAGCTAGGGTCCTGAGCGGTAGTGGCTAGGCCCATATCTTAATCAGCGCACACCCCCCCCTTTTTTTTTTGTGGAAAAAAAGTGGAGAGGGGCTTTTTCGCTCCCTTGCGCTCACACACTGCTTCCTCCTGGTCAGATTAATGATTCCAGGACTGCCGACAACTGGTCCCTAAGGACCCCAGGTGCAGGAGCACTGCCAGTTGTCTCTAACAGTGTGAAGAAACAGGTGAACCAGACTCCAATATTGCCACCCTTTAAAACCTTATTCACCATTACAGTGAATACTACAGCCCACCCACAGGCCGTGCTGGGGCTGAGGAGGGGATACCTGGAGTACTCACCACCCCTAGGGACCGCTCGGTACCGCTGTATGAGTCGCGCTGTAGTGCGGGTGCAGCCTGAGGTGAAGAATCTGTGAGGATGTGTGTATTTCGCACCGTTCAGCAGCACTGCTAGAGGCCGAAAACGAAACCAAAAGTGCCGTGGCTACAAGAAAATGGCCGCCGGGCACCAGTATAACTGTATTAAGCCCCAGCAAAATGGCCGCCAATGGCGCACTTTTTTTTAAATAGAACACTGTGCCAATGGCGTACAGAAAAAAAAAAAAAAAAAAAAAAAAAACAGCCAGTCCCACAGAACACTTCCCAAGCAAAATAACAGTCATGGAGCGCCCCCCCCCCCAGGGCAGAGTGAACCCCCAAGCATCCTCACACAGCACAACAGGGTGCAGAGAGCAGCATAACAGGGGGGAGACAGGGAGAACCCCCCACACACAGAAACACAGCCAGCATGTACTCACCTTGCAGCATGAGAGACTACTTACCCGTCCCGGAAGCACCTTGGAGAATACCCCTGGTGCCAATAGAGGGACTCACTGGCTTGTTTCAGACAGACCTATCACAGAGTCGTACTGCGTAGCTGTCGGCCCGGTCCACCGCGAAAGATACAGTAGGTACTGTTCGATCTTGAGAGGACCGCGGGAGCATGAAAGCAACCCGGCCACCCCTGGAGTCATGGGGTATGTCGTGAACTGAGTCTCACGCACACAAGGCGAGGATCAGCACGCTCGATGGTCGGACAGGGAAGACTACGAGGATACCAGTGTACCCAACCTGTTGCCCAGCCGACAGTTGATTGAAGGTCTCAAAAATAAAATAATAAAATTCCCAAAGAAATAAAATTTAAAAAGTAAAATCTTCCAGGAGACTGGCTCCTGAGAGAGCCACGTCTTCTTCTGCTAGGTAGAAAAAACTGAGGCCTGCTAGCTGCAGGTGGGAGGGTAATGTCCGGAGGGACCGCCCCCCTGGGCGGGGCTGTTCAGCTCTGGTTCGTTTTAGAATGTTTTAACATTCTGCCTAGATCTTCTCCTGCAAGCAGGGACATAGACCCACGTGTAAAGTGTAAGAGACGCCGTGTCGGTCCATGGATGATAAGAGAAAATATATATAATGTTTGGGGGTTCTAATTAGAGGGAAGGAGATGGCAGTGAAAACAGACAGGGAAAGCTCCATTAGCATTGCTGGTTGTCTTGTCATACCAACGGCCACCACAAGATGGCGCCAGATCACAGAAGGAAGCATAGGCCTGCAGAAGGCCGCGGCCTCAATTACCGGCTGGTGCGGCCTGACGCGATCGCGCGTCGGCAAGGGGTGGGGGGGGCGGGCGCACGGAGACACAGGATACCCATAGCTGTGCAGCCCCAGGTCACTAATTCTAGTCGCAATGGCGATCTGGTGCCTGGGGTTTGTCGAATTTGTGCCCCACTGGGGAGATTTACATCCATTTCCTGTCCTGGGGACAAAAACAGAAACCGAGGGAACCACCATCTCAGACAGTTATCCCTGGAACAGTGGTCCTCAGTGAAAGATTTCCCCTCTATTCTTGTTCTTGTAACAGCTACAATATTTTGGCACTCTTATTTTCTTTCCAAGTGACAGTGGTCATTATTAAACAGACAAGCAGCAATAAAAATGTGGGGTTTTAACATTCCCAGAGGGTATCTACACTGTTTTGGCTTTAGCTACACCTTAAAAGGGAATTTTTTTTTTTTTTTTTTTAAATAACAAACATGTTATACTTCCCTCCACTGTACAGCTTGTTTTAAACAGAGTGGCCCCGAACCTGGTCTTCTGGGGTCCCTCGGCGGCTGTCTCGGCTTCTGCCTGCAAGAACTAAACCCCTTCATGCAAGCGAGCTCGTATGGTGGTAAGTTTTGCGGGCGCGCTCCCGTGATGCAGCCTGTGGCTATAGCCGCTCACTGTATCACTCGGCCCCGCCGCCCTGCGTCATTGGATGTGATTGACAGCAGCGTGAGCCAATGGCTGCGCTGCTATCAATCCATCCACGCTAGCCAATCAACGACCAGGCTGAGCGGCGAAGAGGACTTCGGGGCGAGAGCAGCAGGTGAATGGGCTCAGGTAAGTAAAACGGGGGGGTATTGTCGGATGTTTTTTCACCTTAATTCATAGGATGCACCAAGGTGAAAAAACATGAACCTTTAGTGTCCCTTTAAAGTAGAACTAAAAACTCTTGCTGCCAGGGGTCAGCTCCCCCCCACTTACTGTACCTCCCACCATGTAGTCCTTTAGCAAACAGTGGGTCTAGGATTCCCTCAACACCCTATCTCCCGTCACTTATCTGTCCTTGTATACCTGTAACCACGCAGAGTGCAATTACAGGCATACACCCGTGTTTTCTGGCAACAGTACCCACCAAGCACTGCATCATAAGTAAACCTTCTAATCCATTCATAAACTACAGGAAACTTTGCAGAACTACAAAACATCCAGTTAGCAGCCAAATCATGTACACAGAACATGCAATCTCAAGAAAACAGGATGCCCCTAATGCAGTAGCAAACCTATTCTTAAAGGAAACCTATACTAAGAGAATATGTTGGCTAGTACTGCCGATTTTCCTGTCTAAAATGTTCTAGTTACCTTGCAGTCATACTGGCCCACTTAAATCATAAGGACTTTTGACTTTCTAAAGCCCCATACACACGGTCGGACTTCCATCGAACTTTTCTGTGTTTTTTTGTCCGAACGGAGTTGGTTGGGAACACCCATAGCATACACACGCTCTGACTTTTCTGCAAACTTTCTTAAAAATTCTTACAACATCACGTGTTTTTTCTGCTCTTTTCTGATCTTTACTGCCACCCTTTGGTCAACTTCTGCTATTGTTGGACAAAACAACTAATGTTAAAATCAACCATCGGACTAAAGTCCGATGGTTATCTGTACACACGGTCGGACTTTGCGCCATCGGACTTTTGTTGGGCAAAAGTTTGTCCGTTTGCAGACCCAACTTTTGTCCGATGAAATCCAAAACCAAACAAAAAAAAGTTTGTCCGATACAGCGTACACACGGTCGGATTGTTTGTCCAACTTGCTTAAAACAAAGTTTGTTGGGCAAAAGTCTGACCGTGTGTACGGGGCTTTAGTCTCCATACAGCCAAGCAACTAATATTTTCAGAAGAAATTGAGAAACTGGAGCTCCCATATCTTTTATACCATACTAATCTACCGTATATACTCGAGTATAAGCCGACCCGAATATAAGCCGAGGCATCTAATTTTACCACAAAAAAATGGGTAAACGTATTGACGCGAGTATAAGCCTAGGGTGTTCAGCTGCATGCCTCACTGTGCCTCACTTTGTCCATGTGCATGCCTCACTGTGCCCATGACTAGACTGACGTTTAACATGGGAGTCTATGGAAGGGGTGCCCGGCTTTGAAAAAAAAAAAAAAAAAAAAAAAAAAACGGTGCTCCCCGGCCGTAGGTCCCCCGGACAACAACCTTTGCACACTTGTAGAGGAAGAGTGAGGCTACATGTGTGCCAAGTTTGGGGCCCAGGCTACCTACGGCCGGTACTGGGTCCCCAAATACATGAGATCAGGCGCAAAAAAGGTGACTTGAGTATAAGCTGAGGGAGGCATTTTCACCACAAAAAAATGTGCTGAAAAACTCGGCTTATACTCGAGTATATATGGTATTTAAACCTTTGTGTTGAGGTGGAGTATCAAGGAATATCTTTTGTTTAAATCAACACTTTAGCAGCACAGAGAAGAAGCCTTGCCAGGTTACGCCTGCCGTCTGTCCGCACTGGGAAAATTCACCATCTCAATTTGTTCTGGTCATCACTGTTCCTAGAAGTAATGATGTTCCAACATAGGCATCTGTTCCTGTGACAACTGTCAGAGGGGAATCGCCCTCACTTTCTGCTGCAACTCCATGATTAGAAGCAAAATCTCACATTAGGGAACCGACACAGCGAACCCACCCCTACTCTATCCATAGGAGGTTTGGTTATGCATACACTTCACCATTCATTTTACAGAACTAGCACATGACTTACCAAGGGATGCAAGCATGTCATGCAAATCCTCCTTGTCAATAAAACCATCCCGGTTCTGATCAATCATGTTGAAGGCTTCCTTAAACTCCTGGATTTGGGACTGGTCAAACATAGCAAATACATTGGAGGTTGCGCGCTGGGGGCGCTTCTTGGTGGTCTTTGTCTTTGCTCTTTTGCTTGACATGTTGGCGATGGCGTTGGGTCTAACTGAAATATAAAAAAAAAAAAAAAAAAAAAACACCAGGAGTAAGCAAACTTATAAGCATAGTATAAATTAGGGTTTAAGCCTATTATGTGCAGTGTTGCCCTGTTTAACTGTGATTTAGGCTAAAGGTTTTACAGACTGGCTTTAGATTATGTCACAGACTGACAATGATCTGCTTTGTAAGATCCAGCTTTTTACTCAGAAAACCAAATGGAAAAAGCTTTCTATGTGACTGAAAAGATACTAAAACCTGAGTTTAGCAGATGGTCCTAGAGCAGAAGGGCATCTTCAGATAAATATTCTATACAAGGAAGTAGATTTATCAAACTACCAACATAATCATTCATAGGCAGATACGTCTGGATTTATTTCATTTACAATATAATTTGCAGAAGGTTTTGTGCGTATTTGCAACCTCTGCAATCCTCGCCAGACAACGGTGACCGTTTTCCAAAACAAATTAAACAGATGTGACAGTGTCGAGACTTTTTTTTTTAACATTAAAACTTTTGCTCAAATAAGTCCTCAAAGACAGGCTATATATTGGAGCATTGCCAATTATGAGCAGCAGAGGAGAAAGTTTATGAATCAAATTGTAATCTCATGGTAAATCTGTCTCAGGTCCGGATCAATCCACAATTACGTCTTTCCGAGTGCATGTTTTTGATGCGTTCCAGGGCATTTTTCCCCCTCTTGAAGCGTTTTGCCACATTCCACTTGCGGTCCATACAGAAAAAAACCCTGCAATATACTCTATTTTTGTTGACTGCACTGAAATGCAATGCTGTGGTGTAAATTAGGGCCATTGGAATCCTTGTTACACACTGCCCATGTGTTTTTTGATGCAGAATAAAAAACGTAATGGACAGCATCTGGTGTAAACCAGCCCTTAGTCTCTCTATGCTCCTTTTCTGCACCGCTTTGCTATACGATAAATCTTCCTCCACAGGAGCCAAAAACTAGCCATACACCAAGCAAACTTGCTCAGTGATTGGTCCTCCTAGCCCTACGCCATTTGACAAAGTTTGATTGACTTTTGCTAAAGGAGCCTGCTGGAAAATTTTCAGCCACACAGTGCCTGTACCCTATTAGTGTATGGCCAGCTTAAGAATCACAAAAAAACAAACAAGCAAACTTACCCGACTGCTCTTCAAATGGCAGAGAGTGTTCAGAGCAGGTCTTCAAATAGGCTTTGCGATACCCCGTCATCATCTGGCTTTGCAAGGACACATTCCCTACACTAAATGTAACAACCAAATAAATCTAAGCTTTATTTACTAGTATGAGATCATTGTGGAAACTATGAAGAGGGGGGGGGGGGGGGGGGATTTTGACAGCTGATGTGCTGCTTCATTTTAGAAAAATAAATGAATCACAGCAAGGCTCAGGGTATTATGCTAGATCAAAGCATTATGACAGTTTTAAAAACAAGAACATAATTATAAAATTTACAATTATACAAAAGCCTTTTAATATTGCTATGTATTCATGAATAAAAATAATTGCTACAAAAAATTGATACTTTTAGTAGAACAACTTGACATCTGTGTATAGTAGCTTCCCACAAGAGAAAGAAAATCCCTACATTGTCCAATCAGCAGACTGGTGAACAAGCAAGCAAAAATGGCACAGCAATTATTTTAGGGAACCCACAGATATGAGATGACAACTGACAAGCCATATTCAGTCCCAAAACTTAACGGTCGGGCTGATGCTTTACCCCAAAGCCATTACAGTAGTCGCCCACCAGGAACTAGTATACTGTAGAGATAAGAAAGGTCATCTTTTCTCTGACATTCATGTGCTACACAGTGGATAAAAGTTTGTGACTCAGAACTAGTCAGCCACAACCAGGAAACTAATTATCAAAAGGAGGCTAGCAATCACAGCCCCAGATCTTTTTCATTAAACCTGTAGGTACAAGTGTATGTACACTTCCTCCTAGTTCTAACATCTTTGTTCATTAATTTTGTCATGACAGGTTAGTTTTAAAGGATGACATACATATACTGTATGATAGCAGTTTTACCAGCTAAAAAATAAATAAAAAAATTCTGTCTATTAGAGCTGCACGATTCTGGCTAAAATGAGAATCACAATTTTTTGCTTAGAAGGTAGATCACCATTCTCACGGCGTAACATCTGTCACATATATATAAAAAAAAAAAAAAAAAAAAAAAAAAAGGGATAACTTTACCGTTTTTTTTTTATTCATTGAAGTGCATTTTTCCTCCCAAAAAAAAAAAATTGCGTTTGAAAGACCGCTGGGCAAATACAGTGTGACATAAAATATTGCTAAACAATCACCATTTTATTCCCTAGGGTCTCTGTTAAAATTTATATATATATATATATATATATATATATATATATATATATATATATATAGGGCTGTGGAAATTAACTATTAATTCCTCAATTAATTGTTTTGATCGATCAAAATTCTTTGGGCTTGCCGTGTCCATCTGAAGGGCTCCTTTGCTGTGCCTTCATATCTCATGCCGGCGGGACCTTACTATCTGCCACATGCAAGGGCTGTTACACTTCCCTCTATCAACCTGGGATTCTACAGCCATCCACTGGTAGTTGTGATAGTTCCCTTCACGGGACATCTACATGCCGATGGACTGATGTTAGCCCCTCCTCATCTGGATTCAGCAGTGGTATCGTTGTACACATTTTTATACCAATATCATACTTAGCTACATGTTTTTATTACTGCTTTTGCTACCGTTTGGTATTCCTTGCACCATTTTTACAGTTTATGTAGCTACATTGATTTTATCTCCAGTGCAATATTTATTTTGTTACCTACTTGAAGACTATAAAAGTTTTAATGCTATTCCCATTGAGCGCTGCCTTTGTGTTTTTTGTATCCTGCTATCAATTTTTCCAGTGGTTGGTAGCTGCACTGGGAATCAGCCTGCAACGAGATCAGCTAAAAGTAGTTGGATATCTATGTGCGTTATAATTAATCGAAATTAGTCGATTTAAAAAAAAAAAATCGATTAATCGAACACGAAAATTTTAATCAGTAACAGCCCTAATATATAATGTTTGGGGGTTCCAAGTAATTTTCTAGCAAAAAATTCGGATTTTAACTTTGTAAGAAACACGTGTCAGAAAAAGGTTTAGACTTTAAAGACCCCTTTCACACTGGAGCGTATTGCAGGCGCTATAGCGTTAAACATAGTGCCTGCAATACGCCCTTAAAAAGCTGCTTTATTGTCTCCATTGTGAAAGCCCGGGGTCCTTTCACACTGGAGCGTTGCGCTAGCAGGACGGTAAAAAAAGTCCTGCTAGCCGCATCTTTGGAGCGGTGAAGCAGCGCTGTGTTTACCGCTGCTCCCCCGCTCCTGCTCATTGAAATCAATGGGACAGCGCGGCTATACCGCCCGCAATGCGCTGCTTCAGCAGTGCATTGTGGGCGGTTTTAACCCTCTCGGCCGCTAACGGGGGGTAAATGCACCCCGCTAGCGGCCGAAATGCTCCGCAAATCCGCCCATAGCGTCGGCGGTAAAAATAGCGGCATTTTACCGGCGACGCTATGGGCGCCTCAGTGTGAAAGGGCTCTAAGTGGTTAAACTTACAGCATTTACACACAGGAGTTCTATCCCTTTGATCTAAGAAGGAAGAGTTACAATGTTTCTACCTATCTACTAGCACAGACAATGTTAAAAACTTGGCAGACTGCCATAGTGAGCAGAGAACTCTATACTTGTTACATGAAAGAATTGGGAAACTCTGCAATAGAAACACTGAGGGGGGGGGGGGGGGTTGAATCGAGATCGCGATTTTTTAACAATTACTTGTGCAGCTCTACTGTCTATCCAGTTCTTTGATTTACACAGCTCTATCACACAGCACTGCCCAGGAGACCTGATTGGTCTCTACAGCAGGTAAAGTGTTAGTTCACCTTTAAGTAAAAGGTGACCCAACACCAGACCCACTTTACTTACCGCCCACAAACCACTCCATGGGTCCAGGGATTTGCGATACCTGTCGTTTTCTCTTCTCTCCATCCAGCGCTGCCAGGACAGATCAAATGGATCATAATTGGTCAGCACTGTCACATAGCTACGACCATGCTAGCTCTATTAAAGACATTCGATGACAGTAATCTAATCTTTAGAGTTGGGCTAAAACGATTAATCGATGATGAAAATCGCTGTCAACGATTTTCATCATCGATTAGTTGGTCCAACGGTAGCGCACCTTCCTCCCAGCCAGTCCCGCCTCCGTCTCAGTGTTAGAGAATCCTGTGTACAAGCCGGCGGCGGCACCGTATTCTCATAAGAATACAGGAGCACTCATGTGACCAGGCACGTCCGCCTCTCTCCTCGCTGAGGTCAGCTCCCCCCTGATATTCTCAGTCCCTCCCGCTGCTGCCTCGAGGGAATAGAGAGGCGAGAAGCAGCCGCGAGCTGCACCTGTGAAGTGATAATAAGGTAGCAGCTATATACTCAGTAGTACATTAATGTGAATACATGCCCCATGATCATAAGTATTTCTGGGGGGGGGGGGGGGATAGTGCCCCACCATTGGTGTTCCGGTGGGTGGAATAGTGCCCCATTGGTTTTCCTGGGAGGGGGTGGAATAGTGCCCCATTGGTGTTCCCAGGAAGAATAGTAGTGCCCCATCATTGGTGTTTCCGGGAGGAATAGTAGGGCCCCATAAATTGGATTACGTTTTTTTATTTTTTTTTATGATTTGATCTAATCGATTATGAAATTGTTAGTTGCAGCCCTACTTTAGAATGAACTTGTGCTTTTCCCCATGCAGTGTAAAAAAAATGTCTGACTTTAAAAACAGGTCCTACATATTGATCTTTGGAAAGAAATGGGAACCCTGTGTAGATTCCAAGGTCCAACTTGAAGCTCACACAGGGATGAAGACTTTCTACTCACTCACATGTGACAGACAAAAAAAATCCAAAGGAAACAATGGATAAATCCCATAACTTCCTGCCACTGTATCCTCCATTGCAGTTGGCACCAAGATGCCCAGTGTAAAAGCCTGGAGAGCGCAGCAACATCACCACTATCATGTAACAGTGCTCCAGTCCAGTGACCGGCTGCTAGGCAGTGTCATATAGAAGTAGGTCACATGCTACTCAATACTTGCCACAATAAGTGTCATTAAATCCACCTCATAAAAAAAGGGGGGGGTTAATAAATGCTGTATTACAATATTACATGATGCCCAGACAGATTCTTTTCTGCATTCTGCAAAAAACCTGGCTGATTCTACTGTTCTATCTTCCCCTCTTGTCCCTGTCCCCACAGCAGTTGGGGAGTTTGCAGAGCAGTGTTGGCAGTTAGTGCACTGGCTCAGTTTTCAGTGAGTTTCTGTGCCGAGCATTTCCTCCCTATCACATCTGAGCAGCCCATGTGACTCACACATATGGGTGTATGCACAGTGGTAAATGACAGCCCAAGTCCTCCCTCCTTCTCCATGCCCACTAACCAGCTAAACGCAATGGGGGCATGTTATACTTCTAGATTGTAAGCTCCAATCCCTCCTGTATTGTATCTGTACCGTCTTCCCCCATGTTGTAAAGCGCTGCGCAAACGGTTGGCACTATATAAATCCTGTATAATAAAAAAAAAAAAAAATCACATGTAGATTAATGGAGGCTTTACCTCCCTCTTATTCGAAGACAGGCTGGAGGGATGTGACAGCCCGTGACTGTCAGAAATCCACCCACACCATGTTATTTTCTACAAAATAAAGATTTAATTTCAAATAAATATTTGTATGACAATTTAACCACTTAAGGACCGCCGCACGACGATGTACTTCGACAGAATGGCACGGCGGGGCACAAGTACGTCCCCTTTAAGATCCCAGCCGTGTGTCCAGCATCGACGGCGGCACGCTCGCGAACCGGTCCTGAGCTCCGTGACCGCACTCGATCACAGCCGCTGTCCCGCGATCAGGTCACAGAGCTGAAGAACAGAGAGAAGTGTAAACAAACCTTTCCCCGTTCTTCCTAGTGGCAGTGATCGTCTGTTCCCTGTCATAGGGAATGACGATCAGTGACGTCACACGGCAAGCCACGCCCTGCACAGTAAGAATCCCTCATTAGGTCACACTTAACCCCTTTAGCGCCCCCTACAGGTTAACCCCTTCACTGCCAGTGTGATTTTTACAGTAATCAGTGCATATTTATAGCACTGATCGCTGTAAAAATGACAATGGTCCCAAAAGTGTCCGATGTGTCTGCCATAATGTCGCAGTCACGTTAAAAAAAAAAAAAAAAAAAAAGAAAGAAAAAAAAAAAAAAAAAACACCACTTGCTGATCGCCGCCATTACTAGTAAAAAAAAATAAAAAAAAATGCCATAAAACTATCCCCTATTTTGTAGACGCTATAACTTTTGCGCAAACCGATCAATAAACGCTTATTGCATTTTTTTTTTTACCAAAAATATGTAGAAGAATACGCATCGGCCTAAACTGAGGAAAAAATATATCTTTTGGGGATATTTATTATAGCAAAAAGTAAAAAAATATTGAATTTTTTGAAAATTGCTGCTCTATTTTTGTTTATAGCGCAAAAAATAAAAACCGCAGGTGATCAAATACCACCAAAAGAAAGCTCTATTTGTGGGGGAAAAAAAAGGACGTCAATTTTGTTTGGGAGCCACGTCGCACGACCACGCAATTGACAGTTAAAGCGACGCAGTGCCGAATCGCAAAAAGTGGCCTGGTCTTTAACCTGCCTAATGGTTCGGGGCTTAAGTGGTTATAACAGTTTGATTTGAATTATTTAATTTTACTCTGTATTCCAAAGGCTATTTTTTTTAATTAAACATGTGAACATCAGAAGAGGACTAGAAGCTCCTCCTGCTTTTATGTTTCCCTGCCAGGCTGGAGAAGATCTGGGTCATGTGACCATTGTATATTGATTAGGAAAAAAAAAGGTACTTTATTAAAATTAGTCCAACATCCACATATAGAAATAAAAAGGGACAATGTAAATTAAACAGTGTGTTTAGTATCACTTTAACCACTTAAAGCAGTTGTAAACCCACTTTTGCAACTTGTACCTACAGGTAAGCCTAGATTAAGGCTTACCTGTAGGTGCAAAAAATATCTCCTAAACCTACACAGTTTAGGAGATTTGCTAAAAATGACATGCATCTGTGTCTACGGCGCATGCGCGCCGTAGACAACGGCACATTCATAGGGTTAATCCCATTCACAAATCCGGCTAAGTCCCAGCAATGCTTCGGCTTAGCTGGATTTGACAGCTCCCGCGCGCATGGTCACGTCTTCGCCGCTCCGGCCAATCACAGCGCCGGATCGGCGATACCCGGAAGTAACCTTCCGGCTATCGCCGCAGCGATGGCTGCGGCTGAAAAGGGAGACGAGGACGGCTTCGGGGGCACCGATCTAAGGTAAGTGATGCATAATGAGCTATTATGCTAGTCATATTAGCTCATTATGGCTTTCTCTTACATGTGGTTTAAAGTGGTTGTAAACCCTGTTTCGAATTTTTTTTTTACTAACCTGCAAGACAAAGCTATAATGAGCTAGTATGACTAGCATACTAGCTCATTATGTACCACATACCTTCGATCAGGGCCCCGAAGTCGTCCGTGTCCCTCCTCTAGCCGCATCCATCGCTGCTACTGTTACTTCCGGGTATCGCCGCTGCAGCCAATCACAGCGGCGAAGACGTGACTCCGCGCATGCACGCATGAGCCGTCGAATTCGGCTACGTCGTCGAATGTTGCGACCTAGCCGAATTTGTGAATGGGGTTAACCCCATGCGCGTGACGTCAGCGTCGCCGCATTTAAATGCAAATATCTCCTTAACCGTGTAGGTTAGGGAGATATTTCATGCACCTACAGGTAAGCCTTAATCTATTTTTTTTAGGGGTTTACAACCACTTTAAGGCCTGCCCACTGCCATATATATCGGTAGGGCGGCCCTATTGCGCAAAAAAACGACGTGCCTGTACATCTTTTCACGCATGAGACACTGTGGGCACATGTGCGTTCCTCAGAGGCAGAACAAAGATCTGTCAATGTAAACAAAGCAGATCCCCATTCTGACAGGTGAGTACAGCGAAATAGTCTGTTCCTAGTGATCAGAAACAGCGATCTCTCTGTACTCCATTTCCTTCCCCCCACAGTTAGTAACACCTCCCTAGGACACACTTAACCCCTTACCTGCAAGTGTCATTTATACAGTAATTAGTGGATATTTTAGCTCTGATCGCTAATAGTGTCATTTAGTCCCAAAATAATTGTCAGGGGGTATACAACCACCTTAAGGTTACACAAGAGATATTCAAGCCGACAATCGAAAACCTGTAGATACTTGCTGAATGATCTTAGCGTAGATGTCAGAAAAATCCTATCAGCTATGCAACTGTTTTGAGGAAATAAAAAGCTTTACAATGCCCCCAGCCCAGAGCAGCGAAAAATATTCTTAGTATATAAATGATTAGGTTTATCAAAACAAACTACTGGTCTACTCTATACAGTATACTACAGTTAGGATATCCTTTTTATTGCAAAATAACTTGCAAGACTGGATAGTCTAACTGAAAAGGGCGTGGAACAAGAAAGACAAACAATACACTTCCTTACAAGACTAGACTAGCAATTACACAGAATAGATCCTAATGTAGTTAACATCTGCTGTTTGCGGTTCAGTTAACACAAGCATGACAGCAATAATGTACAAGAGATTCTTCAAATAAGAGAAAACATGTGGAGCCAGAAAATGTCCAGCTTTGATTATGCAATCTGCTCAATCAGGAACATCTGCAATTGATTTGGGGAAATTTTTAAAGCACTTCCTGCAACTGCTACACTTTAATGTTCTGTTGCATCCGGGAACTTTCCATTACATTTTTTGAAAAATGAAGAAAAGCAAAAAAACAGTTTGTGTCCATCAAGAGTTGTTTATTTTCAAAAATGTTTACTTATCTAGAACCGGAAGAGAACATAGACGTGGCTACAATGTCGATACGTTCTCCTTTGTGTGAGCCTGCATGTTCAAGATCATGTTATGTCTATCCATAGCCGGAAGACTGAGGAAGGAAACTGGTGTTGCTCTACCCAATGTGTACTTTCTGATTACCTAGTTACAGGCTATCCTGAGAAAATCACACACACACACACACACACTTTATAAGATGCGGGCTGAACAGCCGTTAATGTCAGGGGATCAAAACCCTGACAAAATAGCAAGACTTAGGCCCCATGCACACGAGACGCTGTTATTTGCTGTTGAACGCGCGTTCAGAGGCAGTTGGACGCTTTTTTCAACTGCTCCTGAACCCATTCAATGTTATCCTATGTGTCCATGCACACACTCTCGTTTTTTGGCGTTTACAAGCAGTTGCATTTAACCTCGTTTTTCCAGAAGCAAAAAAATGGGTTCAGACGCAAAAGTTTTCCACGTTTCAGACGCTAAACGCTGCTAAACGCGGTACCGGCGTTTTGCTGCGTTTATAAGCGTTTTTAAAGGTGACCTATTTTTTAACATTAGAAATCTCAAAAATGATGGCAAATGATGAAAAACTATTAAAAAATATAAAAGAAAACTGTAATTGCTTGCATTGCATTGTGGACAATCCACAACTTGTGGCAGGTAACGTGGCAAGTGGACAATCAACAACTTGTGTCAGGTGATGTGGCCAGGTGACGTGGCAAGTGGACAATCCACAGCTTGTGGCAGGTGACGTGGCCAGGTGACGTGGCCAGGTGACGTGGCCAGGTGACGTGGCCAGGTGACGTGGCCAGGTGACGTGGCAAGTGGACAATCCACAACTTATGGCAGGTGACGTGGCACGTGATGTGGCCAGGTGACGTGGAAAGTGGACAATCCACAACTTGTGGCAGGTGACGTGGCAAGTGGACAATTCACAACTTGTGGCAGGTGACGTGGCACGTGATGTGGCCAGGTGACGTGGAAAGTGGACAATCCACAACTTGTGGCAGGTGATGTGGCAAGTGGACAATTCACAACTTGTGGCAGGTGACGTGGCACGTGATGTGGCCAGGTGACGTGGAAAGTGGACAATCCACAACTTGTGGCAGGTGACGTGGCACGTGATGTGGCCAGGTGACGTGGAAAGTGGACAATCCACAACTTGTGGCAGGTGACGTGGCAGGTGATGTGGCAAGTGGACAATTCACAACTTGTGGCAGGTGACGTGGCACGTGATGTGGCCAGGTGACGTGGAAAGTGGACAATCCACAACTTGTGGCAGGTGACGTGGCAGGTGATGTGGCAAGTGGACAATTCACAACTTGTGGCAGGTGACGTGGCACGTGATGTGGCCAGGTGACGTGGAAAGTGGACAATCCACAACTTGTGGCAGGTGACGTGGCAAGTGGACAATTCACAACTTGTGGCAGGTGACGTGGCCAGGTGACGTGGAAAGTGGACAATCCACAACTTGTGGCAGGTGACGTGGCAGGTGATGTGGCAAGTGGACAATTCACAACTTGTGGCAGGTGACGTGGCACGTGATGTGGCCAGGTGACGTGGAAAGTGGACAATCCACAACTTGTGGCAGGTGACGTGGCAAGTGGACAATTCACAACTTGTGGCAGGTGACGTGGCACGTGATGTGGCCAGGTGACGTGGAAAGTGGACAATCCACAACTTGTGGCAGGTGACGTGGCTAGATGACGTGGCAGGTAATGTGGGCAGGTAACATGGCTAGGTGACGTGGCCAGGTGACGTGGCCAGGTGACGTGGCCAGGTGACAATCCACAACTTGTGGCAGGTGACGTGGCAGGTGACGTGGCAAGTGGACAATTCACAACTTGTGGCAGGTGACGTGGCACGTGATGTGGCCAGGTGACATGGCAAGTGGACAATCCACAACTTGTGGCAGGTGACGTGGCCAGGTGACGTGGCAGGTGACGTGGCAAGTGGACAATCCACAACTTGTGGCAGGTGACGTGGCCAGCTGACGTGGCAGGTAACATGGCCAGGTGACGTGGCAAGTGGACAATCCACAACTTTTGGCAGGTGATGTGGCACGTGATGTGGCCAGGTGACGTGGCAAGTGGACAATCCACAACTTGTGGCAGGTGACGTGGCCAGGTGACGTGGCCAGGTGATGTGGGCAGGTGACGTGGCAAGTGGACAATCCACAACTTGTGGCAGATGATGTGGCAAGTGATACGCTAAATACAAGTACACTGCTGCTCTCTCAGCTGCTGCTACTCACTCTGGTCTCACAAACTGGCTGAAATGGTTAAAATTTACTGTTTTTTGAGCTTAGGGAGGGTCTATGATGAAACGCTTATAAACGCAAACGCGGTAAAACGCCGCTAAACGCGGCCGCAAACACGCGTTTATAAACGCCGGTTTCAGCGTTTAAAAACGTGTGTTCAGCAGAGTTTGCACCTGCGTCTCGTGTGCATGGGGCCATTTATAATAAATATGGCAATGCATCCATTTATGATTTTTTTTAAAAAATAGCTAGAAGATTATTACCTCACTCAGTAGTCCCAAACCCAGGTGTTTCTATAGAAATGTGCGTACTAGATCAGGTATAGGGAGAAAAAGAAAAAAATCCCTGTCATTTCAGACTATAAATGTAAACAAAGTGCCAACATAACGTACTGTTCTTTTGTGCTGTTGTATCCATGATGACTGAAGTCCGTTCCTACCAACACACTATCTGCACAAAGCTTGTTTGATCTCCCTATGGTTGCAGAAATTCGTTCCCATATTCTCTAGTTTCCTAATGACATGTCGCAAGCGCACTTTTGGAAGATTGCCCTGAAGCCTTCCTGGATGTGAGACAAGGATATCCCAGAAGACTGTAGGTCATTCTTGGCATGGCAAGAAACCCAGAAGTGAGGGCCTCTTACAATGAAAAAAAGGACCTAAAGTGTGAAATGGGAAGAAGGGGGACTTTAATAGTTAGGCCTCATGTACACTGCTGCTGCTAAACGGATGTTTAAGAGCAGTTGGGCATTTTTTTCAACTGCTCCTGAACTCTCCTGTTATCTTATCAGTACATGTACACAGGGTCGTTTATAGTTATTTCAAGGCAGTTGAGTTTAAAAAGGGTTTTTCTGGAACCCCAAAAAAAAAAAAAAACGTTCAGAAGCTGTGTTTAGAGGCATTTCAAGCGCCAAACACAGTAACTCATGTTTTAGCAGCATTTCGTTTACAGATGTTTTTAATTCTAACAAAAAATAAAAAAAATGTCTCTCAAATGCTTCTAGATGCAAACGCTGCTAAACGGACGTTTTTAGACTCTGGTTTCTAGCTGTCAAGTTAAATCGTTCAGGAGAGGTTGAACAACGTCCCGTGTACAAGAAGCCTAAGAATGTGGGTCTGTCTTATGTTGTCCCAATAATGAGTAGATAGATACTGCTGATCAAGGCTCACTGGATATAATTTGCAATTGGTCTGGTTAAAAAACCTCCAACTACTGTTTCTCCAGGGGTGTCTACAGCTTGGCGTGCAGACTGAGACAGACATCTATGGGCACCCCTGGTTGGACCGTTGAACAGACTATCTTGTAATGTCCTTTTTGGTCAGCAAACAATGCAAGCGAGTCAACATATTCCAGTTTCAGCCTAAAATATAACAGTCGTTGTATGACAGTGCCACAGACTATCTTAAGCTTAGAGCCGTTGTGGTCAACATACTTGATATAGAGGGGCATCAAGTGCAGCCCCTGACATCAAACAGCTGCAAATAACTTTCAGTGAATATAATGCTACAGACAACTGGCAGACTGGGGACATGCTACAGGAGTCGTTTCTAGATTGTAGTCATTCATCAACTGGAGACATTACTTGAAACTGCTATAGATCCCTGCTATTTACTACATACAGTCCCTTCACAAATGAATGCCACCATATCTGTGCTCCCTGCAGCTCTCTTAAAAATTAATCGTCAGAACATTTGATCTTTTTCTTAGCAAAATCTAGCTTAAAACAGCAAAGAGGAGAAACATAAAAAAGAAAAGTGATGGAAAGCACAGAAAGCAGCAAGACAGTATGAAATAAATAAACCAAACCAATTAACGACTAAGGGCGTGTCTAAAAACCAATTTTTCTTCATTGACCTAGGTAAAGAAAGCCATGTGATAACACATTTTCTTATCTTCATCCACAGACTGAAGGAAAGAAAATCACTTGATTCTCCCATCAACAGTCAGTGATGGGGGAACCCCCCCCCCCCCCCCCCCCACTGAGCTATTTTGTACAACCAGCTTGCCCATAGACGGATTAAAATTCAGGTGGTTCCTGACTAATTTGTTGTCTATGTCCAGCCTAAGGCACATACACACTATTGTCTGCAGTGGCCCCTGGGGACTCACAGTAGCGCTGGCTATAGATGGGGTAAACAAAAATAAAAATTAAGGGATTCCTCCATCCACACAAGTGAAGTGGATAGATGGAATATTGTCTCCTGGCAGTGACACCCGCTGCTGAATACAATGATCACTGGCTGCTGATTGCCTAAAGTTTT
Organism: Rana muscosa; assembly: GCA_029206835.1. Classification (NCBI taxonomy): domain Eukaryota; kingdom Metazoa; phylum Chordata; class Amphibia; order Anura; family Ranidae; genus Rana; species Rana muscosa. The sequence continues at coordinate 1,007,325,820 of CM055122.1, read as the reverse complement.
CCAGCATGTCTCTTCAACCGAAGTAGATGTCTTCTGTTGAGTGGGATCGGGCACACACCAATTGAACTTTGGGCCGGTGTCTTGCCGAAAAAGTTCCCCCGGAGGATAAGGACCCCCCTGTACTGTGCAGGAATGAACTGAGCCTCCAAAAAAAAAAGCCGAACATGTAAAGCTGAGAGTCAGCTCTAGATGGCGCCTGCGCAGACTAAATTGTACTGCCGAAGGGGCGGTGCTACACTTGACATCCAGGCTCGTTCCTTACCATCCCCGTGGACATGGAGCATGTTAAAAAGAGCCAGGAGGCCGTGCCCTGCTGAACTGGCTGAATTTGGGCAGCATGTGGCCAGGGTAAGTGCCACATTCCCCTCCCACGTTACAGTCCCATCACCCCCTCCTCCCAGTCCATGGCTATCATCACCTCCCCCCCCCCGTCCATAGCTATCATCACCTCCCCCCCCCCCCGTCCATGGCTATCATCACCTCCCCCCCCCCCGTCCATGGCTATCATCACCCCCCCCCCCCGTCCATGGCTATCATCACCCCCCCCCCCCCCGTCCATGGCTATCATCACCCCCCCCCCCCCCCGTCCATGGCTATCATCACCCCCCCCCCCCCCCCGTCCATGGCTATCATCACCCCCCCCCCCGTCCATGGCTATCATCACCCCCCCCCCCCCAGTCCATGGCTATCACCACCCCCCCCCCAGTCCATGGCTATCACCACCCCCCCCCCAGTCCATGGCTATCACCACCCCCCCCCCAGTCCATGGCTATCACCACCCCCCCCCCAGTCCATGGCTATCACCACCCCCCCCCCAGTCCATGGCTATCACCACCCCCCCCCCCAGTCCATGGCTATCACCACCCCCCCCCCCAGTCCATGGCTATCACCACCCCCCCCCCAGTCCATGGCTATCACCACCCCCCCCCAGTCCATGGCTATCACCACCCCCCCCCCAGTCCATGGCTATCACCACCCCCCCCCCAGTCCATGGCTATCACCACCCCCCCCCCAGTCCATGGCTATCACCACCCCCCCCAGTCCATGGCTATCACCACCCCCCCCAGTCCATGGCTATCACCACCCCCCCCAGTCCATGGCTATCACCACCCCCCCCAGTCCATGGCTATCACCACCCCCCCCAGTCCATGGCTATCACCACCCCCCCCAGTCCATGGCTATCACCACCCCCCCCAGTCCATGGCTATCACCACCCCCCCCAGTCCATGGCTATCACCACCCCCCCCAGTCCATGGCTATCACCACCCCCCCCAGTCCATGGCTATCACCACCCCCCCCAGTCCATGGCTATCACCACCCCCCCCCGTCCATGGCTATCACCACCCCCCCCCGTCCATGGCTATCACCACCCCCCCCCAGTCCATGGCTATCACCACCCCCCCCAGTCCATGGCTATCACCACCCCCCCCCAGTCCATGGCTATCACCACCCCCCCCAGTCCATGGCTATCACCCCATCTTACAGTCTATGCCCCCCATAAAAGGTACAGAAGGTGCTGGGGCCCCTGCAGGCTATTCATCCACACACAGACATGGAGCAGTGTAGCTCCTGTGATACTACAAGTCCCAGGCCTGTGTGGTGTATGAACACACCCGGCGGGCCCTGTGTTCCCATACACATAGGTGCAGAGCTGGGCGCGGCCGCCCGTAGGCCAGGTACAGGACTGACATCTCCCCCCATGTATAACCCTCGTATGCCGACCTCATTCACCCCCGGAATACTCACCGTACACAGAACGGGCGCACACAAACGGCAGGCTGTTCTCTTCTCTCACACACAAACGGCAGGCTGTTCTCTTCTCTCACACACAGACGGAATCACCTCACAGCCCCGACCAACACCCCTCTCAGACACGCCTCCACACAGTCACTTCCGCATTACAAGCCACAGGGAGCGGATGGAGCGAACCACTACGCCCGGGGGGTCACCGAATCCCTCCACAAGGATTATACCACTTATACGAGGCGCCGGAGCTGGTCTATAATGTCTTTACTGTAAGCGTACTGTACACATGTGATACAAGTGACATATAAAATCCTGGACGTATGAAGATGGAACCCGGCTTCCCCCAGGTATGAGGTTGGTACATTCCACATCAGAGGGCGGGACACATTCCAGCGGGGGTGACGTCTATGAGACATCGGCTGACACATGTCCTTGTATGGAAGCGGAGCCTGAGATCTCGCGGGAGTTGGATTTGCAGAGTGTGAACGTGTGATTGAGAGGGTATGTGACGTGTGGAGGAGTGTGTATGTGTGTGACATGATGGAGGAGTGTGACGTGATATGTGTGACATGATGGAGGAGTGTGATATGTGTGATATGATGGAGGAGTGTGATATGATGGAGGAGTGTGATATGTGTGATATGATGGAGGAGTGTGATGTGTGTGATATGATGGAGGAGTGTGATATGTGTGACATGATGGAGGAGTGTGATATGTGTGACATGATGGAGGAGTGTGATATGTGTGACATGATGGAGGAGTGTGATATGTGTGACATGATGGAGGAGTGTGATATGTGTGACATGATGGAGGAGTGTGATATGTGTGATATGATGGAGGAGTGTGATATGTGTGACATGATGGAGGAGTGTGATATGTGTGACATGATGGAGGAGTGTGATATGTGTGATGTGATGGAGGAGTGTGATATGTGTGATATGTGTGACATGATGGAGGAGTGTGATGTGTGTGACATGATGGAGGAGTGTGATATGTGTGACATGATGGAGGAGTGTGATATGTGTGACATGATGGAGGAGTGTGATATGTGTGACATGATGGAGGAGTGTGATATGTGTGACATGATGGAGGAGTGTGATATGTGTGACATGATGGAGGAGTGTGATATGTGTGATATGATGGAGGAGTGTGATATGTGTGACATGATGGAGGAGTGTGATATGTGTGACATGATGGAGGAGTGTGATATGTGTGATGTGATGGAGGAGTGTGATATGTGTGATATGTGTGACATGATGGAGGAGTGTGATGTGTGTGACATGATGGAGGAGTGTGATGTGTGTGACATGATGGAGGAGTGTGATATGTGTGACATGATGGAGGAGTGTGATATGTGTGACATGATGGAGGAGTGTGATATGTGTGACATGATGGAGGAGTGTGATATGTGTGACATGATGGAGGAGTGTGATATGTGTGATATGATGGAGGAGTGTGATATGTGTGACATGATGGAGGAGTGTGATATGTGTGATATGATGGAGGAGTGTGATATGTGTGACATGATGGAGGAGTGTGATATGTGTGACATGATGGAGGAGTGTGATATGTGTGATATGATGGAGGAGTGTGATATGTGTGACATGATGGAGGAGTGTGATATGTGTGACATGATGGAGGAGTGTGATATGTGTGACATGATGGAGGAGTGTGATATGTGTGACATGATGGAGGAGTGTGATATGTGTGACATGATGGAGGAGTGTGATATGTGTGATATGATGGAGGAGTGTGATATGTGTGACATGATGGAGGAGTGTGATATGTGTGACATGATGGAGGAGTGTGATATGTGTGACATGATGGAGGAGTGTGATATGTGTGACATGATGGAGGAGTGTGATATGTGTGACATGATGGAGGAGTGTGATATGTGTGACATGATGGAGGAGTGTGATATGTGTGACATGATGGAGGAGTGTGATATGTGTGACATGATGGAGGAGTGTGATATGTGTGACATGATGGAGGAGTGTGATATGTGTGACATGATGGAGGAGTGTGATATGTGTGACATGATGGAGGAGTGTGATATGTGTGACATGATGGAGGAGTGTGATATGTGTGACATGATGGAGGAGTGTGATATGTGTGACATGATGGAGGAGTGTGATATGTGTGACATGATGGAGGAGTGTGATATGTGTGATGTGATGGAGGAGTGTGATATGTGTGATATGTGTGACATGATGGAGGAGTGTGATATGTGTGACATGATGGAGGAGTGTGATATGTGTGACATGATGGAGGAGTGTGATATGTGTGACATGATGGAGGAGTGTGATATGTGTGACATGATGGAGGAGTGTGATATGTGTGATATGATGGAGGAGTGTGATATGTGTGACATGATGGAGGAGTGTGATATGTGTGACATGATGGAGGAGTGTGATATGTGTGATATGATGGAGGAGTGTGATATGTGTGACATGATGGAGGAGTGTGATATGTGTGATATGATGGAGGAGTGTGATATGTGTGACATGATGGAGGAGTGTGATATGTGTGACATGATGGAGGAGTGTGATATGTGTGACATGATGGAGGAGTGTGATATGTGTGACATGATGGAGGAGTGTGATATGTGTGACATGATGGAGGAGTGTGATATGTGTGACATGATGGAGGAGTGTGATATGTGTGATGTGATGGAGGAGTGTGATATGTGTGATATGTGTGACATGATGGAGGAGTGTGATGTGTGTGACATGATGGAGGAGTGTGATATGTGTGACATGATGGAGGAGTGTGATATGTGTGACATGATGGAGGAGTGTGATATGTGTGACATGATGGAGGAGTGTGATATGTGTGACATGATGGAGGAGTGTGATATGTGTGACATGATGGAGGAGTGTGATATGTGTGACATGATGGAGGAGTGTGATATGTGTGATGTGATGGAGGAGTGTGATATGTGTGATATGTGTGACATGATGGAGGAGTGTGATGTGTGTGACATGATGGAGGAGTGTGATATGTGTGACATGATGGAGGAGTGTGATATGTGTGACATGATGGAGGAGTGTGATATGTGTGACATGATGGAGGAGTGTGATATGTGTGACATGATGGAGGAGTGTGATATGTGTGACATGATGGAGGAGTGTGATATGTGTGATATGATGGAGGAGTGTGATATGTGTGACATGATGGAGGAGTGTGATATGTGTGATATGATGGAGGAGTGTGATATGTGTGACATGATGGAGGAGTGTGATATGTGTGATATGATGGAGGAGTGTGATATGTGTGATATGATGGAGGAGTGTGATGTGTGTGACGTGATGGAGGAGTGTGATGTGTGTGACGTGATGGAGGAGTGTGATGTGTGTGACGTGATGGAGGAGTGTGATGTGTGTGACGTGATGGAGGAGTGTGATGTGTGTGACGTGATGGAGGAGTGTGATGTGTGTGACGTGATGGAGGAGTGTGATGTGTGTGACGTGATGGAGGAGTGTGATGTGTGTGACGTGATGGAGGAGTGTGATATGTGTAACATGATGGAGGAGTGTGATATGTGTGACGTGATATGTGTGACATGATGGAGGAGTGTGATATGTGTGACATGATGGAGGAGTGTATGTGTGTGACGTGATGGAGGAGTGTGATGTGTGTGACATGATGGAGGAGTGTGATATGTGTGACGTGATGGAGGAGTGTGATGTGTGTGACATGATGGAGGAGTGTGATATGTGTGATATGATGGAGGAGTGTGATATGTGTGACATGATGGAGGAGTGTGATATGTGTGACATGATGGAGGAGTGTGATATGTGTGATGTGATGGAGGAGTGTGATATGTGTGATATGTGTGACATGATGGAGGAGTGTATGTGTGTGATATGATGGAGGAGTGTGATATGTGTGATATGATGGAGTGTATGTGTGTGATATGATGGAGTGTGATATGTGTGACATGATGGAGGAGTGTGATATGTGTGACATGATGGAGATGTGTGATATGATGGAGGAGTGTGATATGTGTGACATGATGGAGGAGTGTGATATGTGTGACATGATGGAGGAGTGTGATATGTGTGACATGATGGAGGAGTGTGATATGTGTGACATGATGGAGGAGTGTGATATGTGTGACATGATGGAGGAGTGTGATATGTGTGATATGATGGAGGAGTGTGATATGATGGAGGAGTGTGATATGTGTGACATGATGGAGGAGTGTGATGTGTGTGACGTGATGGAGGAGTGTGATGTGTGTGACATGATGGAGGAGTGTGATGTGTGTGACATGATGGAGGAGTGTGATATGTGTGACATGATGGAGGAGTGTGATGTGTGTGACGTGATGGAGGAGTGTGATATGTGTGACATGATGGAGGAGTGTGATATGTGTGACATGATGGAGGAGTGTGATATGTGTGACATGATGGAGGAGTGTGATGTGTGTGACATGATGGAGGAGTGTATGTGTGTGACATGATGGAGGAGTGTGATGTGTGTGACGTGATGGAGGAGTGTGATATGTGTGACATGATGGAGGAGTGTGATGTGTGTGACATGATGGAGGAGTGTGACATGATGGAGGAGTGTGATATGTGTGACGTGATGGAGGAGTGTGATGTGTGTGACATGATGGAGGAGTGTGATGTGTGTGACATGATGGAGGAGTGTGATGTGTGTGACATGATGGAGGAGTGTGATGTTTGTGACATGATGGAGGAGTGTGATGTGTGTGACATGATGGAGGAGTGTGATATGTGTGATATGATGGAGGAGTGTGATATGATGGAGGAGTGTATGTGTGACATGATGGAGGAGTGTGATATGTGTGACATGATGGAGGAGTGTGATATGATGGAGGAGTGTGATATGTGTGACGTGATGGAGGAGTGTGATATGTGTGACATGATGGAGGAGTGTGATGTGTGTGACATGATGGAGGAGTGTGATGTGTGTGATATGTGTGACATGATGGAGGAGTGTGATATGTGTGACATGATGGAGGAGTGTGATATGTGTGACATGATGGAGGAGTGTGATATGTGTGACATGATGGAGGAGTGTGATATGTGTGACATGATGGAGGAGTGTGATATGTGTGACATGATGGAGGAGTGTGATATGTGTGACATGATGGAGGAGTGTGATATGTGTGACATGATGGAGGAGTGTGATGTGTGTGACATGATGGAGGAGTGTGATATGTGTGATGTGATATGTGTGACATGATGGAGGAGTGTGATATGTGTGACATGATGGAGGAGTGTGATATGTGTGACATGATGGAGGAGTGTGATATGTGTGACATGATGGAGGAGTGTGATGTGTGTGACATGATGGAGGAGTGTGATATGTGTGATGTGATATGTGTGACATGATGGAGGAGTGTGATGTGTGTGATATGATGGAGGAGTGTGATATGTGTGATATGATGGAGGAGTGTGATATGTGTGACATGATGGAGGAGTGTGATATGTGTGATATGATGGAGGAGTGTGATATGTGTGACATGATGGAGGAGTGTGATGTGTGTGATATGATGGAGGAGTGTGATGTGTGTGATATGATGGAGGAGTGTGATATGTGTGACATGATGGAGGAGTGTGATATGTGTGACGTGATGGAGGAGTGTGATATGTGTGACATGATGGAGGAGTGTGATGTGTGTGATATGATGGAGGAGTGTGATATGTGTGATATGATGGAGGAGTGTGATATGTGTGACATGATGGAGGAGTGTGATATGTGTGACATGATGGAGGAGTGTGATATGTGTGACATGATGGAGGAGTGTGATATGTGTGACATGATGGAGGAGTGTGATATGTGTGACATGATGGAGGAGTGTGATGTGTGTGATATGTGTGACATGATGGAGGAGTGTGATATGTGTGACATGATGGAGGAGTGTGATATGTGTGACATGATGGAGGAGTGTGATATGTGTGACATGATGGAGGAGTGTGATATGTGTGACATGATGGAGGAGTGTGATGTGTGTGACATGATGGAGGAGTGTGATGTGTGTGATATGTGTGACATGATGGAGGAGTGTGATATGTGTGACATGATGGAGGAGTGTGATATGTGTGACATGATGGAGGAGTGTGATATGTGTGACATGATGGAGGAGTGTGATGTGTGTGATATGATGGAGGAGTGTGATGTGTGTGATATGATGGAGGAGTGTGATATGTGTGACATGATGGAGGAGTGTATGTGTGTGATATGATGGAGGAGTGTATGTGTGTGATATGATGGAGGAGTGTATGTGTGTGATATGATGGAGGAGTGTATGTGTGTGACATGATGGAGGAGTGTGATATGTGTGACATGATGGAGGAGTGTGATATGTGTGACGTGATATGTGTGACATGATGGAGGAGTGTGATGTGTGTGACGTGATGGAGGAGTGTGATATGTGTGACGTGATGGAGGAGTGTGATGTGTGTGACGTGATGGAGGAGTGTGATGTGTGTGACATGATGGAGGAGTGTGATATGTGTGACATGATGGAGGAGTGTGATATGTGTGACATGATGGAGGAGTGTGATATGTGTGACATGATGGAGGAGTGTATGTGTGTGATATGATGGAGGAGTGTGATATGTGTGATATGATGGAGTGTATGTGTGTGATATGATGGAGTGTGATATGTGTGACATGATGGAGGAGTGTGATATGTGTGACATGATGGAGATGTGTGATATGATGGAGGAGTGTGATATGTGTGATATGATGGAGGAGTGTATGTGTGTGACATGATGGAGGAGTGTGATATGTGTGACATGATGGAGGAGTGTGATGTGTGTGACATGATGGAGGAGTGTGATGTGTGTGACATGATGGAGGAGTGTGATGTGTGTGACGTGATGGAGGAGTGTATGTGTGTGACGTGATGGAGGAGTGTATGTGTGTGACGTGATGGAGGAGTGTATGTGTGTGACGTGATGGAGGAGTGTATGTGTGTGACGTGATGGAGGAGTGTGATGTGTGTGACGTGATGGAGGAGTGTGATGTTTGTGACGTGATGGAGGAGTGTGATGTGTGTGACGTGATGGAGGAGTGTGATGTGTGTGACGTGATGGAGGAGTGTGATATGTGTGACGTGATGGAGGAGTGTGATGTGTGTGACATGATGGAGGAGTGTGATATGTGTGACATGATGGAGGAGTGTGATATGTGTGACATGATGGAGGAGTGTGATATGTGTGACATGATGGAGGAGTGTGATATGTGTGACATGATGGAGGAGTGTGATGTGTGTGACATGATGGAGGAGTGTGATGTGTGTGACGTGATGGAGGAGTGTGATGTGTGTGACGTGATGGAGGAGTGTGATGTGTGTGACGTGATGGAGGAGTGTGATGTGTGTGACATGATGGAGGAGTGTGATGTGTGTGACATGATGGAGGAGTGTGATGTGTGTGACATGATGGAGGAGTGTGATATGTGTGACATGATGGAGGAGTGTGATGTGTGTGACATGATGGAGGAGTGTGATGTGTGTGACATGATGGAGTGTGTGTGATATGTGTGACATGATGGAGGAGTGTGATGTGTGTGACGTGATGGAGGAGTGTGATATGTGTGACGTGATGGAGGAGTGTGATATGTGTGACGTGATGGAGGAGTGTGATGTGTGTGACATGATGGAGGAGTGTGATGTGTGTGACGTGATGGAGGAGTGTGATATGTGTGACATGATGGAGGAGTGTGATATGTGTGACATGATGGAGGAGTGTGATATGTGTGACATGATGGAGGAGTGTATGTGTGTGATATGATGGAGGAGTGTATGTGTGTGATATGATGGAGGAGTGTGATATGTGTGACATGATGGAGGAGTGTGATATGTGTGACATGATGGAGGAGTGTGATATGTGTGACGTGATGGAGGAGTGTGATGTGTGTGACGTGATGGAGGAGTGTGATATGTGTGACATGATGGAGGAGTGTGATATGTGTGACGTGATGGAGGAGTGTGATGTGTGTGACATGATGGAGGAGTGTGATATGTGTGACATGATGGAGGAGTGTGATATGTGTGACATGATGGAGGAGTGTGATATGTGTGACATGATGGAGGAGTGTGATATGTGTGACATGATGGAGGAGTGTGATATGTGTGACATGATGGAGGAGTGTATGTGTGTGATATGATGGAGGAGTGTGATATGTGTGATATGATGGAGTGTATGTGTGTGATATGATGGAGGAGTGTGATATGTGTGACATGATGGAGGAGTGTGATATGTGTGACATGATGGAGATGTGTGATATGATGGAGGAGTGTATGTGTGTGACGTGATGGAGGAGTGTGATGTGTGTGACGTGATGGAGGAGTGTGATATGTGTGACGTGATGGAGGAGTGTGATATGTGTGACATGATGGAGGAGTGTGATATGTGTGACATGATGGAGGAGTGTGATATGTGTGACGTGATATGTGTGACATGATGGAGGAGTGTGATATGTGTGACATGATGGAGGAGTGTGATATGTGTGACATGATGGAGGAGTGTGATATGTGTGACATGATGGAGGAGTGTGATATGTGTGATATGATGGAGGAGTGTGATATGTGTGATATGATGGAGGAGTGTGATATGTGTGACATGATGGAGGAGTGTGATATGTGTGATATGATGGAGGAGTGTGATATGTGTGACATGATGGAGGAGTGTGATATGTGTGATATGATGGAGGAGTGTGATATGTGTGACATGATGGAGGAATGTGATATGTGTGTGATATGATGGAGGAGTGTGATGTGTGTGACATGATGGAGGAGTGTGATGTGTGTGACATGATGGAGTGTGTGTGATATGTGTGACATGATGGAGGAGTGTGATGTGTGTGACATGATGGAGGAGTGTGATGTGTGTGATATGATGGAGTGTGTGTGATATGTGTGACATGATGGAGGAGTGTGATATGTGTGACGTGATGGAGGAGTGTGATATGTGTGACATGATGGAGGAGTGTATGTGTGTGATATGATGGAGGAGTGTGATATGTGTGACATGATGGAGGAGTGTGATATGATGGAGGAGTGTGATATGATGGAGGAGTGTATGTGTGTGATATGATGGAGTGTGTGTATAGAGGGGTGATTACAGTCACAGCAAACACTCAGGTTTTAGGAACTTTCAGCATCTGATGTAATCACTTGCTGAGTCTGCAGCTTCTTTATCTTTCAATCCTTGTCTATGTCCCTGTTTAACCTCTTCCCCACTTTACATGATTGCTATTTTTTTTTTTTTTTTTAATTATGACTTTTATAATCACTTTTAAGTAGTGCACACACAAAACATGTTTATATTTGGACCTCAGTTTACCCCAGTTCCTGGACCTACACACCTCAGATCACCCCAATTCCCACACCTTACATCAATTCAATTCCCGCACCTTCACCCCTCTGTACCTCCTACATACCTGTGCCCCCCCCTCCCTCGCACACCCATTCCCCACTGTGCCCCCCCCCCCACTGTACTACCCTTAACATCTGTTCCTCACTATAACGCCCACCTTGCACACTTTTTCCCCACTTTACCTCCTACATATACATACCTGTGCTTCACTGTGCCGACCCCCATTATATACCACCTTAACGCCTGTTCCCCACTGTGCCCCCCCCCTGCACATCATTTCCCCACTGTGCTCCCCCCTGCACATCAGTTCTCTACTGTGTCTCCCACTGAACATTAGTTCCCCATTGTGCTCCCCCCTGCACATCAGTAATCCAATGTGCCCCCCTGCTCTACTGCTCTAGAATTATGCTTGACATGCTGCCTGTTCTGCTACAGATCCCTGAGGATCTGGGAGGAGGTGGAGGGAGGTGATATCAGGGCAAGACAGAACTTCCATTTAGGGCTTCCTGCCGCACCTGTCCTGCGGCCGTGGTTCTCTAATCATGCCGCATGTCAGGCTCTCTCGTCTCGTGCTGCACAGCAGGCTGGGGATGGATTGGAGTCCCTGTGGAGAGCGCTTTGATTATGCAGCCAGCCCGGTGCTCAAACAGTGAGAGACTCGGACAGCGCTGGAGGAAAAAGAGTGAGGGCAAAAAACTCGGGGGAGAGGGAGGGGCAACAGCCAATGTGAACGAAGCCAGGGATAGAGGGGGTGAATGGTCTACACCTGTGCATTTTCCAACCCCCCCCTTAGCCTGGCACCCTAAGGTGGCTGCCTTGTGGTAGCGCTGGCCCTGTGTAATGCATATGTGTAAAGGAAAATAGGGAGGCTTTAACTGCTTCCGGACCACCCTACCTACATTTACTGTGGCAGGGCAGCCGGGGTGCGCAAAATCAGGTACTTTTTTGCATGCTGTTTACGGGGCGTGCGCCTGCTGCCGGCGCGCCGCTCCCGATGTAATTGGACACAGCGGGAGCCAATCAGCACTGATCGTTCACAGGTGAGACAGATCAGCCATCTGCCTGTGTAAACAAGGCAACCAGCGAATCTGCCAGGAAGGGAAAGAGAGATCTGTGATTCAGCTAAGCTGAATCACGGATCTCTTTTTTCCTTCAGTGTGACACTGCCCCACACAGTTGGTAAGCACCTCCCTAGGGAACATTTAACCCTTTGATCGCCTCTGGTGTTAACCCCTACCCTGCCAGTGTAACTTATACAGTAATCAGTGCATTTTTTAGCACTGATCACTGTATTGAAGTCACTTGTCCCAAAAAAGTGTCACTCGGTGTCAGATTTGTCCGCCAAAATGTCCCAGTCCTGCTACCATTAGTAGTAAAAACAATAAAAAAAAATCAAAAGTCCCTAAATCTATCCCCTATTTTGTAGACAATCTTTAACTTTTGTGCAAACCAATCAATATACGCTTATTGGGATTTTTTTTTTTTTTTTTTTTACAAAAAATATGTAGCAGAATACTGAAAATATATAGCATTTGGGGGACTTTACCCACTTCAATACAGGGCATTTTCACCCCCTTCCTGCCCAGGCCAATTTTCAGCGCTCTAACATTTTGAATGACAATTGCGTGGTCATGCAACACTGTACCCTAATGAAATTTTGATAATTTTTTCCCAACAAATAGAGCTTTCTTTTGGTGGTATTTGATCACCTCTGCGTTTTTGTGCACTATAAACAAGAAAAGAGCGACAATTTTGATAAAAACACGATATATTTTACTTTTTGTTATAATAATAAATATCCCATTTTTTTTTTTTTTTTTTAAACAACTTTTTTCCTCAGTTTAGGCCGATATGTATTCTACATATTTTTGGTAAAAAAACGCAATAAGCGTATATTGATTGGTTTGCACAAAAGTTATAGCGCCTACAAAATAGGTTATTGATTTATGCCATTTTTATTATTTTTCTTATTTCTCAAATCACCTTTCAGGACAACCTTGGAGAGAGCGCAGCTCTGCCTTTTTTACAGGAAACACACACACGGCCTTTAAATCCCTCCTCTTCCATCATGGCCTCAGTTATTGTGTTTCTTCCGCCATGGTGGAAGCAACATGCTGGAACCTGGGAGCTGCGCTTCTCTCCAAGGTTGGAGGGGTTAGGTTTTCCCTTTCAAGTTTTTTTGCCAGGTGTGCAATGACCATCCCAGCTCCCCCCTCACCTTACATGTGGGGTGTTCCGTAGTCCCCAGTCTCGCCTGCTCACGGGAGCGAAGGACCCACAGGAGGTGCAGTATCAATGCGCCCAGATTCCGCTTACATGGCTCGGGTGGCCGGGCGGGTACCGCTGTCGGTCAGCGGTGTGTCCCGCATGTCGGTTCCGGGTCCCGGCCAGCGGGTGATGTCAGGTCCGGCAACGCGGCTTTCTGTGGGGGAGTGGCGCTCTTGGTTCCATGCGCCTGGAACGCAGGGACTAGGGGGCGGATCCTCCAACCGGCGCTTCCGTTTCTGGCCCCGGTTTATGACAGCGGAGACCGGGAAATTTAAAAACCCAGCGTTTTATCATCACCCCCGCTGCGTTCTCTACCAAGATGGAGGAGAGATCATCAGCAATGGTGGAAACAGGCGCCGCAAGCACCGGTCAGGCCCAGGTAAGAGGGGTACAGTGGTGCCTTTTATTCTTATCCTTGTGGGCTTATATGTGAATGTGTTCTTTGCTATTTTCCTCCCGGAGGGAGCCTGTGACTGCTTGGTCGGAAATTACCTCTTTCTGACCTTGCAGTTTTTGGATAGGGGTGGTTGCTATTATTTATTACACTGCTGGGGACACTTTCCTCTTTGTTCTGGTGGTGGTCTATTAGCACTGAGGATTTGTTTTAGGTTAGAACTCTAGGTGAGTTTTGTTGCTTTTCTCGTTTCAGGAAAAAACTATAGGCAAGGCTAAACATTTAAATCCACCAAGCCAGAGGAAGTGTCCCTCCTGCAAGAACCCTCTGAGGGATTCATGGCAAAAGGCAATGTGTAGATCATGCATTAACCACTTAACGACCGCCCACTGTAAATATACGTCAGCAGAATGGCACCGACAGGCAGAATCACGTATATGTACGTGATTGCCTTTGTATAGTTGGGGGGTCCGATCGGACCCCCCTTCTTTACAGTGAGCGGTCGTTTTACCTTCGGGAGCGATCCGGCATGAGGGGACGGCCGTTTGATTCCGGCCACCCCCTCTCGATCGCTCCCGGCGAATGAGAGAGCTTCCCCTGCCTACCAGGAAGGAGGAAGTGATGTCATCTCTCCTGGGGCGCTCACATATACCGAGCGCCGTACAGGAGAAGATGCCAGGTTAGTACACACAACACTACACTGACACCAGGACACATAGGCACATAAATCGCCCCCCCAGACACCCCCAGATCCCCCCCCCAGCCCCCAGTCACAGTGTCACTGATTGCAGTGACCATTTATTTAGTGATCACTGCAATCGGTGACATTTGTGACTGTAAAAGTGTCACTACATTTAGTTTTAGGTCCAGTGTAGTCCCCTAACCCCCCCTAATAAAGGTTTAACCCCCTGATCACCCCCCAGGTAACCCTTTCACCCCCTATCACCACTGTCACTAAGCAATCATTTTTCTGATCGATGTCTTAGCGTCGGTGATGCTGATCGGTAGCCAGTAATTTTTTTTAGGTTCGCCGCAGGTTTTTATAGCCTCGGGTACCCCCATATATTACCTAATGAAGGTTTAACCCCCTTGATCGCCCCCCAGGTAACCCTTTCACCCCCTATCACCACTGTCACTAAGTTATAATTTTTCTGATCGATGTCTTAGCGTCGGCGATGCTGATCGGTAGCCAGTAATTTTTTTTAGGTTCGCCGCAGGTTTTTATAGCGTCGGGTACCCCCATATATTACCTAATAAATGTTTAACCCCCTTGATCACCCCCCAGGTAACCCTTTCACCCCCTAGCACCGCCGTGGCTATGCGATCATTTTTCTGATCGATGTCTTAGCGTCGGTGATGCTGATCGGTAGCCAGTAATTTTTTTTAGGTTCGCCGCAGGTTTTTATAGCGTCGGTTACCCCCATATATTACCTAATAAAGGTTTAACCCCCTTGATCGCCCCCCCAGGTAACCCTTTCACCCCCTATCACCACTGTCACTAAGCGATAATTTTTCTGATCGATGTCTTAGCGTCGGCGATGCTGATCGGTAGCCAGTAATTTTTTTTAGGTTCGCCGCAGGTTTTTATAGCGTCGGGTACCCCCATATATTACCTAATAAAGGTTTAACCCCCTTGATCACCCCCCAGGTAACCCTTTCACCCCCTAGCACCGCCGTCACTATGCAATCATTTTTCTGATCGATGTCTTAGCGTCGGTGATGCTGATCGGTAGCCAGTAATTTTTTTTTAGGTTCGCCGCAGGTTTTTATAGCGTCAGGTACCCCCATATATTATCTAATAAAGGTTTAACCCCCTGATCGCCCCCCAGGTAACCCTTTCACCCCCTATCACCACTGTCGCTAAGCAATCGTTTTTATGATCATTGTCTTAGTGTCGGTGATGCCGATAGGTAGCCAGTAATTTTTTTTTAGGTTCGCCGTCAGGTTTTTATATAGCGTCAGGTACCCCCATATATTACCTAATAAAGGTTTTAACCCCCTAATTGCCCCTAGTTAACCCTTTCACCAGTGATCATCATATAAGTGTTACGGGTGACGCTGGTTAGTTAGTTTGCTTTTTATAGTGTCAGGGCACCCGCCGTATATAACCCAATAAAGGTTTAACCCCCTGATCGCCCGGCGGGTGATATCAATTAGGTTTTAGCGTCAGAGAGGGTCTGCGTCACACCCCAGGCAGCGTCAGGTTAGTGCCAGTAGCGCTAACACCCACACGTGAAGCATACACCCCCCTTAGTGGTATAGTATCTGATCAGCTCAATATCTGATCTGATCAGATCTATACTAGCGTCCCCAGCAGTTTAGGGTTCCCAAAAACGCAGTGTTAGCGGGATCAGCCCAGATACCTGCTGGCACCTGCGTTTTGCCCCTCCGTCCAGCCCAGGCCACCCAAGTGCAGTATCGATCGATCACTGTCACTTGCAAAACACAACACACATAACTGCAGCGTTCGCAGAGACAGGCCTGATCCCTGCGACTCCAGTGCTGTAGGAGGTGATTTCACCACCACAGTTAAAAAAAAAAAGCATATATGCCGAAGCATTGGGGCAGCAGGAGCGGAGGAGCGATTTTGCTCCTAATGCCGCGTGTATACGGTCGAAATTCCGACGGAGGCTTGCCCGTGGAAAAGTCCGACCATGTGTACGCGGCATAACTTTTGCAAGAAGATGCCCCCATGCTTCGGCATATATAAATGGTGCATGTATGCCCATCATTAGAAGTGGGTGGATGAAGGGCGGTATTCTAATGGTGGGCATACCCACCGATCAATCTTTTTTTTTCGTTCAGCCAACTGGCTGCATGAAAAAAAAAGATTACAATACATGTCCAACAAGGACCAGCAACGTACTGGTATGTTGCTGGACTTTGAATGTTTATACCAGAATGATGCCTGTGGGTTTAGGTATCATCTTGGTATCATTCTTTTCAGCCAGCGGCCGGCTTTCATGTAAAAGCAATCCTAGTGGCTAATTAGCCTCTGGACTGCTTTTACAAGCAGTGGGAGGGAATGTCCCCCCCCCCCGGATATAAAAAGCGCCATTGGGAAATTGGGAAAGCATTTTATCACACCGATCTTGGTGTGGTCAGATGCTTTGAGGGCAGAGGAAAGATCTAGGGTCCAATAGACCCCAGTTTTTTCAAAAAAGAGTACCTGTCATTACCTATTGCTATCATAGGGGATATTTACATTCCCTGAGATAACAATAAAAATGATAAAAATAAATAAATATGGAAGCAACAGTTTAAAAATAAAATAAAAAAGCAAAATTAATAATAAAAAAAAAAAAAAAAAAAAAGCACCCCCTGTCCTGCCCTGCTCTTGCCCAATGGCGAACGCAAGCGTCGGTCTGGCGTCATATGTAAACAGCAATTGCACCATGCATGTGAGGTATCACCGCGAAGGTCAGATCGAGGGCAGTAATTTTAGCAGTAGACCTCCTCTGTAAATCTAACGGGGTAACCTGTAAATGCTTTTAAAGGCTTTTAAAAATGTATGTAGTTTGTCGCCAATGCGCGTTTGTGCGAAATTTTAAAGCATGTCGTGTTTGGTATCTATGTACTCGGCCTAAGATCATCTTTTTTATTTCATCAAACATTTGGGCAATATAGGGTGTTTTAGTGCATTAAAATTAAAAAAAGGGTATTTTTTCCCAAAAAAATGCGTTTGAAAAATCGCTGCGCAAATACTGTGTAGAAAAAAAAAATGCAACACCCACCATTTTATTCTGTAGGGCCTTTGCTTTAAAAATATATATAATGTTTGGGGGTTCAACATAATTTTCTTGCAAAAAAAAATATGTTTTCATGTAAACAAAAAGTGTCAAAAAGGGCTTTGTCTTCAAGTGGTTAGAAGAGTGGATGTAAGCTTCCTAATGTTGTGTATAAAATGCCAGAACAGTTCAAAACCCCCCCAAATGACCCCATTTTGGAAAGTAGACACCCCAAGCTATATACTGAGAGGCATGTCGAGTCCATGGAATATTTTATATGTTGACACAAGTTGCGGAAAAAATAATTTTTTTTTCTTTTTTTTGCACAAAGTTGTCACTAAATGATATATTGCTCAAACATGCCATGGGCATATGTGGAATTACACCCCAAAATACATTCTGTTGCTTCTCCTGAGTACGGGAATACCACATGTGTGAGACTTTTTGGGAGCCTAGCCGCGTACGGGACCCCAAAAACCAAGCACCGCCTTCAGGCTTTCTAAGGGTGTCAATTTTTGATTTCACTTCTCACTGCCTATCACAGTTTCGGAGGCCATGGAATGCCCAGATGCCACAAAACCCCCCCAAATGACCCCATTTTGGAAAGTAGACACCCCAAGCTATTTGCTGAGAGGTATTGTGAGTATTTTGCAGATCTCGCTTTTTGTCACAAAGTTTTGAAAATTGAAAAAAAAAAGAAAAAAAAAAAAATGTTCTTTCTTCATTTTCAAAAACAAATGAGAGCTGTAAAATACTCACCATGCCTCTCAGCAAACAGCTTGGGGTGTCTACTTTCCAAAATGGGGTCATTTGATAGGTAGTGAGGAGTGAAATCAAAAATTTGCGCCCTTAGAAATCCTGAAGGCGGTGCTTGGTTTCCGGGGTCCCGTACGTGGCTAGGCTCCTAAAAAGTCCCACACATGTGGTATCCCCGTACTCAGGAGAAGCAGCAGAATGTATTTTGGGGTGCAATTCCACATATAACCATGGCATGTGTGAGCAATATATCATTTAGTGACAACTTTTTGTAATTTTTTTTTTTTTTTTTTTTGTCATTATTCAATCACTTGGGACAAAAAAAAAAAATATTCAATGGGCTCAACATGCCTCTCAGCAATTTCCTTGGGGTGTCTACTTTCTAAAATGGGGTCATTTGGGGGGGTTTTGTACTGCCCTGCCATTTTAGCACCTCAAGAAATGAGATAGGCAGTCATAAATTAAAAGCTGTGTAAATTCCAGAAAATGTACCCTAGTTTGTAAACGCTATAACTTTTGCGCAAACCGATAAATATACGCTTATTGACATTTTTTTTACTAAAGACATGTGGCTGAATACATTTTGGCCTAAATGTATGACTACAATTGAGTTTATTCGATTTTTCTTATAACAAAAAGTAGAAAATATCATTTTTTTTTTTCAAAATTTTCGGTCTTTTTCCGTTTATATCGCAAAAAATAAAAATCGCAGAGGCAATCAAATACCATTAAAAGAAAGCTCTATTTGTGGGAAGAAAAGGACGCAAATTTCGTTTGGGTACAACATTGCATATCCGCACAATTTACAGTTAAAGCAGCGCAGTGCAAAATTCTGAATTCACCTCTGGTCCTCTAGCTACCAAATGGTCCGGGGCTTAAGTGGTTAAAGACTTTGGTTGAAGAGGAAACGTCCCAACAATATAAAGACTTATTTTCCTCAGTCCGGGAGCTTTACAAGCTCACTCAGCTCAGCAAAATCTTTTCTGGTACAAGGTCCAGTTCAGGCTTAACCCCAGCAACAACCAAAATAGCTCAAGCTCTGTCAGATTGGATGGAGAATGTCTGTGAACAGCAAAGTCTTGTCACAGATTCTCAATTGGATTTAGGGCTGGACTTTGACTGGACCATTCTAATACATGAAAATGCTTTGCTTTGATCCAAACCATTCCATTGTAGCTCTGGCTGTATGTTTTAGGGTCGTCGTCTCAAGTCTTTTGCAGACTCTAACAGGTTTTCTTCTAAGATTGCCCTGTATTTGGCTCCATCAATATTCCCATCAACTCTGACCAGCTTCCCTGTCCTTGCTGAAGAAAAGCATCCCCACAATATGATGCTGCCACCACCATGTTTCATAGTCGGGATGGTGTGTTCAGGGTGATGTGTAGTGTACGTTTTCCGCCACACATAGCGTTTTGCTTTTAAGCCAAAAAGTAAAATTTTTGTCTCATCTGACCAGAGTACCTTCTTCCTTATGTTTCGCTGTGTCCCCCAAATGGCTTCTCGCAAACTGCAAAGGGGAACTTCTTATGACTTAATTTCAACAATGGCTTTCTTCTTGCCACTCTTCCCTAAGGGCCAGATTTGTGGATATACCCTAACCCTGTTTTAAACTTCTCCACTACTTTATCCCTGACATGCAGTGGCGGCTGGTGCTCAAAATTATTTGGGGGGCGCAGAATATTAAACAAATTTGTGCACAAGTTCTAAAAATAGGTCGTGGGGGGTACGGACAGTTTATGACGGAATGCTGGCGACGGAGGAAGCTGCCCATTATGAGGGGTTCCCACTTCCCACCATCCCTGTGCTGAGTTCCCGGGTCTGTACACCTGCTGTGCCCATTGTGTGTTTGTTTTTTTTTGTTTTTTTTTGTTACATAGTTAGTCAGGTTGAAAAAAGACACAAGTCCATCCAGTTCAACCATAAAAAAATAAAAATAAAAATAATAATATCATACAATCCCATATACCTAATTCTATACCCACAGTTGATCCAGAGGAGGGGGAAAAACCCCAGTAGAGCATGATCCAATTTGCTACAGCAGGGGAAAAAATTCCTTCCTGATCCCCCGAGAGGCAATCGGATATTCCCCGGATCAACTTTAAACCTATAAATGTTAGTACCCAGTTATATTATGTACATTTAAGAAAGAATCCAGGCCTTTCTTAAAGCAATCTACTGAGCTGGCCAAAACCACCTCTGCAGGGAGTCTATTCCACATTTTCACAGCTCTTACTATGAAGAAACCTTTCCGTATTTGGACGTGAAATCTCGTTTCCTCTAGAAGTAAAGAGTGCCCCCTTGTCCTCTGTGATGACCTTAAAGTGAATAACTCAACACCAAGTTCACTATATGGACCCCTTTATATATTTGTAAATGTTGATCATATCCCCCCTTAATCTCCTCTTCTCAAGAGTGAATCAATTCCGTTCCTCTAATCTTTCCTCATAGCTGAGCTCCTCCATTCCGATTATCAGTTTGGTTGCCCTTCTCTGCAGTTTCTCCAGTTACCCAATATCCTTTTTGAGAACTGGGGCCCAAAACTGAACTGCATATTCCAGATGAGGTCTTACTAATGATTTGTACAGGGGCAAAATTCTCTGAGGTCGGCTTGTAAATTGGAGATATCCTGTAAGGACGTTCTTCCACTGCATAGCTTGGTGTCATCTGCAAAGACAGAAATTTTACTTTTGATCTCCGACCCATCATTTATACAGATATTAAAAAGTAAGGGTCCCAACCAGTGGTGTAGGTTTTGTGCTGCCCTAGGCCTGACTAAACTCGTGCATCCCCTATTTTAAATATGACCCACTCCTTCCCACCCTTTCCTGTCAAGGCCACACCCCCATTTAAGACCCGCCCTGACATTTTCCAGTGGTGACACTAGTTCTGAGGGCCTTGGGGGGGCAGTAGAGTCCCTTTTAAAGCGGAGGTCCGCCAAAATTTTTTTTTTTAAAGGCAGCAGCTACAAACACTGCAGCTGCTGACTTTTAAAATATGGACACTTACCTGTCCAGGGCGCCCGCGATGTCTGCACCCGAGGGTCACCCATCGCTCAGTCCTTGGATGCTGCCGCCGCCATCTTCGGTAGGGGAATCAGGACATGAAGCCTTGCGGCTTCACTTCCTGGTTCCCTACTGCGCAGGCGCGAGTCGCGCTGCGCAATCCGAATGGCCCCTGCTGTCTTCTGGGACCCGTGTGTCTCCCAGAAGACAACGGGGGGGATGGAAAGTGGCGTAACCCCTGCGGGGGTCTATGCCCGGAAGTGGGTGCAAATACCTGTATTATACAGGTATCTGCACCCCCCCTCCCACCTGAAAGGTGCCAAATGTGACACCGGAGGGGGGGAGGGTTCCGAAAAGTGGAGGTTTCATTTTTGTGTGGACCTCCGCTTTAATTTGCAGGGATTTACTCTCACTTCCTGTTTTTGCTATGGAGACCATCAGCTGACTTTCTGACAAATTTTAGCCTCCCGACATGGCATCTATCTTTCAGAAGACCTCTCAGAACTCGGGTGAGAGGTCCACTGTTATGATAGGTCAGTCAAAACTAGAAGCGACGCAAAGCACCCCCCACAGTTGCGGAACGACGCCCGCCCACACAACAACTCATTGGTTTGGGTCTGCCGCCCTAGCCTCCTCCATGTGTATGGGCCGTCCCCCCGATGGTGGCCCTGCCAGTATTATACCTGCAGTAGTGCGGCCGCTTTATGGGGGCACTAGATCGATTTGCCTCCCGGCCCAGTCCGCGCCAAGACTAAAAGTGTAGCCCCCCTGCAAAGTGCTGCCCTAGGCCTGGGCCTTGTCGGCCTAGGCCAAGATACATCGTTGGTCCCAACACTGAACCTTGGGGTACACCACTGATGACCTTAGACCATTCCGAGTAAGAATCATTAACCACTACTCTCTGAATTCTGTTTTAGCCAGTTTTCTATCCATTTACAAACTGATATTTCCAATCCTGTAGACTTTACCTTACACATGAGCCATGTGTGGGGAACTGTATCAAACGCTTTTGGAAAATCCAAGTATACCACGTCCACCGCCACCCCTCTGTCCAAGGTCTTACTTACCTCTTCATAAAAAGAAATCAGGTTTGTCTGACAACTTCTGTCTTTTCATGAATCCATGCTGTCTGTTGCTTAACCACTTAAGCCCCGGACCATTTTGGCTGGTTAAAGACCAGGCCTCTTTTTGTGATTCGGCACTGCGTCGCTTTAACTGACAATTGCACGGTCGTGCGACATGGCTCCCAAACAAAATTGACGTCCTTTTTTTTCCCCACAAATAGAGCTTTCTTTTTGTGGTATTTGATCACCTCTGCGGTTTTTATTTTTTGCACTATAAACAAAAATAGAGCAACAATTTTGAAAAAAATTCAATATTTTTGACTTTTTGCTATAATAAATATCCCCAAAAAATATATATAAAAAACATATTTTTTTCCTCAGTTTAGGCCGATACGTATTCTTCTACATATTTTTGGTAAAAAAAAAAAAAAAACGCAATCGGCGTATATTGATTGGTTTGCGCAAAAGTTATAGCGTTTACAAAATATGGGATAGTTTTATGGCATTTTTCTTATTTTTTTTTTCACTAGAAATGGCGGCGATCAGTGATTATTTTTTTTTCGTGACTGCGACGTTATGGCGGACACATCGGACACTTTTGACACGTTTTTGGGACCATTGTCCTTTTCACAGCGATCAGTACTATAAAAATGCACTGGTTACTGTGAAAATGACGCTGGCAGTGAAGGGGTTAACCACTAGGTGGCGCTGTAGGGGTTAAATGTTCCCTGCCTAGTGTTTCTAACTGAGGGGGGGGGGGTTGGGCTCTGTGTTACATGACACCGATCTCCGCTTCGAGTACATGAAGCTGAGATCGGTGTTATTGTCACTAGGCAGAGCAGGGAGATGCTTGTTTACACAAGCATCTCCCTGCTCTATACCTCCCGTGAGACGATCGCGGCGATCGAGTCCGACTCACGGGGAAGGCGGCAGGGCCACGAGCATGCCGCCGGCCGCACGTGTGCGGCCACATGGCAGGAATTTAAAGGGCCACGTACAGGTACGTGATTATGCCTGTCCGTGCCATTCTGCCGACGTGTGTGTGTGTGTATATATACAGTGGGCAGTCGTTTAGCGGTTAAAATATTTTTTTCCAGCAAGAACTCATCTATGTGGTCTTCTATTAAATTCTCCAGTGTCTTCCCAACTATAGAAGTTAAACTAACAAGGTCTTTAGTTACTTGGTGAAGACTTTGTACCCTTTTTAAATATAGGCACCACATTGGCCCTGCGCCAATCCAGTGGTACTATTCCTGTCATTAATGAGTCCCTAAAAATTAGATACAATGGCTTTGAAATTTATATAGCTCAATTCTTTTAGGATCCGTGGGTGGATGCCATCTGGTCCAGGTGCTTTATCCACCTTTATTCTGTCTAAATATTGAAACTCTTAAGGTTTGACCTCATATTATATGGTTTTGGTAAATGTGAAGACAAAAATCTGCAGAAAATCTAATAGTGTGTCTGGGGTCTAAGTCTGCTCCAGTTTTGATAAATTTCCTTCCTAGCGTCTGCTCGTGTTGGAGCCAAGAGGGGCAGTAATGTCAACCCTCTCTCATGTGACAGTGCTTGGGCCTAGTGATTGCATAATAGACCTGTGTACTGTCACATACCCAGATACACTAGGGATTTTGCGCTGGCTTAAGCTGGCCATACATTATACAATTGTCTTGTTCAATTTCCTTTAGATTTACCTTCCACTATATATTGCAAGGGTTTGCCTGATTGCATACAAATAGAATGTGTTTCGCTTTGACCTCATATTATATGGTTTTGGTAAATCTAAAGGAAAATTTGTGCAAGAACATTGTATTATGTATGGCCAGCCTAATGGCCCGTACACACGATCCGAATATCGTACGAAAAATGTCATCCCAGGAAGAATCGTGCGATATTCGGATCGTTAGTACAGAGCTTTTAGAGCCAATCATGACAGTTCATCCGATATTATTATTTTATCGGACATGCACGAAAATTTTCCTCGTACGATACCAGATCGTACGATTTTCATTTAGTCAGTACAGTTGTCGTCCGAAAATACAATACAAATGTATTACAACACATGACATCATCACATTCGATTTTTATTTTTTTGTCGTACGAGAATTTTCGTGACTTTAATAACTCATTTAATGTTACTTGCGACTATTAAGCGGAAAAAGTCGTACGATATTCGGATCTTGTGTATGGGGCATTAGGTAGAGGAAGGAATGACAGGCAGTTACTGGAGAGGTGAGTATCAGTGGAAAGAAGGGGAAGTTTTCCCAGGTGAAGTCACCATGAATGTATATTTAAACCACTGCAATGTAGGGAAAAAAAATTGATACATTGCAATTCCATGATCTTAAGAGTTATTAATAACTACTTTCTGTATCGTATACAGTATCTCACAAAATTGAGTTCATCCCTCTCGATTATGTAAATATTTCATTGTATCTTTTCATGTGACAACACTGAAGAAATTACACTTTTCTACAATGTAAAGTAGTGAGTGTACAGCTTGTATAACAGTGTCAATTTGCTGCCTCTTCAAAATAACTCATCACACCATTAATGTCTAAACTGCTGGCAACAAAAGTGAGTACACCCCTAAGTGAAAATTTCCAAATTGGGCCCAAAGTGTCAATATTTTGTGTGGCCACCATTATTTTCCAGCACTGCCTTAACGCTCTTGGGCAAGGATTTCACCAGAGCTTCACAGGTTGCCACTGGAGTCCTCTTCCATGCCTCCATGATGACATCAAGGAGCTGGTGGATGTTAGAGACCTTGCGCTCCTCCACTTTCCGTTTTGAGGATGCCCCACAGATGCTCAATAGGGTTTAGGTCTGGAGAGATGCTTGGCCAGTCCATCACCTTTACCCTCAGCTTCTATAGCAGTGGTTCTCAACTCCTGTCCTCAGGACCCACTAACAGGCCAGATTTTAAGTATTACCTTGGTGAGATGCAGACTAGAATACTGCAATCCCTGAGCAGCAAATTATATCACCTGTGATGCATTTCAGTTATCTTGCAAACCTGGCCTGTTGGTGGGCCCTGAGGACTGGAGTTGAGAACCACTGTTCTATAGCAAGGCCGTGGTTGCCTTGGAGGTGTGTTTGGGATTGTTATCATGTTGGAATACTGCCCTGCAGCCCAGTCTCCGAATGGAAGTGATCATGCTCGGCTTCAGTATGCCATAGTACATGTTGGCATTCATGGTTCCCTCAATGAACTGTAGCTCTCCAGTGCCGGCAGCACTCATGTAGCCCCAGACCATGACACTCCCATCACCATGCTTGTCTTTGTACTCCTCACCTGGTTGCCGCCACACATGCTTGACACCATCTGAACCAAATAGGTTTTTATCTTGGTCTCATCAGACCACAGGACATGGTTCCATTAATCCATATTCTTAGTCTGCTTGTCTTCAGCAAACTGTTTGCAGGTTTTCTTGTGCATCATCTTTAGAAGAGACTTCCTTCTGGGACGACAGCCATGCAGACCAATTTGATGCAGTGTGTGGCGTATAGTCTGAGCACTGACAGGCTGACCCTCCACCCCTTCAAACTCTGCAGCAATGCTGGCAGCACTCATACATCTATTTCCCAATGACAACCTCTGTATATGATGCTGAGAACGTGCACTCAACTTCTTTGGTTGACCATGGCGGGGCCTGTTCTGAGTGGAACCTGTCCTGTTAAACTGCTGTATGGTCTTGGCCACCATGCTGCAGCTCAGTTTTTGGGTCTTGGCAATCTTCTTATAGCTTAGGCCATCTTCATGAAGAGCAACAATTCTTTTTTTCAGATCCGCAGAGAGTTCCTTGCCATGAGGTTGAACTTCCAGTGACCAGTATGAGAGAGAGAGAGTGATAACACCAAATTTAACACACCTGCTCCCCATTCACACCTGAGACCTGGTAACACTAACGAGTCACATGACACCGGAGGGGGAAAATGGCTAATTGGGCCCAATTTGGAAATTTTTTACTTAGGGGTGTACTCACTTTTGTTGCCAGCGGTTTAGACATTAATGGCTGTGCGTTGCATTATTTTGAGGGGACAGCAAATTTACACTGGCATACAAGCTGTACACTCACTACTTTACATTGTAGCAAAGTGTAATTTCTTCAGTGATGTCACATGAAAAGATATAATAAAATATTTACAAAAATGTGAGGGGTGTACTCACTTTTGTGAGATACTGTATATCATGCCACTGTATTTTGTTTCTTTTTTTAAAAAATCCTCTAAGTACCTTATTCCTGCAGCACTGCTGTGTGGTCACATGATTTCACCATGTTCTTTGGCATCTGCAGGGAAAGATCTTTTGGGCTTCCATTACTCTGCTGATGTTTGCTCTCTACACCGTAAGTCTGTCTGGCCAGCCCTGATTGGTGCTGTGCCAGTCACATGACTTTAAAAAAAAAAAAAATCAGAAGAGCAATTCAAATTCAATTATAAATTTTAAAATTTGTGTTTTTGAGCTCCCTATAAATCTTTATTGAACATCAAATATGTATTTTTTTGTGCATTAATACGGTGTAGGCGGAGTCAAAGATGACTGACACTATCTTTCATGTTGTTCAGACCGTATCTGTATCCAAGGCTCTTATTTTACGTTTCAGGTATTAGCAATTACACATTAGATATATTTAATACTGATTTATCCTAATGCAAAGCTTTTTTTTGTGAGTTTCTTAGTGAATGTAATCAATCCACAAACTATATCCTGCCCCATAGTGTTTAGCAATAAGAGGACATGGAGGAGGAAGGAGGGAGGGGAGTGTCATATACCACTGAGTCTACACCCACATGTGTGACTGTATAGTCATTTGGGCTGCACAGATAAGATAAGGGAGGAAATGAAGAGCTTAGAAGGAAACTGAAACTGGAGCATACTCAGTTGATGACATCAGCTGGTCCACAAAAGCTCCGGCTGCAGTGAGGACACAGAGAAGATGGGAGGGACAACTAAAGGCAGGATCAACCAGGTATAGTTCCCTCTACACAAAACAAATGCTTTAGTGGCTTTGTGACTATTCACACACTCTGTTATATTGCATGTAATGAGAGTTGTTCATAGTCTGGGTTTAATTATATTTTAAAGCAAATTAAATTTCTTTTTCGTACATCACGGGACACAGAGCGACATAGTCATTACTAATGGGTTATATAGATACCGTCAGGTGCTGGCACTGGCAACTTCCAAAACCGGAAGTACCCTCCCCTATATAAGCCCCTCCCATCCGGGAGCACCTCAGTTTTTTGCCAGTGTCTAAGGTGTTGGCCAAGAAGAAACATGTGTTTTTCACTGAGCTTGCGTACAGGTTCTTTTGGGCCTCAGTAAGCTATTCCGGATCCGACCAAAAAAGCTTCATAGCTAAACGGTCGGTACCCGGGCCTTGCAGAGAAGAGCAAGGTTTTGCCTGTAATGCTTCTCTTAGGAGAGCTGGACCCTGGGATCCAGAGCTCTGGTCATACCCACGACCAAGATGTTTTCTGTGCAGGGTGCTATACAGGTCCAGGGGAGTGGAATCCTTGGGAACCCGGTCCCTGAAGGTTTGATTACAATGCCTGCCGTGATAGGTGAAGTTTGGGCTTTTGTGGACCAAACAAAGTCCTGCAGCGGGGAACAGGTAAGTGGGGGCCCCCAGGAACTTGGTTCTATTGGGGGACCCCCAAGCCTAATTTGTCTTTCTGTCTGTTACCTAATGGTATTCCCGCAAAATTCTGTGCATGCCTGTAACTACTAAAAAAATGTAATAATTTTTAAAGGTGGTCAAGAAAAAAAAAAAAAAAAAAAATTTTTTTTATATATATTTAATATATTAGACTGCGGTACCTGTGTTTGTCCACTAGAGGCCGCTGTGGAATGTTTTCTTGTCATGTGGACTAGCTTCTTCTCAGCAGAGCAAAGTCCAGGCAGATGGTGAGTTCTCTTATAGGAAACTGCTTCCTCTGCCATGTTGCAGTGTTTGTCCATCCCCCGGCCTGCGGCAAAGAGGGGCCCTGGCTCCTGTCCCTTGTTACCATATTTGAAATTAGCGCCGAAGGCGCACGTGCCCGCGCGCGTGCGCGTGCACGCGCCTCTATATATAGAGGTGAGCCGGGAAAGGGGGCGGAGCCTGGGGGATGACGCTCTGTGCGCGCCGCAGCGCTTCTGCGCATGTGCGGGCGTCCCAGCAGTTTTAAAAAAACCACAATATTGTAGTGAGCTGTCTATGAAGTACAGAGACAGAGCTGGCAACATTTAAAGGCATACAGCAAGCGGTTGATACAGGCATCCCCTAGAAAGGCACATTAGTAGACACCAACTGTGATATAGCAGCAATTGTGCTAGACTATTCTCAGTAAAAGTGGTGTATTACGGCTGGAATACCTCAGCTTTAGGCTTAGGAATATGCCGTCCAGAAGCTCCGGAACTGAATCTTCCAGGAAGCGAAGGGGGTCTCATCGGGCTCTGAGGATCTTGGGCATACTTCTGCTGCACCAGTCTCCCCTGAAGTTCAGAGGTAAGTGACCGTAGAGACCCCGCAGGGGTACTTGGTACTGTGGCTGTCCTCAGTCACCTGCTCCTGTGTATGTAACAGAGGAGGTTTTTTCCTCAGCTCTGGGAGGATTAGAGAGAGATTGTCAACATTTATCGCTGCCTCCCTGTCAGGGAAAGCACGCCCGATCTCCGTCTCCTCCTTCAGAGTGCCTGTTAGCAGAGCAACAGTCCCATACAGGGATCGACCTGCCTGAAGGGGATCAGGATGAGGTTGATTCTGTTATAGAGGAATCAACAGTGGGGGAACCTTTTCTCAGCATCTCAAGCTGAAAGATTATGGGTTCAGTCTCTGACTAACATGGTCCGATCAGCATTTAAAAATGCACCTTGCGGAACCATCAACCACTACTGTATCCTCGTTGGGGTCGCTAGAAGCCCCCAGACTGTTTTTTCTTTTCCACTTCACCCTTTACTGAAAGGGCTCATTTACCAGGATTGGGAACGTCCTGAGAAAATATTTATTCCCCCAAGAGATTTCCGGTGGTCTATCCCATGGAGGATAAGTTCATCAAAAAAAATAAAAATAAAAAAATAAAAATGGAAGGTCCCTACAGTGGACGCAGCCATCTCTTGTATGTATAAATCACTGACATGTCCAGTGGATAATGTCCAAATGTTCAAGAACCCAATAAAAGATTGGAGTCCTTATGAAAATCTGCTTGGTGATACAACCAGCAGTAGCAGCTATTGGGGTCTGCTAAGCAGTGAAGGATCAGTTGAAACAGGTCTTGAGGGACTTGACAGATCAGCAGGCTTTGCCCTAGCTGATCTACCTAGAGCCTTAGGCTTTGCGGTTGACGCCATAGAGGATTCAGTCCATCAGGCCTCCCGCCTTACGCTGTCTATAGTACATACGCGTAGGCTCCTATGGCTCAAAAACTGGTCTGCTGAAGCTCCCTGTAAAGAATGGCTGGTTAGCGTCCCATTTCATGGTGAACGCTTATTCAGGGAAAACCTGGACAAATATATCCAGAAAATTTCCAGCGGTAAAAATACGCTCTTGCCGGTTAAAAGCAGAGTTAGAGGTCCCTCTTTAAGAGGCCTGCTTCTCCAGTCCCTGGGGCATCGGCTGTGTAACAGTTCCGACGGCCTCCTCGGTCAAATCCCGGGGGTAAAAAACAGGGACAGTAGCAGGGTAATGAGAAACCCTGGGTCAGGGGAGGTACAAAACCTCCCCCAAAGTTAAATTCATTGAAGCCCCCACTCAGTCGGGTGGGGGGAGGACTCCAGTTGTTCGCAAGAGACCTGGCGGGACACGATCAAGACAGATAGGTGCTCTCCGCAGTAGGTTTGGGATACAGTTTGGAGTTAAAAGACTCTCCTCCTTCCCATTTTTGAGGTCAAACGTGCCAAGGGATCCCCGGAAGAGAGAGTCCCTCCTGTTGGCACTAGAACAACTATTGCTCCAAGGAGTAATTATGGAGGTCCCCTGGAAGAATGAGGGTTCGGGTTTTACTCAAACCTCTTTACAGTCCCGAAGCAAACGCGGACGGGAGGCCCATATTAATTCTAAAAGGGCTATACAAATTCCTGTATATCAGGTCTTTCCGATGGAGTCGATCCGATCGGTGGCCACTGCCCTACAAGGGGAGGGTTGGTTAGCCACGATCGACATCAAAGATGCTTATTTGCACATTCCCATCTTTCCAGTCCACCAAAAATTTCTACGCTTTGCAGTAGAAGGGCGCCATTTTCAGTTCAGAGCCTTACCCTTCGGTTTGGCCACAGCACCACGAGTGTTTACAAAAATTCTGGCCCTTTATTGGCCAATCTGAGAACACAAGGTGTAATGATAATGGCATATCTGGATGACTTGTTGCTGATAGACCACTCAGTGAAAAAACTAGGCGTGGTCGTTCACAAGACGATCAAGTATCTGGAATCTCACGGTTGGATTATCAACCGAGTCAAGTCAGCCCTAAAAACCAGTCAAAAGTCTGGAATACTTGGGGCTAAGGTTGGATTCAGGCCAGAGAAAAATATTCTTGCCTCGAGGAAAGGTGTTGTCTTTGAAAGATTTGATCCACTTAGTGGGTACAAAAAAGACAGCCGTCCATACGCCTGTATATGAGGCTGCTGGGAAAAATGGTGGCATCATTCGAAGCAGTACCCTACGGTCAATTCCATTCAAGGAATTTGCAAGGGGCCATACTGTCAGCCTGGAACAAAAAAATTCAGGCCTAGACTTACAATGTCCTTGTCCCCTTCCGTTCGCAAGAGCCTCCGTTGGTGGTTGGTTCCCCAGAATCTGGAAAAAAGGAAATCCTTCAGTCCGATTTCTTGGAAGGTGGTCACTACAGATGCCAGCCTTATAGGCTGGGGAGCAGTACTGGAGCAATAGTCTCTCTAGGGCAGATGGTCGGATGCAGAAAAGGCCCTGCCCATCAATCTCTTAGAGATACGAGCAGCCCGGTATGCCCTAGTAGCATGGACATCCAAACTCCAAGGGTCCCCTGTCAGAATTCAATCAGACAATGCCACAGCAGTGGCATATATCAATCATCAGGGGGGCACCAGGAGTCGTGCAGCCCAGAGGGAAGTAAATTACATCCTGAAATGGGCAGAAAAAATATGTCCCAGCCATATCTGCGGTATTCATTCCAGGAGTGGAGAATTGGAAGGCGGACTTTCTAAGTCGCCAGCAATTAGGCCCAGAGGAAGGGTCCCTTCACCCCGAGGTTTTCTGGACAATATGTCAGCGGTGGGGAACATCGGATGTAGATCTTCTAGCATCCAGATTCAACGCAAAGGGGGACAGGTTTGTCTCTCGGACAAGGGATCCCCTAGCTTGCGGCTCGGATGCCCTAGTGTTCCCTTGGGATCAGTTCAAGCTGATATATGCATTCACACCGCCACAATGGTTACCTCGATTACTCCGCAGAATCAGGGTAGAAAAGAAACCAGTGATTCTGGTGGCTCCAGCGTGGCCCCGAAGAGCGTGGTACGTGGAGATTGTAAAATGTCAGTGGGGAGTCCTTGGACTTTCCCACATCGTCCGGACCTGCTTTCGCAAGGACCGATATACCACCCTTCCTTACCAGCCCTAGGTTTGACGGCCTGGCTATTGAAGCCCACATTCTAAAAAAGAGAGGGCTCTCTAATTCTGTGGTATCTACCATGATCAATGCCAGGAAGCCGGTATCCAGGCAGATCTACTATAGAATCTGGAAGGCGTACATCGCCTGGTGTGAAGCCAAGAAATGGCATCCACGTAAATACGTAATAGGTAGGAGTCTGGACTCCCTACAATGGGCTGTAGATAGGAAGGAAGCTTGCCTTGAGTACTATCAAGGGTCAGATTTCGGCCTTGTCAATATTTTTTCAAAGGCCCTTGGCTTCGCATTCACTAGTCAAAGCCTTTATACAAGGAGTGATGCGTATTAGTCCTCCGGTTAATATTCCCATATGTCCATGGGATCTAAACTTGGTTCTGTCGGTTCTACAGAAACAACCATTTGAACCATTACAGCATATTTCCTTGGTGCTTCTCACCAGGAAATTGATTTTTCTAGTAGCCATTTGTTCGGCTAAAAGAGTATCGGAATTAGCAGCTATGTCCTGTAAGGAGCCATATCTGGTTATCCATAAGGACAGAGTAGTGTTACGTCCTCATCCAGCCTTTCTTCCTAAGGTGGTATCGAGTTTTCATTTGAACCAAGATGTGGTTCTTCCTTCTTTTTTCCCCAAGCCTACTTCGGTAGAGGAAAAGTTATTGCATTCTTTGGATGTAGTAAGAGCAGTTAAAGCTTATCTAAAAGCCACTGCTCAGATTCGCAGAACGGATACTTTGTTTATTCTGCCGGAAGGCCCCAGAAAGGGTCAGGCAGCGTCAAAATCTACTTTAGCCAAGTGGATTCGACAGGTCATAATACAAGCCTATAGCTTGAGAAGTAGACCGCCTCCGTTCAAAGTTAGGGCGCACTCCACGAGAGCAGTTGGAACTTCATGGGCAGTGCATCACCAGGCCTCCCTGGCTCAAATCTGTAAGGCCGCAACATGGTCTTCGGTACACACGTTTACTAGGTTCTACCAGGTGGATGTTAGAAGTCAGGAGGATGTCGCCTTTGGGCGCAGTGTGTTGCAGGCCGCAAAAGATCCTCATGTCTGATAGCGCTCAGCTTATATATGGTGTATCCCCCCCCTCATTTGGCATTGCTTTAGGACATCCCATTAGTAATGACTATGTCGCTCTGTGTCCCGTGATGTACGAAAAAGAAAATAGGATTTTTATAACAGCTTACCTGTAAAATCCTTTTCTTGGAGTACATCACGGGACACAGAGCTCCCACCCCTCTTTGGGGACACTTATTGCTTTGCTACAAAACTGAGGTGCTCCCGGATGGGAGGGGCTTATATAGGGGAGGGTACTTCCGGTTTTGGAAGTTGCCAGTGCCAGCACCTGACGGTATCTATATAACCCATTAGTAATGACTATGTCGCTCTGTGTCCCGTGATGTACTCCAAGAAAAGGATTTTACAGGTAAGCTGTTATAAAAATCCTATTATTGTCTCCTTGATGTACAGTATGCATGGTCAGACGTTGATGGGGAGAGGATGGCACTGACAGGCACGCCATCTAAGAAACTTATTTTTTTCCCCCACAGAATTTCATTTGAGCAGAGAATACACATACATTTCTGGATATATGTGACAAGTATTATCTATCTATCTTCTTTATGGATTATCCTGTTTATATAATTAAGAAATTACTATAAGCCAAATTTATATTCTTGGTGTATCTGGTTTCTGTCTCCTATATGGTTTTCAACAAAACATGTCAGCCTTGGGTATTATGCTGTGTTCTCTTTACTGTCCAGTAGGGGGTGCTTTTGTATATTGAAATTGACATTTTAATGCTGTTACAAATCTGTATTTCTACTCTGTATATAGTTTTAACAATCTGTTTCGTAAATAAAAACATGCTTGTTTGTTTTATTAAAGCTGTCTATAAAGCTTCCTGGCTTTTCTATTCTATGTATATTACAACAATCATATTTTTAATCACCACCGGCGGCATTCTTTACATATTTGTTTGGCTTGAAAAGTGTTCTTACAGCGAGCTCTGCATGCCTAGTCACTTACTGTATTCAGCACAACTTATCTAATATGATTATTTTTTAATTCCATATACATAGTGATGTAAAACACGTACTGGCACTATTTATTACTGGTCTCTTTTCCTGACATTGTAAGCAGTGGGAATACTCTGTAAGGTGGGAAGTGGTTGAATTAGAATCATTAGGTTGACAACAAGTCAAGAATCTGGTGAGAAATAACATCCATGGTTTACCCTGTCACTGCCTATCAGTTCAGGTATGCAGGATTGGGTCCAAGCCCAGCCAAGGACTTACAACAATTGACCTTCCTTCTCTCTGTCAGTTGGTATTGTCAGAAGTATTCATGCCTGGGTTTATTTCATGGTTAGCTGACCATCAGAGTTTAATTCATCTGTTTATTACAGGAAATTGGATGTATTATGGGGTTAAAGTGCAGTGTTTGCTCAGTGCCCTTCTACCAGAAAGGACAGGGGTTAAATTAATGTCATCATCTCTTCTTATACGGCCAGGGGAAGGGGGGTTACACCTCTGTGTCTTCACTCTTCAGTATTCCTTTTAAGGATGATTAAAAACATTTTAGTTGAGATAACAATGGACTTTTATGCTACCATACAAATGCTTGGGATGCACAGAATATATATAAATTTGTAAATATAAAGAAAAAGGGAGGGTACCTGCGTCCCTAACAGTTATGTGTAAAGAAATTTGAGTTGAGGCTACAATGGACTTTTATGGTACCATATAAACTCTTGGGATACAGAATAGATATAAAAAGTTGAATTTTAATTTACAATAACATATTAAAAACATACATAGTTTTATGTAAAAGAAAAAAGAGAAGGGTATGTAACTCTGTAAATTCACAGATAAGGTGTCACTGGAAAGGCTGATATTACCAATTCACCCTATAACAACTGTATATTAGCATGCTCGACATGTTTCGTGGAAATAGTCATTGCTTCTTCAGGAGCCTTTTTTGCATACATATAGTGTTAATCATAACGATAAGACATTTAAAGCCAATTAATAAAATGGAGATATAGCATGTGTGGTGACACCCCACCTTACCCAGGGCAAGATCATGTGCAAAAGTCCAAATGGGATAGGTTCGCCCCGGCAGGTGTGGGAGCCCCCACAAAGGGGGGAAAGGGGTATGGCTTGTAATCTGGTAAAAAGCAGTGGTGGCTTGTCCATTAGGGATGCCCAAGCGCCGCCCCCTCTATCTGCGCCACCCCCTATATGAATAATGAATAGATTTATGCTATGCATGAATCTATCCATTATTCATATGCTATGCATAAATCTATCCATTATTCATATGCTATGTATGAATCTATCCACAGCCACCCCTATTCATGCGTCTGGCCCGTTTCAGGATGCCGGACGCCTGAATTACAGACGCCGGGCACCTGATTAGAGCCATAGACTTAAAAACAGAGTAGGCGCAGAGCATTGCGCTCAATTTTGGTCTCATCACTCCAAATGACTTTGTGCCAGAAGGTTTGAGGCTTGTCGCTGTGCTGTTTCGCGTATTGCAAGTGGGATACTTTGTGACATTTGCGTAGTAATGGCTTTCTTCTGGCGACTTGACCATGATTCAAGTGCCTCCTTATTGTGCATTTTGAAACAGCCACACCACGTTTTCAGAGAGTCCTGTATTTCACCTGAAGTTATTTGTGGGTTTTTCTTTGCATCCCGAACAATTTTCCTGGCAGTTGAGGCTGAAATTTTAGTTGGTCTACCTGACCGTGGTTTGGTTTCAGCAGAATCCCTCATTTCCAACTTCTTGAATAGAGTTTGACCACTGCTGATTGACATTCTCAATTCCTTGGATATCTTTTTATATCCCTTTCCTGTTTTATACAGTTAAACTACCCTTTCCCACAGATCCTTTGACAATTCTTTTGCTTTCCCCATGACTCAAAATCCAGAAACGTCAGTGCAGCACTGGATGAAAGAGTCAAGGGTCTGTCAGATATCCAGAAACTCATTGACCTTTTATACACACACACTAATTACAAGCAAACAGATCACAGGTGAGGATGGTTACCTTTTAATAGCCATTCAAATCCCTTTGTGTCAACTTGTGTGCATGTTATCAGGCCAAAATAACAAGGGTATGTAAACTTTTGATCAGGGTAATTTGGGTAGTTTCTGCTGTCATTATGATTTAAAAAGAGTAAACACAGTTGATTGATAATAAATGGCTTCAGCCAAACACTAACCATGAGTGAAAGAAAGGTTGTGTTATCATTCATATTCTCTGACAAATGGCCAAGAAATCATAAATTCTGCCAAACTTATGAGCACAACTGTGTGTGTGTGTATATGTATGTGTGTGTGTATATATATGTATATATATATATATATATATATACTCTCTCTCTCTCGTGTTTCTGTCAGAAGGTGAGTCTAAAGCAGATATAGCGATGGCCGTAAAGTCCTATGGAGACATGGTGCAAAAAGCATCCATCATTGTGTATCAATGAAGCATAGATATTATGGATAGCAGATAGACTGTCAAAGCTCACCTTGTAGTAAGTATTATGGATAGGAGGCAGGGATATCGTCCCGAGGGGGTTAGATAGAGGTCCACTACATCCACAGAAAAGATTCCCTAGGATAAGAGATGGAATCCTAATAAGCCATAAGCTTACAATTGGTTGTAATTGTAATATATAGAGAAATAGGTGTATGTAAAGATGGTCTTACCGTCCGCAAGGGAAAAATAGTTCCAGGACTGCAGCAGCAGAGCCACTGTGCTGCAAAGCCCCCATTTGTATGTGTAGGGCTCCTGCCCGGTGCCATAATTGGCATGTGACAGCACCGAACCTGGCCCCGTAGAGCGCATGCACAAAAATGGCGCATGCGCGATGTCCCTAAAGCGGGCATTTACACAAACACGGACGCTGCTCATGCAGTGCGTTGGCACCAGAACAGCGAGGGGGAAGGCCGCGATTCCGCAGCCTTCCTCTCCCTGCGGAGCCACATACCCGCCGGGACAAACTGGGAGCCCCGCACAGGAAATTACGTCATGGGTGGGCAAAACCCATGGCGGCCATGATGGATAATGGCACATCTGGCCAGAGGGCGAACCCTAGTGGCCGATGAAAAGGTCATGTCTCTGAGGTCGGCTTCGCCATGATGGAAGAGGGATTTGAACTAAGTTAACATATGGAGGATGGCACCACAATGCAAGGACAATCACCTTTTTCTCCTCCAACCACTGTGGTCATTTTTGCTGTGTGCTTTGGGTCATTGTCATGTTGGAAATTAAACCTTCTTCCCATTGACAACTTTCTGGCAGAGGGCAGCAGATTTTTCCCAAGAATTTGATGGTATTTTGCCCATCCATTTTTCTTCTATCCTGACAAGTGTTCCAGTCCCTGCTGCAGAGAAACACCCCCATAACAGGATATTACCACCTCCATACTTTACTGTAGGAATGGTGTTATCTGGAAGGTGAGCTGTATTGGATTTTTGCCAGACATATCGGTAGGTATTGAGGCCAAATAATAAAATTTTAGTCTCATCTGACCATAACACCTTTTTCCATGTGGCCTCAGAATCTTCTAGGTGCGTTTTGGCAAAGCTCAGTTGTGACTGCATGTGGCCTTTCTTGAGGAGTGGCTTTTTTTCTTGCAACCTTCCCATACAAGCCACATTTAAGAAGAATTTGTGGTATTGTTGTCCCATGCACACAATAACCACTCTTAGTCATTAATTCCTGCAACTGCTTTAGAGTTGCTGTAGGCCTCCTGGTAGCCTCCTCCTGGCTCTTTCATCCAGTTTGAAGCAACGTCCTGATCCAGGGAGGGACTGTGTTGTACCAAATACCTTCCACTTCTTAATAATAGACTTCACTGTGCTTCTAGGCATTGATAAAGCCTTTTGACATTTTCTTGTATCCATCTGACTTGTGCCTGTCCACAACTTTCTCCCAGAGATCTTTTGACAGTGCCTTTCCACCCATAGTTGATTGTTTTCTTCAGTTGCACTACTAGGGAGCTCCAGGGAAGCTCTTTTCATACTGAGCTAATCAAAATAACCACATCTGACCACAGTTGCAAGTAAAATGGCTTTGCGTTCCATTTGAGAAGGTGATTAGGTACACCTGATTGAGTTTACAAGTCATTTTTAGGGGGGGGGTGATCCTTCCTCCAACTGGTGCCTCGTACACACGACCGGTTTTCCTGACATGCCAAACCTCTCAAGCCTGCCTTGTATACACACGTTCAGGCAAAAAATCACTCGACCAAAGCGCGGTGATGTACAACACGTACAACGGCACTATAAAGGGGAAGTTCCGTTCAAATGGCGCCACCCTTTTGGGCTACTTTTGCTAATCCTCGTGTTAGTAAAAGTTTGAGAGCCGATTCGCGATTTTCAGCCTCGTGCTTTTCAGTCCGTTACAGCGTGATGAATGTGCTATCTCCATTACGAACGCTAGTTTTACCAGAACGAGCGCTCCCATCTCATACTTGATTCTAAACATGCACGTTTTTTTCCCCTCGGAAAAGCATACACACTACCGTTTTCCGCGACGAGAAAACACAACGAGAAAAAAGAGAGCTGGTTTTAATTTTTTTTGTGGGCAGTTTTTTCGTTGAGAAAACTGCTAGGGAGCATACACTTGACCGGTTTTCACGACCAATATAAAAAATTGCAGTTTTCTCGTCGGGAAAACCGGTCGTGTGTACAAGGCATAAGTGATTCTGTTTTTGATTTTTTTTTTTTTTTTTTTCTGACATGTTGGTGTTAGATCTTTCACTTGAACGTTTATAAGCTTCACTGAGTAAATACAGCTGGATAAAACAAAAACTATGTCTGTCTTCAAGGAGGTGATTCTTTTCTATACCCACTGTAGTTTATCAAATTTTTAGAATGGGATTCATTTTGGGCTATATGTTTGTGCCTCCCCCTCCACTCCAGTGAGGAAAAAAAATTATGATACCTCTCTTCCTCTCTAATAGCACAAGAGATGGCAACATCAAAGGCTCTTCCCCCCCCCCCCCCCCTCTTCCATTTATTAAAGTCAGTTAGGAGGGATTTTGGATCTTGGCGGGTGGTGGTCACATACTTCTCTATTATTCCAGTGTCTTCTTGCAGATCCATATAATACAGGGAAAGAAAAACAGGCAAAAGGCTAAATACCTTGTTAAAACACATATTTGGGAGATTTCTTACCTGACAAAAATGTTTTCCTGTCCATCTAGTTCTGAGATATTACTCAGCTGCGTCACATAGTGTGACCAGCTTGCTGACCTGACATTTTTTGTCGGCAGTTAAAGTATATGTGAACCCTTACCTTTCAGTATAAATTAGAAATTTAGAAAGGCAAAACAATTGTGTATATAAATAAAAATAACATAATAAATACCTTGCTTTCTTTTTTTATAAGTGATCATAGAATCTCGGTTCACAGCTGCATAAGGGGCTTAAGCTGGATACACACTATACAATTTTCTGTAGATGTTTTCTTTCAGATTTACCAAAACCATATAATATGAGGTCAAACCTTAAAGCGGAGTTCCGCCGAAAATAAAATATTAAAGCGGTTGTAAAGTAAATTTTGGTACTTTTACCTACAGGTAAGTCTATATAATAAGGCTTACCTGTAGGTA
The DNA here is from genome assembly GCA_029206835.1 of Rana muscosa. Taxonomy (NCBI): domain Eukaryota; kingdom Metazoa; phylum Chordata; class Amphibia; order Anura; family Ranidae; genus Rana; species Rana muscosa. The sequence continues at coordinate 1,007,286,290 of CM055122.1, read as the reverse complement.
AAAAAAATATCTCCTAAACCTTTACGGTTTAGGAGCTATTCCCTTCGCAATGCGCCGCTGACAGCAGCGGCGCATGCGCACAGGGGATTCTCGGGCTAAAGGCTCGGCAGATGCCGGAACGAAGTCTCCCGCGCGCATGCGCGGGAGTGAGACATCGCGGCTCCAGCCACTCACAGCGCTGGATACCCGGAAGACACGCCGAGGCAACATGTCATCTCCCTCGGCGTGGACCAGGTGAGTTAACGATGCCTCGTTCTAAGGTAAGTATTTCATAATGAGCTAGTATGCGGTGCATACTAGCTCATTATGCCTTTCCCTTGCAGGTGACTAGGAAAAAAAAAAGTTTGTGACTTTACAACCACTTTAAAAGCCAGCAGCTACAGCAGCTGCTGACTTTTAATATTAGGACACTTACCTGTCCTGGAGTCCAGCGACGTCGGCAGCAGAAGACGAGCAACCGCTCGTCTCTCGGCTGCCCCCACCGCCATCATGGGTGAGGGAACCAGGAAATGAAGCCTTGCGGCTTCACAGCGAGTCTCGCTGCGCCGTTTTGACTGGTCCCTGTGTGTTCTGGGAGCCGAGTGTCTCCCAGAATACAACGGGTATTCTGCGGGAAGTGACAGATTTCCCGCAGAGAGGACTCCCTTAAGTGGGTGAAAATACCTGTCTTAGACTGGTATCTGCACCCCCCCTCCCCCCTGAAAGGTGTCAATTGTGACACCGGAGGGGGGGGAGGGTTAAGATGAGCGGAAGTTCCACTTTAGGGTGGAGCTCCGCTTTAAGAGTTTAAATTTGTATGCAATCAGACAGGCCTTTGAACTACATGGTTTTTGTAAATCTAAAGGAAAGCAGACAAAAGTTGTATATTGTATATGGAGAGAAGAGGGTGGAGAAACTGCAGGATACTGATCTTCACAGTGAATGGCTGTGAAGGAGGGAGGGTCAGCATAAGTTTTGGCCATTAGAGGACAGGCAAGTTTTGCTGCGAGCACAACCAGAAAACTGACCACACTGGGATTGATGTGCTCTTATGCCTTGCATGGTCAGTTTGAAATAGGAAAGCAGGATCACCAGGTATTTTACACAAAGGAAGCAATACTAAGAGAACAGGATACTTTTTTTTTTTTTAACACAAGTACATGGTACAGGAATATGAAATGTTGGGGTAACATGTTCTTTAAGCAATGCAGCTAGGTCACCTCCCTGCCTCCAGCCTGTTATTGGATAATGAGGGAGCAACAACAGGATAATGAACCCATCACTCTGCTCTCTCCTCTTGTCAGCATGTTTCTTGTCAGCACAAGTTAGTTCAGGACACTGCACTGTTCCTCCCTGTCCCAGACTGAGTGCTGCTGTACAAGAGGCTGATAAAGACCAATTCATGTATTTGTACTAGCTGCATTTAAAATACAATCAAATAGATTTGTAATAAATATATTATAATTTCTTCTAATAAATATATCATTACAATAATAGATTTTTATTTTATTTTATATCTGCTTGCAGTTAGGTTTTAGAAAATTGGTGAGCCCTGGATGGGCAGAGCTTCATGTTAAATTGGCCAAAGCATTTGTCAACATTTTTAGCAAATAAGTAGATCAGAAATAATTAACACGGCAACACAGAGGTTCCCACCCTAACATGCCATCAGATCATAACAGATCAGTTCTTAAAAATAAAACAGCTTTTGATACTGTATCTCCTATTTCTATTTAATATATATTTTTAAATAAGCTTAGAATTAAAGCGGGATTCCACCCGTGATTTTTTTATTTTTGTTTAAAGTCAGCAGCTACTAACACTGTGGCTGCTGACTTTTAATAAGGACACTTACCTGTCCTACTCGCCCGCGATGTCGGGCCCCCGACGGCGATCGCTCGATCACTGCAGGTTCTGGCTCCTCCATCCTGACTAAGGGAAACAGGCAGTGAAGCCTTACGGCTTCACTGCCTGTTTCCTACTGCTCATGCGAGACTCGCACGGCGCTTTGTGAATGGGTGGCTGCCTCCTGGGATTACACACAGTTCCCAGAAGGCAGCGCGCCCCATTCACAAAAAGAGGAAGCGGAATGAGGAACAACCGAGGCAAAGGAAGAGGCAGATTAGGGGACTTCCACATAGCAACGGGCATTTCGGGCGAGTATAAAAAAAATAATTATTAATTTTTTTTCATTTTTTGGGGGGAATTTTAGTGTTGAAAAGTTTTCTGGGTGGACCTCCGCTTTAATTCTGTAAAGATATACCGATTTATATTGTACTGAAGAGTAATTACACAATCTAATGAATGTCAAAGCTATAACCAATAATAGGGACATCCCCTGCACAGTGTACATAGTATCCTCATAGGACTGTAACTGATACAGGAGATATCTAATGTATCAATCAGATTTATCCCAAATCCCCCGCAGGGTGTTCTGGTACAGTAACAAAACCAATAAATCAGGAGATGGTAATTATGTTTTGACTAGGGCTTGAAATTGAATGACTGCAGGATGTTCTTTCTTTGTCACTGTACCATGGCTGGGGCTGGATACAGTTATATCACAAAAACTTCTGAAAATGTTTTCATAGATTGTGGCAAAAAAAAAAAAAAAGTTGGAATAGTTCACAGATATTGAAATCCTTCAATACATTCTGTATGATTCTGTAGATGGAATATTGTAAGATAGACTCATTATTTAAGCAGTAATCATCTTTTTAAATAAAAGATTCTTAGCATACTGTACCTGCTAAAATCTAAATACATAAAAAGCCTCCTTAAAAGATACATTCACACATTTTTTGAACCTTCAGTTTATTTCAGCTGAACACGTGGTATGTGTTTAATCTCATAGAGTTAATTTTTCTCTTTCCAGCAGCTGCAGAATGGGACTCCGTTCTCTGTGGTAAAGCAGCAGGTTCACTGCAGAGGCCTGATGCTGCCTACTGAGTCAGACCTATAGCTCTGCAATCAACAAAGTTCATGCTCCCATTGACTGGAGATTTCTGTATCTGACTCAGCAAGGGTAGTGTCTGACCTCTGCAAAGAGACCGCTGCTTCCCTACAGAGAGCAAGGTCCCCTCTCTGCAGCCTGCTGGCTGGGCATATGCTTTTCTACTCACCTGTTGTTTAGATGCACCGGAAATGTATTGTGCTAACTTAACCTGTCATATATGCGGTGGCTGGGCTTTAACGCAGAGCCGCTGCATGAATGCGTCCATGGGGAATGGCTTTTTTGTGCTGAGCGCACTCACTGAGTGTTCTCGGCAGAGTAAGTGAACTGTCATTGGCAGCTCTCGATGTGTACTTGCGATTGGGAGGTTCTGATCATGTGACCCTTGTGACAACCAATCACAGTGGTCACATGATTGGAAAGCTCGCCTCTGCCTCTCAGCATTTAGATCTTCTTAAAGTGGTTGTAACCCCCCCCCCCCCCCGAGACATTTTTACATATAGGTAAGCCTATAATAAGGCTTACCTAATATGTACTAAAAATATTTCCTAAATGTGCACCTTTTAGGAGATATTTACCTTGTAGTGCACAGATGAAGTCACCGGCGCATGCGCAGCCGTTTCTTCCCCAGCGTGTGCCATGACTGGCGGCTCCTGCGCGTATGCCACATAATGCATACTAGCCCATTATGCTTTTACTTTGCAGGGGAAAAAATAGGAAGTAAAACCCATCAGGGTTTACTTCCTCTTTAAAGGGCCAGGGGACGGCGAGGGGTTAAACTTAAAGTTCAGTTGCGCTTTAAAAAACCCTCCCTAGCCCCCATAACTTGTCTAAGCCAACCATCACCCTTGCCTTCTTTGATGGCAGACTCATGCATTGCTTGCATACCACCGGTTAAAAATCTAGTGGTGGGCTTCTACATTAACATCACATATATTAAAGAAGACATTGCTCCTGAAGTATGAGGACGTGCCATTCAGGTCTATGGGCAGTCTAGCAGTGGATTTTTTAGCGGTCTGTAAGTAAACAATGAGTAAGGCCATTGTCATTGTGTGAGCACCTGGAAGGGAATGGTCAGCTTAGGCTAGGTTAGGGGACTGGGAGGGTTTAGAGAATTAGTAAATTTGACTTTTAACCACTTTATCTCCAGAAGGAATTACATTGCTCAGCAGGAGACCAGAAATCTGACCTACCCAGTTTTATGTAAGATCCTTAAGAATCTTATGCAAGCTAGGATCTTTAAAGACTGGTGGTGCAGGCAGGTAAGTATTAAGGTAGTTGTAAAGGCTAAAGGGTTTTTTCACCCTAATGCATTCTTTTCATTAAAGTAAGAAAGCTTTTAGGTTCAGCTTTCCTCCTACGCCCCCCCCTAATTGCCTACCTGAGCCTGATCTTGGTCCAGCACTGTGCCAGAGAGGAGCGGAGCTCCTCTCTTTCCCTCCTCACTGGACTCAGTGAGAGCAGTGGGAGCCATTGGCTCAATAATTTCCAGTGCAGAGGGAGCAAGGGGCAGGGCCGAGCCACACTGTGCGTGTCAATAGATGCACAGGGTGCAGCTCAGGATCAAGCCTGCACGAGTACCCCCCTAGAAAGTGGCTTGCTAGGGGGGGTTACTCAAAGGCAGGAGGAGCCAGGAATGCCAGAAGGGGACCCCAAGAGGAGGATCAAGGCTGCTCTGTGCACAGACCAGGTAAGTATAACATGTTTGTTATAAAAGAAAAAAAAAAATCCTTTACAATCACTTTAATTATATTCCTTGAAGGCAAAGCTTTATTTATTTATTTTTTAAATAGCAACAGAGTGACATTAAAATGATACTGAACTCTAGTTTAAAAACAAAATTATTTTTAAGTATCTATTTATTCTTAAAGTGTTACTAAACCCACAACAGTAAATCATGCTTGTTATACTCACTGTAGAACCTAAGGGGTTAATCCTCCACATTGTGTAAAAAGGCTGTTTAATTCAGTCTTCTCTGATGCTCCCCTTCTTCCACAGTCCCCAAACAATCTGGTGATAGTAAAGAGCCTTGGGTGCACTCTGCACATGCTCAGTTTGGTGTGTATTCTTAGAAAGTTTTATCTTTCTGGGAGGGTGCATGTGATCAGCCCAGGGTCAATCAGCACTGTCCAGATAGAGGGTCAGGGTTCATGCAGCCTTATAGCACAGTCAGAGGAAAATGAAAACTCCTCCTACCATATTTCCCCCGAAAATAAGACTGGGTCTTATATTAATTTGGGCTACAAAAAACACACTAGGGCTTATTTTCAGGGGATGTCTTATTTATTTACGGTATGTACAATAAGCTCCATTTATTCAAATACAGTCATGTCACCTTCTTCTGGATTTTTTTTAATATCCTGATCCTTTAAAGTATGATCGATAGCACAGTGCTTTTGCTGTGTCATTTATCGCTCTCTATGTTCTACAAAACCTGGAATAAAACAATAAAAACATTTTTTTTTATGTTCCTGCGTCCCCTGTCTTCTCTCCCCATTTCCCCCGTCAGCTCAGGGGTCAGCATTATGACATTCTGTAATCCCAAAACCTTGATTAAAGTCCTTGTACAATTATGTAATTTATTCTGTTAAAAGATTATATAATGTGCAGTGTCTCCTTGTATAAATGCATTTATTTTTTTCCTGAAAAAAGTACGGTACATTACTTTAAAATAATAAAGCACGTATTTTTTTTAGTTTTTTTTTATCATTCCAAGTTTATTGAAGTCTTACTTGAATAACAGGTCATTTGCAGATGCAACTGCTTGTATGGCAATATTTTGGTACATCACACAGTACGTAAATCGGAAAACCTCAGTATAGTGAGAATCTAACTGTAACTGTTAACAAGATCATCATAGGGAATACATCTCATCAGACTGTCCTATTAAACTGTATTGTTGTACTACCACTCTCCACATATTCTTTTACTGTTTTTATTTTGTTGTTCAAAATAAAAATATTTTATTATAATTATTATTATTATTATTTTTATTATAATTTATTTAATTTTTATTATAATTTACTTGATATATTGTATTTGTGCACCTAAAAATCCCACTCTTTCCGTCTTTGTCCATAAACAAGATCATCATAGTCAGCTGATAACCCTACGCTCATCTATCTATACTGGTAGACCTTTGAGTTGTGTATTTATTGGGTTCCTATGGGAGCGGGACTATGATGTTTTAATATTCTATATGGGAACCGACAAGCATCCTATTTTGCTGTTATTAGCTACTAACAGAAGAGAAGAGAGGAAGAGAAAGTGAGAAATCAAAGCGCAGTAAAGGAGAAGAGTGGCATTAGTTATGTCTCTGTAATCATAGTTAGCCTTGGTAAAATCCATGAGACCAGGTAAAATGTCTATAGGGTTACTCGTAAATGTGTTTTCTAGGTATGTAGGGATGTCAAGCTGTCCTCATAGGCTCTTGAATATTTGAAGATCAGCCATTGTTGCCAAGTCTTGTGGAATCTATCAACCTTATCGTTTGCCTGAGTCAAGGTTTCCTCCATTTTATAGATGTCAGAAACCTTATGCAGCCATTCTGCAATGGAGGGAACCCGTTGGGAATTCCAGTGTAGAGGAATCAAGGACTTATGCCGTGTACACACGATCGGTTTTACCGATTAAAACAGTCCGATGGACTTTGCTCATCGGACAAACCGATCTTGTGTGGGCCCCAGCGGTCTTTTTTCCATCAGTGAGAAAAAATAGGGAAAAAAAACGATAGCAAATTCCGATCATCTGTGTGGAACTCCATCGGACAAAAAACCCACGCATGCTCAGAATCAAGTCGACGCATGCTCAGAAGCAGTGAACTTCATTTTTCTCGGCTTGTCGGAGTGTTTTATGTCACGGCGTTTGGGACGGTCATATTTTTGACTGGTGTGTAGGCAAGACTGATGGAAGTCAGCTTCATCGGATTTCCAATGGAAAAATCCATCAGATTAGAATCCATAGGAAATCCGATCGTGTGTACAGGGCTTTAGCCCCGTTTAGGAGGTGTCTTGATAGAGAGTGCTTGTATCTCTTTAATGAGACATTGGTGACGTGCAGTAAACAGCATGCTGCAGTCAAAGTGAGTTTAGTTTCAGTTGTTTGTTTGATCAGGGATTTGACTTTGTCCCAAAATGGTACGATTAGCGGACATGCCACCATATATGTGACAATGTGCCTTTCTAGTATAAATTTATTGTGAAAAAAACCTTATTGACAGCGCCACTGGGCACTCACGTAACCCAACGGCGCTCTTTTTCCCCGCTCTGAATACTGCAGAGGGAGGGACCGAGATCTCCGCTGACGACCACTGATGTCAGCCCGGCTCTGAGCACTGCAGAATGATGTCAGCCAGGAGGAGAGGGGAAGATCTCTGGCAGGTCACTGTAAATAAGGTATTTTCCACAATAAAGTTACACAAGGAAAAACACTACACATTCTATAATTTTTTTACAAAACAGATTACATGTTTTTACAAGGACTTTGACTAGGACTTATTTTTGGGGTAGGGCTTATTTTCTGGGAAACGGGGTACAAGCTTTAACCAGTGCTCTGCCGGACACTGATAGAAGTCATAAGACTGCTTTATTCTGCTGATAAGAAAAGGTTTTTAGCAGTTTATATTTACTAAAATAATTTCATTTCCATGCTCTGTGTACTGTGGGAGACCAGATATAGTGAATGCAGGGTCCTGGGTTTAGTAACACTTTAACACAAAAAGGTACCTTCTATTGCTCTCAGCCTCCTCTCGATCTTCTAATATCTTTATTTTTGCTGCTGTGATGCCAATTTCTGGTAAAGGGTGTCTACATCTGTTCTCCATAGTTCTACTCTCTGTTGCTCCTGAGATGAACTAGGAACTATGGACTATGGGATGTGTAGTGCGCATGTTCCCAACAAACAGAAGTGAGGGGGAAAAGGGGAAGGTTTAGGAACTCATGGAAGACATTACAAGGATGCAGAAAAACACAGTAGGGAATAATTTCATGAAAAATTGATTATAGGGCCATTAAATAATGGATGTGAATGGATTATTTTTATCGTTTAGTGTCATTTTAAGAGTATATGAACTATCCACATGCTGGAGAGACCACTGACTTTCATCCTAGCAGTCACAGGGATACCTGTCTATAGATAACATTATTAGCGTCATTAGTTAGTGTTAAAAGTAAAGGAAAAACTAAAATGTCAAAAGCAGATGTCTCTGTACCGCTAGGTTGAAGATAGGTGTCAATTGATCTGTTTTCACTGACATCATCATCCCTCTCTATTGCAGCAGCTGTTGCTGTTCATCCAGTAACCTCTTTACCAGGAAGAAATACACTGAAACAGTTCTCTTCCGCATGCTTCCAGGGTTTGGATTTGTAATAGGAATAACAAAGTACATGATGAAAAATTGCCCAAATTATTTAAAATAGTCCTAATATAATAGTAAGTAAGTTGGATTCTTATTTATCTACTAACAGTATGATGTACTTTATAGGTGATAAGGCAGGGAACAGAACTTCTAATAAGATTTTATCAAGTCACATATTTAAAAAATAATATTATTTAGGAAGAAAGATGCAAAATAAAATATGTTCAGCCAGCATACGGGTATTATCCACTTCAATACCGGGCATTTTCACCCCCTTCCTGCCCAGACCAATTTTTAGTTTTCAGCGCTGTCGCACTTTGAATGACAATTGCGTGGTCATGCAACACTATACCCAAATGAAATCTTTGTTTTTTTTCCCCCACAAATAGAGCTTTCGTTTGATAGTATTTGATCACCTCTGCGGTTTTTATTTTATGCGCTATAAACAAAAGAAGATCGACAATTTTGAAATAAAACACAATATTTTTTACTTTTTTATTTAATAAATATCAAATCTTTTTTTTTTTTAAACAATTTTTTTCCTCAGTTTAGGCCGATACCTATTCTTCTACATATTTTTGGTAAAAACAAATCGTAATAAGCATATATTGATTGGTTTGCGCAAAAGTTATAGTGTCTACAAAATAGGGGATCAATGTTTTTTTTTTTTTTAATAGTAATGGCGGCGATCTGCGATTTTTATTGTGATCGTGACATTGCGACGGACATATCGGACACTTTTGACACATTTTTGGGACCATTCACTTTTATACAGCGATTAGTGCTATAAAACTGCACTGATTACTGTGTAAATGTGACTGGCAAGGAAGGGGTTAACACTAGGGGGCGATCAAGGGGTTAAATATGTTCCCTAGGGAGTGATTCCAACTGTAGGGGGAGGGGACTCACAAGGGGAGGAGACAGATCTTTGTTCCTCTGTACTGGGAACACAGATCGATCTCCTCTCCTCTGACAGGACGTGGCTCTGTGTGTTTACACACACAGATCCACGGTCCTGCTGTGATCACGGGCAATCGTGGGTGCCCGGCGGACATCGCGGCCGCCGGGCACACGCACCGGGTCCCAAGTGATGCGCTACCTCGACGGCTGGGTAGCCCAGGACGTCATGTGACGTCCACCCAGGATGGGAGATCCCTCCTGTGGACGTCATATGTACATGGGCGGGATGGGAAGTGGTTAAGGGTGAAGTACATAAAATAGATTCAATATTAAAACTGTAGTACTCCAGGTAAGACTTCCCTCCTATGATTACAGATTGTTACAACTTGGCCTCCACTACATAATTTCGTGACCTCTGGAAGGTTTTACCCCCCTCATGACCAGACCATTTTTTGCTATTCAGCACTGTGCTTCTTTAACTGGCAATTGCATTGTCATTCAACACTGTACCCAAATTAAAATTTATACAATTTTTTCACACAAATAGAGATTTCTTTTGCTGGTTTTTAATCACCACTGTGTTTTTATTTTTTATTATATAGACAAAAAAGACCGAACCCATATTTTCTACTTTCTGTTATAAAACATATCCAATAAAATAAAATTTCTTCTTAAATTTAGGCCAAAATGTATCCTGTTACGTCTTTGGTAAAAACAAATTCCCAACATTTTTGGGGACACCAGTATAATTCTGACCATCTCCAGGATACTGATCCGACAGACACCATACTAGTAAGAGCGATAATCAGCGATTTATAGTGTGACTGTGATAGTGTGGTGCGCAATCAGGGACTGACGCTGACACTGGTTGGGAGGGACACTAACTGACTTTAATTGACTGGGTTTTCTAAAATATATTCCCTCCTCTGTTCCATTTACCTAGAACAAGAGGTACATTTGGACATATATAATAACTCAAATAGTGATGATTGAATTTGTGGTTCATAACTGTTTTATTTGGCATGTCTCCAGCCAGTATACAGCTTGTGATTCAAAGATTTGAGCAAATACATAGATTGTATAATTCCACCACAGATTCGATGCATCTACACACAGATACAGTATATTTAAACAAATACAAAATTTAATTCACTGCTTAGTCAATTCTGATTGCCAAATTTATTTGTTTATTGCTAATCATGATTAGACAGCATTATCATTATCCTCTACCCCAACCAGTAAGAAGGGTGTACCACTTCAAGCGGAGTTCCACCGACTTTTTAGAGGTGGTCTTAAACGAAAGACCACCTCTCCACCCCTCATTTTTGGATATTAAAACATTTTTTTTTCCATCTGTCGTACCTTTTTATTAAGTACATAGTGTACTTCCGATCCATCCGGTCCACGACGCAGGACGTCATATCCTTTTTGTGTCCCAGAAGACAACTGGCCATTCACAAAGCGTCAGGTGACTTGCGCATGCACAGTATTAAAACGTGCAATGAAGCCGCAAGGCTCCACTGCCCATTTCCCTTAGTTAAAATGGCGGCGCTTGCACCCGATCCGGTAGACAGATCGGCCTCGGGGGGCCAAATCACGGGCTCTCTGGACAGGTAAGTGTCCTTATTAAAAGTCAGCAACTACAGTGTTTGTAGCTGCTGACTTTAAAAAAAAAAAAAAATTGCAGGTGGAACACCGGTTTAAGTCGCTCATCTCTGGCTTATTAACAGAGGTATATGTTGAGTAGAGAGAGTCTTTATACTACTTTTATCCCTTCATGGTATTTCTGACTGGCTAAACATGGATTGGGATGGAGGAGTGATAGTTTTATTAGGCATTCATGTGTGGGGGTGACACTACTAAGGCGCTGTGCAAACTGTTGGCGCTATATAAATCCTGTACAATAATACTGCACAACATGTTTGAATATTGTTGTTCTACATATGTTGGTTCCTTGTTGTTATACTATTCCCCATATTTCCTAATATAAATAGATATTTGAAAATGATAAATAGACCACAATACTCTGCAAGGTGCTGATATTAGCTGTGAATAAAATAAACCTGTTAGACCACTTTCACACTGAGGCGCTTTCACGCAAAAAAAAACGCCTGAAAACGTATTTCCATTAAAATCAATGAATCCTTTCACACTGGGGCAGTGCGCTGAAAAAACGCCCCTCTCCATTGAAATGAATTGAAAGCGATTGAAAAGCGCTTCAAAAGCGCTCAGTGTTTTACAGATGTAGGAGGTTGAGACTATTTGTTTGCCAAAGGCCTCATGCATACTGGCTGTTTTTGCTATCTCTCCTGGACAATTTCCTCCTGGCACCAGTGTTTTAGCAGAAAAAACACTTGACGCTTGTAAACACGTGTAATATGTTTAGGCCATACACTATGCAAATTTCCTGCAACCACGGGTTCCCCCATCAAAACAGACAGTGCTGACAAGGAAATCAGCGACTGTCTTCTCCCGAAAGGGGGGGGGGGTAGCTGCCCCCGCCAGGAGAAGACAATGATTATCGCTAGTGACTATAGCAGCCGCTAGCGATAATCGTAAGAGAATCCGGCAGGCTGGTTGTACCCAAATTGATCAATCGTTTAACTTGGTACCTTCAGCCTGCCCATTAACGGTCGGAATCTCGGCCGGTTTCTGCTGAACTGGCCGAGATTCGAACTATGTTTTTGCCAGTCTTAGACTGGATTCACACCTATGCATTTTTAGTGCTTTTTGCATTTTGCAGAGTTGTACTACAGCCCATTTAACATGGTTTCCTATGGAACACGTTCTCTAGTGCAAATCTGCAAAATGCAAAAAGCACTAAAAATGCATAGGATAGGTCTGAATCCAGCCTTAGGCAGATTTGGGCGTGTTTAGGTGTGTTTAGGTGTGTCAAGCACTTGGGTGGTAATTCATTTCATTGGCCAGAATAATATCTTAGTATGGCCATTGAAATAATTCACCGCTAAAGCAGTTAGAAAACAAAAACCGCCAAACGCCCCTCGGAGCAGTATCAAAACCGTCCAGTGTGCATGAGGCCTAGAAATGCAGCAGGGTCCTCTGTGAGGAGGAAAAGCAAAAATTTTTATTTTTCGCTTTGCTAAAGGAGTAATCTATAATAAGAAAAAAAATGCAGCAGGTACTTTAGTGAAAAAGATTGTCAAAATCATGAAAACATCTAAAAATATTATCTTCTAAATGCATATGCAATTTACGTCTTTGAGTTTGAGTTGAACTCCTACCCCCTTGTGAGTCCTGCTATTGGAGGGCACTGCTTATGTTTGAAGCTTGGTAGGCAGGAGTTTGGATCCAAGCCCAAACTTTACAAGATGAATGAGATTTGTTAAAAATTGTAGCTGATATAAATCTGGTTGCTTTAACATAAATAGAGGTACACGTCAGGGTTGTCCACTCTCCCCACTTTTATTTGCCCTACTTATTGAACCCCTAGCTCAGGCTATACGATCTGACCCTTCAATCAAAGGGATAGACTTAGCTGGTCATCAGCACAAATTATGTTTGTTTGCTGACGATATACTGATATTTATGTCTTCCCCTCATATTTCTGCTCCCAACCTTATAAGTAAGCTAGATCATTTTGCACAGATATCTGGACTAATTATCAACTCTCAAAAATCTACAGCCTTAAATATCTCCTTACCTCCCCATACTTTACAACAAGCACAATCTTCCCTCCCATTCTCCTGGTCTACATCGCACCTGACCTACCTAGGAATTACTCTTACTCCCAATTTAACTGAATTCTTCTCAGCTAACTTTCCGCCATTACTAAAGCAAATTACCAATCTCCTTAAACAATGGTCTTCTTTACCAATCTCATGGATTGGTAAAATAAACGTAATAAAGATGACTATTTTACCCAAGATACTATATCTATTTCGGGTTTTGCCCATTCCAGTTCCAGCATACTTTCTTAGAAATCTTCAACGCAAAACACTAGCGTTCATCTGGGGCTCTTTAAAACATTGTTTATCTAAACACACACTCTACCTTCCCAAACTTAAAGGTGGACTAGGATTCCCCAATTTCGCCTCTTACTACCATGCAGCTCAAATAGCATGCATCCCCAAATATCACGCAAAATACGAAACCCCACTCTGGGTTGCAATTGACTGTGATCCATTTTCTATAACAAATTTAATTTGGTCCAAACCCTCGGATCATAAAAATATAAAAAATAAGATTACCAAACACACAGTTACTATCTGGGATAAATTTAAACTTATCAAAGGACTACAATCTCCTCATGTTCCCCTTCTATCATTTATTAGAAACCCACTATTCTACCCAGCCTGCACATTCCCTAATTCATTTAAAAAATGGATCTCCTCTGACATAACGCAACTCTGTGATTTATCGACATCTACCTCACTTATAACATTTCCTGAACTATGTGATAGGCATCAACTCCCCCAATCAGAACTTTTCCGATATCTGCAGATCATAAATTTTTTCATGCCATATATACAAAATATGAGTAAGCTCAACGAACTCACACAATTTGAACGTATATGTAAACGCGAACCTCACTCTAAGGGTCTCATATCAATAATATATAAACACCTTATTACTTTGCCTACTGCAGACCCACCATCATACGTGGCAAAATGGGAGAGAGACCTTGGACTTCAGTTGGAACCATCCGATTGGGATAAAATTTGGACCACAACAAAATCATCTTCACAAAATATAATAGCTCTAGAGACAAATTATAAAGTACTTTTGCGCTGATACTTGATTCCTGTCAGAATCGCGAAATATATTCCGCAATACTCCCCACTCTGCTTCCGTGGCTGTGGTGAACTAGGATCACACATACACATATTTTGGGATTGTCCCGTTACAAAATGTTTTTGGAAAGAGGTTTTTCTTATCCTCTCTACCTTATTCAAAAAAACAATCAAACCTGACCCTTCAATTGCACTACTAAATCTAAAACCGACTTCTATTTCCCACACTCAATTCAAACTCCTTCTACAAATCACTACTGCAGCAAAGCAGACAATCGCCAAAGCGTGGAAAACCCTAACATTAATGATCTCAGAAACCAAAACCAGAATAAACCAAGCCATGACCCACTCAAAAACGGAAGCCATTACCAATGATAATATTGGAAAATTTGAAAAAATCTGGAATCCTTGGGTGACTAATTTTTTCCCTCCCAACTTTGACATCACATTAATAAGACCTTGGTAATATAACTACTAATAGATATTTAATATACTAATATTATCAGACCAACATTATAAGATACCCCGGGGACCTTTTCGACCTTTTCTATCTTTTCTACCTACTATCTTTATTTTTTTTTCTCTTCTTCTTACCCTTCCCTCTCTTCTATCTTCGCTCTTTAGCTCTTTTTTTGTTGTTTTTTCTTTCTTAGCATATATTGTTATTATATGCAAAAATGGTAGCAACATTTTTTTTTATTTTTTTTTTTATGTTTTTTATTTATTAGTATATTTCAGCTTTAGAGCTCCTTTTGAAACAATACAAACCTTATATATTACAATAACATTATATGAGGTCTAGAAATTATGACCATTCATTTTTTCTTTATAAATCCTTATATTACCTTACATGTTATATATTATTACTAAATCTGGTTTGTAATTACTAAATTCAACACTAAGCATATATTTTAGCAAGTCTCCAGATAATGGTCAACATATGTTAAAACTTAAATTACTGTTTTTTTTTCTCCTCTTCTGTTGTTGTTGCCTTCAAAAATCACTGGAGCTTGACATAAATATCTAATTTGTGTTCTCCTTAACTGCTACTATTTATAGTGACTATGTTTATTGACAATATATGCTTGTAATTTTGAAAATTTAATAAACAAATTTGACAAGAAAAATTGTAACTGTCAGTGTCTTTGGATAAACATTACTTAGGCCTCATGCCCACGGATGTTTTTACAGCCGCGTTTTTTACAGCTTAAAAACGCCTGTCCATGTTATTGTATACATTTTTTGACCTTTTTTTTTTCGAAAAAAAACCCCCAAAAAAAACCGTCGTAGCTCAAAAACGCAATTGCTGCGTTTTTGCACATTTTCTAGCGTTTTTTAACGCTTCACGGTTTTATATGCCTAACGCCGACACCAAGGAACGCACTGGTCCTGGGTTTTTTTTACAGCTTAAAAACGCCTATGCTATTTGCAGCTCAAAAATGCCTAGGTGGGCATGAAGCTATAGACTAACATGGACAGGCGTTTTTAAGCTGTAAAAAGCGCTCAAAAACGCAGCTGTAAAAACGTCCGTGGGCATGAGGCCTTATGGTTAAATATGCAGTGTCAGTAAGATCATCTTTTGCATTTTTTCATCCTACACTTAAAGGGGTTGTAAAGGTTCATGTTTTTTCACCTTAATGCATCCTATGCATTAAGGTGAAAAAACATCTGATGTTTTCCGGCCCCCCGGCCCCGAGGTTTACTTACCTGAGCCCTCGTAAGTCCTGCGTCGAGAACGCGCTTGATCTCGGCCCAGTCTTCTCGGCTCTTCATTTGATAGATTGATAGCAGCGCAGCCATTGGCTTGCGCTGCTGTCAATCAACTCCAATGACGCGACGGCCGGGGGGGTGGGGCTGAGTCCTGTAGTTGGTGGCAATGGACGCCAAATACAGGACTCGGGAGTGCGCCCGCAAGGTAACCCCCTTGGGAGAGCGCTTCCCAGGGGGGTTACCAGAAGCGGGGAGGAGCCAAGACACCCGCCGAGGGACCCCACAAGACGAGGATTGGGGTCACTCTGTGCAAAACGAGCTGCACAGTGGAGGTAAATATGACCTGTTTGTTATTTAAAAAAAAAAAAATGTAAGTTTTACAACCACTTTCATTTGAATTGCCCAGATTTATGCCAGTTTATTTTGTCTACTAATTAATCTTCTTTTACATGCATTTATGATATGTATGAATAATGTTTCACACAGCAAAATACAAGTGACCTTCAGAAAAAGTTTGTAAACCTCTAAGATCTTTGCTTACGAAGGTCTCTATTTTGGGCCGCTCTGTGTGGTCCACATGCCAGTTCCCAATGCTTTCTGGGTATTACAGGAGGGTATCCTTATGTTAAGTGTGAAAATCTCAGGCCATGGTCTGCCAGTTTAGAACTTTCACTATAGTGTCACCAACAGATTGGGCTTATAACATGACCTCAGAGTCCAGAATAAACGAGAGAATCGATTGTAGCAGAACTGCCCTTGTATTTCTATTCTACCAGAGGGTAGTGCTTTGTTGATTTCTTTGAGCTTTCATAGTCAGTCTATATTGTCACTACTTGTATGAGTATATAAGTGGCTCTGAGGAGATAGCAGCCTGTGTCTGTCCCTCTCCCTCCCTATGCTGCTATATTTATCATGACATGTGTCCATAAATGGCTTGGACTGGGGCTCTGACATTCCAGTGACACCAGGCATCATTTTTGCACTGGACTCCTATGTCCAGTTCCTAGTACTGGTCTCTTCAAACTCTTTGCTGGATTCTGGATTTTTTCCTTTTTCTGAACCCCTGACTAAGTTGCTGCACTGAGGTAAGCGTGTTCTTTAAAAATGTGACCCCCCTCTTGTGTTACATGCCTGGATTAAAACCTCTAATGGCTGGGGGATCTAATATTAACACACTGACTTAGCCATGGTTGATGATGTGAACCATTTGTGGGAAACGTTAACAAACAAAGCTGAAATTTCAATTAGGATAACAGGAATTTATTTTGGCTAGAACTAACCTGTACTAAATATTCCTATAAATTAAAAATACGTGCATTTAGACTAACACCATGATTGCTTTCCACAGAGCTCTCAATTATTCTCATCTCCACTTTGTAATGTAAATTAAGGTCTGGCGGCATTAGTAATATGTTCATAGAAGATGCTTTAACCAAATGGGTTTTCACCGTAGGTAATGAAAGTCAAAAACAAATAAAAGCAATTGAGTATTGCAGTAATAATTGGTTTTAACATGTACATATAAAGTAAAACCTTGGTTTGAGAGCGCTTTGCAAGACAAGCAACATTTTTTAATAAATTTTGACTTGATATACAAGCAATGTCTTGATATACAAGTAGCGTCATGTCACAACTGAGTATAAAAGAGAAGAGAGGCGCCTCTAAGTGTAGTAATATGGTTACATTTAATGAAGGTAAAACATTTATTGCTAAACTTAGAAACGCATCTCTTCTCTTTTATACTCTGTAACTCCTGCTGGATTTTGCTTCTAATCCCCTTGTGGAGGCTTCCATTTGTGGATGAACAGTTTATGATTACACAACCTGGTCACATTGCTATAATCTTTTTATATGGACTGTAAACTGATGGGTCTATGAATAAATGTTTGTGGAACGAATCATCTGAGTTTACATTATTCCTTATGGGGAAATTTGCTTTGATATACAAGTGCTTTGCGTTACAAGCATGTTTCTGGAACAAATTATGCTCTCAATCCAAGGTTTTACTGTATAACCTTTTGTAACCTTTTATCTTAGGTGCTAATTTTAAAACTGGAGCAAAAAAAAAAAAAGAGCAGAACTGGAGTTGTTGTCAATAGCAGCTAATCAGTTTTCACATTTTACAGAAAAGAAAAAAAAAAAACTTGATCACTACAGGCAGCAACACTATTTTAGTGGTCAGTTTCCCTTTTTTTCAGTTTGACGAATCAGCTTTTTAGTGGGCGAAGTGCTGTAAACTACGTCAGCTACTCTGGCCTGGATATATCAAACTACTGCAAACTTTGTATGAATAGAACTACAATGTGATTTCGACATATATATATATAAAGATTTCTTTATAAAGAGGTGTAATTATTAAAATAGCACAAAGTGTTCAGTACGAAGTGCTGTATCTGCTGCAACCAATCAGAATTAATTTTTTACTGCTCTGAGTTTAGTAAAGATAATTGTGATTGGTTGCCAAGGGTTGCCGCACTTTCAACTCTCTGTCATTCTTACCTTTATGTGGGGAGGAAGTGCCGACTGCCCACTGTACATTTACTGTGGGTGATCTTTGCCTGTATTAGCCCTAAAAAATCACTGTAGTGCCAATTTATAACCAGTACAACTAGGGAAATATTAAATGGACTTTTTCTATACCGTGGTCCAATTGAAGATTGAATTGTTGTGTCAAATAAGTTGTGTCAAATTCTCAAATTTATAACCAGCACATTAAGGAAACTATTAGGCAGACTTTTTTCATAAGAAGTTTTAAATGAACACTGCGTTTCAGGTGAAATATGAATTTTTGATTCTCAGATGTGTAGCGGGTATTTGAATTTAGGGGAAGCATCTGGGTGGTAGTGTAACCCAGATGCACTGATTGCTAGGGAATCCGAGACCCTTTTGTGGTTCTTGGAGGACTCTGGTGGTGTGAGGTTCCCTGCGGCCTGCAGGTGGCATTGTCGCCCTGGCCGGAGTTGAACTCACGCCGCAAGACTGCTTCCTTTTTGTCCTTTCCTGGCGCTGGTACAGAGGGGCGGGGAACCCACTGTGACGCAAAGGGAGAGGGGATAAAGAGGGCGGACGCCCTTACCACGGGGTTCAGAGTTCAGAGTCGGAGGACGCGGCCGCACCCAGGCACCTTCAGCTTGGGTGCTGGCGTTCCGGAGTTCCGGGCCCAGGTGCCCTTGACCTGGCCGGAGCGAGAGATGGAGTCCATCTCAGGCACCTTTAGCCTGGGGTAAGGTACTATTGCGGATGCCTGGGGCTCAGTATCTTCGACTGTGTTCGGCGAGGGTGGAAGAATCCGAGGGGGCCCTAACTCCTTGGGTGCCCGTATCTGAGGTCGAGGAGACTGGTGAGCGGAACTTCTCTGGAGAGTCCGGCGCAGCATTTGCTGGTGACAGAGAGGCCTCTGGTGACTCCCTTGGACGGATATCCTTCCCCTGACAGGGGCTGTGCTAGCGAAGGTAATTCATGTTCTACCTCATATAGTCAGTGGCAGTGACTATTCGCCACTGGTGACACCACAGTGGTTAGCGATACTTTAAAGGATTGTGCCTCGACCTACTCCCATTAATACTGAACTGTTGCAAAGGTCCCAACTTGACTGTGCTGTATGTTTATTCGCTGAGAAGAATAAAACTGTGTTGGACCTATTCAGTGTGTGGAACTCTGGTTACTAGGAGCAAAGGGGAGTGGATCCGAGGAAAGGATTTGACCCTAGGACACCTACACAAAGCCCGATCTTTCTGGCCTTCACCTCTTCACTACGGAGGACATGGGCCGTGGTGTATCTCATCCCTCCCCCCCGGTACTGACACCCCTAGACAGAGACAGACAAGCCGAGAATAAGAAGGGGTGAGAGGGGTGAGGTCGCTACAGATGCAAGAGAGGAAACCCCTCTGTACTGTAAAATAGAAGGATTATAATCAGTGGCCAAACCCACTGGAGCTTGTTTTTTACAAGACATGTTGACATGAATTATTGCATTTTTAAATAGACAAGTTAACGGGTGCTGATTTACTAAAGGGAAATAGGCTGTTCACTTTTCAAGGGATGTTGCACATTCTAGGGGAATCTGCCCCAGAGCTTAAAGAGGAAGTAAACCCTGATGGGTTTTACTTCCTCTTTATTCCCCTGCAAAGTAAAAGCATAATGGGCTAGTATGCATCGCATACTAGCCCATTATGTGGCACTTACCTGCAAATGAAGCCCGCGATTTCCTTGATGTCCCCGCTGGTGGAAGCATCTATCTTCGCCCTTCTTCCTTCCGAGGCCGCGGACTCCAGCTCTGTGACTGGCCATAGCCGCTTGACGTCACTCCCGCGCAAGCGCGCGGGAGCAGCCAGTCACGGCACACGCTGGGGAAGAAACATCACGGAGGGCCGTTTCTTCACTGCGCATGTGCCAATGACATCATCAGCGCTCTACAAGGCAAATATCTCCTAAACGGCGCATGTTTAGGAGATATTTTGAGTACACATAGGTAAGCCTTATTATAGGCTTACCTATATGTAAAAATAGGTCAGGGGGGGTTACAACCACTTTATTGGATGAGGTGAAGCTCTGTTGACTTCCATTATCCAATAACGTGCAAGCAAAAAAAAATGTTTTCCTGCATGTGATTGGGTATTCTTTGCAAAGTAAAATGTCACCACATTGATTAAGCTCTGGGGCAAATTCCCTTGCAAAGTGTAATTTCCATTGAAAAGTGAACAGCTTTTTTGCCTTTAGTAAATCAATTTCAAAGGAAAAGTCCTCTGTGCTGTATTTTTTGTGTGTGTTTTTTGTATGTTTTGCCATTCAAGCCAATGAAAAGAAATACACAATGCGACATAATGCAACACAATGCAACGTAATAACACATACATTTCTAGTGTGAGCCCAGCTTTAAGCAGTTAAGCCAGTCTAGGTCTAAGTTAAAGCAGGTATCAGAAACATTCTTATTTCTAATCTCCTTTATCATTGGAAAAGTTTCTTTGTCATTTTACATTTGTCTTGGCCATTGATATAATGTTGGTCAAGATTAGGGTTCTATGGCTATGGCTTTTGAACCTAAATTGAAGTAACCAGAGCAGTAGAAGGGTTGCCTAAACTTTCTACCTGATGGTTGTCTGTTCTAAAGGCTTTGTGTTTGGACTCTTTCCACAAATAAGACCCCAATTGTAATTTAAAGTCATCTGATTGCCTGGGAAACATTGTTTCTGTGATACACAGGAAGTGCTTAAAAGTTTTCTGTTTGAAAGCTTAATGCTTCAGTGCTTTATTAGATTTGAAGGTGTGGTACCATAATTTAACCCTTTCATGACTAAGCCTATTTCTGACATTTGTTGCTTGCAAGTTAAAATCCGTATTTTTTGCTAGAAAATTACTTACCGTGTTTCCCCGAAAATAAGATTAATATATAAATTTTGGTCACAAAAAACACACTAGGGCTTATTTTCAGGGTAGGGCTTATTTATTTACAGGGATCAAAATACCATACTGTATTTATACCGTATACGCATAAAGTGCGCAAAAGGTCTCAAGTCTGTCTGGCTGGTTGTTGCTTTAAAAAAAGAATCTTGTTCCTTTAAAGCATGATAGACAACACAGTGTTTGCGCTGTGTCATTTATCCCTCTCTATTTTCAAAAAAAACTGTTAAAATCGAAATTCTAATTCTGTGTCCTCTGTCTTCCTTTAAAAAACTAAACAGTAACTACAGCCCAATTTTTTTGTATAATGTGAAAGATGATGTTACGCAGAGTAAATAGATGCCCAACATGTCATGCTTTGAAATTGCGCACAATCGTGGAATGGCGACACACTACGGTACCTAAATATCTCCATAGGCGGCGTTTTAAAATAAAATAATGGTTACCAGGTTAGAGTTACAGAGGAGGATTAGTGCTAGAATTATTGATCTCTCTCTGACGATCGTGGCGATAACTCACATGTGTGATTTGAACTCCGTTTACATATGCGGGTGTGACTAACGTGTGTGTTTTCTTTGCTTCTTTGTCACTTAAAAAAAAAAAAAATGTGATCACTTTTAGGCCCCTTTCACACTGGGGCGGGCAGGAGCGGTGGCGGTATAGCAGCGCGATTTGCAGCGCTGCTATACCGTCGTTCTTACCGCGGTATGCGGTCGCTAGGGGGGTGAATTTAACCCCCGCTAGCGGCCGAAAAGGGGTTAATACCGCCCGCAAACCGCGGCTATTGCTGCGGTTTGCGGGCGGTATTACCGCGGTGTCCCATTGATTTCAATGGGCACCCGCGGTAAAGGAGCGGTGAACACACCGCTCCTTTACCGCTGTAAAGAAGTGGCTAGCAGGACTTTTGGAGCGGTCCTGCTAGCGCACCGCTTCAGTGTGAAAGCCTTCGGGCTTTCACATTGAAGGCTACAGGGCAGGAATTTTTCATGCGGTATAATAGCGCTATTATTAGCGCTAAACCGCATGAAAAACGCCCCAGTGTGAAAGGGGCCTTATTGCTGTCACAAGGAATGGTGGTGACAGGTACTCTTTACTCTAAAAGACCCCCAATCCCTCCTTTGAGCTTCAAAGTATTAAGATCGGCAAAACCAGCGATTCTGAATACTATCTTTTTTTTTTAAAACTGCGCCATTGGCAGCCGAGTAAACTGGAAGTGACTTTGTGACGTCGCTTCCGTGTTTACAGAAAAAAGACTGGAATAAAGCTGTTTCCGGCTTCCTTCCAGTCTTACTCTAGCCGGCGGAAGTGCCAGATCATGTCTCGGGTCTCCCGGTGGGACGGGAGGCCCCGGAAGAGCGTCAGAAGGCAGCGGGAGGGGGGATGTCCCCTCTCACTCCTCCGGTATAACAACCGAGCGGCTTTTAGCCGCATCGGTTGTTATCCTTGAAGAGCCGACCGCCTGCTCTAAAAAACGGTACCGCTCGCTCTAAAAAACGGCAGCTGCAGGCATCATCCCGGTATAACCCCTTAAAGCCGAGGCCACATATATGCGTACGCTCGGCGGGAAGGAGATATAGACACAATTCTGAGAAAACTAACCAGAATTATTTATTTTTTTATTTCTTTGTTAAAATGCCCATAGACATGAGATAATCAATTCATCCAATTACAATAGGACTAGGAGATGTCCATACTTCTATAGACCATCAATAGTCTACGGAGCCCCCACCCCGCTCAAAGGCAATCTGAGGGTTGAAAACAGTTGTCCAGGAAGGATTATCCTGACTAATTGCTATTATTCCTCTAAAGCAGGGGTAGGCAACCTGGGGCCCTCCAGCTGTTGTAGAACTACAAGTCCCACCATGCCTCTGGGAGTAATTGTAACCGCCAGCCCTGCAATGCCTCATGGGAAATGTAGTTCCCCAACAGCTGGAGGACCCCTGCTCTAAAGTAATGCTAATAGGAACATCCATGTTTATGCCATCATCATCATTCTAAGATGGATTTTATCAACACCATTGGTGGTAGGTTGCTTTGATCTAGTCAACCTGCAACAAAATTGCTGGTGTTTGGTCAGTATGAAGAACTGTTCCATTAACAGACAACTTTCCCTTTGAGAGCCAGCAGCCGACTCTTTACTCTGACTTAGGCTGTCAGTGACAGACAGAATTTTAAGTCCCTACTGGCCAGAGTCTCTAATGCTCAGAAACCTATCAGAGTGGTTCTCGATAATGCGATTACTATGTCATCCTTGACACAGTTATCACATATAGGCTAGACATTTCGTTGATAAAAAGGATAGCCTTTTGTCTGTAGGTGATGCCATCGATTTAATAGTGTAGCTGTATAACCAAGAAATATAGCTGAATTATTCAAATATTATTACATTAATTAAAAAATCTGAAAAAAACTCCCTTTTTTAAATTTTTGTTGTATTTGTCAGCCTATGTGTAAAGGTCCTTTCACACGGGACGGATCCGTGATGATCTGCCCCGTGAACATCCGCTTGCTCAGCGGGGATCGCTCCGTTGATGCCCGCTGAGCCGGCGGATGACAGGGCGGTCCCCGCACACTGTGCAGGGACCGCCCTGTCAGATCTCCGCTCTCCCCTATGGGGGGATCGGATGAACACGGACCGTCTGTCCACGTTCATCCGATCCGCTCTGCAGACGGATAGAAAAATAGGATTTTCCTCCGTCTGCAGAATCGGACCATAGCGGGGACAGATGATATCGGGTGTCAGCGGATGTTCATCCGCTGACACCCGCTATCCCATAGGGATGCATGTATGTCCGTATTTCATCCGAAAACAGATGGATGAAATACGGACATACTGTCCGCACGTGTGAAAGGGGCCTTAAACAGAGCAGAGAATTTTTTAATAAAACAGTATAACAAATAATAGTTGTAAACAAAATATGTGACGTTTGAATCCTACTGCAACCTCCACCACCCCTAATGCTGACATGTACATATTGTACACACTTTTATCCTGTGAGCATATGCCATACCACCCTTCCTTTTTAGTTTTCTGTGAATGTTTGCATTTATTAATTTAGGGGCAGCACTTTCTGTTCTTCCCCTTCAGCCAGGACAGTTCTATGCTCTTCTTAATACCTGAGTCAGCCTAAAGCCTGGTACACACCACTAGGTTTTTTTTTATTCAACCCTCTGGGTTGAACGAAAGAAAACTGTCAGCTCTTAAGGAGCCGCTGTGATAACTATCTGACATCCCCCCTGCTGAGCTATTGTGTTCTGACGGGTGACTGCCCCCCCGCCAGAACACTCCAGTCAGCGCTTTCAGCTATTGGCGGAGAGCACTAATCGGAAGCCGATCAGCAGTGCTTATTCAGTCATGCCCCTTCGACAGAAGAGGCAGAATAGCCGGGTTCTGTCGGACCACCTGCAGTATACATGGGCCAAATGTCAGTTGTTTTTTTATTGAACCGTCCGATGCCACCCGACATTCTCACCTGTGTTTGGGATATCTTAAAAACTATGACTTAACTGTGCCAGTGGTTCTAAAAAACCTGACAGCCCTGCCTCCCTGCTATTCATGGAGGTCTCCAGTTGCATATGTCTGAAAACTGTTGTATACAGTTGCTGCAGCTGGGCTTTATGTAGGAAGATTAATGGCAATGAGGACAAACCCGTGGGAAGAATGGTAGCCTCAGTACAGGGTACACAAAATGTACTTGGCCTGTGACCAGGGCCGCTGATAGGCCAGTACAACTGGCCCTGTTGTACCGGGCCCGGCCAGCAGGGGGGCCCGGCAACCTGATCAGATAAATAATTAAATGAAAAAAAAAAATCCTTCATCCATGTCCCTTAACATCTATCGGACACCTGCCCACCCACCCCCCTCCCCCGTTTAGATTTTAAGTTGTTTTTTTTTGTTTCTGATCGCTAATTGCAGTATTAGGTGGTGGCAGGGAAAGGACTATTTTGTGTATTTCGGGCGCCGAAGAATACCTCTTCCGCGTCCGCTCCTCGTGCTGGCTCAAGTCCCGGCCAGCACGTCGTCTGTGTAGTGCCGTCCTCCTGGCGCGGCGGAGTGATTCCTTCCTGTCTCTGAGTCTCTCCGCGTGAGAAGTAGCAGTAAAGCGACTCAGGCGAGCAGCGGCAGCAGAGGATATCGGCAGAGGCATCCCATCTAACTGACCCTCAAGTTCAGGCAGCAGCAGCCATCAGGGAAGAAGTGACTCCTTGGGCCCAGACAGCTAAAAATTACACAGGTGTGTGCTTGGGGGGCTACATGATCTCCTACTATTACTGCAGCAGCAGCATGTATACATTATGGCATGATTGGCATCGGCGGCATCGGCATGGGTGGCTCTGTCTGCCCATAACGCATGTTCTGCCTGCAGAGACAGTGCCACCCATGCCATGCCGCCAATGCCGTGATGTGCTGCAGACAGTGCCACCCATGACGCTAATGCCATAACGCATGTGCTGCCTGCAGAGACAGCGCCTAGCCATGCGGCATGGGTGGCAGTGTCTGCAGCACAATATGGCATTGGCGGCATGGGTAGCACTGTCATCAGGTAGCACATGCGTTATGGCATTAGCGTCATGGATGGCACTGTCTGCAGCACATTACGGCATGGGTGGCACTGTCTGCAGCACAATATGGCATTGGCGGCACTGTCTGCAGGACAATATAGCATTGGCGGCATGGGTGGCACTGTCTGCAGCACAATATGGCATTGGCAGCATGGGTGGCACTGTCTGCAGGTAGCACATGCGTTATGGGCCACAACGCATGTGCTGCCTGCAGAGACAGTGCCACCCATGCCGCCAATGCTGTAATGTGCTGCAGACAGTGCCACCCATGATGCTAATGCCATAAAGCATATTCTGCCTGCAGAGGCAGTGCCACCCATGCTGCCAATTGCATTATGCCATTGGCGGCATGGGTGGCACTGTCTGCAGCACAATATGGCATTGGCGGCATGGGTGGCACTGTCAGCAGGTAGCACATGCGTTATGGCATTGGGTCATGGGTGGCACTGTCTGCAGCACATTACGGCATTGGCGGCATGGGTGGCACTGTCATTATGGCCCATAACGCATGTGCTGCCTGCAGAGACAGTGCCACCCGTGCCGCCAATGCCATAATGTGCTGCAGACAGTGCCACCCATGCTGCCAATGGCATTATGCCATTGGCGGTAATGGGTGGCACTGTCTGTAGCACAATATAGCATTGGCGGCATGGCATGGGTGGCACTGTCTGCAGTGCATTATGGCATTGGCGGCATGGGTGGTACTGTCTCTGCAGTACATTATGGCATTGGCATGTCCCGCTGTCAAGTCGCGGGGCCAGGGGGTGGGGCCAGGGGTGGGGCTGAAGGAGTGACCAGGGGCGGGACCAGGGGTGGAGCTGAAGGGGGCCCCGTCAGGTAGGCTGTACGGGGCCCCATAATTTCCATCAGCGGCCCTGCCTGTGACAGGTGATCTGGAAAGCATCATTAAGTAAGTTTTGTCTTGACTATGAAGTGAGCATACAATTGAAATGAGGAGAGCAGGAACTGGATTGTAAGAGAGAGTGGGGCTATGAGCAATAAAGTTAGGTGAGGGAAAGGAGGACTGTGACAGTCAGTGGAAGTGGATGTGGGTTGTAAGGAAGCCAATTGTATCAGTAGCAGTCTGCATGTTGGGGTATCATAGATATCTCCAGTGGGATGGATGCCTTCTGGAAGACACCACAACTATTTTAAAGCTTTCTGTTGGTTACCGTACCAAATAGTGTCATTTTGTTTTAATAGTTAGACCCCTTTCACACTGGGGCGGTTTGCAGGCACTATTGCGCTAAAAATAGCGCCTGCAAACCTACCCTAAACCGCGGCTGCTGTTTCTCCAGTGTGAAAGTCCGAGGGCTTTCACACTGGAGCGGTGCGCTAGCGGCCGAATACCACCGCAATTCCGACGGTAAAGCGCCGCTAAAAATAGCGGCGCTTTACCGCCACGGCACCTCCCACCCCAGTGTGAAAGGGGCCTTAGGCTCTGATATTTGACCTTTTTTGTCCTTAGGTGCAGTAACCTAAAAATAGCGGCGCTTTACCGCCACCGCACCTCCCTCCCCAGTGTGAAAGGGGCCGTAGGCTCTGATATTTGACCTTTTTTGTCCTTAGGTGCAGTAACCTATAGTGACAAATCAGATACACATTTTCTCTGGTCTGACTCCAGCCAAATTAATTCTTATTGGTTACTATATTTTTCACTCTTATTTACTGTAACTGCAGTTATATGTCTTTACGTTTACAACTTAGATTCCATATTCCATGTTAAGTGCATAGCATAGGGCCGTGTAACACGCAAGCAATTTCTTAGACATGTTGCTGTATAACTAAAAACATTCCCAGCCCCTGCCATTGATTGTGGCTAACTAAATGTAAATCTGACTTGCAGTATTTGCTGAAATTTGTAAAATGTCACAATTGATGGTGACTAGATAGGGTGAGTATGAGAGCCATTAAAATGATCAGCTGTCAGTTATAGAATCCACAATCTGGCATAAAAGAATAAGCAGAGCTCACTTACACACTAGAGCAATCAGAAATAACAAACGTAGCAAAGGCCTTACATTTGGCTGCCATAATAACCAAAGGAGCCCAGATATTCATTCAGACTTTTATTCAGCTTGCTGATTAATCTTTTCCATACCTGCTAATTTCATCTTTTTCCCCAATAGCTGTAATTGCAACTTTGCAGACCTTATCTATATCATGAGTACGTTTATTTATTCTACTGATGATAATGTTAACAATGGTGATGGTTATTATTGACCTAAGTTCGTTGAGCACAAGTATATGGTCTCATGGTCTTCCCTGTTCAGAAATATTCTGATACCTGCAATTTAAAAATGTTATATGCCATACGTTAGGACGGAGGCCACTCATACACAGATGACCTGCTTTGAAAGCATCTGCAAACGCGATCCCCATACTAGAGGACTTATTTTGATTCTCTACTCTCAGTTAGTTGTAAAACCCGATGCTGGTCCACCCTCATATGTTGCCAAGTGGGAGCATGATATAGGCCGCACCTTAGATGTAGCAGAATGGCTGAGATATAGTCTGCCACTAAGTCCTCCTCCCCAAATGTCGTGGCTGTTAAAACAAATTACTTACCAGGAGGTACTTAGTCCCAGCCAGGATTGCAAAATATTTCCCAGTTACTCAGCGGCTTGTTTTTGTGGCTGTACTGACACGGGCACGCACCTATACATATGGTGGGACTGCCTGGTGGCCGTGACTATTGGAAGGCCATTTTTGACCTAGCCTCCCAGTTATTTGAGACTAATAGTCAGCCAGATCCCTCTGTGGTTTTCCTGAATCTTAAGCCAGCTAGCTTGACATATCCAATTTAAACCCTTTATACAGCTCATTACAGCCACAAAACAAACTATGGCTAAAGCTTGGAAATTCCTGACTATTATCATAGCCGAAACCAAAAAGAGAGTGAACAAGGCCCCGATTCATCCTAAAATGGAAGCAATCGGGTGTGATTAAGTTAGTAAATTTGAAAAGATATGGCACCCATGGATTAAGCATTGCCTACCACCTGGTTTCGATGACACGTTGTTATTGCCTTGGTAAAGCCTTCTCCTACCTATTGATGTTTGGCCTGCTGAAAAGCTAAAGTCACTCTACCCCAGGGGTCCTCAAACTTTTTAAACAGAGGGCCAGTTCATGGTCCTTCAGACTGTTGGGGGGCCGGATTATAGTTTAAAAAAATATGAACAAATTCCTATGCACACATCTTATTTGTAGTGCAAAAAAACAGGAAAAAACAATGTAATATTTAAAATAAAAAAACTATTTTAATCAACATAAACTTATTAGTATTTCAGAGACTCCCCTCATCACAGATCCCCTTCCCCCATCACAGAACCACCTCCGCATCACAGAACCCCCTCATCACAGAACCTCTCCATCACAGATTCCCCCCATCAAAAAGCCCCCATATAAGGTCATCCATCACAAAGCCCCCCCATAAAAGATCCCCCATCACAGACCCCCCATCACAAAGCCCCCCATCACAAAGCCCCCCAACACAAACTCCTCTCCATCACAAAGCCCCCCCATAACAGACACCCTCATCACAGAGCCCCCCATAACAGATCCCCCATAACAGACTCCCCCCTCACAGATCCCCCTATAAGATTCCCCCCATAACAGACTCCCCCATAACAGACTTCCCCCATCACAGACTTCCCCCATCACAGTCTCCTCCCAACCACAATAGAAATATGTGTATTCCAGAAAGTTTAACAATCAGCAGATAAAGATACTCCAAACACCTGGTGTTAGCGCTTCAATCATCCCAGCACCATGGTTGTTATGGTGTCAGGGTGATTGAAGCGAATTATTTCTATTATTACATTGTAGTATAAAATTAAATAGTTCAACTCACCATAATGCTGAATCAGAATCAGTCGGAGCTCTGATGTCAATGTCCCCAGCCAGCGGAGTGCTTCCTTACATCTCAGGTGTCACTGTCCCCAGCCAGCGGAGTGCTTCCTTACATCTCAGGTGTCGCTGTCCCCAACCAGCGGAGTGCTTCCTTACATCTCAGGTGTCACTGTCCCCAGCCAGCGGAGTTCTTCCTTACATCTCAGGTGTCACTGTTCCCAACCAGCGGAGTGCTTCCGTACATCTCAGGTGTCACTGTCCCCAGCCAGCGGAGTGCTTCCTTACATCTCAGGTGTCACTGTCCCCAGCCAGCGGAGTGCTTCCTTACATCTCAGGTGTCACTGTCCCCAGCCAGCGGAATGCTTCCTTACATCTCAGGTGTCACTGTCCCCAGCCAGCGGAGTGCTTCCTTACATCTCAGGTGTCACTGTCCCCAGCCAGCGGAGTGCTTCCTTACCTCCCAGGTGTCACTGTCCCCAGCCAGCGGAGTGCTTCCTTACATCTCAGGTGTCACTGTCCCCAGCGGAGTGCTTCCTTACATCTCCGGTGTCACTGTCCCCAGCCAGCGGAGTGCTTCCTTACTTCTCAGGTGTCCCACCCCCATTGGAGCCCTTCTATATACCAGCAGCGGTGTCTCCGCCGCCATTACAGAAGGCTGAGGGGGAACAAATTAGATGCGGCCATTTTCAAGAAGACCACAGACGAGTTATTAACAAGAAGGGTGCCTGCAGACTGGCTACAATATAAATGGAGCTGCGGCACCGCCCTCCCGCCACCCCTTTCCACAACAGGTCACAGATGACAGACAGGCCAGGGGCGGGGGGTGGGCAGTGCCGCAGCTCCATTTTTATAGTAGCCACTCAGCAGGTTCCCTTCTTGTTAATAACTCGTCTGTGGTCTTCTTGAAAATGGCCGCCAGTGGAGACATTACCTCAGCCGGCCGGACCTCTAGCGGCGGCGAAAAATAGTGAAAAAAAAGGTCAGGGGAGGAGATTGCTGCAATGTTAAAGGGGCAGTCCGCGGGTCGGGTAAATCACACTGGTGGGCCGTATGCGGCCCGCCGGCCGTATTTTGAGGACCCCTGCTCTACCCCCTGGGAACTACCCACTCATGCCACTCTCCCTGCCCTATTTTTTTGCTCCCTCCCCTTTCTTCTTTATCTCCTTATCTCACCTCTCTGTTCTTGCTCTTCGCTGCTTTCCCTCTTTCACGATAGAGTAATGTTACTCTCCCGGCCAAGAAAATTGTTTCTACATGATTGGTTTCATCGTTTTTGGTTCCTACCTACCATGATGATACTAAAGACTGGCAGCCTGTCAGACTTATTTGTTTCTGCCTTTGAGGTACTTATGCCAACAGCTTGTTCAATAGTAGACCTCTGTTGGCTTCCCCAGCTTCTGTAATGCTTGTTCTCAACTCATGCACCTTTGCATGCACACTGTTGTGCCACGACAGGGCAGCTATCTGCCACCTTATGTACCATTCCTTGTGTCTGAAATGCTTTTGCTGCTTTTGCTTTACTTAAAAAAAGAATAAACAAATTTGACAAGAAAGAAATGTGTCTCCTGTAAATGAAAGGAAACACTGATTGCTAATATAGTATGATAGTGCTATAGGAAAGGAAATTATATCTTCTAAAAGGCGGTCTTTTAGGAATAGTCTTGAAGATACTTTGTCATTTGAGAATCATGTAGGCTGCCACTGCTGAACTCTACTTTTGAAATAGCTAGTCTTTTTGCTGTCATTATAAAGCTTTGCCATCAATTCTTTATAAGTCAAATAGCTGGAACAAGAACTGTTCATCTCCAGTGCTGTTATTCTAATCCCAGATTCACTAATTGAGGAGTTACTGATGCGGAACAGACATGTCAGTACACCTGATCTGCACATACTGTATGTGTTCTGGGTCAACGACTCGCTAAAAGTGAAGAAAGAAGAATGAAGGTTCTTAAACATACTCTTTTTACAGCAAGTCATCAATGGCAGCTCCCATTAAATAGAAGGGTTGACATTGGCATGTGACTAGAAGGATTGTAATATAAGTAATAGCTGTCTGGGCCAGACAGAAATATTTTTTTATTTTACAATTTAGAAAGATCCAGTGTTTGTTGAATAGTTGATGATCAAAATATGATAAAGCATTTGGAAGATTGGTTTTTCACTCACTGTTGAGTTGAGATATGTAAAGAATGAGAATGAGGTAGTAAGGGACGAGGAAAGCTTGTGAAAGTAGTAAGTTCTTTAAACTCCATATATGAAGGACATTACTGCTGGTATAACCAGTGATCCGAATACCAATAGAGTCATATGACTTTAGCTTAGATTTAAAATATTATTTATTGGCAGAAGTGAGAAGGTTCTAGGGTTCATTACCTACACAGTATATGTACACTACAGTATTAAAAAAAGAATATATGTGTTTTATTTTCACCTGAAAAATGAATAAAATTCTTGTTTTATGTTGAAGCAGTGCAACAGAGGCATTCATTACTGGATCAAGATACTGTCTTATTGTAAACCTGTCTCATAAAATCACAATTTCTACTTTTGAAATAAACCACTCCGAATGAATTGTGCAGGCACAGAATCTATTTAGATTCTTTTCCAACTGTGTTTGTGATAATGGTATGTACAGTGCCTTGAAAAAGTATTCATACCCCTTGACATTTTCCACATTTTCTCATGTTACAACCAAAAATGTAAATGTATTTTATTGGGATTTTATGTGATAAACCAAAACAAAGTGGCACATAATTGTGAAATGGAAGGAAAATGATAAATGGTTTTCCAAATGTTTTACAAATAAATATCTGAAAAGTGTGCCGTGCATTTGTATTCCGCCCCCTTTACTCTGATACCCCCAACTAAAATCTAGTGGAACCAATTGCCTTCAGAAGTCTCCTAATTAGTAAATAGAGTCCACCTGTGTGTAATTTAATCTCATTTTAAATGCAGCTGTTCTGTGAAGCCCTCAGAGATTTGTTAGAGAACCTTAGTGAACAAACAGCATCATGAAGGCCAAGGAACACACCAGACAGGTCAGGGATAAAGTTGTGGAGAAGTTTAAAGTAGGGTTAGGTTTTTAAAAAATATCCCAAGCTTTGAACATCTCTCGGAGCACTGTTCAATCCATCATCTGAAAATGGAAAGAGTATGGCACAACTGCAAACCTACCAAGACATGGCCGCCCACCTAAACTGACAGGCCAGGCAAGGAGAGCATTAATCAGAGAAGCAGCAAAGAGGCCATTGGTAACTCTGGAGGAGCTGCAGAGATCCACAGCTCAGGTGGGAGAATCTGTCCACAGGACAACTATTAGTTCAGCACTCCACAAATCTGGCCTTTATGGAAGAGTACCAAGAAGAAAGCCATTGTTGAAAGAAATCCATAAGTCCCATTTGCAGTTTGCGAGAAGCCATGTGGAGGACACAGCAAACATGTGGAAGAAGGTGCTCTGGTCAGATGAGACCAAAATTTATCTTTTTGGCCTAAAATCAAAACGCTATGTGTGGCAGAAAACTAACACTGCACATCACCCTGAACACACCATCCCCACCGTGAAACATGGTAGTGGCAGCATCATGTTGTGAGGATGCTTCTCTTCAGCAGAGAGAGGGAAGCTGGTCAGAGTTGATGAGAAGATGGATGGAGTCAAATACAGGGCAATCTTAGAAGAAAACCTTTCACACTGGGGCGGTGGGTGCGGTGGCGGTATAGCGCCGCTATTTTTAGCGGCGCTATACCGTCGTAATTGCGGAGGTATTCGGCCGCTAGCGGTGCAGTTTTAACCCCCGCTAGCGGCTTAAAAAGGGTTAATACCGCCGGCAATGTGCCTCTGCAGAGGCGCATTGCCGGCGGTACTACCACGGTTTCCCTTTGCTTTCAATGGGAAGGAGCGGTGGAGGAGCGGTAAACACACCGCTCCTCTCACCGCTCCAAAGATGCGGCTAGCAGGACTTTTTTTCACATCCTGTTAGCGCACCGCTCCAGTGTGAAAGCCCTCGGGCTTTCACATTGGAGAGACAGCAGCCGCTGTTTAGGGTCGGTTTGCAGGCGCTATTTTTAGCACAATAGCGCCTGCAAACCAATCCAGTGTGAAAGGGGCCTTAGAGTCTGCAAAATACTTCAGACTGGGGCGAAGGTTCACCTTCCAGCAGGACAACAACCCTAAACATACAGCCAGAGCTACAATGGAATGGTTTAGAACAAATCATATTCATGTGTTAGAATAGCCCACTCAAAGTACAGACCTAAATCCAATTAAGAATATGTGGCAAGACTTTTGTGGCAAGAACATTTTATTTTCACATATTTATTTGTGAAAAATTTAGAAAACCATTTATCATTTTCCTTCCACATCACAATTATGTGCCACTTTGTGTTGGTCTATCACATAAAATCCCAATAAAATGCATTTACGTTTTTGGTTGTAACATGAAAAAATTTAGAAAATTTCAAGGGGTATGGATACTTTTTCAAGGCACTGTATTTGGTTTGCACACATCTATTTTGTGTTCAGCAAATGTGCTGGTTAAACTGTATTATTATGCTCTTTCAGCAACTATTGCTGAGTGAATTCTTAATTAGAACATTTGTTTGAAAAGATTATTGATCAAACATATGTTTTAGGTTTCAACAAAATGGTGACCGTCTGCACACAGACTCCCTGCATGAATGTAAATGAAATGGGTAAAAGATGGCTTCAGCTCCTGTTCTCCACCTGTAGAGGGCTCCTCAGACATGTTTCGCCCTTTTCGGAGCTTAATCTTGATTAGAACATTTGTTTGAAAAGATTGTTGATCAAACATACCGTATGTTTTACATTACATTATATAAAATACTATTTTATAATTGGCAGTATAATGAGATTTTATGCAATTTACTTGACACTTGAACATGATTTGTATAACTAGTTAAGTTTTTTATTTACAAGCCTATTTATTGTACTTGTGTTGCTAAGCTAATTTTGTGAACACCATTATTATGATCTGCCAAAAACCTGGCTGTGGCTGCTAGGAATTGCAAAATAAGGGTAATGTACCCTTCACAGATACTTTCTTTTTCAAATTTTAGACTGAAAGTCATAAGAAAAGGTCCATCTGTGTAGCCAGGGGGCACTCAAAATCAGCATACTTAGGGCCTTTGTTTGGGGACTGTTAATTTAAAAAAATTGTGCTATTAAAACTGCTTCCCGTAGGGAGTTGGAACTTGCTAAGTCGGAGACTTCTGCGGCGGAAGCCAACTACATTCAGGACCCTTCTTTGGATGGCCAACAGGAGTGGTTATCATCTCAAAGAAGGTTGAGTGAATTGTTGGAACTTAGGGCAAGGAACAAATCGTTTTTTTAGAAGAGACTGATCTGGGCTGAGGGAGAGGCGACTGGTAGGTTGCTGTCACAGATGGCATATATAGCATATAAACAAAAAATAGGTACCCTTACCAGCCAGTAAGGGACCAGAAAACCAAATAAGTGACACAGAATGCAATGTGAGAATTTTTAAAAGATAATAATTTATTGATAAGGAAAGATAATATATCTTAAAACTCCACAGTAGGAGAAAAATGGGGATACTTGAAATTTGACACTAAACAACAAAAGGAAACATAAGTATCAAAAATTGTCTCTATGTGTAGCCACTAGGACGATACAAGGCACAAGATAAAACAAACAACAAAATGAAAAACAAATAAACGATCGTCCGGACGCCAAAAATCTTTATATGGATGAGCATGTCATGACAAAAGAGTTGTATAAATATCTATCAATTATGTAGTAAGACATGAGCATCCATATATAGGTCCCTGGAAAGCTTGAGTCCAAAATAAATGGGAAGGGGGGAAGGGGTGAAGGGGAAGGAAAGGAACAAACTGATGGGCCTCAAGAGACACTAATGTGTGGAAGGGAACCCCCGACAGAGTCACCAATCCTAATAGAGAGATATTGCACCACCTAAAATTCAATGGTTGAAAAGTGGAAACCGTAATGGTCCGTAGTATTGCTTAATATAAAGGCAGTTCCATAGTTGAAAACAACAAGATGAGATCAAAGGATGGATCATAATACATCTAGTAGTGATAGAAGGTAATGGTCTTCTAGGAAAATGCCACAATCTATGGAGACCTAGATGTATATCTTGTGTGTGTAGATGTATAGTGACACACAGGGATATGGAATACAGTCTATGGAGGATTATCGCTGTGACATCAGTAGCTGACAATCATGCATACGATACCCATGTTTGGGGAAGCCTGAATGTAAAGGCATCTGCCGGTTATCGTCCATCCAATGTCCATATATCCGTCTGATCATCCGGGTCTCCTATGGTTGTAAAACGGTAAATACCAATATTTTAGGTTGCTGAGGCTGTCCCTCCGGTAGGTTGCGGACAAGCCGCAGGTTTTTTTTCCCCCTCTGAAGTCGAATCCCTTCAAATTTCTCGTGCCCACCACGGGCTTACTTCCGGGACGCGGTGAAGAGAGGGCGTCACGTGACGCTGATGACATCAACGCATTTCGCAAAGTGGATTCACGTTGCTTCGTCTGGATGTCAAAGATAGTTCAGTCCCAATCTAATCTTTTTCATGTTTCGGCTTTGATGAATGGAGAAGGAGAGATGACTAATCAGACTAGTTCCATTGTGTCCATTTTTCAGTCTTATTATCAGGATATATATACCTCCTAGGGCTGATTACACTTCAGCTGAGTTGTCTGCTTACCTGGCTACTATTAATCTTACAGTTCTTCCATTGGCAGACCTGAGTTGTCTGCTTACCTGGCTACTATTAATCTTACAGTTCTTCCATTGGCAGACCGGGAAATACTTAATGCTCCGTTTTCCATAAAAGAAATGGAAAATGCAGTAGCTAGTTTTCTTAACTCTAAAGCTCCAGGGGTTTACGGTCTCTCCATTGAGATCTACAAAAAATATAGTGAAGGGTTGCTTCCAGCTCTTCTTAAACAGGAAGTAAACCCTCTAAAACATTTCTTTTAAAAAAAAAACCCTGCAAGAGAAAGGCATAATGAGCTAGCATGCATAGCATACTAGCGCATTATGAATTACTTACCTGAGATCGAAGCCCCCGAAGCGACTCTCGTTCCTCTACTCCACCGCCACCATGATACCCGAGTGACTTCCGGGTATCGCGGCTCCGGCGCTGTGATTGGCCAGAGCCGCGATGACGTCACTCCCGCGCATGCGCGCGGCAGCCATCAGTGACGGCACGATCGCTTTCACTAACGGCACGCTCAGTGCGCCTGGGCCGTTGTCTAAGGCGCGCATGTGCAGTCTTTTCTGCAAATATCTCCTAAACCGTGTAGGTTTGCACCTACAGGTAAGCCTTAATCTAGGCTTACCTGTAGGTTAAAGTGGTCTGTTAAGCCCTGTACACACGATCGGTTTTCCTATGGATTCTAATCCGATGAAGCTGACTTCCTTCAGTCTTGCCTACACACCATCAGTCAAAAAAACGATCGTCCAAAACACTGTGACGTACGACGGCACTATAAAGGGGAAGTTCAAATCCAATGGCGCCACCCTTTGGGCTGCTTTTGCTGATTTCATGTTACTGCGTGTTAGTAAAAGTTTGGTGAGAGCCGATTCACGCTTTTCAGTCTCCGTGCTTTCAGTCCGTTACAGCATGACGAATGTGCTATCTCCATTACGAACGCTAGTTTTACCAGAACGAGTGCTCCTGTCTTGTATGTTAGTCTGAGCATGCGTGGGTTTTTTATCCGATGGAGTTCCCCACAGACGATCGGAATTTGCTATTGTTTTTTTTTCCATCGGATAAATTTAAAACAGGTTCTATTTTTTCACACCGATGAAAAATAGACCGATGGGGCCCATACACGATCGGTTTGTCCGATGACAAAAGTCCATCGGACTGTTTTCATCGGTAAAACCGATCGTGTGTACGCGGCTTAAGGGTTTACAACCACTTTAATACAGTAGCCTTCCCAAAAACTTGTGAAACAAAAAAATACAGTAGCCTTCCCGGCGGTATGATTATGTCAGATTTTTTAATCTCAAAGCAGTACAATGTTTCGCATGGAAATTTGGCATTTTATATTGTAGGCCTGTAATTCTTTGGAAAAACTCACTTAAATCTGTCCAAACAAGAGTCTAGTAGACATCCCGGGTATGATAAAGTTTGAAACGCAAAATCATAAATTATAATATAATAAATAAATAAATTATAATTGTAAATAATTATAAAAAATAATAATATAATAAAATTAATTTCCCCAATGATTCACTATCGCGCAATTCTTCAAGTGTTCTAATTTACTATCGCTGTTTTCTAGCTGGTCTAAAATCGTAAAGGGACACTTTTTGGTTGCCATGGAAAATCTCAAGTTTCCAGGCAGAAATAAAAGTATATATAATTTAAAACTGCATGCAGGGCGCTGGAAAAAGCACTAGGGACAAAAGGGATGTGAAATAATTTGATACAGTAATGTAATCTGTAAGATTACAGTGTACTGTATGTGTTCTGTATTTTCTACGTTTTCAATTTGCCGCCGGGCTCTGTCCCTAATGCGTCGCGACGCTCGCAAAGAACGGAGCCCGGAACACAGTTCATCAGGCAGATAATCCGGCGGAGGACACAGCGGGGGGACATCACAGAATCCTGGTGACAAGGTAAGTATGTTGTTCCAGGATTCCGCAATGCAATCCCGAGTGTGGCTCAGGGTAACAGCTAATGGTACTGTAATTTAACCCCAAGCCACACTCAGGAATACCGCCAGGAGGGTTAAATGAAGCCTTCTCTATGGGTCGGCATCCATACTCTATGGGTGAGGCCGTTATAGTAGTTATACCTAAGAAAGATAAAAATCCTTTATATTCTGAATCATATAGACCAATTTCTTTACTTTCTACAGATGTTAAAATACTTGCCAAAGTACTCGCTAGTAGATTAAATAAGGTTATTATTATCCACCCTGATCAGGCAGGATTTAGGCCCAGTATGTCAACGGCGGTTAATATTAGGCGTACCTACCTAAATATGCAGGTTCCGGTTTCGAACTTTTCAGATCGTGCCTTTTTAACGCTGGATATCATTAAGGCTGTTGATAGTGTTCAGTGGTAATATTTGAAAAGTTTGGTCTTGGCTCTATCTTTGGTCAATGGGTCCGGTTGTTATATACTGCTCCTAGAGTGTCAATTAGGGTCAATGGATTCAAGCCTCCTACTTTTAGACTCTGTCAGGGTACTAGGCAGGGGTGCCCATTGTTCCCCTTGCTTTTTGCCATTGCAATAGAGCCCCTGGCTTGTCTTATACGGACCTCTTGAGATGTTACTGGTCTGGTTAGAGGCGATATGGAGGAAAAGATATCGCTATACACAGACAATGTTCTTTTGTTCCTAACCAACATCTGTTCATCTTTGCCACATTGCCAGCAGTAATAAAATACGTTGAAGAATTTGGCAGGTTTTCTGGGCTTGGTATTAATTGGGAGAAATCTATGCTACTGCCTCTGAATCCCCTGCTGGATTCTTTACCACCTACAGTGTCTCATCTTAGGGCAGTGTCCTCCATAAAGTACTTGGGTATAATTATCTCTGCTTCTCCTCAGTCATTTATCTCAGATAATATAGCTCCATTACTCTCTAGATTTCAAAGGCCATATTAACTTACTTAAGATGATATAGATGCCTCAGCTTTTATATTTTTTACATAATGCTCCTATTTGGATACCTCTTTGGATCTTTACTAAGATTAACAGTATATTTAGGTACCTAATATGGCCAAATAAAACTGGAGGTTCTACAACACCCCAAGAACTCTAGGGGATTAGCAGGTCCCAACCCGAGGAAATATTGCCTTGCATCTCAACTACAGCATTATGCGGGATGGGACTCTGAGGAGCTAACATCTCCTGCTCGGCGTCTATTCTCTCATGTGTTTAATGGTCGGCTACCACTGTATGTATTGGAGTGGGCAATGGGGGTTGTTTCGCTCACTGCTATGCCTACCCTGAGGTTAATGTGCAAAACATAGGATACTGTTAAGAAAATTATGGGGTTTTCTTACCCTACCAGATACACCCCTATATGGGGTGATGATACACTTCCTGAACTTTTGATTCTCTGGGGTTTTCAGAGATAGGAAAGATCAGGAGTTAACTACTCTAGTTTAATTATATGAGAATGGTTTCCTCAAAACTTTTGAAGAGTTGAGAAAGGAGCTTTCTTTACAGTCGAGTCGGTTTTACCAAACCCTTCAATTGCGTCATGCTTTACGCCAGGAGTTGGCAACCAGTGGCCCGTAGGTCGCACCTGGCCCGCCACCGCTAAATCCCCGGCCCGTCAGTGCCTGTGTTTAATTCATGGGCACCCGGCCCACGGACAAGTGGTTGTCCATTTAATAATGTCATCTGAAAAAGTGTCTGTGTTTTATAATAAAATTGCAGCTATATATCTCGGCTCTCGGTGCTCAGGTGACTCTCTCCTCCTCCCCTTTTGACTGACGTCATTCTTGGCCCCGCCTGCTGCAATTGTCAGACGAGGAGAAGAGAGAGGTGGCGTGTCACGTGAGCGCAGAGAGGTTCTCTTAATGAGGTATATGGCTGCCATTTTATTATAAAACACAGACACTTTTGCAGGTGACATTATTAAACACTGGGCAAGCACTTTCTTGTATCTTCTGTCCACAGCCACCTCTGTACCTCCCTGTCCACAGCCACCTCTGTACCCCCCTGTCCATAGCCACCTCTGTACCCCCCCTGTCCACAGCCACCTCTGTACCCCCCCTGTCCACAGCCACCTCTGTACCCCCCCTGTCCACAGCCACCTCTGTACCCCCCCTGTCCACAGCCACCTCTGTATCCCTGCCCTGTCCACAGCCACCTTTGTACCCCCCTTATCAACAGCTACCACTGTACCCCCCTGTCCACAGCCACCTCTGTATTCCCCCCTGTCCACAGCCACCTCTGTCCCCCCTGTCCACAGCCACCTCTGTCCCCCCCCCGTCCACAGCCACCTCTGTATTCCCCCCTGTCCACAGCCACACCTCTGTATCCCCCTGTCCACAGCCACCTCTGTATCCCCCTTATCCACAATCACCCCTGTACCCCCCAGTCCACAGCCACCTCTTTATCCCCCCCCTCTCGACAGCCACCACTGTACCCTCCCCCATCGTCCACAGCCACAACTGTACCCACCCCCTCTGTCCACAGCCACCTCTGTATCCCCCCTGTATTTTCACTTAGGGGTGTACTCACTTTTGTTGCCAGCAGTTTGGACATTAATGGCTGTGTGTTGAGTTATTTTGAGGGTACAGCAAATTTGTACTTTCTTTAGTGTTGTCTCATGAAAATATATAATAAAATATTTACAAAAATGTGAGGGGTGTACTCACATTTGCAATATACTGTATGTGACTATATGTACAAATATATACACTTTTCATTAAGAGGAGTTCTTTATGGTCATGTTTAGTCCATTTTATTTAGTAAGCATTAATTTTTCATTATTTTGTCTGTATGTTTTATGCTCCAAATGTATTGGGCGGGTGGGGGTGCTGTGTTTGGGGTTCCTTTTTTTGTGGGTTTTTATGTAGTATTTGTGATTTAATCTGTATAATATGTTTGTATTGTTTGAAACGAAAAAAAAAAAATGTGTTAAATAAAAAGGATCTGATCAAAAAATTAAAATCAGCATACTAATCAACTTGTATCTTTTACTAGTACCTGAAGGATATTTAAACCCAAGAGCAAAAATGGAACACATTGCAGCTTGGCAGTTCTTAGACGTGTTGGCTACATTAGTTTTTATTTTTGAAGCTAAGAACATTTTTACGAAAGTACAGAAAATGCCTGTTGACCTTGCAAGAAATGCAGTGTCCCTGTCAGGTGTCTGTGGCAGTGAGCCCTTGTAGATCACCAACTCTGGGTTTCCCGGGGCACAGAGTCTAAGCCCCAGCCTGCTTCTTCACCAGGGCCCCTGATTGTGGGGATGGATTTGCAGCAAGCTTAGATAGGTTTCGGCCCCCAGGTACGCCCAGCTGAGGAATAGGAGACCACTAGCATGTGCAGTGTGCAACTGCAGAAGACAGAAGGAAATTCTACAGAATAAGCCAAAGTCAGGATGGGAGGCAAGCAAGCACAGACGGTAGATGAAGCCGTGGTCAGTTCACAGGAAGTAAGACACAGAATACATGTACTAGTATGGAAACAGGAGCTCAGAGAACTGTGAAGTTGCACAGGCAACACAGGCTGCACTGAACATGTTTATATATTAGGGAAGCAAACTGGGCGGCGGACCAGGAAGTGATAGAAGGGAAAGGAAATGTAAAACCACAGAATAGCAGGCAACGCCCATAGGTGAGCGCAGAAGCCAAACAACACATGTGAAAGGAATAAAGAAATCAGGGGGTTGGAGAAACACTGAAGCAAGGAGGTAAGAATTATACAAGCAGGGAAACTGTGAAAACAATGTTCTCATCCTTCTAAGCATGTTTCTTTCATAAACTACAACACCCCCCTTGCCCACAAAAGAAGGGAGATGTGTTTTCAGTTAAAATTGGGTGAGAAATCTGGGTGAAAACCATAGCTCCCTCCATAGATACAATAAAGAAGTGAGCGTAGCCACCTGAGGACAGTAAGTGTGTTTTTCACAAAATTACCAGGTAAAAATGGGGGTGGGGGGCTGGGGGGAGAAGGGAGATGTGTAAAGGGCTGTACACACGATCAGAAAATCGTACAAAAAATACCACTTTTGAAAGGATTGTACGATAATCTGATCATTAGTACACAGCTTTCATCAAAAAGTTTCCGAAGGGACAAACATGAAAAGTGAGTGAGGGAGTGCACAGGGCAGAGAACTGGGTGGTTTAGAGAGGCTATTGTTGTTCTAGAACTCGCAGGCAGACAGAGGGAGCCTACGTTTCTCAGCCATTACAGCTTGCCGATAGAGTCAGGGGGCTTTAACAGGCAGGCGGTGCTCCAAGTAAGAGCAGAAGTTCAGGTGGGTACTGGAGATTTTAGTAGACTAAAATGTACTGGAGATTTTAGTTGACTAAAATACGACTAAAACTAAAATGGCATTTTAGTCAAAAGACTATGACTAAAACTAAATTGAAATAAAACATCAAAATAAACAGTAAATTTGACTCCATTCTTTCCAAAGAAAGAAAATTTTAAGTTGTTAACAAAACAGAGGGGAAATTTTCAGTGGCAACACTTGTTTCAGAGACTACTATCAATGGGATTCCTCTTACTTTGAAGAGATTTCAACTGTGTATTTAGCCATTTTCATGGAGTTCAGTTTTCATTTTTTTTTTTTATATATATACAATTATTGTTGAATGTACAGAATTGTTGACTGTATTTATACATTTGAAAAGTAATTAAAAGATATTTTAAGCGAATGTGTTAATGGATTGTTAAAGTGACACTAAAGCTTCCGTTTTTTTTTTTTTTAAATAACAAACATGTCACACTCACCTCCACTGTGCAGTTCGTTTTGCACAGAGCTGCCCCAATCCTCCTGATCTGGGGTCCCACGGCGGCTCTCTCGGCTCCTCTACGCAATAGATAACCCCCTCTGGTAAGCTCTCCCGAGGGGGTTACCTTGCGGGCGCAGTCCCGTGTCATACACTCGGCGTCCATAGCCGCCAAGTGTATGACTCGGCCCCGCCCCCCGGTGCCCGCGTCATTGGATTTGACTGACAGCAGCGGAAGCCAATGGCTGCACTGCTATCAATCTATCCAATGAAGAGCCAAGAAGCCATGGAGAGAGCAACACGGGATCGCGCCCACGGAAATTCGGGGCTCAGGTAAGTAAAACGGGGGGGGGGGGCTGGGGGGCCCGACACTGCAAGGTGTTTTTTCACCTTAATGCATAGGATGCATTAAGGTGAAAAAACACAAAGGTTTACAACCCCTTTAACAATTTATGCATGATTCAAGTTTGATTTAGGTATCCTTCAAGTAATGCCCATTTAATGTATATCCAAAGGCTCATGTGTGGTATTCTAAACAGGTCCCAGGTTCCATGTTATGCAAGAGGCTTGTAAATAAAAAAAATAAAACATAATTTGCCTTTGGGGAGATTTACTAAAACTGGAGCACACAGAGTCTGGTGCAGCTGTGCATCATAACCAATCGGCTTCTAACTTTAGCTTGTTCAATTAAG
Organism: Rana muscosa; assembly: GCA_029206835.1. Lineage (NCBI taxonomy): Eukaryota > Metazoa > Chordata > Amphibia > Anura > Ranidae > Rana > Rana muscosa. Next base: position 1,007,242,686 of record CM055122.1, on the reverse strand, counting down.
CTTCGACAAGAAAAAATAGAAGAAGCTGACTGGTTGCTTTACAAAGCTGCACCGGATTCTGTACCAACTTTAGTAAATTCCCCCTTCTGAGTCAGTCAAATCCTTCTCTTTAGTGTCTCACACTCTCCTGCTCCCAGACCCTAAAGTTCACAGTGCGGAGGGGTGGGGTGTCGGCATTAAAATCAGGTCTACCAATCCAGAAAGCAGTGGGAAGGACTAGGTGTGGCCAGCTGCTGATTGACAAGCTACAGACTTGTGAAACAGTAGTGCCAATGCTGATAGTTATTCCCTCTTTACCTGCCCAATATCTTAACCTCCCACTTTGGAGCAAGCTGCCACAGGAAGCGACATTGGGTGCACTTTGCTGGCAGGATCAATGGGTATTTGTGAGACTTTGCAGGGGGACACAAGGGAAAACAAAAAGTGCAGATGCACTGCAATTAAGTGCTAGTGCACATTATTTTAATGAAAAGCCATAGTTCTACTTTAAGAGTAATATCTTTATTAACAATGTGGAGATCAATACAAGTATGAAGTAGTTAGAAGAGATGTTTCTCATTTAAATGGCCACTAAGTCTAAAACAAACATTGAAGTAAAATGGTCTTCCAAATTGAATTGACCTTGATCTATTTAATATTATTTAACATTTATTGTGCAACTGTGTGCAATCATTTATTTTACAGCAGCCATTTCTGTCCATTTCTCATATATATCTGTATTTTTAAATCTTTTGATTTCAGCTATCACATGTTTTAGTTTTAGTGGCCCCTGAAGTACTAATTACTCATAACAATAATTTTATTCACGGTAAGTGCTGTGTGTTACAGTACTGAAAGCTGGACTAACTTATAATAACCAACCCAATTAATCCAACTGTAACCACAAATGATGAAATAAACAGATATATTTTTGAACCCAGTGAAAACAGTGAACAGAGGTGGCAGAATGTCTTTGCCCTTCTACCAAAAACGCCATCAACATTATGACCGTGGTTATCGCAGCACCGAATTAGAGGCCACCTTAAGCCAGTACCAGCATGAAGAGAAGCGCCACTCTGCTGCCCACAGCAGCCATCTTGGGTAATGACATGACCATCTTTTCAGGTTGAATCTGCTAATAATTTCCATTGTACCTGTTTACTAATCCACCACAATAAACTTACCATATGAATTGCAAACTTTTGTGTAGTCTAATATATTATAAATCTTTTTTTTCACCATCACTTTTCTACATCTGGTATTTGTTCTTCTTTTACAATATCATGAACTCCTTTTTGTCAGTGTTTTTTTTTTTTATTGCATTTAACTAAATTAATAATTTTCTCAACTTCTATATTAACCATGTATCCTTAACTGTTCTTTTCTTTTCTTTGATCTTCATTATGTAACTCAACCTTCTTTCATTTTGTGTGTGTAAGGGTAGTCATAATTGGCTTACCGTTAAGAAGCAAAGCTTCCAATTTTGAATATCACTTGTGATGACTGGGCCATGCACTTAAGTTCTTGTTATTGCCCAGGGAAAGTTTCTAATTTGCTGGAAAACTTCTCTATGAGCCGAGTTTGATTCTGTTTCTTGTGTGGACACAATGAAGGGGTCAGAAGACCATGTTTATGCATTTGTCACATAAGCTGAGACTTGCAGCAAGTCATTCAAGGATGGGCATCTATCTCTCTCTGCTCTCTGGGAGCTAGCTGCCCATCTATGTGCTGTATAAGGTAAGCTAAGATCATTCGCTTTATCAGCAGTATTTACTTCTGGTCTTACACAGCTCATGCTATAAAGAATGTTGACTATCCCGTTTTCATCCTGAGAGTAACATGGAAGCTGACTTGTCATTCTGCAAATGCTAGATACTTAAACATCATACTGGCATTCTAGTCTCAGTCACTGTCCTTAAACTAGAATGCAGATAAAGGTATCTGACTTTAACTTCTGATCTTCATACTTCTAGATCAGCAATTCAGAAAGTAGTAAAGCTACTTGTGTGGCATCCTTACATGGCCCTAAGTAAAGCTATTGGGCCAACTTAATAGCAAGGCAACTAGCATTTTCAGATTCAATGTAACCTTTATTTAACATAACTGTTGACAATTATCTATTGCATGCCTATCTTTCTTTCTGTCTATCTATCTATCTATCTATCTATCTATCTATCTATCTATCTATCTATCTATCTATCTATCTATCTATCTATCTATCTATCTATCTATCTAAACCCATTCGTAATTAGTATCATCATCATAAATAATAAGTTGTGAAAACATAATGGAACAAAATAGATACTAAACTGTGTCTACACAAGGTGTTTGTTTTTTTTTAAGCAGAATATGATTTGTCTGATTAGATGCATGATTAGTCACTCTAGAACAGCTACAAGTACAAAGTGCAATACCAATAGCTACTTGACAAAATCCAAATTGTACTCATCTGAGGTTGTTAAAGTGAATTATGACTGGTTGCTGTGAGTTTTTGTACTTTGTATTAGCTTATGGTTGTAAAATAAAAATTTGCATTGATTCAGCCATATGGTCATTTAGCCTATATGCTATATGTCCTTACAGATAGCCTCTAGTATGGTTCAAATATATTCATATGCTAACAGCTACATCTAATTTGCCCTACACTGATTAACAATTTTTAAAGTGTGTACCAAACTGCACACATTTGGGCTGATTTACTAAAGAGGTTGATAATCTTGAGTTGTGTGAACATTAAATTCAATTTCTTTCTCGTACATCACGGGACACAGAGCGACATAGTCATTACTAATGGGTTATATAGATACCATCAGGTGCTGGCACTGGCAACTTCCAAAACCGGAAGTACCCTCCCCTATATAAGCCCCTCCCATCCGGGAGCACCTCAGTTTTTTGCCAGTGTCTAAGGTGTTGGCCAAGAAGAAACATGTGTTTTTCACTGAGCTTGCGTACAGGTTCTTTTGGGCCTCAGTAAGCTATTCCGGATCCGACCAAAAAAGCTTCATAGCTAAACGGTCGGTACCCGGGCCTTGCAGAGAAGAGCAAGGTTTTGCCTGTAATGCTTCTCTTAGGAGAGCTGGACCCTGGGATCCAGAGCTCTGGTCATACCCACGACCAAGATGTTTTCTGTGCAGGGTGCTATACAGGTCCAGGGGAGTGGAATCCTTGGGAACCCGGTCCCTGAAGGTTTGATTACAATGCCTGCCGTGATAGGTGAAGTTTGGGCTTTTGTGGACCAAACAAAGTCCTGCGGCGGGGAACAGGTAAGTGGGGGCCCCCAGGAACTTGGTTCTATTGGGGGACCCCCAAGCCTAATTTGTCTTTCTGTCTGTTACCTAATGGTATTCCCGCAAAATTCTGTGCATGCCTGTAACTACTAAAAAAATGTAATAATTTTTAATGGTGGTCAAAAAAAAAAAAAAAAAAATTTTTATATATATATATTTAATATATTAGACTGCGGTACCTGTGTTTGTCCACTAGAGGCCGCTGTGGAATGTTTTCTTGTCATGTGGACTAGCTTCTTCTCAGCAGAGCAAAGTCCAGGCAGATGGTGAGTTCTCTTATAGGGAACTGCTTCCTCTGCCATGTTGCAGTGCTCGTCCATCCCCCGGCCTGCGGCAAAGAGGGGCCCTGGCTCCTGTCCCTTGTTACCATATTTGAAATTAGCGCCGAAGACGCACGTGCCTGTGCGCGTGCGCGTGCACGCGCCTCTATATATAGAGGTGAGCCGGGAAAGGGGGCGGAGCCTGGGGGATGACGCTCTGTGCGCGCCGCAGCGCTTCTGCGCATGTGCGGGCGTCCCAGCAGTTTTAAAAAAACCACAATATGTAGTGAGCTGGCTATGAAGTACAGAGACAGAGCTGGCAACATTTAAAGGCATACAGCAAGCGGTTGATACAGGCATCCCCTAGAAAGGCACATTAGTAGACACCAACTGTGATATAGCAGCAATTGTGCTAGACTATTCTCAGTAAAAGTGGTGTATTACAGCTGGAATACCTCAGCTTTAGGCTTAGGATATGCCGTCCAGAAGCTCCGGAACTGAATCTTCCAGGAAGCGAAGGGGGTCTCATCGGGCTCGGAGGATCTTGGGCATACTCCTGCTGCACCAGTCTCCCCTGAAGTTCAGAGGTAAGTGACCGTAGAGACCCCGCAGGGGTACTTGGTACTGTGGCTGTCCTCAGTCACCTGCTCCTGTGTATGTAACAGAGGAGGTTTTTTTCCTCAGCTCTGGGAGGATTAGAGAGAGATTGTCAAAATTTATCGCTGCCTCCCTGTCAGGAAAAGCACGCCCGATCTCCGTCTCCTCCTTCAGAGTGCCTGTTAGCAGAGCAACAGTCCCATACAGGGATCGACCTGCCTGAAGGGGATCAGGATAAGGTTGATTCTGTTATAGAGGAATCAACAGTGGGGGAACCTTTTCTCAGCATCTCAAGCTGAAAGATTATGGGTTCAGTCTCTGACTAACATGGTCCGATCAGCATTTAAAAATGCACCTTGCGGAACCATCAACCACTACTGTATCCTCGTTGGGGTCGCTAGAAGCCCCCAGACTGTTTGTTCTTTTCCACTTCACCCTTTACTGAAAGGGCTCATTTACCAGGATTGGGAACGTCCTGAGAAAATATTTATTCCCCCAAGAGATTTCCGGTGGTCTATCCCATGGAGGATAAGTTCATCAAAAAAAAAAAAAAAAATGGAAGGTCCCTACAATGGACGCAGCCATCTCTTGTATGTATAAATCACTGACATGTCCAGTGGATAATGTCCAAATGTTCAAGAACCCAATAGATAAAAGATTGGAGTCCTTATGAAAATCTGCTTGGTGATACAACCAGCAGTAGCAGCTATTGGGGTCTGCTAAGCAGTGAAGGATCAGTTGAAACAGGTCTTGAGGGACTTGACAGATCAGCAGGCTTTGCCCTAGCTGATCTACCTAGAGCCTTAGGCTTTGCGGTTGATGCCATAGAGGATTCAGTCCATCAGGCCTCCCGCCTTACGCTGTCTATAGTACATATGCGTAGGCTCCTATGGCTCAAAAACTGGTCTGCTGAAGCTCCCTGTAAAGAATGGCTGGTTAGCGTCCCATTTCATGGTGAACGCTTATTCAGGGAAAACCTGGACAAATATATCCAGAAAATTTCCAGCGGTAAAAATACGCTCTTGCCGGTTAAAAGCAGAGTTAGAGGTCCCTCTTTAAGAGGCCTGCTTCTCCAGTCCCTGGGGCATCGGCTGTGTAACAGTTCCGACGGCCTCCTCGGTCAAATCCCGGGGGTAAAAAACAGGGACAGTAGCAGGGTAATGAGAAACCCTGGGTTAGGGGAGGTACAAAACCTCCCCCAAAGTTAAATTCATGAAGCCCCCACTCAGTCGGGTGGGGGGAGGACTCCAGTTGTTCGCAAGAGACCTGGCGGGACACGATCAAGACAGATAGGTGCTCTCCGCAGTAGGTTTGGGATACAGTTTGGAGTTAAAAGACTCTCCTCCTTCCCATTTTTGAGGTCAAACGTGCCAAGGGATCCCCGGAAGAGAGAGTCCCTCCTGTTGGCACTAGAACAACTATTGCTCCAAGGAGTAATTATGGAGGTTCCCCTGGAAGAATGAGGGTTCGGGTTTTACTCAAACCTCTTTACAGTCCCGAAGCAAACGCGGACGGGAGGCCCATATTAATTCTAAAAGGGCTATACAAATTCCTGTATATCAGGACTTTCCGATGGAGTCGATCCGATCGGTGGCCACTGCCCTACAAGGGGAGGATTGGTTAGCCACGATCGACATCAAAGATGCTTATTTGCACATTCCCATCTTTCCAGTCCACCAAAAATTTCTACGCTTTGCAGTAGAAGGGCGCCATTTTCAGTTCAGAGCCTTACCCTTCGGTTTGGCCACAGCACCACGAGTGTTTACAAAAATTCTGGCCCTTTATTGGCCAATCTAAGAACACAAGGTGTAATGATAATGGCATATCTGGATGACTTGTTGCTGATAGACCACTCAGTGAAAAAACTAGACGTGGTCGTTCACAAGACGATCAAGTATCTGGAATCTCACGGTTGGATTATCAACCGAGACAAGTCAGCCCTAAAAACCAGTCAAAAGTCTGGAATACTTGGGGCTAAGGTTGGATTCAGGCCAGAGAAAAATATTCTTGCCTCGAGGAAAGATGTTGTCTTTGAAAGATTTGATCCACTTAGTGGGTACAAAAAAGACAGCCGTCCATACGCCTGTATATGAGGCTGCTGGGAAAAATGGTGGCATCATTCGAAGCAGTACCCTACGGTCAATTCCATTCAAGGAATTTGCAAGGGGCCATACTGTCAGCCTGGAACAAAAAAGTTCAGGCCCTAGACTTACAATGTCCTTGTCCCCTTCCGTTCGCAAGAGCCTCCGTTGGTGGTTGGTTCCCCAGAATCTGGAAAAAAGGAAATCCTTCAGTCCGATTTCTTGGAAGGTGGTCACTACAGATGCCAGCCTTATAGGCTGGGGAGCAGTACTGGAGCAATAGTCTCTCCAGGGCAGATGGTCGGATGCAGAAAAGGCCCTGCCCATCAATCTCTTAGAGATACGAGCAGCCCGGTATGCCCTAGTAGCATGGACATCCAAACTCCAAGGGTCCCCTGTCAGAATGCAATCAGACAATGCCACAGCAGTGGCATATATCAATCATCAGGGGGGCACCAGGAGTCGTGCAGCCCAGAGAGAAGTAAATTACATCCTGAAATGGGCAGAAAAATATGTCCCAGCCATATCTGCGGTATTCATTCCAGGAGTGGAGAATTGGAAGGCGGACTTTCTAAGTCGCCAGCAATTAGGCCCAGAGGAAGGGTCCCTTCACCCCGAGGTTTTCTGGACAATATGTCAGCGGTGGGGAACATCGGATGTAGATCTTCTAGCATCCAGATTCAACGCAAAGGGGGACAGGTTTGTCTCTCGGACAAGGGATCCCCTAGCTTGCGGCTCGGATGCCCTAGTGTTCCCTTGGGATCAGTTCAAGCTGATATATGCATTCACACCGCCACAATGGTTACCTCGATTACTCCGCAGAATCAGGGTAGAAAAGAAACCAGTGATTCCGGTGGCTCCAGCGTGGCCCCGTAGAGCGTGGTACGCGGAGATTGTAAAATTTCAGTGGGGAGTCCTTGGACTCTCCCACGTCGTCCGGCTTTCGCAAGGACCGATATACCACCCTTCCTTACCAGCCCTAGGTTTGACGGCCTGGCTATTGAAGCCCACATTCTAAAAAAGAGAGGGCTCTCTAATGCTGTGGTATCTACCATGATCAATGCCAGGAAGCCGGTATCCAGGCAGATCTACTATAGAATCTGGAAGGCGTACATCGCGTGGTGTGAGGCCAAGAAATGGCATCCACATAAGTACGTAATAGGTAGGATTCTGGACTTCCTACAGTGGGCTGTAGATAGAAAGCTTGCCTTGAGTACTATCAAGGGTCAGATTTCGGCCTTGTCAATATTTTTTCAAAGGCCCTTGGCTTCGCATTCACTAGTCAAAGCCTTTATACAAGGAGTGATGCGTATTAGTCCTCCGGTTAATATTCCCATATGTCCATGGGATCTAAACTTGGTTCTGTCGGTTCTACAGAAACAACCATTTGAACCATTACAGCATATTTCCTTGGTGCTTCTCACCAGGAAATTGATTTTTCTAGTAGCCATTTGTTCGGCTAAAAGAGTATCGGAATTAGCAGCTATGTCCTGTAAGGAGCCATATCTGGTTATCCATAAGGACAGAGTAGTGTTACGTCCTCATCCAGCCTTTCTTCCTAAGGTGGTATCGAGGTTTCATTTGAACCAAGATGTGGTTCTTCCTTCTTTTTTCCCCAAACCTACTTCGGTAGAGGAAAAGTTATTGCATTCTTTGGATGTAGTAAGAGCAGTTAAAGCTTATCTAAAAGCCACTGCTCAGATTCGCAGAACGGATACTTTGTTTATTCTGCCGGAAGGCCCCAGAAAGGGTCAGGCAGCGTCAAAATCTACTTTAGCCAAGTGGATTCGACAGGTCATTATGCAAGCTTATGGCTTGAGAAGGAGACCGCCTCCGTTCAAAGTTAGAGCGCACTCCACGAGAGCAGTTGGAACTTCATGGGCAGTGCATCACCAGGCCTCCCTGGCTCAAATCTGTAAGGCCGCAACGTGGTCTTCAGTTCACACGTTTACTAGGTTCTACCAGGTGGACGTTAGAAGTCAGGAGGATGTCGCCTTTGGGCGCAGTGTGTTGCAGGCCGCAAAAGATCCTCAGGTCTGATAGCGCTCAGCTTATATATGGTGTATCCCCCCCCTCATTGGGCATTGCTTTAGGACATCCCATTAGTAATGACTATGTCGCTCTGTGTCCCGTGATGTATGAGAAAGAAAATAGGATTTTTATAACAGCTTACCTGTAAAATCCTTTTCTTAGGAGTACATCACGGGACACAGAGCTCCCGCCCCTCTTTGGGGACACGTATTGCTTTGCTACAAAACTGAGGTGCTCCCGGATGGGAGGGGCTTATATAGGGGAGGGTACTTCCGGTTTTGGAAGTTGCCAGTGCCAGCACCTGACGGTATCTATATAACCCATTAGTAATGAGTATGTCGCTCTGTGTCCCGTGATGTACTCCTAAGAAAAGGATTTTACAGGTAAGCTGTTATAAAAATCCTATTTTTCCATTCATATGAAAAGCATCTGCAAATGGTTAGGCATTCAAAGTGAACAGCAATTTGCTTTTCACATGACTGGGTGGCTGAAGTGAATAATAACACGATTTTAAGTAAAGTGTTACAACTGCTTTAGTAGATCAATCGTTTTGCATCTAAGTAAAAGAAATCCAAATTGTCTGAAAGGAATTGTCCTTTAACATGAAACTGAGCTTAAAAAGTAGGATTTGCTATGTTATAGAGAACATGTAGAAATGTTGATTGTACCTAAGCAGTATTTTGAAAAATGTACATATGCAGAATAAGCCATGGTAAGTCAGTAATAGGAAAAGATCGGCTGCTGAGAAAGCACCGGCAATATTAGTGACCAGACCATTGCCCTTTGCCTGCCTAATTATGGGCACGGCTCGCAGAGTTCAGTTCCACTTTGAGTGCTTTTGGGAGAAGGGTTTGGGGGGTGGGATTATGTTTGCTGTGTATTATTCCCCTACCATTGTTCTACTGTTTACCAATCCAGCAGTCTAAATGATTACACCCAACACTTCTCTATTTCATTAGCTCCCTCTTCCTGCAAACTAGAGAGTGCTTAGTATAGTGAGGTCTAAGTGCACTAACTTCATGCCTGTCCGCTATTAGAAATCAGCTCAAAAGCATAACCTTAGACCCCATTCACACAGGGGCGACTCCTCAGGCGACTCAGCCGCCTGACAAGTCGCGTCCCGTTCTGTACAATGGAACCGTTCTAATAGGAGCGACTCAAGTCGCTCCGACTTAGAAAAAGGTTCCTGTACTACTTCAAGACGACTTCAGGGCGACTTCCATTGACTTCAATACAGAAGTCATTTTGCAAGTCACCTTTGAAGTCGTGTTAAGATCGCCCGGCACAGTCGCGGGACAAGTCGTGCCGCCCCTGTGTGAATGGGCTCTTAATAATATATAGGCTGTGAATGAGTTTCTGACAAAAAAATCCCTTGTGTAACCTACCTATAACCTTGCTTATTGGATGACAGTACATTATTTTAAGAAGGTAAGATTTTGTTCTGCCTTTTCATCCTGTCTCAATAATTCTTATATGATACATCCATTTCTTTGGAATGCTCCAGTTCTGGTTGTATGAAGTGACTCAGTTATATCCAGGGGCGGATCCAGAGTCTTTTCTCGGGACGGGCACTGCCAAAAAATATGGTTTTTTTTGTGGGAAATTTATTGGGGAAATGGCTGGTGTCAGCGATTCAATCATCCCGGCACCAATGTTGTTATGGTGTCAGGATGATTGAAGCGCATTATTTATATTATTACATTGTAATATAAAATTAAATAGTTCAATGCAGAATCAGTGGGAGCCCCGAGTGTGTCACTTGCCACCGTCGCCTGCAATTAGTGGGAGCCCTGAACGTGTCACTTGCCACACGTTGCGGATTGTCACTTGTCACGTCACCTGCCACATCTTGTGGATTGTCACTTGCCACACCTTGTGGATTGTCACTTGCCACGTCACCTGCCACATCTTGTGGATTGTCACTAGCCACACCTTGTGGATTGTCACTTGCCACGTCACCTGCCACACCTTGCTGATTGTCACTTGCCTGCCACCAGATGCAGATTGTCATTTGCCACGTCACCTGACACAATTTGTGGATTGTCACTTGCCACGTCGCCTGCCACACCTTGCGGATTGTCACTAACTTGCCTGCTAAAGTGTAGTTTTGGTTGTCTCTTGCTGTGTCCCAGACTCCCAGAGTCAGGCAGCAGAGAGATAATGTAATCTCTCTGCTGTCTGCACCGTGAGGGCGAAAGTCACTGCAGGAATGCAGGGCAGGCACGGGCTGTGAGAGATGATCTCATCTCTCTGCTCCCCCGCTCCCGGCTAGCTGATTGGCCAGCTGCCACACTGAGCCTGCTCTCTCACTCTCACCTGCCAACACACTGAGCAGCACGGTCTGCCCACGAACCGCGACGCCCGCCCACAAACCGCGCCGCAAGCGGAGCCGCCCGCTTTCTTACCCGTCTGTGGAGCCGCGCGCTATCGCACCTGCCCGCAGAGCGGCCCGAAGTGACTCACTGACATCACTCATTGCTAGGCGCCAAGCGGCCCAGGCGTTAGCAACGAGTGCAGGGAAGAGGCTCCACCCACCTCCTCCTCGGCTCCTGGTATCGTGTCAGTGCGCCGCGTAACTACATTAGACGAGTCTCTCTCTCGGCGCCGCTGATCGGCTGATGTGAGAAACTGAGAGAGAGCCTCAGAGAGGCAGCGGCAGCTGCAGAACAAGTATTGTATATACTCGAGTATAAGCCGACCCGAATATAAGCCGAGGCACCTAATTTTACCCCAAAAAACTGGGAAAACATATTCACTCGAGTATAAGCCTAGGGTGTCCATCTGCATGCCTCACTGTGCCTCACTTTGCCTCACTGTGCCCATGCTTCACTGTGCCCATGACTAGACTGATGTTTAACATGGGAGTCTATGGAAGGAGTGCCCGGCTTTGAAAAATTGGTTCTCCCCAGCACTTTGCACACTTGTAGAGGAGACATGGGGCTACATGTGTGCCAAGTTTGGGGTCCAGGGGACCTACGACCGGCCGGTAGCGGGTCCGCAAAGTCACCAGAGAAATGACCGTTTAACATTGGAGTCTATAGAAGGGGTGCCCGACTTTAAAAAATCAGTGCTCCACGGCCGTAGGTCCCCCAGACACCAAACTTTGCTCACTTGTAGAGGAGACATGGGGCTACAGGTGTGCCACAATTGGGGTCCAGGGGACCTATGGCCGGCTGGTACCGGGTCCCCAAAGTTTGGGAGATCAGGCGCAAAAAAAAGAAAACAGAGCAAGCAAGTGAGTGTGACAGATGGTATCGGGGGGGGGCAATTGCCCTGTTGCCCCCCCTGGATCCGCCCCTGGTTATATCTCACATCTTGTGAAATTTCTGCAGCAACCAGAATGAATTACTTATGCTGAACATTTACAGACTAATAAATATGCAAATACAAAAAATTCAAGTTGAGAAAACAGCATAAAGGACATTATTCCTATTTTGGGGCAACTATGATTTACTTACTACTAATATGATCCATGACAATAATGAGAAATATATTTTAGATTAGGTTTGGCTTTGATAGCCTGGGTATATAACATAAGGATTTTAGATGAGACTTGGGAGCATTATAGAAAGTGCTGTTACTCGTTTTGATAGCCAATTGTCAGGAACATGGCATGATATATTCTGTTGGGGTTACCCGACAAAGTGTTGCAAGATCAATAATGACATACAGTGCATAGATACTGTATCTGTCATTGATTTCAATACACTAAACTGAATGCTATAGGCTGCTGCACTTTTCATATCTTCCTTACGCCATCTTTTTTTAATCAGAATTATCAGTGTTTCATGTAACTTATCCCATTCTGTGTTAGTTAACAACATTATGCTGAATTTTCTGCAGAATCCAATCATATAAGACGACAGAAGATAAATCACACAAGATGAGTCCTAGAGCAAAACGATCTAAGCTCTATGCACTAGATAAAGAGAATGAAGTTACGGACTACGTGGTTCCTCTGTTCAGAGGACGGTGCGTATGCTTTACAGTTATTCTTGTGTCCAGCTATTCAATCCCAATGACTTTTACATCACACCTGTTCTGCAAAATTTTCTGTGACTGCCACCCTATGACACGTACAATGTCACAGCACAGCAGAAATTTTACATTCTCTTATTGTGGGACTGAAGTGGGGTTATGTTACAGGTCATGTCTTCCTAAAGTAGCTTTAGAAGGTGACACTATAACATTTTTATAATGAATGAACTGCAAATTTTCTGTTTTCCAAAGATATCAAAAAAGTAATTTCATATTTTTTTTTAGAATGTAACAAGAGTAGTAACATTTTTGTAAATAAAGTAAGAGATAGCCGAAAAGGAGTACGAGAAACTGATTAACACAAGAATAAGGATCTCCATCTGGGCTGTATTTGCCATATATCACTATTAAGTCAATGACTAAATTCAGGAAGAGAACTGTAGGGGTAAGTGTGTGTAGGGGATGTTGTGAGGAATCAGAAGATTCAGTATTATACAAGAAATATGAACCCATCTCTCATTTCTATTGTATGTTGGTCAGTACAGTTATATAATAGCTATGTATATAGAACAGAGAGGAAGATGCTTCTTTTAGTGAATTCAAACAGTAGTTTTTACTAAAATAATCACAGGGGTAGAGCTTGTCTAAAGGGGTGTCATGGCTTAGGAGTGCTTAGGTCAGTATGCTAAATGTGGTCCTGTCTACAAGATACATTTACCTAAGACATTTTACAATAGAAGTGCTTTTATGCCTGGTAATCAAAATAAAATACAAGTGGGTGTCTGAGTTAAGTTTAATTTCATCCCTAAGCTGCTGTATATGTAGCTCATAAGTGAGTTCCCCAGATGTGGGGTCTGTTGGAGGCAAGGAGGCTGGAGGGAAGAGGCAAAGAAAAAGAAAATGGAGTAGGTACAATGTGAATCCACAAAAGACATGGACAGTTTATACTGTTGGGAGTTTTTTTTTTTATTTCTAATATTTAGCCTGAAGATAATCGAAGGGGTAGTTCTCCTTTACCAAAAAATTGTCTAAGCAGATAAGAGGCGTCTGTAGATAAAAAACAGTTGTGCAGCTTTGACTAAAGTTGAATAATGCCCTTGCTATAGGTGTAGGCCATTTACGCAGGAGCGTACCTAGAACATTTGGCTCCCGGGGTGGATCCTATATCTGGCAGCCCCCCCCCCCATATTTAAAATGTAAAAACATGCACAAAAAAATTGTCATTGTAAAAATATGAACTTAGCCTACCTTAAAAGTGGACTGCAGCCCCTGCGCTGGGCTGCAGGGCTGGTGCAAGTTTTTCTTTCTACACAGGTGAAAGTGCAATTTGCATTACAGTTGCTCCACAGATGTTACATTATGCTCCACCACTAATATTACATTATACTCCACCACTAATATTACATTATGCTCCACCACTAATATTACATTATACTCCACCACTAATATTACATTATGCTCCACCACTAATATTACATTATGCTCCACCACTAATATTACATTATGCTCCACGCAAATATTACATTATGCTCCACCACTAATATTACATTATGCTCCACCACTAATATTACATTATGCTCCACCACTAATATTACATTATACTCCACCACTAATATTACATTATGCTCCACCACTAATATTACATTATGCTCCACCACTAATATTACATTATACTCCACCACTAATATTACATTATGCTCCACCACTAATATTACATTATACTCCACCACTAATATTACATTATACTCCACCACTAATATTACATTATGCTCCACGCAAATATTACATTATGCTCCACCACTAATATTACATTATACTCCACCACTAATATTACATTATGCTCCACCACTAATATTACATTATGCTCCACCACTAATATTACATTATACTCCACCACTAATATTACATTATACTCCACCACTAATATTACATTATGCTCCACCACTAATATTACATTATGCTCCACCACTAATATTACATTATACTCCACCACTAATATTACATTATACTCCACCACTAATATTACATTATGCTCCACCACTAATATTACATTATGCTCCACGCAAATATTACATTATGCTCCACCACTAATATTACATTATACTCCACCACTAATATTACATTATGCTCCACCACTAATATTACATTATGCTCCACGCAAATATTACATTATGCTCCACCACTAATATTACATTATACTCCACCACTAATATTACATTATGCTCCACCACTAATATTACATTATGCTCCACCACTAATATTACATTATGCTCCACCACTAATATTACATTATGCTCCACCACTAATATTACATTATGCTCCACCACTAATATTACATTATGCTCCACCACTAATATTACATTATGCTCCACCCCTAATATTACATTATACTCCACCACTAATATTACATTATGCTCCACCACTAATATTACATTATACTCCACCACTAATATTACATTATACTCCACCACTAATATTACATTATGCTCCACCACTAATATTACATTATGCTCCACCACTAATATTACATTATGCTCCACCACTAATATTACATTATACTCCACCACTAATATTACATTATGCTCCACCACTAATATTACATTATGCTCCACGCAAATATTACATTATGCTCCACCACTAATATTACATTATACTCCACCACTAATATTACATTATGCTCCACCACTAATATTACATTATGCTCCACGCAAATATTACATTATGCTCCACCACTAATATTACATTATACTCCACCACTAATATTACATTATGCTCCACCACTAATATTACATTATGCTCCACGCAAATATTACATTATGCTCCACCACTAATATTACATTATACTCCACCACTAATATTACATTATGCTCCACCACTAATATTACATTATGCTCCACGCAAATATTACATTATGCTCCACCACTAATATTACATTATGCTCCACCACTATTATTACATTATGCTCCACCACTAATATTACATTATGCTCCACCACTAATATTACATTATACTCCACCACTAATATTACATTATGCTCCACCACTAATATTACATTATGCTCCACCACTAATATTACATTATGCTCCACGCAAATATTACATTATACTCCACCACTAATATTACATTATACTCCACCACTAATATTACATTATGCTCCACGCAAATATTACATTATGCTCCACCACTAATATTACATTATACTCCACCACTAATATTACATTATGCTCCACCACTAATATTACATTATGCTCCACCACTAATATTACATTATGCTCCACCACTATTATTACATTATGCTCCACCACTAATATTACATTATGCTCCACCACTAATATTACATTATGCTCCACCACTAATATTACATTATGCTCCACCACTAATATTACATTATGCTCCACGCAAATATTACATTATGCTCCACCCCTAATATTACATTATGCTCCACCACTAATATTACATTATACTCCACCACTAATATTACATTATACTCCACCACTAATATTACATTATGCTCCACCACTAATATTACATTATGCTCCACGCAAATATTACATTATGCTCCACCACTAATATTACATTATGCTCCACCACTAATATTACATTATACTCCACCACTAATATTACATTATGCTCCACCACTAATATTACATTATGCTCCACCACTAATATTACATTATGCTCCACCACTAATATTACATTATGCTCCACCACTAATATTACATTATGCTCCACGCAAATATTACATTATGCTCCACCACTAATATTACATTATGCTCCACCACTAATATTACATTATGCTCCACCACTAATATTACATTATGCTCCACGCAAATATTACATTATGCTCCACCACTAATATTACATTATGCTCCACCACTATTATTACATTATGCTCCACCACTAATATTACATTATGCTCCACCACTAATATTACATTATGCTCCACCACTAATATTACATTATGCTCCACGCAAATATTACATTATGCTCCACCACTAATATTACATTATGCTCCACGCAAATATTACATTATGCTCCACCACTAATATTACATTATGCTCCACCACTATTATTACATTATGCTCCACCACTAATATTACATTATGCTCCACCACTAATATTACATTATACTCCACCACTAATATTACATTATGCTCCACCACTAATATTACATTATGCTCCACCACTAATATTACATTATGCTCCACGCAAATATTACATTATACTCCACCACTAATATTACATTATACTCCACCACTAATATTACATTATGCTCCACGCAAATATTACATTATGCTCCACCACTAATATTACATTATACTCCACCACTAATATTACATTATGCTCCACCACTAATATTACATTATGCTCCACCACTAATATTACATTATGCTCCACCACTAATATTACATTATGCTCCACCACTATTATTACATTATGCTCCACCACTAATATTACATTATGCTCCACCACTAATATTACATTATGCTCCACCACTAATATTACATTATGCTCCACCACTAATATTACATTATGCTCCACGCAAATATTACATTATGCTCCACCCCTAATATTACATTATGCTCCACCACTAATATTACATTATACTCCACCACTAATATTACATTATACTCCACCACTAATATTACATTATGCTCCACCACTAATATTACATTATGCTCCACGCAAATATTACATTATGCTCCACCACTAATATTACATTATGCTCCACCACTAATATTACATTATACTCCACCACTAATATTACATTATGCTCCACCACTAATATTACATTATGCTCCACCACTAATATTACATTATGCTCCACCACTAATATTACATTATGCTCCACGCAAATATTACATTATGCTCCACCACTAATATTACATTATGCTCCACCACTAATATTACATTATGCTCCACCACTAATATTACATTATGCTCCACGCAAATATTACATTATGCTCCACCACTAATATTACATTATGCTCCACCACTAATATTACATTATGCTCCACCACTAATATTACATTATGCTCCACCACTAATATTACATTATACTCCACCACTAATATTACATTATGCTCCACCACTAATATTACATTATGCTCCACCACTAATATTACATTATGCTCCACCACTAATATTACATTATGCTCCACCACTAATATTACATTATGCTCCACCACTAATATTACATTATGCTCCACCACTAATATTACATTATGCTCCACCCCTAATATTACATTATGCTCCACCACTAATATTACATTATACTCCACCACTAATATTACATTATGCTCCACGCAAATATTACATTAT
Source organism: Rana muscosa (assembly GCA_029206835.1). Taxonomy (NCBI): domain Eukaryota; kingdom Metazoa; phylum Chordata; class Amphibia; order Anura; family Ranidae; genus Rana; species Rana muscosa. The sequence goes on along the minus strand of CM055122.1, from coordinate 1,007,225,151 downwards.
GCTCCACGCAAATATTACATTATGCTCCACCACTAATATTACATTATGCTCCACCACTAATATTACATTATGCTCCACCACTAATATTACATTATGCTCCACCACTAATATTACATTATGCTCCACCACTAATATTACATTATGCTCCACGCAAATATTACATTATGCTCCACCACTAATATTACATTATGCTCCACGCAAATATTACATTATGCTCCACCACTAATATTACATTATGCTCCACCACTAATATTACATTATGCTCCACCACTAATATTACATTATGCTCCACCACTAATATTACATTATGCTCCACCACTAATATTACATTATGCTCCACCACTAATATTACATTATGCTCCACCACTAATATTACATTATGCTCCACCACTAATATTACATTATGCTCCACCCCTAATATTACATTATGCTCCACCACTAATATTACATTATACTCCACCACTAATATTACATTATGCTCCACGCAAATATTACATTATGCTCCACGCAAATATTACATTATGCTCCACCACTAATATTACATTATGCTCCACCACTAATATTACATTATGCTCCACCACTAATATTACATTATGCTCCACCACTAATATTACATTATGCTCCACCACTAATATTACATTATGCTCCACCACTAATATTACATTATGCTCCACCCCTAATATTACATTATGCTCCACCACTAATATTACATTATGCTCCACCACTAATATTACATTATGCTCCACCACTAATATTACATTATGCTCCACCACTAATATTACATTATGCTCCACCACTAATATTACATTATGCTCCACCCCTAATATTACATTATGCTCCACCACTAATATTACATTATGCTCCACCACTAATATTACATTATGCTCCACCACTAATATTACATTATGCTCCACCACTAATATTACATTATGCTCCACCACTAATATTACATTATGCTCCACCACTAATATTACATTATGCTCCACCACTAATATTACATTATGCTCCACCCCTAATATTACATTATGCTCCACCATTAATATTACATTATACTCCACCACTAATATTACATTATGCTCCACGCAAATATTACATTATGCTCCACCACTAATATTACATTATGCTCCACGCAAATATTACATTATGCTCCACCACTAATATTACATTATGCTCCACCACTAATATTACATTATGCTCCACCACTAATATTACATTATGCTCCACCACTAATATTACATTATGCTCCACCACTAATATTACATTATGCTCCACCACTAATATTACATTATGCTCCACCACTAATATTACATTATGCTCCACCACTAATATTACATTATGCTCCACCACTATTATTACATTATGCGCCACCACTAATATTACATTATGCTCCACCACTATTATTACATTATGCGCCACCACTAATATTACATTATGCTCCACCACTAATATTACATTATGCTCCACCCCTAATATTACATTATGCTCCACCACTAATATTACATTATGCTCCACCACTAATATTACATTATGCTCCACGCAAATATTACATTATGCTCCACCACTAATATTACATTATGCTCCACCACTAATATTACATTATGCTCCACCACTAATATTACATTATGCTCCACCACTAATATTACATTATGCTCCACCCCTAATATTACATTATGCTCCACCACTAATATTACATTATACTCCACCACTAATATTACATTATGCTCCACCACTAATATTACATTATGCTCCACGCAAATATTACATTATGCTCCACCACTAATATTACATTATGCTCCACCACTAATATTACATTATGCTCCACCACTAATATTACATTATGCTCCACGCAAATATTACATTATGCTCCACCACTAATATTACATTATGCTCCACCACTAATATTACATTATGCTCCACCACTAATATTACATTATGCTCCACCACTAATATTACATTATACTCCACCACTAATATTACATTATGCTCCACCACTAATATTACATTATGCTCCACGCAAATATTACATTATGCTCCACCACTAATATTACATTATGCTCCACCACTAATATTACATTATGCTCCACCACTAATATTACATTATGCTCCACCACTAATATTACATTATGCTCCACCACTAATATTACATTATGCTCCACCCCTAATATTACATTATGCTCCACCACTAATATTACATTATGCTCCACCACTAATATTACATTATGCTCCACCACTAATATTACATTATGCTCCACCACTAATATTACATTATGCTCCACCCCTAATATTACATTATGCTCCACCACTAATATTACATTATGCTCCACCACTAATATTACATTATGCTCCACCACTAATATTACATTATGCTCCACCACTAATATTACATTATGCTCCACCACTAATATTACATTATGCTCCACCACTAATATTACATTATGCTCCACCACTAATATTACATTATGCTCCACCCCTAATATTACATTATGCTCCACCACTAATATTACATTATACTCCACCACTAATATTACATTATGCTCCACGCAAATATTACATTATGCTCCACCACTAATATTACATTATGCTCCACGCAAATATTACATTATGCTCCACCACTAATATTACATTATGCTCCACCACTAATATTACATTATGCTCCACCACTAATATTACATTATGCTCCACCACTAATATTACATTATGCTCCACCACTATTATTACATTATGCGCCACCACTAATATTACATTATGCTCCACCACTATTATTACATTATGCGCCACCACTAATATTACATTATGCTCCACCACTAATATTACATTATGCTCCACCCCTAATATTACATTATGCTCCACCACTAATATTACATTATACTCCACCACTAATATTACATTATGCTCCACGCAAATATTACATTATGCTCCACCACTAATATTACATTATGCTCCACGCAAATATTACATTATGCTCCACCACTAATATTACATTATGCTCCACCACTAATATTACATTATGCTCCACCACTAATATTACATTATGCTCCACCACTAATATTACATTATGCTCCACCCCTAATATTACATTATGCTCCACCACTAATATTACATTATGCTCCACCACTAATATTACATTATGCTCCACCACTAATATTACATTATGCTCCACCACTAATATTACATTATGCTCCACCACTAATATTACATTATGCTCCACCACTAATATTACATTATGCTCCACCACTAATATTACATTATGCTCCACCACTAATATTACATTATGCTCCACGCAAATATTACATTATGCTCCACCACTAATATTACATTATGCTCCACCACTAATATTACATTATGCTCCACGCAAATATTACATTATGCTCCACCACTAATATTACATTATGCTCCACGCAAATATTACATTATGCTCCACCACTAATATTACATTATGCTCCACCACTAATATTACATTATGCTCCACCACTAATATTACATTATGCTCCACGCAAATATTACATTATGCTCCACCACTAATATTACATTATGCTCCACCACTAATATTACATTATGCTCCACCACTAATATTACATTATGCTCCACGCAAATATTACATTATGCTCCACCACTAATATTACATTATGCTCCACCACTAATATTACATTATGCTCCACCACTAATATTACATTATGCTCCACGCAAATATTACATTATGCTCCACCACTAATATTACATTATGCTCCACCACTAATATTACATTATGCTCCACCACTAATATTACATTATGCTCCACCACTAATATTACATTATGCTCCACCACTAATATTACATTATGCTCCACCACTATTATTACATTATGCTCCACGCAAATATTACATTATGCTCCACCACTAATATTACATTATGCTCCACCACTAATATTACATTATGCTCCACCACTAATATTACATTATGCTCCACCACTAATATTACATTATGCTCCACCACTATTATTACATTATGCTCCACCACTAATATTACATTATGCTCCACCACTAATATTACATTATGCTCCACGCAAATATTACATTATGCTCCACCACTAATATTACATTATACTCCACCACTAATATTACATTATGCTCCACCACTAATATTACATTATGCTCCACGCAAATATTACATTATGCTCCACCACTAATATTACATTATGCTCCACCACTAATATTACATTATGCTCCACCACTAATATTACATTATGCTCCACCACTAATATTACATTATGCTCCACCACTAATATTACATTATGCTCCACCACTAATATTACATTATGCTCCACCACTAATATTACATTATACTCCACCACTAATATTACATTATGCTCCACGCAAATATTACATTATGCTCCACGCAAATATTACATTATGCTCCACCACTAATATTACATTATGCTCCACCACTAATATTACATTATGCTCCACCACTAATATTACATTATGCTCCACCACTAATATTACATTATGCTCCACCACTAATATTACATTATGCTCCACCACTAATATTACATTATGCTCCACCACTATTATTACATTATGCGCCACCACTAATATTACATTATGCTCCACGCAAATATTACATTATGCTCCACCACTAATATTACATTATGCTCCACCACTAATATTACATTATGCTCCACCACTAATATTACATTATGCTCCGCCACTAATATTACATTATGCTCCACCACTAATATTACATTATGCTCCACCACTAATATTACATTATGCTCCACCACTAATATTACATTATGCTCCACCACTAATATTACATTATGCTCCACCACTAATATTACATTATGCTCCACCACTAATATTACATTATGCTCCACCACTAATATTACATTATGCTCCACCACTAATATTACATTATGCTCCACCACTAATATTACATTATGCTCCACCACTAATATTACATTATACTCCACCACTAATATTACATTATGCTCCACGCAAATATTACATTATGCTCCACGCAAATATTACATTATGCTCCACCACTAATATTACATTATGCTCCACCACTAATATTACATTATGCTCCACCACTAATATTACATTATGCTCCACCACTAATATTACATTATGCTCCACCACTAATATTACATTATGCTCCACCACTAATATTACATTATGCTCCACCACTATTATTACATTATGCGCCACCACTAATATTACATTATGCTCCACGCAAATATTACATTATGCTCCACCACTAATATTACATTATGCTCCACCACTAATATTACATTATGCTCCACCACTAATATTACATTATGCTCCGCCACTAATATTACATTATGCTCCACCACTAATATTACATTATGCTCCACCACTAATATTATATTATGCTCCACCACTAATATTACATTATGCTCCACCACTAATATTACATTATGCTCCACCACTAATATTACATTATGCTCCACCACTAATATTACATTATGCTCCACCACTAATATTACATTATGCTCCACCACTAATATTACATTATGCTCCACCACTAATATTACATTATGCGCCACCACTAATATTACATTATGCTCCACCACTAATATTACATTATGCTCCACCACTAATATTACATTATGCTCCACCACTATTATTACATTATGCGCCACCACTAATATTACATTATGCGCCACCACTAATATTACATTATGCTCCACGCAAATATTACATTATGCTCCACCACTAATATTACATTATGCTCCACCACTAATATTACATTATGCGCCACCACTAATATTACATTATGCTCCACAACTAATATTACATTATGCTCCACCACTAATATTACATTATGCTCCACCACTATTATTACATTATGCGCCACCACTAATATTACATTATGCTCCACGCAAATATTACATTATGCTCCACCACTAATATTACATTATGCTCCACCACTAATATTACATTATGCTCCACCACTATTATTACATTATGCTCCACCACTAATATTACATTATGCTCCACCACTAATATTACATTATGCTCCACCACTAATATTACATTATGCTCCACCACTAATATTACATTATGCTCCACGCAAATATTACATTATGCTCCACCACTAATATTACATTATGCTCCACCACTAATATTACATTATGCTCCACCACTAATATTACATTATGCTCCACCACTAATATTACATTATGCTCCACCACTAATATTACATTATGCTCCACCACTAATATTACATTATGCTCCACCACTAATATTACATTATACTCCACCACTAATATTACATTATGCTCCACGCAAATATTACATTATGCTCCACGCAAATATTACATTATGCTCCACCACTAATATTACATTATGCTCCACCACTAATATTACATTATGCTCCACCACTAATATTACATTATGCTCCACCACTAATATTACATTATGCTCCACCACTAATATTACATTATGCTCCACCACTAATATTACATTATGCTCCACCACTATTATTACATTATGCGCCACCACTAATATTACATTATGCTCCACGCAAATATTACATTATGCTCCACCACTAATATTACATTATGCTCCACCACTAATATTACATTATGCTCCACCACTAATATTACATTATGCTCCGCCACTAATATTACATTATGCTCCACCACTAATATTACATTATGCTCCACCACTAATATTACATTATGCTCCACCACTAATATTACATTATGCTCCACCACTAATATTACATTATGCTCCACCACTAATATTACATTATGCTCCACCACTAATATTACATTATGCTCCACCACTAATATTACATTATGCTCCACCACTAATATTACATTATGCTCCACCACTAATATTACATTATGCTCCACCACTAATATTACATTATACTCCACCACTAATATTACATTATGCTCCACGCAAATATTACATTATGCTCCACGCAAATATTACATTATGCTCCACCACTAATATTACATTATGCTCCACCACTAATATTACATTATGCTCCACCACTAATATTACATTATGCTCCACCACTAATATTACATTATGCTCCACCACTAATATTACATTATGCTCCACCACTAATATTACATTATGCTCCACCACTATTATTACATTATGCGCCACCACTAATATTACATTATGCTCCACGCAAATATTACATTATGCTCCACCACTAATATTACATTATGCTCCACCACTAATATTACATTATGCTCCACCACTAATATTACATTATGCTCCGCCACTAATATTACATTATGCTCCACCACTAATATTACATTATGCTCCACCACTAATATTACATTATGCTCCACCACTAATATTACATTATGCTCCACCACTAATATTACATTATGCTCCACCACTAATATTACATTATGCTCCACCACTAATATTACATTATGCTCCACCACTAATATTACATTATGCTCCACCACTAATATTACATTATGCTCCACCACTAATATTACATTATGCGCCACCACTAATATTACATTATGCTCCACCACTAATATTACATTATGCTCCACCACTAATATTACATTATGCTCCACCACTATTATTACATTATGCGCCACCACTAATATTACATTATGCGCCACCACTAATATTACATTATGCTCCACGCAAATATTACATTATGCTCCACCACTAATATTACATTATGCTCCACCACTAATATTACATTATGCGCCACCACTAATATTACATTATGCTCCACAACTAATATTACATTATGCTCCACCACTAATATTACATTATGCTCCACCACTATTATTACATTATGCGCCACCACTAATATTACATTATGCTCCACGCAAATATTACATTATGCTCCACCACTAATATTACATTATGCTCCACCACTAATATTACATTATGCTCCACCACTATTATTACATTATGCTCCACCACTAATATTACATTATGCTCCACCACTAATATTACATTATGCTCCACCACTAATATTACATTATGCTCCACCACTAATATTACATTATGCTCCACCACTAATATTACATTATGCTCCACCACTAATATTACATTATGCTCCACCACTAATATTACATTATGCTCCACGCAAATATTACATTATGCTCCACCACTAATATTACATTATGCTCCACCACTAATATTACATTATGCTCCACCACTAATATTACATTATGCTCCACCACTAATATTACATTATGCTCCACCACTAATATTACATTATGCTCCACACAAATATTACATTATGCTCCACCACTAATATTACATTATGCTCCACCACTAATATTACATTATGCTTCACCACTAATATTACATTATGCTCCACCACTAATATTACATTATGCTCCACCACTATTATTACATTATGCGCCACCACTAATATTACATTATGCTCCACGCAAATATTACATTATGCTCCACCACTAATATTACATTATGCTCCACCACTAATATTACATTATGCTCCACCACTAATATTACATTATGCTCCACCACTAATATTACATTATGCTCCACCACTAATATTACATTATGCTCCACCACTAATATTACATTATGCTCCACCACTAATATTACATTATGCTCCACGCAAATATTACATTATGCTCCACCACTAATATTACATTATGCTCCACCACTAATATTACATTATGCTCCACCACTAATATTACATTATGCTCCACCACTATTATTACATTATGCTCCACCACTAATATTACATTATGCTCCACCACTAATATTACATTATGCTCCACCACTAATATTACATTATGCTCCACCACTAATATTACATTATGCTCCACCACTAATATTACATTATGCTCCACCACTAATATTACATTATGCTCCACGCAAATATTACATTATGCTCCACCACTAATATTACATTATGCTCCACCACTAATATTACATTATGCTCCACCACTAATATTACATTATGCTCCACCACTAATATTACATTATGCTCCACCACTAATATTACATTATGCTCCACCACTAATATTACATTATGCTCCACCACTAATATTACATTATGCTCCACCACTAATATTACATTATGCTCCACCACTAATATTACATTATGCTCCACGCAAATATTACATTATGCTCCACCACTAATATTACATTATGCGCCACCACTAATATTACATTATGCTCCACCACTAATATTACATTATGCTCCACCACTAATATTACATTATGCTCCACGCAAATATTACATTATGCTCCACCACTATTATTACATTATGCTCCACCACTAATATTACATTATGCTCCACCACTAATATTACATTATGCTCCACCACTAATATTACATTATGCTCCACCACTAATATTACATTATGCTCCACCACTAATATTACATTATGCTCCACCACTATTATTACATTATGCGCCACCACTAATATTACATTATGCTCCACGCAAATATTACATTATGCTCCACCACTAATATTACATTATGCTCCACCACTAATATTACATTATGCTCCACCACTATTATTACATTATGCTCCACCACTAATATTACATTATGCTCCACCACTAATATTACATTATGCTCCACCACTAATATTACATTATGCTCCACCACTAATATTACATTATGCTCCACCACTAATATTACATTATGCTCCACCACTAATATTACATTATGCTCCACCACTAATATTACATTATGCTCCACGCAAATATTACATTATGCTCCACCACTAATATTACATTATGCTCCACCACTAATATTACATTATGCTCCACCACTAATATTACATTATGCTCCACCACTAATATTACATTATGCTCCACCACTAATATTACATTATGCTCCACACAAATATTACATTATGCTCCACCACTAATATTACATTATGCTCCACCACTAATATTACATTATGCTTCACCACTAATATTACATTATGCTCCACCACTAATATTACATTATGCTCCACCACTAATATTACATTATGCTCCACCACTATTATTACATTATGCTCCACGCAAATATTACATTATGCTCCACCACTAATATTACATTATGCTCCACCACTAATATTACATTATGCTCCACGCAAATATTACATTATGCTCCACCACTAATATTACATTATGCTCCACCACTAATATTACATTATGCTCCACGCAAATATTACATTATGCTCCACGCAAATATTACATTATGCTCCACCACTAATATTACATTATGCTCCACCACTAATATTACATTATGCTCCACCACTAATATTACATTATGCTCCACCACTAATATTACATTATACTCCACCACTAATATTACATTATGCTCCACTTAAATATTACATTATGCTCCACGCAAATATTACATTATGCTCCACCACTAATATTACATTATGCTCCACCACTAATATTACATTATGCTCCACCACTAATATTACATTATGCTCCACCACTAATATTACATTATGCTCCACCACTAATATTACATTATGCTCCACCACTAATATTACATTATGCTCCACCACTATTATTACATTATGCGCCACCACTAATATTACATTATGCTCCACGCAAATATTACATTATGCTCCACCACTAATATTACATTATGCTCCACCACTAATATTACATTATGCTCCACCACTAATATTACATTATGCTCCACCACTATTATTACATTATGCGCCAACACTAATATTACATTATGCTCCACCACTAATATTACATTATGCTCCACCACTAATATTACATTATGCTCCACCACTAATATTACATTATGCTCCACCACTAATATTACATTATGCTCCGCCACTAATATTACATTATGCTCCACCACTAATATTACATTATGCTCCACGCAAATATTACATTATGCTCCACCACTAATATTACATTATGCTCCACCACTAATATTACATTATGCTCCACCACTAATATTACATTATGCTCCACCACTAATATTACATTATGCTCCACCACTATTATTACATTATGCTCCACCACTATTATTACATTATGCGCCACCACTAATATTACATTATGCTCCACCACTAATATTACATTATGCTCCACCACTAATATTACATTATGCTCCACCACTATTATTACATTATGCGCCACCACTAATATTACATTATGCGCCACCACTAATATTACATTATGCTCCACGCAAATATTACATTATGCTCCACCACTAATATTACATTATGCTCCACCACTAATATTACATTATGCGCCACCACTAATATTACATTATGCTCCACCACTAATATTACATTATGCTCCACCACTAATATTACATTATGCTCCACCACTATTATTACATTATGCGCCACCACTAATATTACATTATGCTCCACGCAAATATTACATTATGCTCCACCACTAATATTACATTATGCTCCACCACTAATATTACATTATGCTCCACCACTAATATTACATTATGCTCCACCACTAATATTACATTATGCTCCACCACTAATATTACATTATGCTCCACCACTAATATTACATTATGCTCCACCACTAATATTACATTATGCTCCACGCAAATATTACATTATGCTCCACCACTAATATTACATTATGCTCCACCACTAATATTACATTATGCTCCACCACTAATATTACATTATGCTCCACCACTATTATTACATTATGCTCCACCACTAATATTACATTATGCTCCACCACTAATATTACATTATGCTCCACCACTAATATTACATTATGCTCCACCACTAATATTACATTATGCTCCACCACTAATATTACATTATGCTCCACCACTAATATTACATTATGCTCCACGCAAATATTACATTATGCTCCACCACTAATATTACATTATGCTCCACCACTAATATTACATTATGCTCCACCACTAATATTACATTATGCTCCACCACTAATATTACATTATGCTCCACCACTAATATTACATTATGCTCCACACAAATATTACATTATGCTCCACCACTAATATTACATTATGCTCCACCACTAATATTACATTATGCTCCACCACTAATATTACATTATGCTCCACCACTAATATTACATTATGCTCCACGCAAATATTACATTATGCTCCACCACTATTATTACATTATGCTCCACCACTAATATTACATTATGCTCCACCACTAATATTACATTATGCTCCACCACTAATATTACATTATGCTCCACGCAAATATTACATTATGCTCCACCACTATTATTACATTATGCTCCACCACTAATATTACATTATGCTCCACCACTAATATTACATTATGCTCCACCACTAATATTACATTATGCTCCACCACTAATATTACATTATGCTCCGCCACTAATATTACATTATGCTCCACCACTAATATTACATTATGCTCCACCACTAATATTACATTATGCTCCACCACTAATATTACATTATGCTCCACCACTAATATTACATTATGCTCCACCACTATTATTACATTATGCTCCACCACTATTATTACATTATGCGCCACCACTAATATTACATTATGCTCCACCACTAATATTACATTATGCTCCACCACTAATATTACATTATGCTCCACCACTATTATTACATTATGCGCCACCACTAATATTACATTATGCGCCACCACTAATATTACATTATGCTCCACGCAAATATTACATTATGCTCCACCACTAATATTACATTATGCTCCACCACTAATATTACATTATGCGCCACCACTAATATTACATTATGCTCCACCACTAATATTACATTATGCTCCACCACTAATATTACATTATGCTCCACCACTAATATTACATTATGCTCCACCACTAATATTACATTATGCTCCACGCAAATATTACATTATGCTCCACCACTAATATTACATTATGCTCCACCACTAATATTACATTATGCTCCACCACTAATATTACATTATGCTCCACCACTAATATTACATTATGCTCCACCACTAATATTACATTATGCTCCACCACTAATATTACATTATGCTCCACACAAATATTACATTATGCTCCACCACTAATATTACATTATGCTCCACCACTAATATTACATTATGCTCCACCACTAATATTACATTATGCTCCACCACTAATATTACATTATGCTCCACGCAAATATTACATTATGCTCCACCACTAATATTACATTATGCGCCACCACTAATATTACATTATGCTCCACCACTAATATTACATTATGCTCCACCACTAATATTACATTATGCTCCACGCAAATATTACATTATGCTCCACCACTATTATTACATTATGCTCCACCACTAATATTACATTATGCTCCACCACTAATATTACATTATGCTCCACCCCTAATATTACATTATGCTCCACCACTAATATTACATTATGCTCCACCACTAATATTACATTATGCTCCACCACTATTATTACATTATGCTCCACGCAAATATTACATTATGCTCCACCACTAATATTACATTATGCTCCACCACTAATATTACATTATGCTCCACCACTAATATTACATTATGCTCCACCACTAATATTACATTATGCTCCACGCAAATATTACATTATGCTCCACCACTATTATTACATTATGCGCCACCACTAATATTACATTATGCTCCACCACTAATATTACATTATGCTCCACCACTAATATTACATTATGCGCCAACACTAATATTACATTATGCTCCACCGCAATTATTACATTATGCTCCACCACTAATATTACATTATGCTCCACCACTAATATTACATTATGCTCCACCACTAATATTACATTATGCGCCAACACTAATATTACATTATGCTCCACCGCAATTATTACATTATGCTCCACCACTAATATTACATTATGCTCCACCACAAATATTACATTATGCTCCACCACTAATATTACATTATGCTCCACCACTAATATTACATTATGCTCCACCACTAATATTACATTATGCTCCACCACTATTATTACATTATGCGCCACCACTAATATTACATTATGCTCCACCACTAATATTACATTATGCGCCAACACTAATATTACATTATGCTCCACCGCAATTATTACATTATGCTCCACCACTAATATTACATTATGCTCCACCACAAATATTACGTTATGCTGCACCACTAATATTACATTATGCTCCACCACTATTATTACATTATGCTCCACTACTAATATTACCAATATTACATTATACTCCACCACTAATATTACATTATGCTCCACTACAAATATTACAGTATACTGCTCCACAAATAGCACAGCACAGCTCCGTAACCCCTCAGCACATCTTTGTACCCCCAGAACACCCCTGTACTTCCTAACACATCTATGTACTCCCAGCATGCTTTTGTACCTCTTTGGAGATCTCTGCACCCCCAAAATGCCTCTGAACCCCTTATCATGCCTCTGTGCCCCCAGCACATCTCCATATCCACATTTTATCCTTGTACCCCCCAGAACACCTCCGTATCCCCTCGCTCATCTCTGCACCCCCACACACTTTTTTGCACCCCCTTGCACACCTTCACAGCCTTCCATCACACTTCCATCCCCCCACAATCCTCTGCACCCCTCATATGTATCCCCAAGTACACCTCTTTAACCCCAGAAAACCTTTGTATCCCAGCACACCTCTGCATCCTCCCACCCACCTCTAAACCCCCAGATGCTTTTGTACTCCCCAGCATGGCTTTGTTACTCCCAGGAGGCCTCTGCACCCCCCAGCCTGCATCTGCACCCCCAGCACACTTCTGTACCCCCACGTACACCTCTGCACCCCCAGAGTCCTCTGTATCCTTCAGTAAGTCTCAATAGGTCTCAGCAGCCCTCTGCACCCCCCAGCACATGTACTTTGCTGCATATCTCTGCAACCCCCTCCCCCCCACACACACACACATACACACCACCACACACAAAACTCTGCACTGCTGCACTACCAATTAGCAGCTCTGTGATGCCTGCTATACTGGCCGAGCAACTCACTGTACACAATCTAGTGCCTGTCCCGGTCAGACGCCCCTCCCCTTCCACTGTAAAATGTGAACTGCTGCCCGGAGGTGTAAAAAGAAGATTCTGGGCCCCAAGAACTGCTCCCCACACCATTGTATAGCAGGTTCGAGTCCTCTCCCGACTGTCTGCCTCCCTCCCTCCTAAGAGAAGCATAGCTGTTACTGTTTACCTTCACCATCACAGGAGCGAGCGCTCAAACACTGAACTCAGAGCTACTGCATCAGAAAGCGCATAGGATAAGGTTTAAATCAGAGAAAGAGCTTGCTGTGTGATGGTGAAGGTGAACAGAACTGCTAGGTGTCCCTTAGCAATGTCCTAGAGGTTTTCCAATCACACTGTATGAGGTACATAAATGGCCTACACCTATAGCAAGGGCATTATTCATTTTAGTTTTTGGTAAAGGTGAACTATGCCTTTAAACATGATAGCATTCAAAACAGGGTAAGAGCCATTCTGAGTGCAGTTCATAGTCGGTCCATAGCTTACAGAACAATGACAGAAACCCTGCAGGAAACTGTTATTATTAGTTGCTGTTATTATAATTACTCCCAGTATTTGGTGCCACCATTATATACAGTGCTTGACAGTATACAGTAAACAAGTTATCAATACAGTGGAACATAAGAATTAATAAGAACCAAGTACTAAATGTATGAAGGGTCTGCTCACTAGAACTTACAATGTAATATTGAAAAAAAGAATTGCCCAAAAAATTATATCAGCCAATGTTTGCATTTAATACAGACACGAGTATGTAAGTGGAATTACAGATACAGAGGAAGAAAGGATCAAAGAGTCAGCCGGTTATGTCGCTCGAAGAAACCTTTTTGCTGCTGAAGAAGGAATTAGTGTGTCCAAAAAAGCTTCTTCTTCTTCATCATTATCATCTGCACATTCTGAGGCCTACTATAAGAAATCCAGAAATGTCTCCATACGAGAAAAAGCAGAACTCCTCTCTCTCAAGAAAACGGTAACAGAAAAATAATTAGTATACATAACACTGTTTAAAGCCCACCTTAGCCCAAACATTATTATAAATTTGCCAACCCTTGGGAAGAGCAAATACTTGTTGAAAAAGCTCAATATTTAATATTTTCTTAGACTACTGTACTTGGAAAGTATGGTCTAGGGAAGGAAGTACTAGATACTAGAGACTTTTTATCGCTCCTCAATTAAGAGCGCATTGGTGGACTGTATTTTATTATGGTAATCAAAATGTACTGCAGCTGACAGGAACGCTCTTCAGAGAATAATCCTCACTGCACAGAAAATAGTGGGTCAAAGGCCTTCATCTTTAGCCAAAATATATAACTCTAGATGTCTTGGTAGAGCGGAGAAAATATTAAGTGATCCATTCCATCCCGGCTATCACTTATTCATATATGATATATTACCATTAAGCAGACATTACAGGAATATTAAAGTTAGAACAAATATATACAGAGAGAACTTTTATTCTGTGGGCTGTTAAGGCAATAAATGGAAAAAAAAATTTGAACTAGGTATTTTTTTGGTCAGGGTTAAGCCCTGTACACACGACCGGTTTTACCGATGAAAACAGTCAATGGACTTTTTTCATTGGACAAACCGATCGTGTATGGGACCCATCAGTCTTTTTTCCATCTGTTTTTAAAAATAGAACATGTTTTAAATTTTTCCGATGGATCAAAAACCGATAGCAAATTTCGATCGTCTATGGGCAAGTCCATCGGATAAAAAAACCCACGCATGCTCAGAATTAACTCGACGCATGCTCAGAAGCATTGAACTTAATTTTTCTCGGCTCATCAGAGTGTTTTACGTCACCGCGTTTGGAACGGTCAGTTTTTTGACTGATGGTGTGTAGGCAAGACTGATGGAAGTCAGCTTCATCGGATTTCCGATGGACAAAACCATCGGATTAGAATCCATAGGATATCCGATCGTGTGTACGAGGCTTAAGTGTTTTGCCATCATATGAATTGTTTTTAACTAATATTTGTGTAGGTTTTATGGATGTGTAACTGAAATTTGATTATGTTTTTTAAAAAATTGAGAGGAGTTACTTTCTTGAAATTCAATGTGCCCCGATTGGAGAGATTTCTTATCACTTCCTGTCCTTATAGGCATTCAAGGGAATATCTGCAAAAGATCACAGACTGCAGTAAAAACCTGATAGAGGTTCCATCCCTACCCACTTCCCAAAAAAAAAGTTTGGGCTGAAGTTCTTTTTATAACATAAAGTCTAACTGCAACCACTTTTTGTTTAGTGTTAGAGTTGTGTAGAGTTAAAATGTATTTCAAGTTCTTAATTCTGTGACCCGATTGTAGAGATTTCTTTTCATTTCCTGTCCCTGTCATACGAAGGCTGCATTCACACATGGTGCGATTTCCAAACGCTCAGGTGTGAATGATAAATTGCACATTTCAGATGCCATTAATTTGAATGGCACCCCAAAACGGTGAAACCGCATCGCGGGAAGCATGTTGCCCAAAAGAAGACCCTGAACTTTTTTTGGGAAACAAGCTTCACGCAATGCAGTCTGCCGTGACTGCAGAACCGCACCACATTTTAGGTGCCATTCGAATGAATGGCATCTTAAATGTCTGTTGTGCAATTTGCAATTCACACCTGGGCGTTTTGAAATCACAGTGATTCAGAACGCCCATATGTGAATGCAGCTGTGATTTCATAGGGACAGGAAGGCTTGGACAGAAAATGCTTGGAAGTTCAAAAGCTCCCTCAAAAGTGTGCTTTTATGTCTGTGTTCCTGTTGGAGAGATTTCCCATCATTCCTGTCCTAGCAGGAAGTTAGGGGAATCTCCCCAACAGGGACAGAGACAGCACTAGAAACTGGACAGAGGCTCCAAACCTTCCCTGCTCTAACCAAAAGGAAATAGGTTGTTTTGACTGGAGTAGGACTAGTATTGGATTACTGAAACCATGTCCTGTGGTCTAATGAGACCAAGATAAACGTATTTAAATTAAGATGGTGTCAAGCGTGTGTCGTGGCAACCAGATGAGGAGCACAAAGACAAGTGTGTCATGCCTACATTCAAGCATGGTGTTGGGAGTGTCATGGTCTGGGGCTGCATGAGTGCTGCCGGCACTGGGGAGCTACAGTTCATTGAGGGAACCATGAATGCCAACATGTACTGTGACATACTGAAGCAGAGCATGATCCCCTACCTTCGGAGACTGGGCCGCAGGGCAGTTTTCCAACATAATAATGACCCCAAATACACCTCCAAGAAGACCACTGCCTTGTTAAAGAAGCTGAGGGTAAAGGTGATGGACTGGCCAAGCTTGTCTCCAGACCTAAACCCTATTGAGCATATGTGGGGCATCCTCAAATGGAAGGTGGAGGAGATCAAGGTCTCTAACATCCACCAGCTCAGTGATGTTGTCATGAAGGAGTGAAAGAGGACTCCAGTGACAACCTATGAAGCTCTGGTGAACTCCATGCCAAAGAGGGTTAAGGCAGTGCTGGAATATAATGGTGGCCACACAAAATATTGACACTTTGGGCCCAATTTGGACATTTTCACAAAATATTGACACTTTGGGCCCAATTTGGACATTTTCACTTAGGGGTGTACTCTATTTTGTTGCCAGCGGTTTAGACATTAATGGCTGTGTGTTGAGTTATTTTTAGGGAACAGCACATTTACAGTGTTATACAAGCTGTACACTCACTAATTTACATAGTGGCAAAGTGTATCTTCTTCAGTGTTGTCACATGAAAAGATATAATAAAATTTTTACAAAAATGTGAGGGGTGTACTCACTTTTGTGAGATACTGTAAGTATGGTTAAAAGCCTCTTGAAATATACTGAAGGAACTTCTGTGGGTTACAAAGCCTATTGAGGTCATAGACACTCAATTCGATAGTAGGTCTGTGTACGCTTTTTGGGGATCAGGCACCTCATCAGGACCATATATATCACATAGGATATGAGTTTAACTATAATAAACTCAGCTTTAAAATATAAAGCATCAACAAAGTGCATAAAGGTATCGGTTTCAGGTGCGCCTACCAGCCCATACCCGGGTCTAAAGGTCCCAAAATTCAAAAAACATGAGATGGTTCAGGAGTAGATACTAGATGGTAATCAAAGTTAATAAGGCCACAGAGGTAGTAATAAACTGGAGGTAAAGGGTTCTGGGCTGACCAGGTGCCACAAATACCAGGATAAGATCCTCCACCATGAAAATAAGATCCTACTGTCCCAACCTCCATCGCACTTGACAATGTACATCACTTACTAATGAACTTTTTCTACTAATAAGAACTAGTTCTTCTCAAGAACTATTTTCAACATTGTGTTCATTCTTTCATATTAAAGATATTAGATATGTATGTCTTAGGTTTAATGAATTATGGGTGGGTAGAAAAGTAGACAAACATATCAGTATGACCCAAGAATTGATAAGTTGAGGGGCAGGTCAAAATTAGATGTCAAATGCTGAAATTAAAATGATAACACTTTCAGAGAACTGGGCAAAAAACGGACATCATTCTATGTAAATTGTAATTGGGAAAAAATACAGCGCTGTGCCTATAACTAAATAATAAAATTAATAAAATTACCAAAAACAAGCAGCAGCTCAAATGTGAGATATATACACATGAACAAATTGCAAACTGTAAGGGAAGCTGCGCTAAATAATAAAAAAAAAAAAAAAAAAAACAAATGATCAAAGTGCCCAAAAATTTTTGCAATCTGTGTAGCACTGAAGATTTATAAGTGAACAGTCCTCAAAAAATCATAAGGAAGTGATCCAAATGTCCCATAAGTAAAAGAGAACACCACTGAATGTTGCGTGTAGATAAACAATGAACTCTTGATAGGAACACCACCACCAGAGGTAAGGCAGAAGGTGTCTGCAAGCCAGCCAGCTAACTTTTTTATGGATGGTTTTATCTTGACTTCCCGTAAATGTAACCTTTATTATTAATAAATTCCTAATAGTCATAATTACACTGTGGAGAGTTCTTCTTTTTTTGGGTACATGTTCGATGGTTGATCCTTGCATGGTTGAGCTTAGCTGGTTCACCTTCTGCCTTACCTCTCCGAGCTGCTGCTGGTTACAGATCCGGATAGTGATCAACTATACAGGCTTGTTTCAGCTTGCCTTTTGGTAAGCGCGCAATTTATGTGGTGGAGGTGCACGTTTGTTGGTGGTGTTCCTATCAAGAGTTCATTGTTTATCTACATGCAACATTCAGTGGTGTTCTTTTTTACTTATGGGACATTTGGATCACTTCCTTATGATTTTTTGAGGACTGTTCAATTATAACATCATTCTATGTAACAAAATCTGAATTAAATTTTGTTACAAACGTGCTGAAAAAAATATTGTACCGTATGTCAGTAAATGTTGGTACTTTTAATCATATGTTGTCTAAATAAATAGGTCTTGTAACAGTTCAAGCAATGGTACGAACATGTCAAACCACTGCTAACGGCCCTGCACATTGGGTCCTGTGCTGTGGATGTTGTAAGCCTCTCTATTTCTATAGGGAACTAGAGGGTCACAGAAAATGGATCATTACCTACAAATAGGAGGAGGCAGAGTTTGATTTATTAACTGATGTACCAGGCAAACTAAGTGAACTTGCCAGGATATGACCTATATCTCAGAATTTCACACTTGCTCGAGTAAATCAGACAGACTCCTGTGAAACATGAGAGTGCTCAGCCAGCTAAAAATGAGGAGAAGACTGCTCTAAGGCTACATTCATGTAAAGTATGAAAATAATTCAAAATATATGTGTAGATGTTGGAAGTGGTGCTGTAAATATTGCAATAATTTCAGATAGTAATAAGCCGCAAGGCTCATTTGAAATTCTTACTTCATTGACTTCTTGTGTGAAATTGTATGTTATCTGCAAGCTATCTTTGGAAACAGTTACAGTGTTACATAGCACAGCTGTTGGGCTGTTCCAGGCTACAGTTTCTAAGTATGTTTCCTCTTTATGAGTGTGAATAATAAATCTGTAAAGTCGGGACAAGTCAAACAGCTGATAGGGTGGTAATAATACACTTTTCTTGCACAGAATTGTACTAAACTACAGAACAGCAACCACTCCTTTACTGAGAAGAGACAGGAGGGGATTTACTAAAACTGGTGCACACAGAATCTAGTGTAGCTGTACATAGGAACCAATCAGCTTCTAACTTCAGCTTGTTCAATTAACCTTTGACAATAAGGCTCCAAGCACACTGGTTTAGGAGAGTTTAGGGTTTTCTCTGCCAGAAAGCTCCAATCAGAAACACAAACCAAAAGTTTTTTTTGGGGACCATTGTCATTTATACAGCGATCAGTGCTATAAAAATACACTGATTACTGTGTAAATGACAATGGCAGGGAAGGGGTTAAACACTAGGGGGCGATCAAGGGGTTAAGTGTGTCCTAGGGAGTGATTCTAACTGTGGGAGGATAGGCTACCTAGAACATGACAGAGATCACTGCTCCTGATGTTTACATAGGCATCTCCCCGTTCTGCCTCTCCATGAGATGATCGCGGGCACCTGGCGGACATCAAGTCCGCGGGACCCGCGGGCACACTCACGGAGCATGCGCCGGGCACGCGCGCGCGTGCCTGCATGGCGGCAAATTCAAAGCAACTTACAGGTATGTTGCTTTGCGCAGCCGTACCATTCTGCCGACGTATATCGGTATTAGCCCAGTCGGCAAGTGGTTAAAGTGGATGTAAACCCACTCTCATCCTTTCTAAACTACTGCCATAGTGGTTATCTATAAGGATATTTATGCCTACTGCAT
This sequence comes from Rana muscosa, assembly GCA_029206835.1. Taxonomy (NCBI): domain Eukaryota; kingdom Metazoa; phylum Chordata; class Amphibia; order Anura; family Ranidae; genus Rana; species Rana muscosa. The sequence continues at coordinate 1,007,203,396 of CM055122.1, read as the reverse complement.
GTATCCTTATCTGTCAAATGTCTCCCCTCTGTCTGATACGAGACTCAAAAAACTGCAGATTCTGTGGGTGGGTCTGTTGTCTGGAGCTCGGTGGGTGGAGTTGTGATGTCAGTAGTCTTACCGCCCACCACTACCCTCCCCTTGTCAACATACATTTTCTCCTGTGTATTTCTTACACTGAACTTCTGCTAGTCAAAACCAGTCAAAACACAGAAAAGTCACCACCTGACTTCAGCATGCCCAATCATGCTGAGGTGTGGAGCAGCCAATCCTGGGAGAGCTGCAGAAGAAAGGAGGAGGGGATATGAAGTACACAGAATGCCTCTCTCAGGCTCTTGCATGAGATATGTAAATCACCTGTCACTCACAGCAAGGGGGAAGAACTGACTCATATTTCTCTGTCTATCAGTTTTTATCTCACTGAAAAAAAGATAAGAGGATTGCTCAGAGCTGGATTAACTGTTCGTGGCAAGAGTGGGCACAGATGACATGAAATCCTATACTGTACAAGGTGCAAGCCTTAATTTAAAAATTATTTTTTTGGGTTTGCATCCACTTTAAGAACACTCAGTATGATCAAAATCGCACACCAGCCATCTACATGCATGCATAATGATGTCATATTGCATTGTCCTGCCCAATACATTTTCTCAATCTCAAACTTCTTAAATGAGGTGGTCCTGCTTCATTTTTAAATAAAATAGTGTCCAATTTGTGTAAACAAAATGTCATGTCACATGCAGGTGACTGCTTTTCTCGGCACGAATCTTATATGATTTTAATTTTGCTGAAAATGATTATGCTTCTTTAATTTGTGTTCTTTGAATTTGTGTTTTCTTCTCCTTTCTGTTTGTGTTCGTGGTGTTTGCTTGTTTGTATTGATTGTACTCGCTTAACATTTTTATTATCCTTTTTTTTTACTTTTTTTAAGGGGACCTTTTTTGTACAAAAACATGTCCAAGTTAAAAACCACTTCTGTAATATTTGGGAGCCATTTAAAGCCCCCCCCCCAAAAAAAGTAGAACTATAGGCAATATTTTTTTTCATTTTGGATCGAGTAAAGGGATAAGGGGGGGGGTTATAACTCCTGTAATGTTTATTATTATAATTTTTTTGCCATCCCATTGGGGAGATTTATGTTGACTTCCTGTCCCATATCCAAAACAGGAAGCGTGCGGAAATTTCCTTAAATTAAGGGAATCTCCTGGGGACCCCCAGGTCACCAGAACTAGTGTCCACATTGGAAGATTTCCCATCTATTACTTTTCTGGGGACAACCCAAAATTTGGGATTTTCTTTTACTTTCACTTTCAATGATAATGGTAAACAGGACAAATAGAGAGGGTGAATCTCGCTAATGGGAGCACAGACAGCAATATAAACAGACAGATGTTCTAATCCATCTCCAAGCTATCAAAAACAAAAACAAAAAAAGGTTTGCCTTTAGTTATACTTTAATTTAGTCTTCATCCTCATTTTTTCCAATGCAATTTACACAAATGGTGAAATAAAAACTCTCAGTTTAGCTGATCCCTAATCTCAGTCCCCTTAGCAGCACAAAGTCATGACTTAACTGAGACTGGAGCTGAGATATTTGCCAAATCTCCATTTAACATAAAGTTCCTGCATCCAGCATAAAAAGTTTGTCTACTTTTCAGTTATTAATTAATATAAACAATATCACACTGATTTAGTGTATCTTCATATGTTGTTCTCTAGACATAGGTATATATCAGTATAACACATAGCATCATTGCTGCATACTGTTGCCTTCAAATTTAACTTGCTGTGTTTTTCCAGCTAGAAGACACTCAAGAGTTTCACAAAAAGATAAATGAGGACACACTACTACATGCTCCTGTCTTCATCATCAAGCCTCGTTCTCACACCATCTGGGAGACGCAGGGTGTAAAGTTTCATTGCACAGTGAGTGGATGGCCAGAGCCACGAGTCACATGGTATGTTCTCCTTTATGGGTGTTCTAATTCTTGTCAGTTATGTCTGAAGGCCTAGCTGAAGCTTATTTTACCCCAAGATCAGGTGTTCATGCTAAAATGTTGTTTCAATTGGGATTGATCTTAATTCATAAAAGCATAATGTATGTTGGATTTTCATCGCCGTGGTCTATTTGCTTTTTATTCTTTTGTGTAATGGAAAACAGATTTGTATTCACTAAAAGTGTTTCCACACAGATGAGCTGAATTTACTGCATGCAAATTATTTCAATGATTTTTTTTGGGAGTCTTGACTGTGGAAGTCAATCAACAAACATTTTATTACGTGTTTTTCTAGTTAAAACACAGGGGTTGATTTACTAAAAGTGGAGAGTGCAGAATCTGGTGCAGGTGTGCATGGTAGCAAATCAGCTTCTAACTTCAACTTGTTCAATTAAGCTTTGCACCAGATTTTGCGCTGTCCAGATTTAGTAAATTAACCCCACAGTTAGCTTCGGGCTGACAATATGGCCTCTTTGACATGGCGGAGTCCATCTCTCCGCTGATCCCCGCTGACCAGGCAGATGACAGGTCCGTGTCCGCACCGGTGATGTAGATTAGACTGTCATCCGATTCAATCCCCCAGGCGGATGGGAAATTGATCCTCATTTGTCTGTTTTTAGAGGACAGGATTGGATTGGATGTCAGCGGATGTCAACGGACACATGTCCGTTGACCTCCGCCGCTCCCTAGAGAGCAATGGATGGTCCAATTGCGTCTGCCTGAAAAACTGACAGGTGGACCCAATCGGTCCATCAGTGTGAAAGGAGCATTAACGTTTAAGTTTCAGTGAAATGTATCTTGAAAAAAACAGTCCAAATATGTTCATGACAGGGAACTCCATCCCCAAAGGGCCCTGGACACATAAAATCATGCCAAGTGTGGGAAAACAGATTGGGCTCAATAAGGAGTTTGAGCAGTGAGGAAAAAGGACTATCTTCTTTCATCCTCTGACCTGCAAGCACTGTATCGGATGACGGGTACATTTTAGAACATCAATGGACCCAGGAAAGGTAAATATTAGCTAACAAAAATGAATAATTTTGTAGTTTTACTCATGTTTTATTTCTAACTTTCACTTACCTGCATGCACTGACTGACTGGTTAGAGCAGTGTTTCTCAACTCCAGTCCTCAAGGCCCCCCAACAGGTCATGTTTTCAGGATTTCCCTCAGATGAAACGACTGTGGTAATTACTAAGGCAGTGAAACTGATCAAATCACCTGTGCAAAATAATGGTAAGCCTGAAAACATTACCTGTTGGGGCGCCTTGAGGACTGGAGTTGAGAAACACTGGATTAGAGCTCTGAGATCCAATAATAAGTTCACTAGGGTGGGGGGGGCACATTAGCCCCCCTTCCTTGCCAGCACTTCTGTTGGCACCAGGGGTGTCAAAAGATGCCAGTGCTCATCAGCATCAGGTTTTGGTTGCTTGGGGGGGGGGGGGGAACTTGCATGCCTGGTGTGTCAGACTGGTTTCTTTTAAATAAAATAAATAACCATGGGAGTTTGGAAAATGTTTTTAAAAACAATGGTTCAGTACTTTGCATAGGCAAACAATCCACATCTCTAAAGCAAAGAAGCACTTTAAAATAGACGTAGCTCACTCCAAACCACAGAGTAGTTCCTGCTAGAACAGTTGTTGTAAATCACACCACATTTGTTGTGAATGAAGGTACTGATAAATATGCTTTTTAATTTCTGTGTTCCTACACTTGTGAAAGATTTGTTTTTCATTTTTTTTATTTTTTTTATTTATTTTTGTCTCTTTAGAAGAAGTTCACGTACACCAAATGTTTTTTTTTTGTATTAAAATGCACCTACTGTGTATGTATATATGTATATATATATATATATATATATATATATATATATATATATATATATATTAGATCACTGAATCAATGTATGTATGGCTAGATGAAGAAATTATGATGACTGACCAATCCTTCAATTCTCTGCTTTTGTAACTTATATTTACATAAGGCAATTGTACTGTATAAGATACATTATTATGTGACCCATTCATTTGTGGCTGTGCCTTTTATCAGAGATGTTTATTGAAATACAAATCAGCATTACATTGTCAAAGTATAAAAGATACAACTTAATACAAGAAAGTCAGTATAATATCCACTCAGAATTGGGGACCTGATCCCCTAGTAGGTATAACATTGTAGAGTACACACATCATAACCCTAACAACAGACTGATAAGTCAATTGATGACTGAAGGAGTACTACTCCTTTCCCTTGTGCAGAACCCGTAGAAATGGAGGGTAAGGTAAGGGGGGGGGGGAAGAGGGTGGGAAGGACGACGGGGAAACTAAACAGAAACATAACACTCAAACTTTCTCCCCATATCAGTTTAGTACATCTCAACCGTTAGCATCTATCCATCCCGACCAGACCTTGTCAAACTTCGCTGGGCATTGCCTACTCTGATATGTGAGTCTTTAAAGTGGGTTTACTGATAGGCACCAGGATTCTTTTGTTGGCGGTTCCGCCAGTTTCCACCTAAGGAGGATCTCCCTCCTGGCATAAAACAGGGAGAATGTCAAACATAGCTTGACATATCTATCCCCCTGAACCTCCTCCAGGTGACTAAGCAGAAGGGTCAGGTTGTGCCTTTTATAGAGCTATAAAAATAATGTGTCTATCAATGATCAAACTCATCCTGATGTCTTTTATACAGGTATAAGAATAATGTTCCTATTAACGATCAAGCTTATCCTGATAAATACAAGATTGAAAGTGGATATGGTCTTCATTCACTGGAGATATATAAGTAAGTAATGAGCATAGCTCAAGCAGTGACTCGACATACATGCACTGTATAGACATACAAAGAACAGAATCTTGAATGTTATGGGCTTCTGTATTTGTTTCCTGTTGCTTATTGTTAGCTATTGCAAGTATGCAATGAATGTTCCGTATTGTGGCGTGCCTTATAGTACACAGACGATCAGAGATTAACAGCTTTGTGTTCCTACAGACTACTGTCACCTTCCTGTCACTTCCAGTGACATATTAAATGCATCACCTGTTTGTCACTCACAGGGAATAAAACCTTTTTGCCTTACATACAGCCATTTATGATGTGGAGGCAAAAAGGCATAAAAAAAAAAAAAAAAAAACATGTAGCCTGCAGGCTGAATGGAAAAACTCAATATGAGTATGGTCAGCTGTCGCTTAACCTAAATCCTAACATTACATGAGTCTCTGCAACCATATACACACCTTAACTAATGCCTGATACTTACCTTTTCTAGTGCCTTAAATATCAGCTTTAAAATCTATCAGCTATCAGTCCTGTACCAAGATGTAACTTCTGATTCAAACACGTCATTTATGCATTATACTTTCACCTTTTTTTCCTTTCTCACAAATGTGTTTTGCAGATTACATTTTTGCATTTTTGCTTTATAAGGATTCCCTTACAAAGAGCAGCAATTTAACAGATTGGGTATGGGCTTTAAGATCTTACAGATTTAGTTGTGCCTATTTGTTACCAATATAAATGAACCACAGGGTTCTGTGGCCGGTTTACACATTGAATACCCACTGTCTGTTTTAATAAAGGGACTGGGTGTGCAAAGAGTAAAGCATCAAAAGAAGAACATTAAAGTTTAGATTACATTTTTTTCATACTCTTGTACTATAACAAGCCAATTTGTTTTGTGCATTCATCATCAGGATTTGTTACTGTTTACTGGAGCATGTACAGAACTGATACAATTGTAGGGATCCTGAGGGGTAAGAGCCAATTCACACAGGGGCAACACGACTTCCAGCGCCGATTTTATGAGGCAACTCAGACACGACTTGAGAATGAATCACAGCGCAACCTGGAGCTACTTACAAGGCAACTCCAAGTTGCCTGCAGGACAGGAGACATTCCAGTGGCCAATCAAACAAGAATCAGCTCTGTGGAAGGGAGGGGGGAGAGAGAGTTTTGCAGGAGAAATTTATGTTTTCTTCCTGGAGAGTCGCTCCTATTAAGACAGTGAGAGGCGACTCCCATTGAAATGAATGGTTACAGGTCGCCTAGAAGTCGGATTGAAGTAGTACAGGGACCTTTTTTGAAGTCGGAGCGACTGCAGTAGTGTGCATGAGGACGGCTCCATTAATTTACATTGATTTCTTCAGCCAGCGCGACCTGAGGCGACTAGGGGCGACCTGGGGCGATTTGGAGTCGGATCCAAAGACGCCCCTGTGTGAATGGGCTCTTATTGGCATGATTGCTCCAGATCATGGTTAAGCTGACTTTATGGTAAAGGGGAATACAAAGGCAACTGCCAAAGGCTCCGACCTAGTGCATTGCCACTTAAAAGTTTTATTAAAAATAGAATAAAAGCAATGATCCTACTCACAAAAGGAGCTTAGGTAAGCGCTTTTCAGACAGTTAAGCTGGATCTCATGGCACCTGCCAGCAGGACTTGATGACAAAAAGGATCGAATAATACCTCAAACGTCTGGACGGCTAGCCCTTTTACCACTTTTAAGTGGTAAAAGCGCTTACCTAAGCTCCTTTTGTGAGTAGGATCATTGCTTTTATTCTATTTTTAATAAAACTTTTAAGTGGTAATGCACTAGGTCAGTGCACCCTCCTTTTTTTTCCTTTCTCTAGCCGTATGAACACCCACTGTTCTGAGGAGGGCTGCTAGACTCTAGACTTTGCCTTAAGACTGAACTACACTACCCGGGTTTGGCGAAACACCATAGCGCAGGAGAATTTTGTTTAACTGCCAAAGGCTCACCAGAAAAGCGTTTTATTTCCATATTAGTGGTAGGACACTTGAGGGCCTTAACCACAGCCCCGGAAGAATTTACCCCCTTCCTGACCAGAGCACTTTTTGCGATTCGGCACTGCTTCTCTTTAACTGACAATTGTGCGGTCGTGTGACGTGGCTCCCAAACAAAATTGATGTCCCTTTTCCCCCACAAATAGAGCTTTCTTTTGGTGGTATTTGATCACCTCTGCGGTTTTTATTTTTTGCGCTATAAACAAAAAAAGAGCGCCAATTTTGAAAAAAAAGCAATATTTTTTACTTTTTGCTATGATAAATATCCCCAAAAACGATTTAAATTTAGGCCAATATGTATTCTTCTACATATTTTTTGTAAAAAAAATCGCAATAAGAGTATATTGATTGGTTTGCGCAAAAGTTATAGCATCTACAAAATAGGGGAGCGTTTTATGGCATTTTTATTATAATTTTTTTTATAAGTAATAGCGGCGATCTGCGTTTTTTATCATGACTGCAACATTATAGCATACACATCGGACACTTTTGATGCTATTTTGGGGCCATTGTCATTTATACAGCGATCAGTGCTATAAAAATGCACTGATTACTGTGTAAATGACACTGGCAGGGAAGGGGTTAACCACTAGGGGGTGAGGAAGGGGTTAAGTGTGTCCTAGGGAGTGATTCTAACTGTGATGAGGCTGGGCTACCAGTGACACGACATTGATCACTGCTGCCGATCACAGGGAGGAGTAGATCAGTGTCCTGTCACAAGGCAGAACAGGGAAATGCCTTGTTTACAAAGGCATCTACCTGTTCTGCAGCTCCGTGACACAATCGCGGGGCACGACGGACATCGAGTCCGCGGGTCCCGCTGGCATGGTCACGGAGCTTGTGGCAGGGGGGCGCGCCCGCACGGCAGCAAATTCAAAGCAACGTACCTGTACGTTGCTTTGCACAGCCATGCCATTCTGCCGACGTATATATAAAGAGGGCAGTCGGCAAGTGCTTAAAAAATAGCAATGTGTCACATTATTTAATATAAACCTCTCCTAAAAGAATTTGCGGTGCCACTCTTGTGCTATTTCTAAAAATGCTGTATTTAGCTTTAGTTTTTCTGACCATGTAAAAGTATGCTGACAGAGAAATTGGAACAAAAAGTCTTTTGAAGGTGATTAGCAAAATTGTTTCTCTTATAATGTTTATTATAATTTAAAGAAGTAGTGCCTATTTTTTTTATTCATATTCCCCCCCCCCCCCCCCTTATACCCTTAGTAAAAATTAAAACAAACACAGAAAAGTTTTGCTCATTTTAGTTTTCCCCCGGGTCCTAGTTGGGCCCTGTCTCTAATCTGAGAAATATTCAAAAATAAATCAAACGCAGAAAGGGCTTTCTATGGTTTTTATAATTTATTGCAGTTTATCTGATTGCTATACCTTTTGGTTGTTTTATGAAAACTGAATGAATGAAAGTGGACCTGTTGCTTATAACAATGTATCAAATTACTTAATTTTGCAAGTGCATCTCTAAATGAAAGGTGAACCCTGTTTGCCCACCTCATACAACAGTGATATCTTTCCTTTTGGTTAGGATGATGTCAGGTGGGCACTTTTAGCACCATGCCTGACAATCTAAATACCCTGTGGAAAATGATCCGGGGTATGTGGTTCTATCACATTCAGATCAATGGCTGCCTTTCCTATGCATGTATAAAGATCCCAGAGCTTATAATTGACATGCACAATGTAAAGCGTAAGCATGTCAGGAGATTACATTATAATTGTCAAATAAACTGAGAATGTAACGGGATCTGTTACACTTTAAATGCCATGCTTCCAAGTAGGCCAGAAAGGGTGCCAAACGTGTCCTGCAATTTTCACAAGTGAGGACAGTGTCTCATTTATTTGTTTATCATTGAACCATTTGCAAATGAATGTAGTAATTATACTAAACATATATTCAACATTTCACTTGAAGTTTTTCTTAAGGCCCGTACACACGGTCGGACTTTTTGCCAACAAACTTCAAAATGAGCAAGTTTGACAAAAAGTCCGACCGTGTGTACGCTCCATCTTACAAACTTTTTTGGTTTTCATCGGACAAATGTTCGGTCTGCAAACGGACAAACTTTTCGCCAACAAAAGTCAGATGGAGCAAAGTCCGACCGTGTGTACAGAAATCCATCGGACTTTTGTCCGATGGACAAATAAGCATGCCCAGAACCAATGTTAAAATCAACCAACAATAGCAGAAGTTGACCAAAGGGTGGCGGTAAAGAGCAGAAAAGAGCAGAAAAACCACGTGATGTTGGAAAAGTTTTGGGAAAGTTTGCAGAAAAGTCCTGCCATGTGTATGCTATGGGTGTGCCCGGCCAACTTCCTTTGGACAAAAATCCACAGAAAAGTTTGTTTGAAGTCCGACCGTGTGTACAAGGCTTTAGATGTTTTCTGTGTATTGCTTTGTTTAGTCACATTATGATTTTTTTTCATTCATCAACCGCTGACTCAATTTATTTATGGATGAGCAATATCTGTTTTTATACAAATCAATGTAACAGTGATCCTGGACTAACAGAGCGCATTGGGTACCAGAAGATACTCTTGTTCCATATTCAATTATACAAACATATTTTTATTATATGCTAGAATTGCGCGTAAATAAATAGAATATTGTATACATTCCTTTATGCAATACTGATTTTTCAAACCTGCTTTATGTTTAGAATGAAAAAAATAAATAAAAAAATAATATAGGTGAAGCCCCGTAGACACGATCGGATAACCTATGGATTTTCGTCCGATGGATTTGAAACTGTTTTTCATCAGTCTTGGCCACACACCATCAGTCTAAAAACCGACCGTTCCAAACGCGGTGACGTAAAACACTCCGATGATCCGAGAAAAATGAAGTTTAATGCTTCTGAGCATGCGTCGACTTGATTCTAAGCATGCGTGGGTTTTTTAACCGATGGACTTGCCCATAGACGATCGGAAATTCCCATCGGTTTTTTATCCATCGGAAAATTTTAAAACAAGTTCTATTTTTTACAACCGATGGAAAAAAGACCGATGGGTACCATACACGATCGGTTGGTCTGATGAAAACCATCCATCGGACGGTTTTCATCAGTCAAACCGATCGTGTGTACGGGGCTTAAGAGTTATATAAAAAAAAAAACTGTCAAGCTTGAGGCAGAATTTCAGTTTCTAGTGAAAAATGGCAGATTGTAGTTCTTCAGAACCATGCATTTACTATGGGGTTGATTTAGTAAAAGAGCAGAGCACATGAATTTTCTCTTTGCAAGGGGAATTTTCACTTGGCTTATTGAATGAGGTGACGTTGTGCTGACTTCAATCATCCAACTGTGTTTGAGCAAAAATCCTTTTTTATTTAAATTTTCTTTAAACATGTGTGGGTATTCTTTACATAGTAAATTTTTACTTTGTTTCACCTAGTTCGCTAACATAGGTTTAAAATTCTCTTTGCAAAATAAGGATTCACTTTGAAAGTGAACATGTTCTACTTTTTTAGTAAATCAGGGTCATTGGACTTGTTCAAGCCTGATACATCCTTCAAATTGTTGGTCAAAGAAATAAATGTTTAGCACTTCTATGAAAGGTCCTAACCTATGCAGCTGTACTAATTATCAGTGAGATGATAAGGGGTATAAACATGCACTGCACTAAAAATGTCACCACCTAAAACTTTGTGCAACTACAAAAAAATTCTCAAACATGTGATGTAACTCCATATTAATATACTTTAAATCCACTTCAAGCCATATAAAAGTGCAAACAGGTAAAAGCTTAAACATAAATCACGATCACATATGTAAAACATAAAGTGTTATATGCAGCCAAGATAAAGGTCCATCAAATAGGCCCATCAAATATGTATTAATCCATTGTGCATTGTTAATTATAACACACTCATATACGGTAGTTATTATTAATGACATGCTACAAACATATTTATATATATATATTTACATATTTATTTAAGCATATTTTTAAGATTTTCTTTTTAGATAAATGTTTTTAGGGGGTAAATTTTTTGGTGCAATTTTAAAGAAATTATTGCTAATTGTTGCTTATTACCTATCTTAGCACAGTATATCATGTTGTAAGTGATATTTATTAGCGATTTTATTAATATCTTATCCTATGTATAGGCGGAGTGCTCTTTTCTGTTGTACTTGGTTATTGCTATGTGTGTGTTTGCTATGTGATAGTATGTTACTGTTATTAATAACATTTAATGCATTTGTAAATTTGATATGAATTTGCTTCTTGGTACATTGCCACGGGAGTTGATGATCTTATATAAAAATAATTTTATGTTCTTTCTGAAAAGTAATCAGGTTTGTTTATTGGCAACTGGAAAATTAAATTTTCACGTAAAACAATTGTTGGCATAGTTGGTAAGTGAAAAGTGTCATGACTGTGCACAGTTTTGGAGAAAATTAGAGTAATTTATAATGGGTTAGGCATTGAGACAGGCATTGAGATTAAAATGTTGTCAATACATGGGTCACATGTACAAATTGACTGTAGAGTTTGGAGTTTTTAGTCTAAAGCTTCACTTTTCCCGTAACCCAACTAATACTTCTTGAGCTTGTAAAGATTTCAAGATATATAATGAATACCAGATTAAAGTTAAATAATTACTGTTTTAGCTCAGTATGTAAAAATTGGCACAACTATGGATTTAAATACATCAGGAAAACACGCAACCACTTTTTTTGATACATACTGTATGTTGCTGTATACTTTTATATAGTAATGAACATTTCCATGTATTAACTTTTTTGATTTACTAAAGAGAGGTATTCATTTTAAACATCCAATCATTGAGACGTGAAAAAATAGAGTTTGTTCTTTATATGATTGGATATTGTAAATTGATACACATCTATTTAAACAGATTTTGAAGTTTAGTAAATAGCCCCCACTCTAAGGGATTTAAATTAGCAGCCCATTCATAGGTAGATTCTACCCAAAATCACTGTTAGTAACACATTATACACAATGACAGCTTCCACTTTTTCTTTTTTGACCCCATTTTCTTTCTTGAAAAATATAATCGATGTACCTTACACTATGGTTCCTAGGAGTTAGCACAGGACCCTCCTGTACAAAGTTGGTTAAATACATAAAATGTGAAAAATTGCTTGTTTATTTCTGCTAGTAGCAATTTCTTATCTTCCCACAACCCATGAGTCAACTTTCCTTTAATTAGAAAGTGATTTCAGTCACGCTTAAATGGATGCCAAATATTTCTGTTTATAAAAATCTGTGTCAGGCCAAGAATGTCACGTATTTCAATATTGGGAAGAAATTCCAGTATACTTAGCAGTCAACTCTGTGAGTGTCCTTAAATGGTAATATGGTCATGAGCCACAAAGATATGGTCCTGCGTTTTACCTGTGATATTCTTAAATCTTGTACATATATTGTGGAACAGTGGCAGGCTACTTCATAACTTCCTAAACTCTAATGAGGAACCAGGCAAAATATTCTGCCTAAAGTGGAACACCATCTATACCATGTTTACATTTTTGTGTAGTGTATGGAAGGGTTAACCTTTGTCAGGTTTTTATTGGTGTCTTTGTTCCCACTGGGGAGATTTCTTCTTGGTTTCTGCCTCAGTTATGGCTGTTGTTAGGACAGGAAGTGGTGTGGATATCATTAACAATTGTCACTGGAACCTTGAGGGGAAATCTTCTAATTGGATATTGTCACTATAATACCTGTTATAATGACAGCTGTCAAAGGTGGGGTTGCCTTTCACTTTCGGGAGATTTTCTCTCAACTCAACAGTTCTATGGGACATAAAATAAGAGGAAATATCCCCAGTGGAGATACAAAAATCAGTATAAATCTTACAGAGATTCAAACTATTCCCTACTCTGTGCAAAACTATTAAAAAAAGTTTTTTCCTATAGTGCCAATTTAATTTTTCTTAGCAAGGAAAAAGGTACATGTGCAAATATTTACATTAACTTAAAACTGATTGGACACTTAAAGGGGAGTTCCAACCTTTTTTATGTTTATTAAAAGTCAGCAGCTACAAAAAGTGTAGCTGCTGGCTTTTAATAAACAGACACTCACCTGTTCCACTGTCCAGTGACGTGGCCGCCCAGAGCTTCGCTCCTCTCCCCCCCTCTCCGCCGGCGCCTCCATTCTAACTGTGGGCACCCGGCCGTGACAGCTTTCGGCTTCACGGCCGGGCACTCGCTGCGCTCCCTGAGTGGACAGGCGATCGCCTGGGACCTGTCACGTGTCCCAGGTGATCGCCTACAGGGAGGGGCCGCCAAAAGGCGATATGACGAGTCGCCTAAGCGGTCCCTGGGCGGAAGGAGGAAGTGGGACAGGAAGTCCCACTCCTACTGAAGCCCCCACTCCCAACCCCCCCCAAAAAATGACATGCCAAATGTGGCATGTAAGGGGGTGAGGAGTGGTTTAAGCGGAAGTTCCACTTTTGGGTGGAACTCCGCTTTAAAATGAGGCACAAGGCTTTAATTTGACATCTGCTTAGCCACTGGGATCGAGAGCACTAGGGATTTTGTAAATACCAGCCAGGACCTGCAGTGCCGACAGTACATTGACAGTCTGGAATAGATCCAGACCAGCACATCTTTATACTCTGCTTTCATTCCACTCTCTTTTTCAGAGTCTGCAACAGGTGAAGAGGTAATTAATAAGAAAAATATCAGCAAACAGAGTACTGTTTAATATGTCAAGACAACTATAGACTTGGTACAGGCTCTGACCCCATTGAGGCCCCTGGCTGACAGTTGAGTTTTATTGATATTAAGGTAGACAGTATACAAAAGATTTTTATTTTATTTTTCAATATCTTTTGTTCTGATATCTCTTTTGTAAGTGTACTTTGAAATTCACAAGTTCACAATTATATTGATTAACAGAATAAGTGATTGATTGCATTTTTATTTCTACAGCTGTGACTTTGAGGATACAGCTCAGTACCATGCATCAGCAATGAATGTGAAAGGAGAGAATTCTTCATTTGCTTCTCTTGTTGTGAAAAGTATGTTTTTTTTTTTTTTTTACTTTTTCTTCTCTGTTTATAGAAATGTAGTGTTTCCTGGAATTCTGTTCCAATGTATTTTATTTATTTTTTTACAGGATATAAAGGAGACTTAGATTTGACACCTTTAACTACTTCAAAAAGCGAACCTTTCAGCTGTAAGTTTTGATGAGTTATTTTCCCTATAGGGTAACAAGTTATGGTATCAGGACAAATACAGATATTTTCTAGAAAAGCTGAAAAAAAGCAACCAGTTGTTAAAAAAAAAAAAACTTTCTTAGTACAGGGCCCAGGATATTTAGTCTTTAACCATGGGTTATATGTAGCTACCTTCAGGTGATTGTACACCTGCAAAAAACCTAACCCCCCACTCCTAGCTAGCCTCAGTTTTTGCGATTATCCTTGGGTGACGAACCTCTTCTCTGCTGAGGGAGGCTTAACTCTTTCCTATGAGGATTTTTCTTGAAGATGACTCTTCTATCAAGATTCCTGGCTGCATCATAGATACTGCGGCTCCTTTCAGATCTTCTGAATTAGTTGACACCTTGGCTAAGCCTTGAAGGCTGTACCTGGACCCTGTTTGGATTTGGGGCTATCCTGTATAATTGTTCTTCAGGCACTGGATCCTGTGTGGGCAGTCACTTTGGCAGGTGGTTCATCATGTTGAGTTAACTTTAGGGTGCTATGCAGGTCAAGGACTGTTGTCTGCCAGTGGTGAAGCCCTGTCAATGGATACCCATTTGTTGGTATGCCCACTGTGGAGGTTGAAGTCAGGATGGAGTCTCATCCCTGGTATTTTTTCCTGAGAGCAAAGACATATGACATGGTAAGTGCAGTGCTGTAGCCCTTAAAATCCTTCCCTGAAAGCTGGCGCTCCTGTGCCTTGGTCTTCAAGGGGCATGGGCTGTGACACTTTAAACAGTGAGTCACAGCCATTAATGGAAACTGCCAGCCATTTAAAATTGGCACCATTTGCCTGCCCTTATTCTTGTCCATATCTGTCACAACTGGTGCTGCTGCATCTGTGCAGCCTTATTCTCAGCCACTTTACTGAGCAAGTGCATGTCACTTTCCTTCTTTGGGCATATTCCCAGCAACTCCACTGCTCCCTCTACAATACAGCAAAGTGATTCCTGTATGCCTACCTGGCTGTAGCAGCCCACAGTGCCTGGCAAAGAAGGCTTAACCCTTCCATCTCCAGAGCAGCAGAGGTTGTGAGTACCCCACTGTGGACAATTTTTGCAGTGCACATGGCGTACCACAAGCTCGGGAGTCAGATGACCTTGTTAATTCAGACTCAGCACATGGCCTTGAGGTTGTGGATGGGTTTGGAGTATATATCCACAGTTCTGTAGTATCCCCTGTTTGGATAGTTGCCCCAGTTTGATTTCCAGGCTTCCTCTGGACACTCCACTGCCATTCAGGTTTCCTCCTACTTATCTAGGAATTTTTGGCCACAATGTCTGATTTCATGTGCAGAATTTTCATTTTTTTAGAGGCCTTAGATGACAGAAGTCACAAGTGAACCCCTTAGTCTTCCCTCCTGTGTTGATTTGTGATTGAGAGGAACATCCCACTTTTTCTGAAGAATTGCATCAGGATTAGTCACCTTTGGCTGAAATTTCATCCAAGCATTAAGGATACCATTGCTACCCTTATTGGTGCTGTATGCTTTTGTGTAGCATTAGAGCAGCCTTAGTCTGCTCACCCCAAGGTCTCCCTAGCCGGCTCACACCAAGGTCTTCCATATTGTGTTCCTGCAATTACCAAGCCATGCTAAGACCTTTGCAGTCTACTCGCTCTTAGAGTGCTTCCTGTATGGTGACTGACCTCACCCTGTTTGCTCCTCAGCAATATCCTATCAAGTAGAGCTTCATGCAAAAATGGATGTTCCTTTTAGTGGACCCTGCCATCTCTTAACATGTCTGAGGGACATCCTCTCCAAGGCTAGGAAAGTATACCATCACATCTGTAAAGCCTTTTCTGTGGTGTAAGGCTAAGATGTTCCATTCTAGGAAGTACTCCATGGGACACATCCTGTCCTTTCTACTGTTTGGTCTATATCAGCATTAGGCCTTGAGAACAATCAAGGGAAAAATCTCAGCTGTGGGAATGTTCTGTTGCATGGACTGTGGACCTGTCGTTTCTTGATTAAGGTGTTTGTGTAGGGTGTTGCACAAATTTCAGTACATTCCTCTGTGACCCTTCAGGAGCTTAAACTGGTTCTGTCAGCCCTGAAGAGGCCACCCTTCTAAACCAATTAAGGATATTCCAATGTCTGACCTTATCCACAAGGTGGCCTTTCTCATTGCCATCACTTCTGTGTGGAAGGTCTCTGAGCTAACTTTATCATATGTCAGAAAGATCATGACATGCCTGAAGATCTGCACATGTGCATGGTGTAGCTCATGGACCATTACGTAGTTAAGGCTTTGTGTGCATCCCCACGTATACATTAGTATGAATAAGCTTACATGTCCAGTACTGGCTTTTGATGCCCAGAGGCCTATTTAAAGCTTCAATAGAAGATGTCCTACAGAGCACGAGGATGTCGTACAAAATTACAGTTTGCAGCCGTGGCCTTAAAGTCACGGCTTCAATGTGACAGCCTCCTCACATTGATCTTAAAATAAATACAAAACAAGTAGCATTAGGATGCGCTCTAATTGGCCAAGAATAATCCTGCGTTAAAATGAATATGTGTAAAGATAATGTGATATTTTGTATAGATATCTAAAAGGGAAATATGATCCTTCAGTGCATTGTACACAGTTTAATTCTAACGCTGGATTATTCCAGGTCAAATACGAATTCTTTTCCATTTAAAATTCAGTACAACTGAATTGCTGAGTAGTTATTAGCTCCTGTGACTCATGACCAGACATTCATCCTGCTATCATGTATTTGACCTGGCTTGCTTCTTGACCCTGCTTTATCCTGATCTCCTGTTGCTGACCTTGGTTTTTGCCTGTTGTTTTGGTACTTCTGCTGTTCGTGCTTTTTCAACCCCAGGCTGACTTCTGACCCTGCTCTTGTCTTCTGAATTAGTACCTCTACTGCTCCGTTGTGCTGACTCTGGCTCATTTTCACTACAACTTTGCTTCTGGCACCTGCATGCTCCTGTACTCCACCTGTTTGCCATCATTCTGCACAAGCTCCAGTCTGGGCATCTGTAGCATCTCAGCAGCATCCATCAGATTCCCTCTTTGTGCTTTCCAAAGGTTCGCTCAGGGGGCTTCCTGCTTCTCACTCCACTATTGTTAGGTGGATTAAATAGGTCACATTCAAGCCTATTAAAAGGATAGGATTTCTTCCTTCTTGGCTAAGGCACATTCTACCAGATCTGTTAGTGCTTCTTTTTTTTTTTTTTAGCTTCAGGCATCTGTTTCTTAGATTTGCAAGTGGATGTTCAGATCTCCAAATCCAATCACTGTCCAAGTCTTGCAGATTTCACCTCCATAACATCTTCAAAATATGCCCCTTTTTAACTGTTGCAACCGCTAAGCAACTTATTCACTCCCTAGTTATCTCTCGCTTTGACTATTGTAACTCCCTCCTCATTGGCCCACCTCTCCACAAGCTATCCCCTCTTCAGTCTATTATGACTGCTGCTGCCAGACTCATCCGCCTTACCAACCATTCAGTGTCCGCCACCCCTCTCTGCCAATCTCGCCACTTGCTTCTTATTGCCCAACGAATACAATTCAAAACACTAACAATAACATACAAAGCCATTTACAACTCTGCCCTGAGCTACATCACGAAACTTGTCCCCAAATATCACCCAAACTGTCCTCTCCACTCCTCCCAAGACCTCCTGCTCTCTAGCTCCATTGTCATCTCCTCCCATGCTCATCTCCAGGACTTCTCCAGTGCCTCTCCCATCCTCTGGAACTCACTACCCCAATCTGTCCGGTTATGTCCTACTCTGTTCACTTTTAGGCGATCCCTGAAAATTCATCTCTTCTAGGAGGCCTATCCTGCCTTTAGTTAACAACCAAATCTTCTACTTCCCTCATCAGTTCATCCCTCACTACTACCTTTGTTTCACCAAAGCTCGCAGGAGCAGGGCCCTTCTAACCCTCTTGTATTGAATTGTATTGTTGCTGTATTTTCTCCCTTTATATTGTAAATTGCTGCGCAAACTTTTGGCTCAATATAAATCTTGTATAATAATAATAATTATTATTATTAATGCCAGTTTTGGGCATACAGTGCTACAAGCTGCTCTTCCAGCTTTTCAAAGACCTTCTTGACCTTCTTGTTATTTGGGCCTGTTGGAGTTTGTTTCCATGTTGCTCACCTCTCTGTTGGACTACTTATGGTTTTCCCATGGTTAAGAGCTAAAGATACTGTGTCCTCTACTGTACGAAAAAGAAAATAGGATTTTTGACTTACCAATAAAATCTGTTTCTTGGAGTACAGTATAGGACACAAGTCCCTTCTCTCTGTCTTATAATCTCCCTATTGCTTGCTACAAAACCAAGGCTAGCTGGTGGTGTTAAGGGATATTGAGAGGATGTCCCTGCTGGTTTATTTTTTGCTAGTGTAGCGATACCTTCACTCTCCCTCTTTCCTACGGTGTATGGCTTGCATCTAGGGGTACCTGGGAGAGGAGAGTGCAGGGACACTACGCCAAGCTCTTCCCTCGTGTGTATAAGAGGGTTGAGCAAAGTTAGTTGAATTACCTCTGGGTCTGTCCACTGCATACGAAGCCTCAGTTGTCCCATGGAGATGTGTCTGCCAATAATAGAGCCCCACACCAATCGAAAGTCCAACACTCCTTTATTTCTCATACTGTACAGTACGTCGAACACACTCAGTTGAACTTCCAATAACAGACGAACATGGGGTGTGGGAACGAGTAGGCCAAGGCACAACTAAGCTCTCATATTCCTTTTAGCGAATAGGCCTGGCGCACGGTCTCTGCCACCGACCGTGAGGGTGGTCTCTGCCACAGAACGGATGAACTGTTGAGGCCCCTGCCACGGGCCTAATAGCAGGCCCCTGCCACTGACCTGAGTGAAATAGTTGGACCGCTGCCACCGGTAATTGAACGTGGACTGAACTTCCTCTTTGAATTTGGCCCCTCTTCGGGAAAGATATCCCTCCGGGCGGTCTCCAGAGGTACACCCGGCACTGGCAATCTGCTGCACCAGGTCTTCGGGTGAGTCCCTCCTCCGGTCCCTTACGCCTCTGGATTCAGGTGCCCTGCTCCCGGGGCCCCCTAGGATGATCCCTCCCTCGCGGGACCCAGCGGAAGGTACTGGGCCCCAGGCCTCCGGCTAAGTACCTCACCCCAGACTGAAGGTGTCTGGGTTGGAACACGAACTCCAAGTGTCCAGGCCTAGGCCGCCTGGACACCGACCGCAACAACAGCCCTCAGGCTGAAGGTGCCCGGGACTCCCACCTCGTGGCGAAGATGTCCGCCCCCTTTATACCCTCTCCCAGGATGCCCGGCGGGTTCCCCGCCCCGCCGTACAACCGCTGCGAGAGGTCACAAAGGGTACGGCACTGCAGTGATGGTTCAACCTCGGCCGAAAGCAACAGCGCCACCTGCTGGGCCGCAGGGAACTATGCATCACTGGTGTCCTCACCAGTTTAAAAATTACATACCCGCTACACTAGCGTCCACTCACCTGAAGGTAACTACATATAACCCATAATTAAAGACTAAAAATCCTGTGTCCTATACTGTACTTCAAAACATATGGGATAGTGGCGCTGTAACCAGTATGATGAAATGTTATGTCCGTTAAAAGAGTCCTTTTTATGATGTTCCAAAGTGTATCGTAGATACTGTGATAGGGTTAAGGGTGAGAACGGGAAAGAAAATGGGAAAAAGAGTCCCGTATATAAAAATTAAACAAAGTCCATATTCCAGGGCAAGCCTCCAGGGGGAAGATGAGAGCAGACTCCACAATATGCAAAGGAAAAGAGAGAGAAGGTGCCTCCAGGTTAGGAACAGTGTAATCTTTAATTTACAACAGGCACATAAATCCACTTACATCTAGTTTCTGAATATCCGGCATAAGTCCTTTATCTGGCTCATAGTGTGACGTCCATCCGCAATGGGTACAAGCTGTGATGGTTCCCCTGTCACTGTCTATCTCCGTCCTCTCATCTAACAGGAAATCCTGAGGGTCAGGATACTGAGAGCGAGGCTTGGAGCGCAGCTGCGGGTGCAATAACGTCACGGGCAGTAGCTGTAGCGACAACGTTTCGGAGCATGCGCTCTGAGTTACCAGGCGCGCTCCTTTTTCAATGCTTGAAAAAGGAACGTGCCTGGTAACTCAGAGCGCATGCTTCGAAACGTCGTTGCTACAGCTACTGCCTGTGACGTTATTGCGCCCGACGCTGCGCTCCAAGCCTCGCTCTCAGAATCCTGACCCTTCGGATTTCCTGTTAGACAAGAGGACGGAGATAGACATTGACAGGGGAACCATCACAGCCTGTACCCATCGCGGATAGACGTCACACTATGGGCCAGATAAAGGACTTATGCCGGATATACAGAAACTAGATGTAAGTGGATTTATGTGCCTGTTGTAAATTAAAGATTACACTGTTCCTAACCTGGAGGCGCCTTCTCTCTCTTTTCCTTTTTATACTGTACTTCATAAAAGGGGTTTTACTGGTAAATCAAAAATCCTATTTTATGTGAGCTAGGGATGTAACCAATTTGTCAAATGTATGTATTAGTTTAGCTAATTACTGGTTCTTTTGACTTTTTTTAGTTACCATCTCTCCATATGGATTTGCTTCAAAGTTTGATATTCATTTTATTGACCCATTCGGAGTTTCCTTTGGAAAAGAAGGTGATACATTGAGTCTGGGTTCCACGGTCGTTGTTCACCCACAAATAAAACGATTCCAGCCAGAAATTCAGTGGTACCGAAATGGTAGGAAACAATTTTAAATTCTATGACTAATATAATACTCTGCTGGCTTTAGAAAGATAACAATGCACCATTTCTGTGTTCTTACATAGAATGTTTCTGCAGTTATTTGTCATGCACATTAATGCCGCGTACACACGCTCGGAATTTACAACAACAAATGTTCGATGGGAGCTTGTTGTCATAAATTCCGACCGTGTGTAGGCTCCATCGGACATTTGCTGTCGGAATTTCCGACAACAAAAGTTTGAGAGCTGGATCTCAAATTTTCCGACAACAAAATCCGTTCTCATAAATTCCGAGTGTGTGTGGCCAATTCCGACGCACAAAATTCCGCGCATGCTCTAAATCAAGTACGAGACCGAAACGCTCGGTCTGGTAAAACTAGCGTTCGTAATGGAGATAGCACATTCGTCACGTTACAATTTTTTAAATCTTTTAATGCAGCGCATTCTCTTCTTCTTTATAATACTAGAATAATGATGTTGTTTTGCTGCTGAAATTCACACAGAGTTCTGACAAACAGATACAAACCCACAAGCACAAACTGAAGAGCAGTAACGGACTGAAAAGCACGAGGCTGAAAAGCGCGAATCGTCTCTCACCAAACTTCTACTAACACGAGATTAGCAGAAGGAGCCCAAAGGGTGGCGCACTTGGTATTGAACTTCCCTTTTATAGTGCCGTCGTACGTGTTGTACGTGACCGCGTTCTTGGAGAACGGAATTTCTGACAACATTTGTGCGACGTGTGTATGCAAGACAAGTTTGAGCCAACATCCGTCGGAAAAAAATCCACAGGTTTGTTGTCGGAATGTCCGATCGTGTGTACGCGGCATAACACTTCAGTCCTAATATGTATTTTTTTTTTTCATTTTAAAAGAATTTTATTTTTGCTTTGAAAGACATAAACAACTGAAAGCATATTTGCGGACGCAGCCGCTTCAAAAGAAAAAACATAAGTATACAGAAACGTGTCCGGTTGAAACAGATCATTTAAACATAGTGTAAATAGCATGACAAGGAACATGTTGTTACTCGTGATGTTAATATAGTATTCCTAGTATCTAAAGAAGGCTATGTGTGCATCCTCATGGAAGCAGCAAAGCTGATTAATTGCAAAGTCTCTGAACTCTTTGTTCTACCAGAGACGGTCTAGTTACTTCATTTATAATCAATGTTACAAATGTATTTGTGGCAAGATTGTGCCATAAAATCCCAAGAAACGTGGGAGTGTATATAGAACGAAATGGGGATTTTCTGTGGCGGCTCGGGATATGGTAGGATATACGAATAAAGGGGGCTAATTAAGTGGTCCTTAGTGTTGGGGTGAGGAGAGTGATGGGGTGAGAATTCTTCCGTCCTCTCCCGCCACAACTTTTGTGTGTATTTCAGGTCAT
The DNA here is from genome assembly GCA_029206835.1 of Rana muscosa. NCBI lineage: Eukaryota > Metazoa > Chordata > Amphibia > Anura > Ranidae > Rana > Rana muscosa. The sequence goes on along the minus strand of CM055122.1, from coordinate 1,007,181,304 downwards.
ATATTCCTTTTATTCATCTGTCGTGACGAAATGTAACCAGCAGGACCAAATTTTTGGAGGGGGTGTCTCTCACTTGGTGTATAAGTTCTTCCATTTCTGTTGTTTTTTGTAAATGTTTAAACCAATCAGCTATAGACGGTGGTTCAGGGGAGTGCCATGGAGCTGGGATGCATGCACATCTTTGCTGCATTTACCATATGCATGGCAAGTGAGCGAAGGTAAGCATTTTGTGGAGCCGAAGAATGCTGTAACAGAAATTGCACTGGAATATATATTTTTATATTATCTGCAATATGCATAAAATCAACATTATATGTCACGTGTTCATTGTGTGGCCATCACTTTTACACTACAGTAGCAAATCACATTACCTGGAAACTGACCAATTCTGGTCATCTTTTGCATTACTGCACACCATATGTATACCTACTACCCATTATCCTCCTCTTGATAAATTGCCCACTCATGTCTCACTGTTTCTTCCATTCTATGGCCCATTCTTCACCTGTATAGCCCAATGACATCTCTCCATTTTTTCTATATTCTGTCCTTTTTTTTGGTATCTATAACTAGATGAAGCACTCTTTCATTCACTTTCTGTGACCCTTTGTGCAATCTGACCCTTAACTGCCCTCAGCTTCTCTAGGCTGGTTGTAAATAAATGTACAGTCTTTGAACCTCATTGTTCTTAAAGTGGATGTAAACCCAAAATTATTATTTATTTATTTTCTGTCATTTGTGCCAGGTCTTGCCACAAAGAGTTAATCCAGCTCTGAGCAATCCTCTTTTATTGTTCAGTAAGATAAAACGGATGTCACGGGCCGGACTGGCGGCTAGTGGGGATACAGGAGGTGGATCCTCTGTACCAGAGAGGGGATGGCACGGGTCGTACTGAGGGACCGGTTCTAAGCAGCTACCGGTTTTCACCAGAGCCCGCCGCAAAGCGGGATGGACTTGCTGCGGCGGTAGCAACCAGGTCGTGTCCTCCAGTAGCGACTCCACCTCTCTGGCGGCTGAGATAGGCACGGTACAAAAGGACTAGGCAGAGGCAAGGTCAGACGTAGCAGAGGGTCAGGGCAGGCGGCAATGGTTCGTAGTCTGAGACAATGGCAGCAGGTCAGATACACAGGCAAGGCAACTCACAAAACGCTTCCACAGGGTACTAAGACAACAAGATCCGGCAAGGACAGGAAGGGGAAGTGGGTTTATATCAGATTGGGTGTGCACACAGTAATTGGGCCAGGCACCAATCAATGGTGCGCTGGCCCTTTAAATCTCAGAAGGCCGGCGCGCACGCGCCCTAGAGTGCAGCGGGGCCGCGCGCGCCGGGAAGGAGCAGGAAGGGGATGGTGAGTAGGATGGGATGCGATCCGTGGACAGAAATGTGCCGCCGCGTGGATCGCATCCCCGCCGGTAACAGAGCAGCGCCCACGGCCAGGGGGGCTGACCGGAGCGCTGCAGGGGGACCGACGCCGCATGCGCTCTGGGAAGGATGGGACACCCGGAGCGCTCGGCGTTACAACGGACAAACAGAGTTACCTTTGTCCGTTCCGCCTCTTGCTTTGAGTGACAGGTCTTTTACATATCTCGTGCACTAGCTTTAGACAGGCATTATTTTTTAATTTCCACCCCCACCCCCACTCCTTTTCTGAAGTCACGTGGTTACTTTTCTGGATTTTGACTGGATGTTAGTGATCATAGCAGAAGGAACACACAAGAGAAAATGCATGTTGACAAGGGGAGTGTAGAGGTGGGCGGGGAATCTACTGACATCACGACTCCACCCACCGAGCTCCAGACAACAGATCCACCCACAGAATCTGCAGTTTTTCAGGTCTCATAACAGACAGAGGGGAGACATTTGACAGATAAGGATACATTCAGGAGGCATCTATATCCTTATAGATCAGCACTATGGCAGTAGTTTAGAAAGGATGAGAGTGGGTTTACATCCATTTTAAGACCTTAGACAATGCTTTATACCCCTACAAGAATTGGTCCCGTACTTTCTTCTCTTAATTTCTATGCTTTGGATCTTTCCTGTACAGCTCAATTTGGTAATAGAACCCCCCCCCCCCCCACACACACACACCCTCTCTGACGTAAGATTAGTAAAGACCCGTGTCTAGGCATGCCTAATATCTGCAACAACTTACTAATGATGTCAGTAAACTTCTACCTTCTATTTCCTGTCTTCTCTGCATTTATGGGATATAATGCAGTAACTCTTCTACACAAATTGACTTTGTCCAACCAAGCAATATCAACAATATCATATTTTCCTTATAGAAATACTTCTTAGACACCTTAAAGAAAAACTTCTTAGACTGTACATACAATAAGGACAAATTACATATGCATATAAGTCATTCAACCAGTAAAAGATTACAACCCAACAACTTTCACACATTTCTGTTTTCATTTTAATTTATTGCTACACTTATTAAAATCACATTAATTCGTTTTATTCATTACTTTTTGTAAGCTGATTAGAGCAAGCTTTTCATTAGAATGGGTTAACTCATTTAAATTTGAACTCATAGGGTCCCAGTGTATAATTGCACATTACATTTAACTTTTACCTCCTGGCAATATTAAAGTGTTACTTAAAGTTACTAAACCCACAACAGTAAAATCTGTCTGTACATGCAGCATAGCATGCTTGTTATACTCACTGTGGAACGTAAGGGGTTAATCCTCTGCATTGTGTAAAAAGACTGTTTTATGCTGTATGCACAGATCCTTCCCTCCTGCACTGTCTATCTGGGGAAAGCCAGCTAACACAGGCAGGGTAGCCAACCTGCACATACTCAGTTGTGTCTTTTATGCTGGAGAGAACATTTACTTGTTCTCAGAGATAGTCAGGTCACATGATATTGGCATCACACATGTGGGCGTGTATACAGGCTACAGTGGAAATCTCCTCCTACCTGAACTATTTTCATATTACCGGGTTTAGTAACACTTTAAGGATTAAGGACAAGGTTAAGGATTGCTTATTGTGCATAACATATTGTGATAATATTCACATGTATTTTGACCTCCATTGTGTTTAGGAGTTCTGGTGTCAGCCAACAAGTGGATCAGTATGCACTGGAGTGGAGGACATGCCACCCTGACTCTCAGACATCTGAATAAAGAAGATGAAGGACTGTACACACTGCGGGTGGTGATGGGAGAGTACTATGATCAGTACAGCGCATATGTGTTTGTCAGGGGTAAGAGACAGTTCATCATTTCAAAAACAAAAATATTACACAATATGAAAGTTGTGTAAATATCCATTAAATCAATAACTGAATAATTGTTTTCTGCAAACGATTTTTAAGATTTCGAATTGGTTTCTTATTTACCAAAATCATCTCTAGAACTAAGCAAGTCATTAAATATTATGTCAATGTCAGAATAATGGAGTTAGGATCCAATGAGCAGATGTGGATTTATGTGGGTCAGATTACTTTCTCTTAAAAAAAGTTTAAAAGAGCAAAATAATTTGTGAAAGTCCATTTGGATTTCTTCACAAGCTACCTTGGATTACTATTTCTATTGCTGTTTACTTAGCAATGATGTCACAAAATTGGAGTGGTAAAGGTGATTTTAAATCTCTTCTCCTATACTGTGATGCATGCAACAGATGATCTAAAGCAGGGGCCTTCAAACTACGGCCCTCCAGGTGTTCAGGAACTACAATTCCCATCATGCCTAGTCATGTCTGTGAATGGCAGAGTTTTACAATGCCTCATGGGATTTGTTGTTGTGCAACAGCTGAAGGGCCGTAGTTTGAGGATCCCTGATCTAAAGTCTTAAAGACTTTAGGTCAACTGCCCCCATGCTGAAGTGGTGTTAATCTGGGTCCAAATATCCTGTTGATTCACTGACAGCCCCAGAGTTCTGTGTTTAATGTTGAAGTTAGGTACACTTTAACGTGTGTGTGTGTATATCCCCCCCATTTTTTATTTTTTTTGGACAGATTAGGTGAGGGTTAAAAGTTATATCTTAGGCAGTGTCAATTTTATTTTTCTAGGTAAAGTGCATGTACTGTTTTGTGCACAAGGCTACAAACAACTGGTGGAATTTGTAAGATGTGGGCCATTTTTTAAGAAGATATGTGTGATCAGATCAAACATTTTTCAATGTCATCAGGATTAAACTATTAGGCATCACAAAATAGCACAATTATAAATAATCCATAGCAATAAAGGAAATAATAACATGGTCCTGTTTACAAATTTGATACCATTAATGTCCTGTATTGTCCCCTTTAGCATCAATGATGTCTAGCAGTTTTTGTGATAGTTGTGAATAAGTATTTTATTTTCTTAAGTGGTAAAGCTCCCCATTCTTTTAGCAAGCATACAGGTCCTCTACATTCATTGCTTGTCTAGTGTTAACTGCATGTCTGAGATCTCCTCAAAGTGTCTCAATGATGTTAAGGTCAGAATATTCGTGAAGGCCGCTCCAGAATATTTTCTGCTGTAGGTTATATTTTGGATCATATGATGTATTCATCTTGTCATCAATTTTTACTTCACTGTGCCACTGTAGCTCACACACCCCAAAATAGCAGAGATCCACTTCCATGCTTCCTAGTAGGGTTGGAGTGCTTTTCTTTTTAGGCCTTGTTGGCTCCACTCCAAACATAGCATGTATGATTTTGACAATAAAATGACGTTTTGGGCCCATCATTCCAAATGATTTTGTTTCAGGGGTCTGAGGCTTCCCTAAGTGCTGTTTAGTGTATTTATACATGGGATGAATTGTAGCGTGGTGCAGCAAAAACAGCTCACATTTTACAAATACTGCCAAATATGCAAACTTATAAGCACAGCCTGTATATTTAGAACTTTCTTAAACAGCCTTTGTTTTTTTTTCTGTTTTCGCCTTTATGCCTATATGTGTTAGTGAACTTTAAAACTTCTCAATAAAAAAAAGCATCGGATGCAAAGAAAAAATTACTGCACAGTAGCTAAGTAAAAATAACAGTTTAACGTTTTGTTCCATTTTAGTTGTACTGTAGATGTTTTTTAACCCAAGCAAGTACGATTATGCTTGTTAGCTGAGTACTTGCTTGGCAGGAATAAAGTGTTTTTCATCTTTAAGGGGTTGTAAACCTTCGTGTTTTTTTACCTTAATGCATCCTATGCATTAAAGTGAAAAAACACCTTGCAGTGTCCAGCCCCCCAGCCCCCCCCCCCCAGGAGTCCCGGCTTTGATTGGATAGATTGATAGTAGCACAGCCATTGGCTCCCGCTGCTGTCAAATCCAATGATACGGGGGGCGGGGCCGAGTCATACACTCGGCGTCTATGGACGCCAAATGTTTGACTCAGGAGCGCGAGCCGCCGAGGGCCCCCAGAATAGGAGGATTGGTGCCACTCTGTGCAAAACGAGCTGCACAGTGGAGGTAAGTATGACATGTTTGTTATTTTTAAAAAAAGCAAAAAAAAACAAAGCTTTAGTATAACTTTGATGCATTCTCTGCATTTGGGTAAAAAAAAAAACTATCAATAGCAGCTCTTTAAAGCCCCCCATTAACAAAATTTAGTGCTGTGCCTGTCTTCTGCAGCTCTTCTCTCCTGGAGGCTCTCACTGGAGGCTCTGATGGCAGTAGGAGCTATTGGCTCCTGCTGTTTTCAGTCAAAACCAGTGTGGAGAGAGCAGGTGGCAGCTCAGGAGCTCACCCGCACGAGTGCCCCCAAGACTAGCAGCTTGCTATGGGGGCACTTGCAGAAGAGGTGGAGCAGAGAGCACCAGCGGGAGACCCCAGAACAGTAGGTTTAGGACCACTCAAAAACGCAAAAACAGAGCAGGTAAGTATAAATCTGTATTTTTATTTAGGAAAATAATTAGGTTTAAAGCGGCATTTAGTGTAAGCAAAAAAACAAGCCAGAGAATTCAGTAATACCTTCCTGCAATGCCATAATACTGTCATGTGTCAGACAGAAGCCCAAGCTCATGTCGCAACATTGAAATGTTAACATAACTTCAAGTGTTGTCAATCTGTTTGCTAGAAGTTAGCATACATGATACTGTAACTAGCTCATGATGGTGCCCATAGGTCTATGACCTTTAATATTTTTTTGATTTAGGAAAAATATGCAATTAAGATTTATGGTTGCATAATGTCTATTGTTATAGGTAACAGGAAAATATTTGCCCTACTTGTTGCCTGGTTTTATAATTTAATAAAGGTTTCTTCTTCTTCAATAGAGCTGGTGGGATTACATTTCAAGCAGTGTGGGGACAGATTTAATCTCTGTGTCAGCTGTTACAGGGAGCAGCTGATGGTCTGGCAGACCAACAGCGATGGAGTGCTTGTCATTCTTGGCTATAAGTGAAGGCTCCAAAAAGACACCTATGCTAAGTTCAGCAGTACATATGAAAAAAGCAACCGTGACCACAGAGCCACAAATAGATACACCTTCAAAAAATCTTTGTCATTATAATAATGAACGTAGTAACATCATATTCTGCAGATCATTGTGAAATAAAAAAGGGTCGTGTGTGTAAAGAGTTTAATTTCACTTTTTTTTTTTTTTTTGCCCTTGTCCTATTAGGACACAGCCACTCATCCTAATGTGACTGCCCTGTGGGTGAGTGGCCTCAAATACAGACAGGGTCCTCAAAGTCTTAAATGGGCTGCCTGCATGCAGTACCTGCGGGTTAGGGATGCATAAACAAATGGCCCGATCATGGAGTATGGGCATCAGCACCCACGTGAATGAGGCCTGCATGAATAAAGTGCTGTTTTTATGAGTTTAGCATTTTGTCTGTAGAAGCAGCTCAATGTTACCCTATGAGTCCATGCACATTAGAATGTTTAGAGGTATATTTTAAGCTCATATTTTAGAGGAAGAAAAAAAAACCTTCTGGTTTGTGTTTTTGAGAGCAGTTTTCTGGCAGAAAAAAAGCGAAACGCTCCGAAACGCCTGTACAAAAAATTCTCTATACAAGCGTTTTTTCTTCTGCCAAAAGAACTGGCGTTTTTTTTATGCCCAGCGTGCATGGACCCTCAATCACTCACAATACATTATACTTTCCCCATAATCTAACAATTGGTAAATACATCTACTAAATAAATAAAAACAGTAATAATACCAATATGTGTGCTAAACAACAATGTCCAACACATTATCTGATTCTTCTCTGCAAAAAAAGTTTGTAAAGTGACTTGTGCAATTCCCAAATCTGGCAGTAGCCTTATATGTGTAGCACACCCACCTATCCCCTTCCTGCATTAAACTCGGCTCCTCGCAGGGGGGACAGGCACACCGCACCACAAGCCCGTACCCTCCTGTGTTAAGAGGTTAGGCGGTGTTGTTTTTGGGCCTTGTCTGCAGCCAGAGTCTAAAGTCCTCCCGAGTATGATTCTCACCTCTACAGTGTGTAGATGCAAGTCCTTAACTTCCCCAGGAACGTAAATGTCCACACCAGCTGAAAGTCCAACTCAATATTTATTTTCACTTGCACAACACATAGTCTCTTGGATAGAAGAAAGGTTGGAGCAAAGAAACAGGACAGCTTTAAGGTGTGGAGGAGGTCCAGGCACAAACGTAGCTCAAACTCTTCTGACTGTTCAGGTTTCTCAAACTGTTTTTGGCGCACAGTCTCTGCCACAGACCATGAGGGTGGTCTCTGCCACAGACCCTTTGAATAAGGTCACTGCCACTGACCTGGCGAACAAGGTCACTGCCACTGACCTGGTGAACCTTAGTTTCTTCCTAGGACATAGCCCCTTTCAGGGAGAAGACGTCCCCCCAGAGAGTCAACAGACCCTTCCTTCACCGTGTCCACAGCATCGGTCCCTCGGAACAGATCCTCCCTTCTCTTAGGGCGCGGGTCCCCTCGCAAGGCGGCACCCTGGACTTCTCGATCCCTTGTGGACCCCAGCCGAAGGCTGCTGGGCTCCGGGCCGTTGCTGCAGCTCCTGGGTCTCCATACCCAGGCAGTCAGAAACGGTGAGGTAGTACCTCACCCCAGGCTAAAGGTGCCTGAGGTGGCACTGGAACAAGGCCTCCGGGCCTAGGGAACCCGGAGATGACACACACACGCCCAGGCTGAAGGTGCCTGGGCGTCGACCGACCCCCTTCAGAAGATGGCTGCCCCTTTTATATCCCCTCCCGGCATGCCAAGCAGGTTCCCCGCCCCACTGTACAGCTGCCAAGAGGGGTCACAAAAGGCACAGCACTGCGCTCGCGGTTCAACCCTGGCCCAGAATGGCAGCGCCACCCACCGGCCACAGGGAACACATCACCAGCATTAACCCCATAGAACAAAAATGGTCCATAACTCCTGACAATTCAAGGTGTCTGAGCCTGGTTACCACTCTACGCATGCAAAAAACAATCCAAAATTGCATCCATTGTCATAAAGTGCATTCACAACAATATTTGTGTTCTTTGTTCAATAGGATCTCTGCGGCTCCTTAAACTATTAATTGTAAAAAATAATAATGGAAGGTGGGATTTTAACCACTTGCTGACCGCCCACTGTATATATACGTCGGCAGAATGGCACGGACAGGCATAATCACGTACCTGTATGTGGCCCTTTAAACGCCTGCCGTGTGGTCGCGAGCGCGCCGCCGGCAGCACGTTTGCGACCCTGCCGCCTTCCCCGTGAGTCGGACCGCCGGGCCCATGGACTGGATCACCGCAGGGATCCCCGCAATCGTCTCACGGAGGTATAGAGCGGGGAGATGCTTGTGTAAACAAGCATCTCCCCGCTCTGACTAGTGACAATGACACTGATCTCGGCTCCGTGTACTCAGAGCGAAGATCAGTTTCATGTGACACAGAGACCATCCCCCCTACAGTAAGAAACACTATGCAGGGAACTCTTATCCCCTACAGCACCACCTAGTGGTTAACCCCTTCACTGCCAGTGTAATTTTCACAGTGACCAGTGCATTTTTATAGCACTGATCGCTGTGAAAATGACAATGGTCCCAAAAATGTGTCAAAAGTATCCGATGTGTCCGCCGTAATGTCGCAGTCACGGAAAAAATCACTGATCGCCGCCATTACTAGTAAAAAAAAAAAAAAATGTATAAAAATTCCATAAAACTGTCCCCTATTTTGTAAACGCTATAACTTTTGCGCAAACCAATCAATAAACGCTTATTGCAATTTTTTTTTACCAAAAATATGTAGAAGAATACGTATCGGCCTAAACTGTGGAATATTTTTTTTTTATATATATATTTTTTGGGGATATTTATTATAGCAAAAAGTAAAAAATATTGCATTTTTTTCAAAATTGTCGCTCTATTTTTGTTTATAGCGTAAAATATAAAACCCGCAGAGGTGATCAAATACCACCAAAAGAAAGCTCTATTTGTAGGAAAAAATACGTCAATTTTGTTTGGGAGCCATGTCGCACGACCGCGCAATTGTCAGTTAAAGCGACGCAGTGCCGAATCGCAAAAAGTGGCCTGGTCTTTGACCACCCAAATGGTCCGGGGCTGAAGTGGTTAACAGTGTCCGTTTCTGGATCTGGCCATTTTTAGGAAGGAAGAAAAAAAACATGTACGAAAACTTTTTTTCAAAGACACAGACCATATTAGTTTCATATTTACCTCTAGCTGCCATCACCCTTAATAGATTTCAAATATCCTAAAAGGCCAGATCATGAGACAGATAATACTATTGATAATCTCACAAACAATGGCGCTTTGCTTAATTATAAATGAAGATTTGTTGTGGATGTGTATGAAAATTCAGGTTTTATCAAATAAGGGCAGTATGAGGATTGTTTATCTGCAAAAAATATTAATCTATGGAATATGCATATAAAGATATTTGATTAATAAACAAATGTAAAAAAGCATGTTTATACATGACTATTGCTTTGTATGTTAACCACTTACGGACCGCCTGCAGTACAATTACTGTAGGTGGGAGGCATGGCCAGGCTGGATCATGTACCTGTATGTCATCCAGCCTGTTTCGGACTAGGAGCAGCTGCTTCTGTGACTGCTGTGTCCACTGGACACAGCGGATTACAATTACCCGTAACCGGTTATCACGCGATCACTATGAATGGTCATAGCGATCACATGGTACCAATGTAAACAAACTGTCATGAATGGATTTCTCTTCATGAACAGCTTGCTTACAGTTGTGATCTGTGATTGGCCCACAGCAATCACATGGTACCTGGCTGCCTGTACCATGTGATTATCTGTAGCCAATCACATATCCCAACCATAAGCAAGTTGTTCATGAATGTTAATCCATTCATGACAGCTAAAACGATTGCTTATACATTGATCATTACTGTATAAGCAATAACAGTGTAGAAAAAAATTGCTGATCACCCCCCTGAGTAGCACAGTAATAAAAAATAAAATAAAATTTAATAAGAAATTATTATTATTCAGTATCCCTGATCACTGCCACACCACTCATACTATGACAATTTACTGCACTGGTGAAAGTATGTGGAAAAAGAGATTGTGAAGAAAAACACAAATTTAATTAAATTTCTTCATTGTCCAAAAAACTCGCCAAGCCTCTTGCTAAATACCTTTAGATTGTCTACTTTTCAAAAATAGGTAATTTGGGAGTTATTTGTACTGTCCTGGCATTTTAATATACTGTATATATCTAGACGCTATAACTTTCACACAAACCAATTAATATACACTTACAGTATTGTGTTTTTTTTTACCGAAGATGTGTAGCCTAAATTAATGAATAAATTCGATTTTATTGGATGTGTTTTATAACAGAAAGTATAAAACATCATTTTTTTTTTTCATTTATATAGCAAAAAAAAAATCAAATTCCATCAAAAGTAAACAATTAAAAAAAAATTATATAAATTTAATTTGCATACAGTGTTGCATAACCTTCCGGAGCTCTTTTATGACAGAAAAATATAGCGTATTGGTGCCCAAGTAACTTACAAAGGGAGTACTTGGGCTTTTAATAAGGTAGTTTTATTCAGAGAGTATGGATGAGTATGGATATTCCCCATATAAATCTAATGTGTTTGACCCGCTTATTAGTTTATGGGCTCACGGAGATCCAGTGAGTTCTTACTACACAGGGGGAATCTGGTGTATATGTATATGCATTTATTATACTGGATATAAATATGTACTGGTTTTTGCAAATAAGGCTACTGCCAAATTTAGAAATTGCACAAGTCACTGTACAAAGATTTTTTTGCAATGAAAAAATGGTAACATTTAGAAAATTGTTATTTAGCACATATAGTGGTATTATCTTTTAGTTTTTTTAAAATAATAAATTATTATATAATTTTACCAATTGTTATTCATATTTGGTTTATGGGGGAAGTATACCGGTAATATATGTTGGGTGATTATTAGGCATTAAGAAATAGCACTTTATTTATTTAGAGATGGGAAAAAATGCTGTAACTTGAGAAGATTTTGAGCAAGATATCCTGGAGATAATAATACAGTCACTGATAAAATGAATATAAAAAGTTTTTTAATATTGTCATAAATTTGGTAACCAGTTTATCTCTGCACAATAGGTAGAATAATTAATAACTCTTCACAAATGTTCAACTTCAACTACAGTACAATCATATCAATGAACTATGCTTTAAAAAAAAAAAAAAAAAGTGCTTTACTAGACTGTGTAAATTGACATTTTACTTAAAAAGCATGTTAATAATATGAGATCTGCTTGAACAATCTTTATTGATTGTACAGAACATATTTTGGGCCTCTTATCAAACCAGTTCAATTTTGTTATCCTATTTATCTCTACTCTACACTAGATGCGGAGGCAGAAATATTTGGAGCTCCAGCTGCACCGTTGGATGTGGAATGCCTGGATGCTAACAAGGACTATGTGATAATCTCTTGGAAACAGCCGGCAGTAGATGGTGGAAGCCCAATACTGGGATATTTCATTGACAGGTTAATATTGTTTATATTTATAAACAAATATAATTTTGCTGTAGCACATTTAATATGACATTTTGCCCACTTGTACAGATGAGATAGAAGATGGCCATATTATGTGTTATTACAGTAATATATACTATATATCAGACCCTTTTTTCTATGAACCTGCAGAAAAACAAATCTTATTGCCATAAAATTACAATTTGCATTAAACATAATGAAACATCAAAAATTGTTTATTATTACTATTACTACAATGTAACATTTTATTTTCACCCTTCTCCAAGGTGTGAGGTTGGCACCAGCCACTGGACCCAGTGTAACGACACACCTGTAAAGTTTGCCCGTTTTCCAGTGACAGGATTAATTGAAGGACGATCTTACATATTCCGTGTGCGAGCTGTAAATAAAACTGGAATGAGCAGACCTTCCCGAGTGTCAGAGCCAGCAGCAGCTCTGGATCCTGCCGACCGAGCCAGAATCAGAAGTAAGACATATCCCTGGCTAATAATAACTTACACAGTCTACTGTGCAAATACTGAAAGTGAAAAATCATATGTGGTGCACCAATATAACATGTTGAAGGTTTGGCCCAGCAGTCAAGAGGGAACCACTTAAAAAGGCCTAGACTAATAAAAATGCTGTGCGATGATTAGAAAATAGTGTGTCAGGAATACAAATATACATTGGACTAGATACAGGTTGGCAGACACTAAAGCCCCGTACACACGATCGGTTTAACTGATGAAAACCGTCTGATGGATGGTTTTCATCAGACAAACCGATCGTGTATGGTACCCATCGGTCTTTTTTCCATCGGATGGAAAAAATAGAACTTGTTTTAAAATTTTCCGATGGATCAAGAACCGATGGTAATTTGCGATCGTCTATGGGCAAGTCCATCGGTTAAAAAACCCACGCATGCTCAGAATCAAGTTGACGCATGCTCAGAAGCATTAAACTTCATTTTTCTCGGCTCATCGGAGTGTTTTACGTCACCACGTTTGGAACGGTCGGTTTTTTGACTGATGGTGTGTGGCCAAGACTGATGAAAAACAGTTTCATCGGATTTCCGATGGTCAAATCCATCGGACGAAAATCCATAGGTTATCCGATCGTGTGTACGGGGCTTAAGAACTCAACCTGAGGACAGGAAACCCCAAATATTCTCATTGAATGCCAAAAGATATTAGAGCAAGGAAGAGTCAGATGCAGGTGAGACAATCTGAGAATGAAAGGGAATGGAAAAGCTTGTGATGAAATGTTTTAATTATAGAGTGGACTCTGAACAAAGATCTCAGTAAGAAAGGTATTATAGTAAAAAGGTTGGCAGGAAAGACTAGGCAGATGTGAAAGGTGAGATGAATAAGACAAGACAACTGGACAAAAGGGATGTCCCATGAAGGATCAGAGGTCAAGGGAGGGAGGTACAGAAAAGAGAGTGATAGTAGCAATCAAAAAAAAAAAACTAAAGCCCTGTACAGATGATCGGATTTCCTATGGATTCTAATCCGATAGATTTTTCCATCGGAAATCCGATGAAGCTGACTTCCATCAGTCTTGCCTACACACCATCAGTCAAAAAACCGATCGTCCAAAACGCTGTGATGTAAAACACTCCTACAAGCCGAGAAAAATGAAGTTTAATGCTTCTGAGCATGCGTCGACTTGATTCTGAGCATGCGTGGGTTTTTTGTCCAATGGAGTTCCACACAGACGATCGGAATTTGCTATCGTTTTTTTCCCATTGGATAAATTTAAAACATGTTCTATTTTTTTACACGATGGAAAAAAGACCGATGGGGCCCATACACGATCGGTTTGTCCGATGAAAAAAGTAAATCGGACTGTTTTCATCGGTAAAACCGATCGTGTGTACACGGCTTAACAGATGAGAAAGGTAAATACGACTGGACGACTGAGAAGAAAAATTTGACAAAAGGACAAGTGAAGATTAGAAATTATTGGTCCAGCAAATTTGACAGAGTCTTAAACTGAATAAAGGAGATAATAGATTGATGAACTCATTCATTTAGTAGATGGACATGCGTATATATTCAATATGGAGGATGCAAGCCTTTATTAAAGCGGAGTTCCACCCAAAAATGGAACTTACGCTTTAAGGGAAGGTGACCCCCTGACATGCCACATTTGACATGTCATTTTTTGGGGGGGGAGCAGAAACCCTCTTTTTAGAGGGTTCCAGCTCCCACTTCCTCCCGGGGCTCCGCGGCGCCTTAAGGAAGTTCACCTCTCCCCCCTCCCTCTCGGCAATCATCTAGGACACGTCACAGGTCCCAGATGATTGCTAGGCCAGTCACAATGCGCAGCGTGGCTCGCGCATGCGCAGTGCGGCTCGCGCATGCGCAGTGCAGCTCGCGCATGTGCAGTGCGTGCCTGGCTGTGACAATGCCAGCACCGTGGAGAGGAGGGGGAGACAAGCAGGGCTTTGTTTCCCCACATCGCTGGCCCCTGGGACAGGTAAGCATCCGATTATTAAAAGTCAGCAGCTTCAGTATTTGTAGCTGCTGACTTTTAATATTTTATTTTTTTGTAGGAACTCTGCTTTAAAGTGCCTGTCAGGATTCAGCAGCTAGGGAGACCAGATGTATGTAGCTACACATGGAAACAGACTAAGCAATGTAGATATCCCTCAAGTGAGATTTATTTACAGTGAAACACACAAACAAGCATACACAGCAAACAATGAACATAGGAAACTCCAGCAAACACAAACAAACCCCAATGACAAAAAATAACTAATAAACCTAACTACTGACTATATTCAAATATAAGGACAAGGGTACAGGGAATGCAGGGATGCAAGGTAGAGGGGATCAAGACCGGGTACTAGGGCAGGGAGTAGGAACAAGGCAGAGGAGAACAGGAGGGATCAGGATAGGTATCAGGAACTCTGGCAACAAGGAGGCAATCACAATAGTAACGCACTGGGGGAACAGAGGAACGGCCTTAAATAGCCACCTGGCAGCTGAACACTGGTGTAACTAATTACTACAGCCTGCTGGCTCTTGGTAGACACCTGCTAGTGGACACTGGAGCTGCAGCAAACAGCCCAGAGCAGCACAGTGCCACCAGCAGGTGAACTTAATCCTAACAGTGCCCCTGTACTCAGGCTATGTACATTTATTGATTATTATTAATTAACAATGAAGACGTTTTTGATGGATAATCTCTATTGATGATCAGAAGACAACTATTACACCCTAATCCCATGGATCACCCAAGTCTCTCTAAAGCAATCTCCTTTAAATTTACCGAAACTATGTTGGATGAAGGTCTACCAAAATTGTCCAATCAGTATGTATTCAATCAGGCAGGTTCTTGCACTACAAGAAGTTGGTAGATTTAAAGTGGTTGTAAACCCCATTCATGAAATCTGACTAGGCACATATGTTTGTAGTGTTTACTTATCTCTCTCCAGAGCTCTAAGTGCCGTGTCTTTCTGCTGCTCCGTTCCTCTCTTATCAGCATAACTTCTGACAAGTTCTCCGACACATGAGATAAAAGCAGCTGAAAATTATTGTCAGGAGGGAGCTTAGAGGTAGATTAACAGAGAGCTGGTTTATTTAGACGGCAGCTCTGCAAGTTCCTTCATTCCTCTGCCTATGTGGAGGTGGGGTGTGTGCCTTTCCTCCAATCAGCTCTCACACGGTGTATGCCCAGACTCCCCTCCCACTGCTGGAAGAGGACACAAGATTTCTAACACGATCAGCACTTTCAAAAGAGTGTAGAAAGCTGAAGACAGCAGATATACATGTGAAACTTATGTAGGGAAAATTGTTTCATCTCTGTGTATCATCTGAGGCTGTTCACTTCACTGGGTAAATGTGAGGGCTTACTTTAAAGTAGATTGTACATTCAAATTGTAGCGTGTGTGGTGAACTTTATTTGCATTCCATTATTTAATTGGTAATGCATGGGCCAAAATTGTCCTATTACCTGGCTTTGCAAGCTTAGGTTCCTCTCTTTGATAGTATTCCCCCAATTGCAGTAACACCACATACAGTATAGATTACCAATGAAATCTTCAGCTGCCTAAAGACATTATGCACATATATTTAGGTCCTACAATGGATATTTTTATATTGGCCAAGGCCAATTTTCATTCAATCTTATTTACGTAGATAAAATGATTTTTATCTCCTAGGTCGTCCTTCAGCTCCATGGACCGGACAGATCATTGTGACTGAGGAAGAACCTACAGGTGAGAATTTTGATTTTCATCTAATGCTGACAACTGCATATGATATTCTAGAGGGGCATTCACTACCTTAGAAGCAGCTCACGAGTGTAGTCTACTAACAATGCACAAACATATGCTGTTCTGGTCATTGCTAGCTATTTTATTACATGTAAATGGACCTCTCAGTAAATTTACAAGTCTGAATAAATCGATTCCTGGAAGGTCACAAAAAGGAGAAATCTTGAGCTCCAGGAATGTGTCTTTGCCTAGGCTGACATGATGTCATTAGTCTCCAGCAGGCAGAAGGAATATTTTTCTCAGTTTCCTCTCCCCTCATTTTGATTTTGCAGAAATTCACCAGGGGAGACACTGTAGCAGGGGGCTGATCCGTGTCAGACATTTGTAAACTAATGTCTGGACTAAGCAGAGTGGGGTTGATTTACTAAAACTGGAGAGCTGAAAACCCGGTGCAGTTCTGCATAGAAACCAATCAACTTCCAGTTTTTTTTTGTCAAAGCCTATTTGAACAAGCTGAAGTTAGAAGCTGATTGGCTACCATGTACAGCTGCACTTGATTTTGCACTTTCCCTTTTTTTGTAAATCAACCCCTCTGTGTCATCTCTGAGCTGGCAATTCAGTCCAGGAAGAAGATCTTGACCCTGGATAATGCCTGAACAAAGATTACCATCAGGTGCTATCCTTCTGGAGGAAGCAGATGAAAGGTTTGCCAGGAAGTGTACTGTAGTATGATCTCAGGGGAGATAACAAATACCTGTGAGTGTTAAGCCTTGTAAACATGATCGGACTTTCATCATATTTTTCCGTGCATTTTGGTCCGAAGGGCGTTGGCCGTGAACTTGTTCTGCATACAGACGGCTTAACATTTTCAGCCAACATTCACCAAACCACGTGGTTTTTCAGCTCTTTAATCCGACGTAACAGATTTATTGCCAGACAGTTGGTGAGCATGAACAGCCAACATTTGTTGTCGTTAATTCAGCCAACAATTGTCTGATGGAGCGTACACACGGTTGGATTATCCAACACAATGCGTCTATCAGACAATTATGGCCATAAAATTGGATCGTGTGTACAGGCCTTTACGCTTACCAATTACTTAGAATGCAAGCACTTTTTCAATGAAAAATATACCGGATGCTAGGCCTACTTTAAAGTGATACTAAAGCCTCGTACACACGATCGGACTTCCATCTGACTTTTCCATGGATTTTGGTCCGAAGGGCGTTGGCTGTGAACTTGTTCTGCATACACACGGCACAACATTTTCAGCCAACATTCACCAAATCACGTGTTTTTTCAGCTCTTTACCGCCACCTTTTGGGCAACTTCTGCTATTGTTGTCTGATGTTTAGCATTGGTTCAGAGAATGCGTGTTTGTACTTTGGATTTTAATTGGACGGACTTGCGTACACACGATCGGATAAACTGACGTAACAGATTTATTGTCAGACAGTTGGTGAGCATGAACAGCCAACATTTGTTGTCGTTAATTCAGCCAACAATTGTCTGATGGAGCGTACACACGGTCAGATTATCCGACACAACACGTCCATCAGACAATTATGGCCATAAATTTGGATCGTGTGTACGGGCCTATAAGCTTATTTTGTTTTTTAATCAAATGAAAAAAGAAAGAGGTTTATACTCACCCTCTCTGTGCAACAATATTGCAAAGAACAGTCCCTTAGGCCTTCTTTTTCTTTAACTCAAATTTTTATTGAGGTTTTTACCCTTAGGCCTTCTCTAGCACGCCCCACAGGTGCTGTCCGCATCTTTATCCTGCGGGTTCACGCAAACAAAAGGTGGTGTCTGTGTACCCATTAAAGAGATTCACCTTCTCTATTTGTCCTCTGGGTTATCCCCAGAAACGTAATAGAAGGGAAATCTTCCTATGGGGACACTAGTTCTGGTGCCCTGGGGGTCCCCAAGAGATCCCCTTGATTTGCAGGGATTTCCTCTCACTTCCTATTTCGGCTATGGGACAGGAAGTGAAGGTAAATTCCCCCAATGGGACAAAGATGGCAAAAATAAACTATACAGAGTCTATAACCCTCCCTTACTCTATTCAAAATTAAAAAAAATGTTTTGTTTATAGTTATACTTTAACTTCTTTTAAGCAGCCTTCAATTTTTAATCTTGCTAATTTTTTTAAATTTTTTTAAATAACACTGTTTAATGATTGAAAAATATAGCTTTTATTACTTGTTACGTAAGGTATGCATGTATTAGACCTAACCACTATTTGCATGTAAGCTGGTCACATAACTACAACCTATTCTATAAAGCGGGGTATCCATGCCTTTCAAACACATATGGATGTATTTAACATTTTAGGCTCGCTATGTGACTCAGTATGTTATATCTATGCAAGTTTAAACAAGGGAAGAAGCTCTGAGGCGGTGGATTGACACTTTCCTGGGCATACTGTTATCACTGCCAGCTTAAACGTTAACATAAGGAAAGCAAATTTAGACACTTTATATGGTGAAAAACTGATTTATTAGCTGCATACAGTACTAGGGGTTTCAGTTCATTCCTTTAAATGCAGACACAGATTGGCCACAAAATTCTATGGTTAATTAATTTAATAACTAAATCTAAATAACTTCAGAACTTGTATTACTTTGATATGTCAGTAATTATAGACATATTCTCCTCCAGCGTGAACACTGCTGGATCAGACTTACGTGTGCTGAGAAGGCATTAGTTCTACCACCAGTAGAAGCCAAAAGACAAAATGAATTTTGCACAGTGCAATATATAAATACTTAAAGTGGTTGTAAAGACAGAAGGTTTTTTACCTTACTGCAGGGGTCAGCAACCTACGGCCTGCGGTCTGCACCCGGCCCGCCGCAGCTAAATGTTCGGTCCGTCAGTGCATGTGATAAGTTCACATGCACCCGGCCCATGGACATTTAACGCCTTCATGCCAACTTTGCGCAAATATGCAGCCTCGGCTTGAAGGGTTTGTACCGGGGTGATGCCTGCAGCTGCAGGCATCACCCCGGTACCGTTTTTTAGAGTCGGGGGTTGGCTTTTTTGGGATAACAACCAATGCAGCTAAGAAGACACTCGGCTGTTATCCCAAGCAGCCGGAGGGGACTCCCTCCCTCCCGCTGCCTTCTGCGGCTTTTCCAGGCTCTCCTGTCCCATCGGGAGGCCCGATTGACCACCCGGCACGTTCGCTGGCTGGCCGGAGACCTGAACAAAGCCGGAAACGGCTTTGATTGGGTCTCGGATCTAGTAACCCAGAAGTGACTCATGACATCACTTCCAGTTTACAGAAGACTTAAAGGCGCCAAATTTAAAAAAATTACAATATTCAAAACAGTCTAACTCAAGGATATGCAATTAGCGGACCTCCAGCTGTTGCAGAACTACAAGTCCCATGAGGCATAGCAAGACTCTGAGAGCCACAAGCATGACACCCAGAGGCAGAGGCATGATGGGACTTGTAGTTTTGCAACATCTGGAGGTCCGCTAATTGAATAACCCTGGTCTAACTGTTTGAATGCTTTTAAGTGCAAAGGAGGGATTTGGGCTCTTATAGACCCCAGATCCCTCCATAAAGAGTACCTGTCACTACCTATTACTGTCACAAGGGATGTTTACATTCCTTCTGACAGCAATAATGTTTTTTTTTTTAAAGCGCCCCATCCCTCTGTGCTTACACAGCTGGGGGGGGCTGGGTAGGAGAGGGGCTGTGTGATGTGCAGGGGGTTGTGTAATATGCAGGGGGCTGTGTAATAGGCAGGGAGGGCTGTGTAATTTAAAGGGGCCCAGAGATACAGGGCTGTGTAATGTAAAGGGGTCCAGAGGTGTGGGCTGTGTAATGTAAAGGGGTCTAGAGGTGTGGGGGCTGTGTAATCGTATCTCTTTTTATTAACAGGTGAATGCGGCCCTCTATGCATTCACATACATTGAATCCGGCCCTTAAGTGGAAAAAGGTTGCTGACCCCTGCCTTACTGCATTGTATGCAGTAAGGTAAAAACCCTTCTGCATGCAACTCCCCCTGCAGCCCCCCTGAAATACATATCTGAGCCCAATCTCTATCCAGCGATGTGCAAGGTTCTCTCGCTCCTCATTGGATCAGATACAGCAGGGGGAGCCATTGGCTCCCGCTGCTGTCAATCAGAGTCGGTAATGAGCGATCTGTTTTATGGACACACAGAGCAGGGCTGGGAATCAAGCACCCACAAATGGCTTGCTATGGGGGCACTCAGCAGGGGAGTGGAGACAGGAGTGTCAGCGGGAGCCCGAGAAGAGGAGGATTGTGGCTGCTGTGTGTAAAACCACAGCGCAGAGCAGGTAAGTATAACATGTTTGCTATTTTAATACAATAAAAAAAAAAAACTTTCACAATCAAGTATAAGAGAAGTTGCAATAGACATGCAAGGGTAAACTATCATGGTTTTTTAGTCAGTTTTCATTTAATTATAATATGTTTAAAAGATCTTAAGTTTTAAATTGATGTTTTGTATGTGTTTTTACTGTGTGTATATAAACATTTAATACATGCCAAATGATTTCCAGAGTTATTCAGGTTATCTAAAGAGACAGCACAGCTGAAGCTTCCTACCTTCAGACCCTGTGTCAATAAATCCCAGAAAGAGCCATCTGATTAGGGATTCACACTGACCCATTTACTAGCAGGTGTAACTTTCAACATGTGCTCTGCAAACAACTGGATCTTTTTGCAACAATAGAGGGAAACTAAAAGATATATGAAAAGAAGTCTGAAGATCCACCAGATGGCTGAAAGGTTTTGCAGTATTTTAGTTTACAGACCTGACCATAACAAATAAAAGAATGCATGAACAAAACCAATAAAGTTGTACTGTAAAAAGCCATCAAAGTAGATAAAACCTGTCAAGCATTGCACACTTACAATATATGCATCATTTCCTCCTGCTTTGTATTAGTTACATTGTTTTATTTCCTTTAGTAAATGAACAATATAACTTAATGCAGATAGTAGAAATAGAACTCCAGAATTCGACACTGCAAGGAAATCGTGCTTTTAAGTTAGTTATTTCCTTCATTTATGAGTGATTGCTCTGTGTATGTCATCTGCAGAAGGGGTTATTCCTGGACAACCATCTGATCTCACTGTGACAGAAGCCACTAAAAACTATGTGGTGCTCAGCTGGAAGCCACCTGGTCTACGTGGTCATGAAGGTGTTATGTATTATGTGGAAAAGGTGATATTACATTGGTACACATAGTATTATAATCTGGAGTCTGTTTGTCTGTATACCACATTGCATTTTAATAAAAATTGAGAAAATACATTGGAGCTGTTTCAAGCAGTATATTATAAAATGTTGTCATTCTTAGTAAAGAGTAGAAAATGAAAGCCTATCTCCACCTTTTGGACCCAGTTATATCTTACACCTGGTTCTTCTCCCCCTCAGACGTGGTCATTTTTTACTTTTTGTCTGGCTGTATGAATGAACTAAAAGTCCCATCTTCCACGACTAGTTTTGTGGACCAGGTGTGTGGTGACCACCGCTCTCATAGTCCATTGACACATCCTCAATCTCTCTAAAGCCCTGTACACACGATCGGATTTCCTATGGATTCTAATCCGATGGATTTTTCCATCGGAAATCCGATGAAGATGACTTCCATCAGTCTTGCCTACACACCATCAGTCAAAAATCTGACCGTCCAAAACGCTGTGACGTAAAACACTCCGACAAGTCGAGAAAAAGGAAGTTCAATGCTTCTGAGCATGCGTCGACTTGATTCTGAGCATGCGTGGGTTTTTTGTCCGATGGAGTTCCACACAGACGATCGGAATTTGCTATTGTTTTTTTTTTCCATCGGATAAATTTAAAACATGTTCTATTTTTTCTCACCGATGGAAAAAAGACTGATGGGGCCCATACACGATCGGTTTGTCTGATGAAAAAAGCCCATCGGACTGTTTTCATCTGTAAAATCGATCGTGTGTACAGGGCTTCACTGAAAGCCTGTACCTTATTATGGACTGGGAGACGAAAGAAGAGTCTGTAGGAGGCCAAGGATTGCACCAACAATCCACTGAGGTTGCAGTGCTTTTCTGGCTGATCTACAGAAAATAAAAAATAAATATACATTTCGTTTTCCTGCAAATAAATTTGCATTTATAATTTTTTGTAAAAAGTGGCCTTCAAGAAAATATTGGGTTGCAATTTTCATTTGATCCATTATAAATGTTTTCCTCTCGTTTTTAAAAAAAATGTGCTAACAAGTTTCTGTTCACCTAATTTTCCTTTTTTAATCATTTTTAAATTGGGGTTTATACAAATTATACCATCTTACATAAACAGTACCTCCTTGTAACTACAGTTTATGGAACAATGCTTCTTTCCAGTTTACTATTGAAATTTATAAAAGGAGCTTAAAAATAATACCCCGTTTCCTCATTTTCTACGACTGTTATACAGACATACACTTACAGAGTAATAAGTTAAACACTTTCAATGAATTACGGCCAAAATATTTTTATTATTAATTGCTTTGCAGAGTGTGGCTGGCACAGAGAACTGGCAGAGAGTCAATACCGAGATACCAGTCAAGTCTCCAAGATTTGCTCTGTTTGATCTGGCTGAGGGAAAGTCTTACAGCTTCAGAGTGCGATCTTGCAATTCTGCAGGAGTTGGAGAACCCTCAGAGGCTACTGAGGCTACAGTTGTAGGTGATAAACTTGGTAAGTGTTCTAAACACTAGGCCTGAATATGGAATTATTTTGTGCAAGAGCGTTATTTTACAATGACAATTTGTCTGTTTTTGTTGATGGACTTCCTTCAAGTGGCAAGAACAAAATAAGTACTAACTTTACCTCTGTCATTTTTGGGTCTTTCAACAATGTAATAATTTTCTAGATATTCCTAATGCTCCCAGCAATATTGTGCCCACAAGAAATACAGACACTTCTGTGGTCGTTACATGGACAGCATCTAAGGATTCCAGAGAGTTGGTGGGATACTACATCGAGGCCAGTATCACAGGGTCAGACGTTTGGGAACCATGCAACAATAACCCAGTGAAAGGCACTAGGTAAGATAATACTATATAGTTACTACTAGACTTTGACTGGTCATATTTGCAGGTCACACAGCCACTCCAAGGATTGAAAACACAAATCACATAGTGTATGGCAGTATGGCAAGCAGTATATGTAATTTCAAACTTTTTTATAGTAATAGCAAACAATGCTTTCACTGTACCCATACCATGGTTTGTTTTTTTAGACAGATAAAAATAGAATATTGAAATTTATTTTGTATTCTCCTTTTGGGCCATCAGGTATAGCTC
This sequence comes from Rana muscosa, assembly GCA_029206835.1. Lineage (NCBI taxonomy): Eukaryota > Metazoa > Chordata > Amphibia > Anura > Ranidae > Rana > Rana muscosa. Next base: position 1,007,157,890 of record CM055122.1, on the reverse strand, counting down.
TCAGCTTACTTTCACATTTGTTTCTGTCTCCTTCTGCCGCTATGTTGTCAAAAGCTTCTTGCTTACAGAGCTCAGATTACAAATTACAAGTTAAAGTTTATATACTTTAGCGCTAGCGATAGCAATAGCTTTAGCGCTGCATGGGGCACTTGGACATCTGGAGCATTCAGGAAACTACATAAGGATGTTGTTTATAGATTACAGCTCTGCCTTTAATACCATCATTCCAATTCGGTTGTTTAAAAAAATGCAAAAATTGGACCTGCCGCCCTTTATTTGTTTTTGGATAAGGGATTTTTTGGTCCATCGCTCACAGGTGGTCAAATTGGATAAGTTTGTTTCTTCCAAGCGAGAAATAAGTACTGGAGCACCACAGGGTTGTGTTTTAAGTCCCTTTCTCTATGCACTGTACACATTTGACTGCACCCCCTATTATGAGACCAATAGTATAGTTAAGTTTGCAGATGACACTACCGTAATCGGTTGTATCACTGGAGACGATGAGGAGCAATACAGGAGAGAGGTTGATAGGACAGCGGAATGGTGTACAGCAAATAACCTGATCCTAAACACATGGAAAACAAAGGAACTGATTGTAGATTTCAGAAGGAACAGGCCTGAACCAGCACCGCTTTTTATTAAAGGCGTGTGTGTGGAGCGGGTCTCTACCTTTACGTTTTTGGGAACATGCATTTCTGAAAACTTATCGTGGACAATCAACTTTAAAGCCATTATTAAGAAATCGCAACAGCGTTTATATTTTTTGCGACTCCTTAGGAAGAATGGCTTGGGAAGGAAGGTACTAGAGACCTTCTATCGCTCTGCCATTGAGAGTATATTAACGTATTGTATTCTAGTGTGGTACCCTAGTTGTACGCAGGCAGATAAAAATGCTCTAAAGAGAGTGGTTCGAACATCGCAGAAAATTGTAGGGTGTGAACTTGTTTCTCTAGATGAAATATAGTGAGAGACCCGACTCATCCTGGTTGTCATTTATTTGAATTATTGCCATCTGGGAGACGTTTTAGGGTGATTAAAACTTCTTCCCAGGGCTGTTAAGGCTATCAATGCAGGAATGAAATGAAAGGAGGTCACAAAGTCTTATTTTATTGTCTTGTTTAGTTTTTAATATGAGGACACTTTTATACTTTTATACTTTTATAATATGGGGACTTTTTTATATATAAATTCTGTTTGTTAAATGCATGGTTGATAATTAGGATGTATGAATAATGTGTGGAGTAGAAATGTCATTTCATTGTGAATTTGTTTTTACAATGACAATAAATCAAATCAAATAAATCAATACAAATCAAATCAAATATACTCAAGTGAGTCAAGTTTCATCCTTTATGACAGCGTCCCCCAACCTTTTTGGTGCCAGGGACCTGTATTGTGTGACCAATTTTTTCAGGGAGCGGGGGGAGGGGCGGGGCAGTGGTTGGTGGCAATGGGGTTCATTAGCAGAGAGGTTCGACTGTCAATAAGTGGCGGCTGCTCTCCTCCTTCTGATGCCCCGAGGCACAACAAACACATACAGGTCCCCAACTGCTGACCCACAAGAGGCGGAGCCCGGCGGCAATACAAGTGGCCGCCAATAGAGATCGAGCTGCCGCCAACCCCCCACCACGCGGCCAAGCCCCCAACAGGTCACAGACCAGCACCAGTCCACAGCCCGGGGGTTGGGGATCCCTGCTTTAAGAGCTGGCCTCATCCTAAATTGTAGTCAGATAGGGTAATCCAGAAAGGAAATAACTACTGTTGTGATTTTTTTCTAGAGAACCAATAGTGCCCTGGGAATACTTTGTCATTTATGAAATGTTTGCTTTTAAAACAAAGATTTATATACTGTAGACAGTATGACACAGAAGTAAAATATTACAACCACTTGCCAACTGCCCCATAGCAGATTTACTGCTACAGGGCTGCCATGCTGTGCAGAATCACTATAGATCAGTGGGTGCCAGCCAATGGATGTCCGTCAGCACTCACCCCATGTCGAGAGGCTGGACGGAGCTCTGTATATGTAAACAATGCAGAGCTCCACCCTGACAGTGAGAAGTGATAGATTTTCTTACCCTTTAAACAGGGAAAGAAAATCCATCACATCCCTAAGTAAAAACAGCACACAAAGTACACACAAACACTGGTTAGGCACACATTTAACCCTTTGATTGTCCTATATGTTTAACCCCTTCCCTGCCAGTGTCATTAGTACAGTGAAGGTGCATATTTTTACACTGATCACTGTGTCAAAAGTGTCAGTTAGCGTCTGATTGTCTGTGGCAATATCGCAGTCCTGCTATAATTCCCTGATCGCCGCTACTACTAGTATAAAAATAAATAAATGAAAATTCCAGCATATATCCCATAGTTTGTAGATGCTATAACGTTTGTGCAAATCAATCAATATATGCTTATTGGGAAAATATGTAGCAGAATACATATTGGCTTAAATTTATGAAGAAATTTGTTTTCTAAAATATTTTTATTGGATATGTTTTATAGCAAAAAGTATTATAATATGTTTTTTTTTTTTAATTGTCAGTCTATTTTTCTTTATAGGGCAAAAAATAAAAAATGTAGTGGTGATCAAATACCAACAACAAGAAAGCTGTATTTGTGGGGAGAAAAAAATAAGAATTTTTGGTACAGCAATGCATGACCGCGCAATTCTCAGTTAAAGTAACGCAGTGCCGTATTGCAAAAACTGGCCTAGTCATGAAGGGGGATAAATGTTCCAGGGGGCAAGTGGTTAAAAATTTTAAAATAAAATTGACCGAACTGATCCAATAATTCATAGTGCAATGATTAGTGGTATATACCATAGGAATACTTTTGTATTGATGCCTAATAAACTGCACTCACTAAAGTAGTGAAAGATAATCTGTAATCAGCTTTCACAGCTTATTTTTTTCGCTTGTACTATTTTGTGACAAAAGGCCATTGGGCTTACTTAAAGTGAAGATATCATGGTTCTTAGAGTATTCTTTCCGATCTCTTTTTAACAATTCCATGTTTATAAACTGGTCAGGCTAATTTACAAGTAAAGTCTTCCTCTTTAATTGTACCTACAGGTAAGCCTATAGTAAGGCTTACCCGTAGGTCTGTAAATACCTCCTAAACTTGCACTGTTTAGGAGATTTTTACTGTATACGTTGCCTCAGTGCGCCAACATCATCGGTGCATGCCCGCTCGTGCCGTTTCTTCTGGGCCCGTGCCGTGACTTGCAGAAACCGCGCGCATGCATGGGAGTGACGACATCACGGCTGCAGCCAATCACAGCGCCGGAGCCCTCAAACTCAGAAATAACTCTGGGAAAGATGTCGGCCGTGTCAGCTGTGTGCCGGTGCCGCTGCAGGGCATCATTCTAAGGTAAGTATTTCATAATTAGCTAGTATCATATTTCCTTTTTCTTTCTATTCCTTTTTTTTTTTTTGAGGTTTGCAACCTCTTTAATACAGGGTGCTGCTATAAAAGTTTGTTTGTAACGCTGGGTATTCTAATAATAATGTCATACATTGCCTTCCTATTTGTTGCCAGCCTCTGTTTAAATAAAAATCTACACAATTAATGTGAGTTAGGAGACAGGGTGTGTCTTTCCTATGACTCATTAATTTATGTGCGGGCTCTAATTAGAGCTAATTTTCAGTAAATCATACTGTACAGTAAATCATTGCATACACCATTATAGTAGTAGTGGATAAGTAAGTGGGGTAACAAAAAAAAAAAAGAGTAGAATCAATAGCACCAACTGCTGGTTAAAAGTGGTAAATCTGAAATAATAAAGTGATTCTGTCAGGTTACAAAAAAATAAAAATGAAAGAGTCCTGCAATAAAAGAGGTATTATGCTCACCCCTCCGGTGGCGCATTTCTCATACCTTAGATTCACTCCAGCATTGCAGCCTTTAACAGTCTATTTAGTAGTTGCCACTTTCAAGATTGTTGGATGCCTGTATTCCTCTCCACACGGGTTCTGTCCTCCATCTTCTACATCTTTACAGGACTCAGCAGTGACCTAGGGGTCAGAGGAAGAAACCACAGGGCACAGGCAGCCAACACTACTGGAATTGTTGGGTGCCAAAGACACTGATGGAGGCTGCGGCATTGAAATGGAGGGAGGGGAGGTAGGACATGGGGAGAGGTGTAATAACTCCTATATTGCAGGACACTTGCATATATCTTTTTTATAACTTGACAGAATCACTTTAATATGTACATAATTAAAAAGAAATACAATTAACATTTGTACTTTGTATATGAAAAACACAATAGATTCCTAGTAAAATGAGCATGTTATTTGTCTGCTATGCACAGATTTATTTGCCATGGCCTTCTCACTGGTGAAAATTACATCTTCCGGGTCCGGGCTGTGAATGCAGCAGGACTCAGTGACTACTCTTCTGATTCTGAGGCAATAGAAGTTAAAGCTGCCATTGGTAAGTCACTTTATGACAACTATTTCCCAAAGCGATTTTCATCTCTTATGTTTCTATTTGCTTTTCTCCTCACTACTATAATTATTTTTTAAAGGAATCATTGCTATTGCTTTGCAGTATCACCAACATCACCATTTCAGATACTGATTCCCCACCTGTTATTTTTTAATCCTCCATCACAATCCAGTCATTGTTAATCTTTGATGTTACCTCTGTACACATTCCATCACCTCTCCTTGTATTTTACATTACCCACAATGGCAGGACACCATCTCTTCATCTTATGGTATCCATGTTGATGGTAATCCAGGCTTTATGGTTCTGTTTACACTGCTAACCATCTTGTTCTACTTATCCATGATCTTCTCTGTAAGCATAGCTGCATGCTTTTAACATTTCTTACCATAGTGCATGAGACACACTCACATGAACATGTTTGTTATTATGTTCATTTCTTTATCTTGTATTATGTGCTGCATTATAAATGTATATAAAAAGAAAAATTTTAGTAAATGCACATTTTTCAAACGTTAAATGCTTTTTTTTTCATAGGTTATTAATACAGTATAACGTGTATAGATTTGTAGGCTCTAGTGAGTGTATGTGTATATACAGTCATGGCCGAAATTGTTGGCACCCCAGAAATTTTTCCAGAAAATCAAGTATTTCTCACAGAAAAGTATTGCAGTAACACATGTTTTGCTATACACATGTTTATTTCCTGTGTGTGTATTAGGAGATGGACTTGTAACCTTGAGATTGATGATATTTTTCCACAATTTTGTTTCTCAAGTCCTCAGACAGTTCTCTTCTCCTCTTTCTGTTGTCCATGCTTAGTGTGGCACACACAGACACACAATGCAAAGGCTAAGTGAACTTCTCTCCTTTTTATCTGCTTTCAGGTGTGATTTTTATATTGCCCACACCTGTCACTTGCCCCAGGTGAGCTTAAAGGAGCATCACATGCTTGAAACAATCTTATTTATCCACAATTTTGAAAGGATGCCAAGAATTTTGACCAGCCCATTTTTGAAGTTTTGTGTGACATTATGTCCAATTTGCTTTTTTTCCTCCCTTTTTTTTGTTTTGTTCCAATACACACAAAGGGAATAAACATGTGTATAGCAAAACATGTGTTACTGCAATACTTTTACTTAAATTTCTGGAAAAATTTCTGGAGTGCCAACAATTTCGGCAATGACTGTATACTGTATATGTACTGTGTGTGTATATATATATATATATATATATATATACAGTGCTGTGAAAAATATTTGCCCCCTTCCTGATTTTTTTACTTTTTTTGCATATTTCTCACACTTAAATGATTCAGATCATCAAACTAATTTTAACATTGCACAAAGATAACCCGAGTAAATCCATGATGCCGTTTTTAAATTATTATTTCATTTATTAAGGAAAAAAAGCTGTTCAAACCTGCCTGACCCTATGTGAAAAAGTAATTGCCCTCTCCCATGCTGAATCATGAATGAACTGTGATTAACCACAATGTTTTGGAAAGCTGAGTTAAATGTCACTTGCCACACCCAGGCCTAATTTCTGCCAGACCTGTTAAATCAAGAAATCACGTAAATAGAAGCTGTCTGACAAAGTGAAGCACACTAAAAGATCGCAAAAGCCACACATCATGCCACAATCTAAAAAAAATCCAGAACAGGTTTAAGTTCAATTAGTTTTTATTGTTTATCAAAGTTTCAACTGTACAGAAAAAAGACAAGAATCCAGGAGCCCGTCAAGAGGCAACCCGGACCGATAAGTAAGGGGTAATCTCCTGTTACAGCATGTATACGGCAATATACAAATAACAACTAGCTCATGAGAAGAGGTGTGAAGTAATACACAAATCAAACAGTGTCGTCTAAAGACACATTATCCACTCCATCCGACCAGGATGCCCCTGTGGGATCCTGCTGTGATCCTGGATCGGAGGAGTCGTTAGGGGATGACATGAATACCTGTACAAACGACACCATTCCAACACCTATTGGTGAAGTCTCACAAGTGATGACAGTGTAAACATAAAATGGACCGCATACATGTAAAAGAGTCATCAGATAACTTTAGGGGAGGCCCCAGAAAGAGATAGGGAGAAATAAAGATAGAAAGGGAGATCTAGAGTTTAGAAGGGGGGTATAGTGCAAAGGGAAGGGTGGAAGGGGAAGAAGGGGGGGTGAGGGGGACAGCGAGCTGCGGACCAATGGAAGGGTATCCAAGCATGGCAGGGAACCCGAAGGTTGAGGCCTGGTAAGGCCTCAGGGAGTAGGCCCTAGCGGGATCCAGAACAGGTTTAAAAAAAGTAATGTTCATGTATCGGTCTAGGAAGGATTTCAAAGCCATTTCTAAGGCTTTGGAACTCCAGTGATCCACGGGGGAGAGCCATTATCCACAAATGGAGATAACTTGGACCAGTGGTGAACCTTCCCTGGAGTGGCTGGCCTACAAAAATGACTCCAAAAGCATGACGACGACTCATCCAGGAGGTCATAAAAAACCCAGAACAACATCTAAAGAACTGCAGGCCTCAATTGCCTCAGGTAACATCAGTGTTTATGATTCAACAATAAGAGAGAGACTGGGCAAAAATGGCATCCATGAGAGAGTTTCAAGGCCAAAGCCACTGCTGACCAAAAAGAACACAAAGGCTCATCTCACATTTACCAAAAAACATCTTGATTATCCCCAAGACTTTTAGGCAAATATTCTGTGGACTGATAAGACAAAAATTTTACATTTGGAAGGTGTGCATCCCGTTGGCTGGCATAAGACTAATACAGCGTTTTATAACAAGACCATCATACCAACAGTCAGACATGGTGGTGGTAGCGTGATGGTCTGGGGCTGCTTTGCAGCTTCAGGACCTGGACAACATACTATAAATGATGGAACCATGAATTCTGAGCTCTACCAGAAAATGCTGAAGGGGAATGTCCGGCCATCAGTTTGTGTCTTCAAGCTCAAGTGCACTTGGGTTATGCAGCAGGACAATGATCCGAAACACAACAGCAAGTCCACCTCCAAATGGTTAAAACAAAGCAAAATTTAAGATTTGTATTGGCCAAGTCAAAGCCTGGACTTAAATCCAATTGAGATGCTGTATAATGACCTTACACAGGCCGTTTATACTGGAAAACCCTCCAATGTGGCTGAATTAAAACAATTCTACAAAGAAGAGTGGGCCAAAATTGCTCCACAGCAATGTGAAAGACTGACAGTTATCACAAACGCTTGATTGCAGTTGTTGTCGCCAAGGGTGGACAGGACACACAGTTACTAGGTTTAGGAGGCAATTACTTTTTCACATAAAGCCAGGCAGGTTTGGACAGCTTTTTTGCCTTGAGAACGAAGAGTGGTGGGACTTTATATGAAGCAACAATACTAAGTAGGATGAATCGATCATTGTACACATTGTTTATTGGATACAATTGGCATATATAAACTGTAAAATTAATTAACAAGAAAACATTAAATTGTAATCATTGGTCTCAGTGGCAGTAAATTGAACAATCAATGACAATGCATAATTGTTACAATATAATAAACATAGTAATGAACCAAGGTATATCTTCCAATTAAGTAATAGTAGTAACGTAGACGTATAAAAACAATGGTGGATAGATTCATAAAAGTATACTAAAAATATATAGGATGATAAAACAGGCACTGTGACGTCGCATCATCGGAAAGCTCTACGCGTTTCGTGGTAGCATGACCACTCATCAGGAGCAAGATGCAGGATATGGGGATATCTAAGATAAAAATATATTACAGTGACCAACATGGTATGGTAGTCAAAAACAAAGTATATAGTAAGCAAAGGGAAGAGGGGAAACTTGAACAGATTCCAAACACTCTCACCTGGTAATGTAAAATAAAATGATAGATGGTAACGATGGTAGAGGGGTACAATATGTTAGACGTTCCCCCCGGGGAGCTGAGGAGGTATAAACCCTGGGCATGGCGGTAAGCACTCGGCAACCAATTAGAAAGTAAAGGTGGGGGCTCCAGTTAAAAGCTGGGGTCGGCATAATAAGGAATTAGTATTGTTTGTATTGTAAGGTAGATATTCCAAGGTATCTGTAACAATGGAAAAATGGCAATCAGCTAATTATGCAGCTTATGAACTAGAGAAAGATAGCCCGACACCAGCTTTCGTCCAACAGCCATCCCCAGTGCGAGACTGTGTTTTCCTGTGTCTTTGTCAGATTTACTACTTTTTTATTCTTTGCATCGGTTTTCACAGTGTATGTGTTTTATGATGCAAACGATTAAATTTTTTTTTTTTTTTTTTTAAATAAAACTTTTTTACGCTATGGAGGCTTTTTTCTGACTCTGATTTTGTAAGGAGCTGGGACGGAGGCCATAGGAGATCATCCACTCCCATCCACTCTAACCTCAAGGTGAGGACCGGAGCTTGTGGAAACGGAGCGGCATATGAAACGGCCATTGGGGAATAGGACAGCCCATCCACTCAGGGGCAATTGCCCCCCCCCCGAGACCATCTGTCACACTCGCTTGCTCTGTTTTTTTTTTTTTGCGCCTGATCTCCCGGACTTTGGGGACCCGGTATCGGCCGGCCGTAGGTCCCCTGGACCCCAATCTTGGTACACATGTAGCCCCATGTCTCCCTATGGCCGGGGAGCACTGATTTTTTAAACCTGGGCACCCCTTCCATAGACTCCAATGTTAAACGGTCATTTCTTCGGTGAATTTGCGGACCCGCTACTGGCCGGTCGTATGTCTCCTGGACCCCAAACTTGGCACACATGTAGCCCCATGTCTCCTATACAAGTGTGCAAAGTTTACGGCCTGGGAGAACAGATTTTTCAAAGCCGGGCACTCCTTCCATAGACTCCCATGTTAAACATCAGTCTAGTCATGGGCACAGTGAGGCATGGGCACAGTGAGGCATGGACACAGTGAGGCACAGTGAGGCATGCAGATGGACACCCTAGGCTTATACTCGAGTCAATACGTTTTCTCAGTTTTTTGGGGGTAAAATTAGGTGCCTCTGCTTATATTCGGGTCGGCTTATACTCGAGTATATACAGTACTTGTTCTGCGGCTGCCGCTGCCTCTCTGAGTCTCTCTCTCAGTTTCTCACATCAGCTGATCAGCGGCACAGAGAGAGAGACTCGTCTAATGTAGTTACGTGGCGCACTGACATGATACCAGGAGCGGAGGAGGAGGTGGGTGGAGCCTCTTCCCTGCTCTCGTTGCTAACGCCTGGGCCCCTGACGTCAGTGAGTCATGTCGGGCCGCTCTGCGGGCAGGTGCGATAGCGTGCGGCTCCACAGACGGGTAAGAAAGCAGGCGGCTCCGCTTGTGGTTTTTGGGCGGGCGGCGCGGTTCGTGGGTAGACCGTGCTGCTCAGTGTGTTGGCAGCGCAGGTGAGAGTGAGAGAGCAGGCTCAGTGTGGCAGCTGGCCAATCAGCTAGCCGGGAGCAGGGGAGCAGAGAGATGAGATAATCTCTTACCGCCCGTGCCTGCCCTGCATTCCTGCAGTGACTTCTGCCCTCACTGTGCAGGCAGCAGAGAGATTACATTATCTCTCTGCTGCCTGACTCTGGGAGTCTGGGACACAGCAAGAGACAACCAAAACTACACCTTAGCAGGCAAGTTAGTGACAATCCGCAAGGTGTGGCAGGCGATGTGGCAAGTGACAATCCGCAAATTGTGTCAGGTGACGTGGCAAATGACAATCTGCATCTGGTGGCAGGCAAGTGACAATCAGCAAGGTGTGGCAGGTGATGCGGCAAGTGACAATCCACAAGGTGTGGCAAGTGACAATCCACAAGATGTGGCAGGTGACGTGGCAAGTGACAATCCGCAACGTGTGGCAAGTGACACGCTCAGGGCTCCCACTAATTGCAGGCGACGGTGGCAAATGACACACTCGGGTTTCCCACTGATTCTGCATTGAACTATTTAATTTTATGTAGCCACCCCCTCACCCCGTCCTCTTTAGCTAGGGGTATATCACGGACAGAGTGAGGTGCGCTACGACCCATGTCCTCCCCACGGCTGCGGGTGAGGTGAAGGCCAATACCAATCTTTTCCTCGGGCCAAATGTGTGCCGGTTCCGAGGGTCAGTCCTTCCGTGCCAGAATCTCCCTTTGCTCCCATTAACAGAGTCCATACACCCATCAAAGTCCAAACTCAGGTTTATTGCGTATCTTCACATACAGTCAAATGCAACGGCATGATACGATGGGGAAGCAGGTCGAGGCACTGTACAGATTCCTAGTCCCTACACTCCCTGTGCTATGACCAGGGGTTGCAGGAGTCTTGATTAAAGCTCCTCCGCTGCGCTATAGCCCCTATCAGGGGAAGATGTCCTCCAAGGGAGTTACCGAAGGCCCATCCGTCACCGGGTTGACACTACACCGGGTCTTCGGACGGGTGACCTCCCCAGCCTCCTCACCTCAGATGCGGGTCCCCTCGCAAGGGGCGCCCTGGAGCAACTTCACCCTCGCGGGACCCAGTCGGAGCCACCGGGTCCCAGGCCTCCTCAATAGTACCTCATCCCAGGCTGAAGGTGCCTGGGATGGACTCCATCTTCATTCCGGCCAGGCCTAGGGCACCTAGGCCGGAACCTTGAACCGCCTGCACCCAGGCCTAAGGTGCCTGGGTGCGTGAAGGGATCATCCCCGAAGAAAAAGAACCTCGTGGCGAGGGCGTCTCCCCCTTTTATCTCCTCACATCGACACCACGGCGGGTTCCCCGCCCCAGCCGTACCATCTCCACAAAGGGACAAAAGAAGGGTAGCACTGTGGTAGTGATTCTACCCTGGGCCAGTAGGTACACTGACACCCACTGGTCAAGGAGAATATTGCACCACCCAATCCTCCACGAACAACAAAAAGGGGTCTGAACCCTAACATAATCACACACTTGGGTCACACTACCCCCAGGTGTATCCCACTAAATTGAGGACCCCGCTACACACTCCCCCTGTGATTTGACGCTGGTCCCCAGCGTCAGGTGCACACCCATGTCTCCCAAGGAGTGACGACATGAAGTGGGCCCCAGAGGCTATCCCTCAAATTTTTGGATACTGTACATGCCAAGACCTGTTCATCGGGAGAAAAAAAAAAATATAAAACGATAAACTCTCATATAAAACTTCTGATTTGTACACATTTACAATCCCTCCCATTCCTAATCAAAAACCACCCCACTCTCAGCAGTCTTGATCGATGAATCTCCTGCAGAAGGGAAACAAAAGAAACAACATCCTAATGCCGCGTACACACGACCGCTTTTCTCGACGAGAAAAACGGCATTTTTTTTTTTCGCCGAGAAAAACGATCGTCTGTGGGCTTTATGTCGTTTTTCTCGTCTAGAAAAACGGCATAAAAAACGACGAGAAAATTTAGAACATGTTCTAAATTTTCTCATCGTTTTTTCCAGCATTTTTTTCCGCGGCAGTTTTCCCATAGGGAAACACTGCCGCGGAGCCCACAGACGGTCATTTTTCTCGTCAAGAGAAAAAATGACGGGAAAAACGACCGTGTGTAGGGAACCAAGCGGTTCCCTCGTTTTTCCTGTCATTATTCACGGCGGTTTTTTAACTGCCGTGAATAATGATCGTGTGTACGCGGCATAACAATCTGTGCCATTTGGCATGAATGGGTCTGTCAGCCGAGAAACCCATTCACTCCAATAAGTAAAGTGACGTATGTGTAACATTTTCAAACAATCGTTGCACAACACTGCCACCTGGTGACAGCGCCGCGGTCACAACACTTGCCGAAGTCTTCATTCTTCCTGCTTTCCTACTCTAACTCTATCCCCAAATGTCTCTGCCCTTTTGGCACATGAAGAAAAGGGAGAACCAAAAAAAAACAGCTCCCAAGTCTCCAGTGAGTGAAAGAAAAGCCCAAATCAAAACAAAAGTAGGGCACAGTTCTAGGCGTCTGGGAATGTCTCTTCCAGAAAGTTTCAACAGCAACAAAATAGGATTTCACTTCTCCTACAAGTAAAATCTTGGATCCGGGCAAAAACAAGGGCTTCAGGTGTTTGTCAAATACTTCCACCGAATATTCAACGTCTTCTCCTTCTTTCCTGCAGATGAGCACCTTATCAGCATGGATATGGCGTCCCAATCTCCAATCAGCTTTACAGTCTTTAAACTTTTTAGACACCGGCGGCGAACATGACAGGTATCGCCGGGCATGGGGCACTTTGAGTTTTTCCCACACAAACTCGTCATACCACCGTGGTCGCAAGACCTCGACTTCATACAATAGGTCCCGAGGCAAGTAGGGGTACTCCCACCCATATTCACGGGCGACTCTCTGGGAGAAAAGTCTCTGCAATCGAGCTAGAGGCGGCATCACATCTCGCTCACCTTCTCCTGGCTGTACGATGGCCTCCGGGTGCCGAGGTACCTTCACCATCTCAGGCGGCTTTGCTCTTGGTGCCCGCAATGAAGCACGCTGCATCCCCACTATCAGAGCCGGTGATGTGGTTGAATGTGGAAGGCTATTTGGAGGACTAGGCTTCCTCAATAACTCCGGGGCTTGCACCCGAAGCATACTGTCATCTATGGACATGGGGGAATCCTGTGGCTTACTTTGCACGGGTAACGGGCGTTTGTCCCAGCCCCTCCGGTGAAACAGTTCATCTATTTCTCCGTCATCCCCACAGTCCGACAGCGACTCTAGATCGGAGGTGTCATACATCTCGGCGGGAAGGTAGTCTCTAGTAGACGGAAGGCTACCCTCCCTTGTGGGCTCCACCGGCTGTGGACTCCCGACACCTCCAACCACACACACAGTCCCAGCCCCTGGCTCACCTGGACCTTTTTCAGCACTGGGATGTCCAGGATTCTTCCGACCGGATCCATCCAGGTCCAGCAAGCAGCGGGGCGAAGCTCGACCACGACCACAGGAGGCCTGCACCAGGCCTATCTTCCTCTTCGGGGGTGGTAGCAGGGAGTCTGTGGTGACCGAAGCAGTGTCCTCGGATTTCTCTCTCTGTCTCTGGTTTGGCAGTCTCTTCGCCCTGGTCAGCGCGTACGAGAACCTCCGCAGAGGCCTGGATCTCTACCTCCGAAGTGGCGGTTCCTGTGATGCAGTTGAGGCGAAGGGCCCGGGGCCTTACTGTGGATGATTCGACCTCAAAAAGAAACTCTTTGCACCCTTCACATCGCCCGAATGGCTTTAGTTGGACCACCAGTCCCGAGCATCCCGGACGAGCCCCCACGTGTAGCCACCCCCTCACCCCGTCCTCTTTAGCTAGGGGTATATCACGGACAGAGTGAGGTGCGCTACGGCCCATGTCCTCCCCATGGCTGCGGGTGAGGTGAAGGCCAATACCAATCTTTTCCTCGGGCCAAATGTGTGCCGGTTCCGAGGGTCAGTCCTTCCGTGCCAGAATCTCCCTTTGCTCCCATTAACAGAGTCCATACACCCATCAAAGTCCAAACTCAGGTTTATTGCGTATCTTCACATACAGTCAAATGCAACGGCATGATACGATGGGGAAGCAGGTCAAGGCACTGTACAGATTCCTAGTCCCTACACTCCCTGTGCTATGACCAGGGGTTGCAGGAGTCTTGATTAAAGCTCCTCCGCTGCGCTATAGCCCCTATCAGGGGAAGATGTCCTCCAAGGGAGTTACCGAAGGCCCATCCGTCACCGGGTTGACACTACACCGGGTCTTCGGACGGGTGACCTCCCCAGCCTCCTCACCTCAGATGCGGGTCCCCTCGCAAGGGGTGCCCTGGAGCAACTTCACCCTCGCGGGACCCAGTCGGAGCCACCGGGTCCCAGGCCTCCTCAATAGTACCTCATCCCAGGCTGAAGGTGCCTGGGATGGACTCCATCTTCATTCCGGCCAGGCCTAGGGCGCCTAGGCCGGAACCTTGAACCGCCCGCACCCAGGCCTAAGGTGCCTGGGTGCGTGAAGGGATCATCCCCGAAGAAAAAGAACCTCGTGGCGAGGGCGTCTCCCCCTTTTATCTCCTCACATCGACACCACGGCGGGTTCCCCGCCCCAGCCGTACCATCTCCACAAAGGGACAAAAGAAGGGTAGCACCGTGGTAGTGATTCTACCCTGGGCCAGTAGGTACACTGACACCCACTGGTCAAGGAGAATATTGCACCACCCAATCCTCCACGAACAACAAAAAGGGGTCTGAACCCTAACATAATCACACACTTGGGTCACACTACCCCCAGGTGTATCCCACTAAATTGAGGACCCCGCTACATTTATATTACAATGTAATAATAGAAATAATGCACTTCAATCATCCTGACACCATAACAACCATGGTGCCGGGATGATTGAAGCGCCGACACCAGCCATTTCCCCAGATAAATTTCCCACAAAAAAAACAACATATTTTTTGGCAGTGCCCCTCCAGAGAAAAGACTCTGGATCCGCCCCTGCATCCACTACCCCCTGATGTGCCTCTCACCCCTGCAGGGGTACCAATGTCCGGTGAGTGTGGACTCATAAGGGGGGGAGCACCTTTGTCACCTGTCTCAAATTGATGACCGTCCAGCCAGGAAGCTCACAAAAGTCACCTAATTTCTGTTGGAACTGCTTATTGTTATTAGGATTGATAACATAGACTATCACCATTCTTCATAAGCGGCTTGGAGAGTGGTGCCACTCTGTGCTGCCCCCTAACATGGAGTGGGGGTCCTTTGTTCACCTAGGACACATATGAACTTGGATACTAGGAACTTTGATTTACTTTTTATGCACTGCCCGCCAAGGCTACTTAGTTTATGTCATTTAATCGGATCACTGGGGACTATTCATATTGATTTATCATCATGGTTTATCACTTTGTCTTCACTTCTTTCTCACCACTTTGTCTCCTCCTATAGGGGCTCACCCAGTGGTTAGGGACGCCATTATTTATTATTTAGGATTAAGATTTATCTAAGTCTATCACACAGATTCTATCACTGTCTGGCAACAGCCATTGATTCACCAGATTGGATAAAAGGAGGCACCTTCCTCCGTGTTTTAGGGTTGCGGCCCGTGATAGGCGATCAATTGGTCGGTCGTTCTTCAGAGACCGAAGGCACATATTGTTTGAGTTCTTTGTATATTTTCTTTTCATTGGCACATTTATTTATCAATCCACTTACCACCATTTGAGAATTTATTGTGTTAAGTGTGGGAAAGCACACCACACCTCAGAAGTTCTTTCACTCTATCATATAGATTGCTGTTCCACGATTATAGATAAGGCAGCACCAACACCCCTATTTGTTTTTATTTTTTCACTTTATCAGTTCCTAGTTTAGGATATTTGAAAAGGGGGGCAGCAGCCGGGATTGTCCATTTAAGCACGGATATCACTGTATATTCAGGCTTCCTATGCACCCTACTTTTGAACATAAAAGTTCAAATGGGGGAAAGGTTTAATTTAAAACAATCCTGTGCATTGTCCATGCAAAATACCTGATATTTCCAGGTATGGATAATCTTGTGGAGTTACTCACTCTGTATGATAACGCTAAGCTAATCACCAAGAACCAGCAATGTTGCATAGGAAGAACATAAGCTACAATGTGAATGACTCATTGCTCATATAGGGTGGATTTTCATGCTGTTAGCATTTAAATGGAGAAGCAGTTGCATGGGGGCCTAAGTTACAGCAGTTGTAGCTGTTCCAGGGGGGCCAAGACCCTGCGATAGTTGCCAGTCAAACGGAAGCTGCCTGGGCAGGTGCAGAATATAGAGATGTTTTCTCATGTGTCCTCTACACTTGGTCATGTGTTCTCTGATGTCACATGTGGAAGTTTCCCTGAATTCTGAACCAAGCTAGGTAACCTCCTTGTGTAGCTCTGCAAGATCATTTGCCTACAAAAAAATGTGCATGCCATGATCTGCTAATTAAGGAGTAGTCAGGAAAGTAGGCGGAGGGCCACTACGAGGGACCCCTGTCCAATATTTTCACTGGAACCAATCCCTATATAACTAGCTACAATAGAGAATAAAGGTTACTGGCGCACAGAGGTTATACAGGTCCAGCAAGCAATAAATGTCTAGAAATACCAATGGTCAGGGTAGAGAGTAATCCATAAAATGTCACTGGTCCGTGGTAGTGGGGGTACAATAAAGGAACGCATGGGACCACCTGCAGCTGCTATCCTCGGAATTGTGACTGGCTCTGTATAAACCAAGAGGAAATAAAACAAAAGGGGAAGTGTAGTATCCCAGTATCCCAGTTAAAAGTTTTAATGGCAAAATAATTAAAAACACTTGCAAGAGGTAAAATATAAATGCGCCATCGATATCGATGTGGCTTAACAAAGTTAGAAGAGTAGGAATAATGGAAAAACTATTACCCATGACGATAGACAGAAAAAAAACGAATTAAAGAAATATGGGCACCATGGGAGTTATTTGTACAATCAGAAGAAGGCAAAAAGTTATTAGGAGAGTGAAGAGAAGAGTAGGTCCGGAAGGGACAGGTCCACATCAGAGGAGACCACTGGAGCTGTTGGGGTTTTTTTTTTTCTCCAAGTGTATAGGGGAGAGAAGGAAAGGAAGAGGTCGGGGTTTAGGGGCAGGGAAGTGGGGAGGGACATAGAAATGGAGGAAGGGAAACAGGGATAGAGGAAAATGTGCTTATGGAGAGAAAAGGTAAACATAAAATTAAAATAGAAGAAAATATATGGATTAAAGAAACCTTTCTAATCCATTTATATAGGTAAAATGAATACAATTTGAAGAATGAGTACAATATGAATTATATGATGTATTCTAAAATGTAATGATGTACCTCTATACCCTGATAAAAGAAAATAAAGAATTTAAAAAAAAATATATATATATATAGAAATGCGCTCATCTTGTATCAGAGTCTGTGGATGTGTATCCTCCTAAAACCGTCCTGCAGGATATCTGGCATCTGTTCCAGCTGTTGGGAGGAGAGATGACGGTCTTGGGAGCCTGTAAAAGGAGCCAGATGCTCCAAGCATGTAGCCTTGTTTCTCCTCTTATCTGGTACCGTCTATCCTTCCGGTGATGTCACTTCCGCCGTGCATTCCACGCTGGTCAGCGTGGCTTAGTGGGGCTCCTCCAGGCTCCCGAGCCAGTCATTTCTCCTCCCAGCAGCCGGAACAGGGGTTTTGAAGAAGCACAATGTATGTGTGAAACGTTGTCACCCCTTGGTCCGTTATTTTGGTCCTAGTGGCAGTCTTTCAATAAACCTGTTGGATGGATGTTGGTGTGCAGCTAATTTTTCTCACTTGGTCTACATGTTCACGGTGCGAGCCGGAGCTAGCACCCAGCCCTTCCTTTTTGATGGATTATTATACTCATCTGGAGCAGAAATCTGTCTCATTTCTCCAGCCGGAACACATGCCAGCGGTCCTGCAGGATGATTTTAGGAGCATCCACAGACTCTGATACCAGATGGGTGCATTTACATTTTACCTCCTTGTGAGTGTTTTTTTTTTTTTTGTAATTCCTTTATTTTCAAAAAGTTGCAATTCACAGTCAAACAGAAAAATGAAGAAACACAGCATGATTAAGATAACAATTCAAAATTCTCAATTAAAGGGGTTGTAAGGGTTTG
Organism: Rana muscosa; assembly: GCA_029206835.1. Classification (NCBI taxonomy): domain Eukaryota; kingdom Metazoa; phylum Chordata; class Amphibia; order Anura; family Ranidae; genus Rana; species Rana muscosa. The sequence goes on along the minus strand of CM055122.1, from coordinate 1,007,139,876 downwards.
TTTTTTATTTTCTAAATAAGTTCCTTTAAGCTAGTGCATTGTTGGTTCACTTACCTTTTCCTTTGATTTCCCTTCTAAATGTTATTTTTCTTTGTCCGAATTTCTCACTTCCTGTTCCTCCTCAGTATGCTTCTCCCCGCAGGGATGTAGTCCCAAGGGACTTTATGACAATGGATGCAATTTTGGATTGTTTTTTGCATGTGTAGCGGGGTGTTCAATTTAGGGGAAGCGTCTGAGTGGTAACCAGGCTCAGACACCTTGAATTGTTAGGAGTTATGGACCATTTTTGTTCTCAGGGGTTAATGCTGGGGATGTGTTCCCTGTGGTCGGTGGGTGACGCTGCCATTCTGGGCCAGGGTTGAACCGCGAGTGCAGTGCTGTGCCTTTTTTGTCCCCTCTTGGCAGTAGTACAGCGGGGCAGGGAACCTGCTGTGCATGCCAGGAGAGGATATAAAAGGGGCAGACGCCTCCTGATCAGGGTCAGAGCCCCAGGCACCTTTGGCCTGGGGGCTTATGTCCAGTGGGGTCCACGCCCAGGTGCCTTCGGCCTGGGTGCACGTGTTCCTGTTCCATCTCGGGCACCTTTAGCCTGGGGTGAGGTACTATCCTGGAGTTCCTGCTGCCCTGGGTATGGAGGCCTAGGGGCAGGAGTAAAGCCTGGGGTCCAGAGCCTTTGTCTGGAGTCCGCTAAGGGTCGAGGAGTCTTTGGGTGCCGCCTCGTGTAGGGGACCCTGTTCCAGGGAAGGGAGGAACCTTCCGATGGCCGGATGCATGAGGCACGGTGGAGGAAGGGTCTGTTGACTCCCTGGAGAGATGTCTTCCCCTTGATATGGGCTAGTTCTTAGAAGGAGAAGCTCAAGGTCATCCTGACTGTATCGGAGGCCTTATTCACCCGGCCCGTGGCAGGGGCCTTTTACATGTGTATCTCACAGCTACAGAACTGCAGAAAATGCTATTCAAAAAAATGTATATTTTTTTCGGATAGCACAGTAGAAGAAAAATATATAGAAATTGTTTAGTTCACACAGCTCCAGATATGCAGAAAACACTGCAAAATATATTTTTTTTGCCCTAAATGGGTCTTTTTGCAAGAGCACAATACACCTACAGTATGGAAACGGTGTATCTCTCAACGTAACATATGCAGTTCTGGTGCACTGAGCTTGCAGATAAAAGTTAGATTTTCTCTGACACTGGGCTCATGGCAGTGTAAAAAGACTGTGCACTGCAACACAAACAGGTAAACCTATGCAGATTGCTGAGTTATTAGATCTCTGAATCTGGACTCCTATATAAATCTCTCTTCCTGAAAGCACCATCAGGAACCTTCCCCTACACTGTCTCTCTATCTTTTCTCTCAGATTGCAGAATCAGGATTAACTCATGTATTTCAATCTCTCCCTAATAAGCAACAGCAGCCAGGATCCTCTCCCTATCCTGTCTAAAGCAGAGTGACGTGCTGTGCTGTGTGCCTCTAGCTTATATAGAAGCTGGGTCACATGCTGCACTGAGCTGGGTCACATGCTGCACTGGCCAATCACAGCCATGCCATTAGTAGGCATGGCTATAATGGCTTCAAAGGGCACACCAGCTAAACAAAAGGTGATTGACTGCCCCCTGAAGCTTTTCTAAATGCGCCATTACATCGCCGAACACCGGACCCGAACCCGAACATACACGCAATTGTTCGGGTTCGGGTCCGGTGCCCAAAAACTCTAATGTTCGGTACGGACCCGAACTTTACAGTTCGGGTTCGCTCAACCCTACTTGTGAGTGTTTTTAATTATTTTGCCATTAAAACGTTTAACCGGGATAATACACTTAGCTGGCGCTTCCTTCCCCGTTTGTTTTCTTTCCTCTATATAACTAGCTAGGTCACTGAACCCAGGCCAAGTTCTCTATAGCTATACAGGTTCTACAGTATGTATGGCAAGCATGGAGAGTACGCTTAGATTGATCATATGTATGATACAGCCCACTAGTTTATCTCTTCATTGCCAAATGTGCTAATTTTGGCCCTTATGTGTTAATGCAGGGATGGTTAGTATTTGCCCGGTAGACTGAGAGATATAGTGAAGGTACTGCAGATAAAGCTTGGGCAAATGGTATAATTGATTTAAATATATTCAATATGTCTTTGGAATTTTGTGCATGTACATTACAGTTTAATAACTGGTATTAGAAAAGTGTATGCAAATTTAATGCAGCACAAATACAAGGCCATAATGATCACTCATAGTGTTAGTAAATTAATTTCAGCCTGTGCTATGCTGATAAGCGCTTTTTCTATTAATGCCTGCATTCATGTGATCCTTCCATAACTTCAACATATTTCTCTTCTTTTGCTGTCAACGAAATATGTGCATGTTTAATTGTGCTGTTTGTTCGTTTGTTCTAGACACTGCGCAAAAGGAGGAACTTTTACCGCATTTATCCATGCCTCCATTGCTCACTGTCTCTATTATGAACAATTTAATGTACAATGAAATTAACAATATCTTTGTTATCTTCTGGATGCTGTAGGGGGAGGATTACCACATGGTGCGTGCCCTGATCTGAATGCTATTGCTGATGGACTAACAGACTCCCCTGCATGCCGGGCAGTCAGGCATGAGTCCACACAGCATTCCCCCATCACAGCTGCATTGCCAGATTGCAGTGCTAATCCCCAAAACACCTCAGCCAGTACATGTGGTATATCTGGATCTTCAGGAGTAAGTAATATAAGTGCCAGTAGTGAGTCCTTGGCTCCCACACACTCACCACAAAATGGAGAACCAGAGCAGCAAAGTAAGTGTGACAACAAGAACTTATGAAAACCGACTGTGTGTGCCATGAGCAGCCAGTCATTAGCAGTGCAGGAAACAACTGCTTATCATTCTTCCTCCATATCACTGATGTCATCCATCACTCTAATTTTAACAGAAATAAACTCACCAGTCTACTGGCACCATGTAAGCATGAAATAAATTCATGAAGGATGTAGCAACAATGTGAAAAATAATGGCAATAAATCTAATCATAAATAACAATCTGAGCAGTAATTATTTAATACAAATGTATCAGTACTTCTGAGACATAACCATTGGTTTTAATAATAGGGTGTTATGTTAGTCAGAATTTACCAGCCCAACAACCCTGGTATGGGATGTCACTAACAAGAGATCATTTTTACAGCATATACATTAAAAGTTAGAACAGAGTCCACCTGTACACCAGGTGATGTCACAAAGAAATAGTTTATTTTAATAGTATATTTTCCCTATATCTTACCTTATACAGAAATGTGGACATTGTTGTATTCCATCAGAAATCATTTCCATAGATGCCTTCCTATGCTAAAGTCCTAGGTTTGAATTCTAAAAGGGACACTGCCATAGTGTTTGCATGTCCTCCCCTATGTTTGCGTAGATAGCTTCCATCTACAGTTCTGCTCGTGTGTATGTCTGAATGACAACAGTAGATATGTAAATTCTTTAGGATTCTCTAGAATGCGTGGAAATAGTTGTATGCATTCTGTAAAGCACAGCAGAATCTGCCAGCACTATATAAATAAATAGAGATAACCCTAATTATTATTATTATTATTATTATTATTATACAGGATTTATATAGCGCCAACAGTTTACGCAGCGCTTTACAATTTGAGGGTAGACAGTACAAATACAATACACTTTAATACAGGAGGAATCAGAGGGCCCTGCTCCTTAGAGCTTACAATCTAAGAGAACTCTAATGCCAGAAATAAAAAAAAAATAAAAAAAGTTTGGCAACCTTAAAAGATGGAACTAGCAATGGAATTGTACCAGCATGGGGATGTAAAATAGTGTGTAGTCCTAAACTTCTGAAAAGCACATTTTGTAATTTTGAGTTCAATATTTCTTTCCCAATTAATTTTTTTTATAGAATACTTATAAACATAGAAAAAATAAACCAATATGCTAAAGATATACTGTACATCAAAGTTTAAGGGATATTGAAAGTGAAACCTAAAGATATATTCCAGCAAGCATACCTTGTACATATCTTAGCTCAGTGAGCTACAACAAAATAATCAGCAAAAAGAGACAAAAGAAAGAGAAGTCGGTATATTCTGTTTTTTCCCTGTCGCTCTTTTGAGCTCTATGGCCGGTTTCACACTGAGGGGGTGGGTGCGGTGGCGGTATAGCGCTGCTATTTTTAGCGGCGCTATACCGTCAGGATTGCAAGGTATTCGGCCTCTAGCGGTGCGGTTTTAACCCCCGCTAGCGGCCGAAAAAGGGTTAATACCACCCGCAAACTGCGGCTACAGCCGCGGTTTGCGGGCGGTATTACCGTGGTGTCCTATTCATTTCAATGGGAAGAAGCGGTGGAGGAGCGGTAAACACACCGCTCCTCTCACTGCTCCAAAGATGCTAGCGCACCGCTCCAGTGTGAAAGCCCTCGGGGCTTTCACATTGGAGAAACAGCAGCCGCTGTTTAGGCTCAGTTTGCAGGTGCTATTTTTAGCACAATAGCACCTGCAAACCGCCCCAGTGTGAAAGGGGCCTATATGAAGAGAGAGAGGGAAAATGGGATAACATGACCATGTAGCCATCATATATATACTCATATGTTATGGAATTAGTGGGGATAAGTGGGCGTAGCAAGGGGCCAGAGCAACAACCAAGGTTCTGCCTCATCCCCTACAACACTTCACATGTGGAATAAGTTCAACAGTTTCAACTTTTTTTCTCTTACTTCTCACCATTTTACCAAAGTTCTCTACCAAAGGCAATAATAAGTACAATTTTGGGAAACATAAATCCGTTTTTAGGCCTCCTTCTGCCTGCAAATTTACGTGGCTGCTGGACCCACATGTTGTACTTTTTCTTAAATATATAACTTATTTCCCAACTAAAGAAAATGGCAGTAACCCGCGAAGTAGATTAAGCTTTAAACAAATGGAACATAGGTTCATGATACATAATACGATATGGACTATAGGATTGAACTCCTCAATACTACATTCCTGCTACAGTAGAATATTCCCCATTTCTGCTTTCCTGGCATTCTGATTTGCACCAGATTAAATGGAGGATAGTGTCTGCTGCTAATATTTTTTAAAAAAATATCTCCACTAACCTGACCATCCAAGGCCTGATAGTTGTAAGCAATGACACAGAAGTGAACACTTCATGCAGCAATTTGGACCATGAAAGGGCTCACTTGAAGGTGACACATTTTTCCAACATGTGTAACTTATGCCTTGTACACTCGATCGGAATTTCCCATGGAAAAAGTCAGACGGAATTTTTTCATCAGATATTCCGACCGTGTGTGTGCCCCATCAGACTTTTTTCCGTCGGAATTTAGAAAGAGAACATGCTCTCTTTTTTTTCCGACAGAAAAAAATTCTATCGGAAATTCCGTTCGTCTGTAGGGAACTCCGACGGAGAAAAAAACACGCATACTCAAAATCAAGTCGACGCATGCTTGGAAGCATTGAACTTCATTTTTCTCGGCTCGTTGTAGTGTTGTACGTCACCGCATTCTTGACAGTCGGAATTTGGTGTGACAGTGTGTATGCAAGACAGCTTGAACGGAATTCCGTCTGAAAAATTCTGTCAGAGTTTATCCCGACGGAAAATCCGATCGTGTGTACAAGGCATTAGAAGCTGATAAAAAATTATTAAATGTTTACCTTGGATCCAGATAGTAGCAGAGCTAGAGAGAAGATTGGAGAAGTTCCATTATCTTGCTCTTAGACATACATTATTAAGAAAGTATTGAGTGCACATTTGTTTATTTTCAACCAATGCATTATATGCTGCTTTACAGAGTATATTTTTATCACTGATATTATTCTTTGCCCCCAGTGGATCTTACAATCTATGGCCCTACCCTAACTATCTATGCACCACTGTAGACAAAAGCTAATTAACTAGAAGAATGTTATAGGTTAGAGAGAGAAAACTGGGAAAGCAGAAACCCATGGGAAAACAAGGGAATCTAGAGAGTGTTGATTTCTTGACCTCAGTGCTGTAAGGTCATAGTACAGTGGTTCACACTTAATAAATAGCAAATATCAGGACTGTTCATCTGCCTATAGCAAACTGAATAGATTCCACAAGTCAGAAGTCATTTTCAGTTTAGAGCATTGAACAATCATCTTTGGCTGTTATAGACTACTGCGTTTTAGCACATTGTTCTCTGACTTACAAAAGAAAACCACATCCTTCAAAGATAATTTTAACATACTGTATTTCACATAAATTTCAGATGTGGAAATAGGAAACAGTCTCAGGAAATTCTAAACAGCCCCCTTGTAATGAAGGAACCTTAAAAACAGGTCCATTTGACATATCTGGCATTTATACTCCTGAGTACCTCTTTTTAGCTTGGAGTTTATAATAAACCTTGTCTCATAATACAGGAATACATTTTAAATACGTGTATGGGTATGTGGTAAACCTAAATATTTGACAGATCATTGAATAAAAATTCGAGATCTTAACTTACATCTTCATGAATCAATTATTGTTGCATGTCAAACCTATATTTTATAATGAGATGACTTTATACTAACTAGTATACTATGTTTCACTTTGTGCCTGTTTGAAGTTTTAGAGCACATGCGTGATGTTAAACATTGTGAACATGAATTTCCTGAATATGAGGTTTGCAAGTATGCATGCATTTCTTAACTTTGTATTGAAGTGTAAACCACAATGTGTTATGTTTGTACTTAACTAATGACAAATAAAATGAAGATTAAAAACGCAGTTGTTGGTACCACACTGTTTTAAACTTAAAATACTTATTTAAAAACTTTTCAAGTTTTCAGTTGCTCAAACGTCACAGCACACATCTGCCAAATATATTAATGTGTATGGAGGAGAGAGTGCACAGCAAGACTAGACATCCCCAATATTGGATTTATTTTGGGAAATAATCCTAATCTAGCAATTCAGGAATCAGCAGGGGTATTGATACCCACAGACTGAATATCTGGTATCTGATTAAGCTCAAATTAGTGTACACGGATTCATCTTTTGCCCAGTGTGATGTAGATTTGAGCATCTCTCATGATGAACACACACTAAATTACCAAAAGTATTGGGACACCTGCCTTTACACGCACATGAACTTTAATGCCATCCCAGTCTTTGTAGGGCTCAATATTGAGTTGGCCCACCCTTTGCAGCTATAACAGCTTCAACTCTTCTGGGTAGGCTGTCCACAAGGTTTAGGAGTGTATCAGGCCAGTCAAGTTCCTCCACTCAAAAACTCGCTCATCCATATCTTTATAGACCTTGCTTTGCGCACTGGTCCAAATCATTTGGTGGGGGGGGATTATGGTGTGGGGTTGTTTTTTAGGGGTTGGGATTTGCCCCTTAGTTCCAGTGAGGGGAAACCTTAAGGCATCAGCATACCAAGACATTTTGGACAATTTTGTGCTCCCAACTTTGTGGGAACAGTTTGGGGCTAGCCCCTACCTGTTCCAACATGACTGCACACCGATGCACAAAGCAAGGTCCATAAAGACATGGATGAGTGAGTTTGGGGTGGAGGAACTTGACTGGCTGGCACAGAGTCCTGACCTCAACTCGATAGAATATCTTTGGGATGAATAAGAGCGGAGGCTGGGAGCCAGGCCTTGACGTCCACATCAGTGCCTGATCTCACAAATGCGCTTTTGGAAGAATGGTCAAACATTCCCATAGACACTCCTAAACCTTGTGGACAGCCTTCCCAGAAGATTTGAAGCTGTTATAGCTGCAAAGGGTGGGTCAACTCAATATTGAACCCTATGGACTAAGACCGGGATGCCATTATAGTTCATATTCCTGTAAAGGCAGGTGCTCCAATACTTTTGGTAATATAGTGTATATGTAATGCATCAGTAACTTAATGAACAGCCAGCAGTAAATCTAGATCAATAAAACAAGGGGGATTTAAAGGAATTGGACCTAGGGAAAAATCTATGCATACCCCTCCTTTTTTACTTGAATCTGCATCTAATTTAATTTTTAATATAAAAAATGTACAACATGGTTAACCACAGGAGAAGGTTTCAATTTCAATGGCCTTATTATTTAGTCCTCAAATATACCAAAGCAATTCTACTGTTAGTACTTGCAATAATTCGATACAAAGCAATCATCTGTGTTTAACATTAAAAAAAATTGCAAAAACTACATTATTTAAAATTAATGACATAAAAAGGAAATAATTCCAGCTGCTGTGAGCAGCAATGCGTTTGTTTCAGAATGGGGAGGGGATGCATCAAATTGTATGGCACACTGAATGAAAGATCTCTCCGTGTATAGCTAGATGAAATTAATTACAATATACTGCACTCTGACATACGATATGGGAAGTGGGAGGGGGTAAAGGTAAGTATGGAAGTCATTCATGGGTCTCCTGGTCACTGTTTACCCGACTGGTACTCACTGTTTGCATGTTCTTCATTCAAATATCTGGTAAGTAAAAACACTGTTCATAGAAAGAGCAGACAGACTTACACTGGTTATTCATTACACTGTTATAAGACACTATAGAATACATTCATACTTTCATAATCATTCTAGTAACCATGAAGCAGCTCCACCTATACATGTTAAAGTACCACATTTTACAAAAATAAAAGTCCTTTGGCTTTACCATGTTGTTACCTTACTGTACTGTCTTCTGAATCCGCAATATGCTATTACAGTATATAAACACCAAGTACCAGATTACAGCATTGTTTTTTTATGAAATTGGCACACTATCGGACACCACACTTGCTTGCTGTTGTAACTTATACTGTATAACAAGTGACATTATGACAGATAATGAATGACTAGACATATCTTTGGATCAGGTAAGTGGTCAGTTATTTTCCACAGTATTAACCTTTGGTGCAATGAATTAAGCTGGTAATTTTTGATGCAGTCCACCTTGTTTGTGTGTACTGTACATTGTATGGGTAAAATACAGTTTTAAGATGAGCCCAGAAATAAGAAAAAAACTTTATTACAATCCCAAAAATTCCAATGCATAGAAGTACAATCCCCTATGATCACAATAGAACACAATGAGGAGATTTACTAAAACCGGTGCACACGGAATCTGGTGCAGCTATGCAAAGTAACCAAGAGCTTCTAGGTTTTATTGTCAAAGCTTAAGGTCGGCCTTACACGTGTTGAATTACGAACAATTTTTTGTTCGAAAATCGCAGCATTGAATACTTGTTCGAATTTCGTACCATTAGTGGGGCTTCAGCAACTGCAAATTTTCTTGCGGCCATCGTATTTAAGTGATCGGGCATGTTGGAAATTTTTTGAAAAACAAACAAATTTCGAATCAACGATGGGAGAACCATGTAAGAAATATATTCAAAAAAGAAATGCGCATGAGTTGTGACCTGGAAAGAAAAGAAGATTCCTGGCCACAAAATTTATTTTCTGTAACAGTATGAGGTGAAATTGAAAGCTTGGTTGGTCAAATTTCGAAATCAATGGTGGTCCCATCAGATTACAAAGCACACTAAATTTTCGATTCTCAATCGACAAATTGTTCAGAATTCGATCCATGTATTGCCTGCATAATTGAACAAGCTGAAGTTAGAAGCTGATGGGTTACTATGCACAGCTGCACCAGATTCTGCATGCACCCGTTTTAGTAAATCTCCCCCAATATATTTATTGCAATTCCCCCATGGCTAGAGCAGGGGAGCTCAAATGTGGATTAACTATGGTACAATGGGTCGTATTTAAAGAGCCCAATAGAAATATCAGCTGTTAAATCTAAACTGGTCACAGGCTGACGTAATAAAACACAATGCTCTTCTCATGTAAACCGCATTGATAATGGGCAAACAAGAGCAATATGCACTCATTTGCAAAATCATCCAAAACTTTTTTTTTTTTGTAATTTTATATCCAAGTCTGGTGAAATTTTAGCTAAAGGCAAATAGGCTGTTCACTTGGAAAGGTAAGTTGCTCCAGAACTTAGTGAATAAGGTGAAGCTCTGCTGGTGTCCATCATCCAATTACATGCAAGCAAAAATGTTTTTTTACTTTCCTTGCATGTGATAGAGTATTCTTTTGAAAAGTTAAACTTCACCACATTCACAAAGCTCTGAGGAAAATTCTCTTGCACAGTGCCACTTCCAATGCAAAGTGAACAGCCTAGTCGCCTTCAGTAAACCAACCACAGTAATTTATTTTTACTTTCTGCTATAATACATATCCAAAAAAAAATGTATTCATCAGTTTTGGCCAATATGTATTCTGCTACATATTTTTGGAAAAAAAAAATCGCAATAGGCGTATATTGATTGGTTTGCGCAAAAGTTATCGCTCCTACAAACTATGGGATGGATTTAGGGACTTTTTTTTATTGTTTTTACTGGTAGAGGCGGCGCCTTTAGCGGGATTGCAACATTGCAGGGGACAAATCTGACCCCAAATTTGGGGACCAGTGACATTATTAAATTGATCAGTGCTGTAAAAATGCACTGATCAATGTATAAATGACACCGGCAGGGAAGGGGTTAACACTAGGGGGCGATCAAGGGGTTAAATGTGTTCCCTCAACGTGTTCTAACTGTAGGGGGGGTGGGCTGCCTGGCACATGACAGAGATAGCTGTTCCCGATCACTGGGAACAGCATATCTCTGAGATGTCCCCAGTCAGATCATGGATCCACCTTGTTTATACTGGCAGATCCCCGTTCTGCCTCTGTATACAGTGATCGCGGTCGGTTGTTGCGGGCACGCGGGCGCAATCTCACTTGCACGAAACGACGTACAGGTACGTCGGTTCATGCAGGAGAGCCGACCCGCCATAGTATAAGTATGGCGGCTGGTCGGCAGGTGGTTAAAATTTGGAGAATAGCTTCATCTTAAAGCAGAACCACATTTTCTTTCTTTTTCTATTTGAAAACTCTCTGAAATTGCAAGTTAAACATAGGTCATGCATGCATAACTACAAAACTAGGCACCTGGTTTAGCTAAGAATTTTATTGCATAGTTACATTGGTCTACCTTGGACAAATGTGAACATGGATATCTTATACTTGACGATCCCTATGGAAGCCAAAAATCACTGTAGTAGTGGCTGCTACTACAGTGATAGCAGCAGTCTTCCAAGTACAGTACTGAGCAGCTGCCTTCTGCATAGTAACTGCAGGGGGTCATTCATTCAGCACTGTTGCCATTCACAGAACATCTTTTAATGCAAGGCGCTCTCTAATTGGATGAGGTGGAAAAGCGGGGTGGCTACGTCACTTCATACCTGGTTCCTGGAAAAGTATGGGAGTAGTTCCTAGGAAGAATTTCCTGTGAGGAATAGATTATTTATCACTTAGATTAGAATCTTCACGATTACATATCGATAATACAAAATATGCTTTAGGGCAGCTAACAATGATTTGCAAGTTTTCATTCACGCACTATTTTTAACTTGCAAGACAAAAAAACAAAGCCTACTCTTTGCTCATGTACAATTCAAGAATTAAAGATAATCATAAAATAGTAAAAAGCAAAAGAATTCCTGTCATCTGCACCCTAGGGACAACTGTCAAAGGGGAACTTGCACCCATTTCAGAATAAAACATAGAAGTTGAACATATCAGTCAGCAAAATAGGATTTGTAGATATAGTTATGCTGATCAATCATGACTGTGATGGAAACCATTAAGAATCATTGCACCTTCACATTTGATCATAGATACAGCTCTGCTTTCACAAATCTTGGTCCCTCACTTTGCAATATCACAGAGTGCATATGCAATTCCCAGTCACTGCTTCTTTTCACAATAATATATTTTACACTTGTTTTTAACGTTGTGCATTATTTATGTAATACTGCATCTTCAGCAAATAAACCAGTACTGCTTGCCTAATGTTCATGTAAAAAACAGCACCTCCCTCTGCACCTTACGACATCACTGTTTTGGAGAGTGTCCGTGACTCTATGGTTATCGGATGGAAGCAGCCCAAGATTAGCGGTGGCGTGGACATTAAAGGCTACTATGTGAACTTCAGAGAGGTTGTGGATGGCGTTGCAGGAAAATGGCATGAGGCCAATATCAAGGCCATCAGTGACAGAGCCTACAGGGTAAGAATAAAGAGTTAAAAACAATTCTAAGACTGTTGGGTTGATTTACTAAAATTGTTGAGTGCCAAATATGGTGCAGCCGTGCATGGTAGCCAATCAGCTTCTAACTTCAGCTTGTTCAACAAAGCTTTGATAAAGAAACCTGGAAGCTGATTGGTTTCTATGCAGAGCTGCACCAAATTTTGCACTCTCCAGTTCTAGTAAATCAACCCCTGTGTGTTTATAGTCAATTGAACTCAGTAATTATTAAACTGTAAAAAAAAAATTGTTTCCTACATATGCGTATGTTATACCTGTTTTTGTAAGAGACCTCTGATAAACATACTTGTATAAACATACATGATCCAAAATTTGAGATGCCAACCCATTGTTCAAGTTTACTTTATTCAGGGCTTTTTTTCTCAGACAATAGGTTTCAGGAACTCCCCTTTTCCGAGTCACTTGTTTTCTCCGCCCCTACCCACCTCCGAGCACCGTCCCTTGGTTCCATCCCCTACCCACCTCCCAGTACCACCCCTTTTAGACAATACACAAGTATCATTTTGTGGTGCTAAGTAATTTGTATGGAATTTGGTAATGATATCAAGAAAAGTAGTAAAATAGATCCCCTTCAGCCAGCAACAATAGATCCCCCTAACAATGTACCACCCACAACAAAATCCCCCCCCCCCAGCAACAATAGACTCCTGGCAGCATCAACAGATCTCCGCACAGCCAGCATTAATAGTCTCTCTGCTCTGGCAGCCATCAACAATAGAACCCTCCCCCAACAGTAGATCTCCTTCAGTAACAACCGACCCCCCAGTAACAATAGGTCACCCACCAGCAACACTAGACCCCTTCAGCAACAATAGACCCCCCTGCAAAAAAAGATCCCCTCCAGCTAGAATAGATCCGCCAGCAGTGAGCACCAATAACCTGCAGCACACCCCAGCACCCCTTGCCATTACATACAGTCAGTCCAGGAGGTGCCAGAACTGTGTTCCCTCGCGTTCCTGCTGATAAAAAGCCCTGACTTTATTATCAATTAAAGTAAATAAAGCAATAAAAGTTATTTTTTAAAAATCTGTTTCCACGTAGAAACCAACATTTCAATGTTGTAACAATTGAATTATGCAAATAAACAGCATCCCCCTTACAGAGAGAAAAAAATACTTTATTACTAAACCTCACAGCTAGAGATCTAATAAAAAGCACTGCTAGTAGACTTTTTGTAATTTAGCCTTTCTAATACTTTTTCTTTTGGATATGTCACTTAAATCTGTCTTTAGAGAAAAATATGTCCCAGAACAGGGGCAATGATGCTAATGTTCCCCTAAGTCCCCCCCCGTCCCCCCCCCCCCCCCCCAACCACACACCTTTCCTCCCCGAGCTTTTTAATTCAGTGCTACATAAAGCAATAAACAAAAATGTACCGGTAAATAGAATATATAAAAAAAGCTAGGGGAAGGGTAAAAAAAAGTTAATAAAATCTAGTTCAGGTTACCTAAATTTGTAACTATGTTTCAAGGTAAAATAAAAACTGGTAAATAGTATTTTTTTTTAAATTTGGCACAAAAAAAACGAACTGCTATTTTGTCTCAAATAGTTGTAATAGTGTCTTATGCCTTCCTAAGATCTCTATGCCTGGACTGATTCAAGCCAAGACAGTTACTGTCTACTTCATTAGATACCTAAACTCACCAAACATTGGCATCCAAAAATGTCTTTACTCTATGATGACGATTCAGCCAAACAATATGATGCAATAGATCAGGGGTAGGCAACCTCGGCCTCCAGCTGTTATAAAAACTACAAGTCCCATGAGACACTGCAAGACCCTGACAATCACAGGCATGACTTCTACCAAAGAGGCATGATGGTATTTGTAGATTCACCACAGCTGGAGTGCCGAGGTTGCCTACCCCTGCAATAGATGATGGTCAAAAGGTATATTGCCTTCCTCACTTTGATGTTTGTCCTGCAGGAGGAATTGCAGGAACTGACAATGAGGAAGGAGGAAATTGCATGATACAAAAGGGAGGATTTTCAGAAAATAATGGCAATTAATGCAATTGGGGGGGAGGGGGTCCGGGTTGCAGCATAACAATAACGTAATAATTAAAAAACATAGACAGATACACAAATGCAATTACATTGTCTATATAACTGCTGGAGGCATTGCAACTGCATACGAACAACAACAAAAAAAAATCTAAAGGAAGAAGATATAACAGGTAATTAAAACTAATTAGAGTTAATTACTGTAAAATTTGCAAAGCCCTATTCACTCATCTATATATTGCAGTCCGTACAATGGAATTCTAGACACAAGGTTCAGTCCATTACATTGGATATAAAAAAAAAAATCTTTTCTTCACAAATCTAAATGATTAAACTTTCTTTTAGCGAGGTAAAAAGATTTTTAGTCAAATAAGCTAAAGCAATATTACTATTCTTTTGTTTTATGTTTTACAGATTTTGGATTTGAAAGAAAACAAACTGTACCAATATCAGGTTGCTGCTTGTAATTTGGCTGGAGTTGGAACACCATCACAGCCAAGTAAATCATTCAAATGTGAAGAGTGGACCATCGCTGTGCCAGGTAATTCAGTTACATTTAGCATTTGATAAAAACTAGGCTTAAACTGTATTTTCGATGAAATTATATAAATAGATATTCTGGATTAGAAAATGGATTCTGTTCCACACAATGACTGCATTCACTACTTAGTTTATAGAAATGTTATGTCTTTCTGCTGACAGCCTTGATAACAGGGGAGTGTGCAGAGGTCAGTCTGATGGCTCCTGCTACGATAAAAAAATAGCCATTGCTCTATTTTCTTTTTTGATAGTTAATTTCTTAATTTGTGGTTTGGGTAAATGCTGGGGTTAGGGAAAGTATAGGGTGAGGTAAGTTTTGGATTTTGAGTAATGCCGCGTACACACGACCGTTATTCATGTCATGCAAAAAAACGACGTTTTTCTCATCGTGATTCCTCTCAAGCCTGCCTTGCATACACACGTTCATCAAAAAAACGCTTGAGCAAAGCGCGGTGACGTACAACACGTACAACGGCACTATAAAGCGGAAGTTCCATTCGAATGGCGCCAGCCTTTGGGCTGCATTTGCTGATCCTCGTGTTAGTAAAGTTTGGTGAGAGACGATTCACGCTTTTCAGCCTCGTGGTCTTCAGTCCGTTACAGCGTGACGAATGTGCTATCTCCATTCTGAACGCTATTTTTACCAGAACAAGCGCTCCCGTCTCATACTTGATTCTGAGCATGCGCATTTTTTTTCCCTTTGTAAAAGCGTACACACGACCGTTTTTCACGACGTGAAAAACGACGAGAAAAAATAGAGCAGGTTGTAATTTTTTTTCGGGCAGTTTTCTCATGGCGAAAAATGCTATGGAGCATATACACGACCATTTTTCACGACCAATCTAAAAAATTGCATTTTTCTCGTCATGAAAAACGGTCAAGTGTACGCGGCATTAGAACTTGAATTAGGTTGAAGGGTTTGTTTAGAGATAGGATTAGGGTTACCTTTAACATAGGGTCAGAGGTGGAACTAAGTTTACACTGAGCCCGCGTACACACGACCGGTTTTCTCGGCAAAAAACTACAAAAAAACTGCCGGGAGAGCTTTCTTGCCGAGAAAACCGGCTGTGTGTACGCGGGTTTCAGTTTTCTCGTCAAGAAAACTGACCAGATTCCCCGACGAGAAAAAAGACGACCTGCAGTCTTTTTTCTCGTCGAGAATCTCGTCGGCCTGTTTCTCGACGAGAAACCCGAGCGTGTGTACACTTACCTGTCGCCGTGGAAAACCGCGCATGCTCGAAATGACTTTGACGCATGCGCGGTAGCTTCCTAGGCATAGGCATAGGGTGTAGCAAGATGGCGGCGACGGCATCGAATGTGACGAGCGCACACTCGTCGTAGTCAATGACGTCACCGTGTTCGTGCCATTCAAAAAAATATGTGTGACTATGCTCAATTCTCGCCTTTTTAGGAACAGTATTTCACTGTATGTGCATTGCAAACCTTGTTGATTGATTTAGGGAGAAGATTGTTGCACAGAAAAAATAACCATGTGGTCATAAGCTATACCGCTCCTTCTGCTTTTCATGTCCCATTATTGGTGATTTGTGGTTGCCAATAATAGTGATGGACAAATATTGTGACATACAAGTCAGGAGGGGTGGGCCAGAAACGATGACCACGTGTTCCTACTATTCAATGTGAGAAGTCGTCAAAAAGCTTATTTCTGGCCATGGGTTTACTTTAAGGATAAACAGAAGTCTCATTGTTCATTATATTTTGCCCTTTATATGGGAAAATGATGACAGCATGAAATATAAATTATTCACATTTCATTTTTTTGGTTAAGAAAGATGGATCTGCAAAAAATGTAAATGCAACTAAACTAAGTAAGACATTGAAACTACTGTGACCATTAAACTGTAATACATCTCTGACACTAAGGGGCTTTATTAACTTGTGTCCACCAGGACCTCCTCATGAACTTAATCTTAGTGAGGTCAGAAGCAGCTCCCTGGTTTTGTTATGGAAGACACCAGTCTACACGGGTCGTACCCCAGTTACTGGTTTTTATGTGGACCTGAAAGAAGCAGATGCACCAGAAGAGAACTGGAGAAGTGTAAATGAGAAACCAATTCCAAATACCTACATCAAGGTAACGCACAGCTATGTTTTCCCTTTAACATTCAGGTTTCATTTTAGTTGAACTTTGAAAACATAATTTATACTTAAGTGTATGTTCAACAAAAATGTCTTTGTTAGTTTTGGATAGAGTGGGTAAGGGTTAGAATTCCTGTCAAGTTTTTACTGCTACTGTATCTGGTGCTTCTCTCACTTCCTGTCTGATTAAACCATTGTCAGTGAGGGCAAATCTGTTTATTTGAGCCCCTGATAGCAGTAAAACCCTACAGGCATTCTGGTTCTTCCTCACTCTATATGAAAGTCGAAAGAACATTTTTCGCTGGATAAATGCTTTAATCCCACAAACTCATAACAAATATTATTTTATTAACATTTTTCCTAGATTGACCTGTGCTGGTAATAAAATGAAAAGATTTTTCCATTAAGTACTAAAAAACACAAGAAGTAAATATTCATGTAGCTCAGTAAAGCTGGTTTGATTCAGAAACCCAGTCATAGGCAAAGAAAACTCCTGAAATGGAGAATGGTAAGTAGGACCGCTTCTGTTAGAAGGGTCCTCCAGATGCTATACACATTCAGGATCATCCAAGGTAGCGGGATAGCAAGCTGACAGGCACTCAAGCAGGAGAGAAGCAGGCTCTGGACAAAGATATGCAGAGAAAGGCGCTTCTAAGTGCAATATGTCACACAGGACTAAGGGGGCAGAAGTAATGTCAGCAAGGGGAGGTGACAAGTTTCAGAGCATGCTCAAAGGTTCCTTCTTCAAAACCTCTGAGCATGCTCTGAAACTAGTCATCTCCACTTCCAAAGGTCACTTCCGTCCCTTGTGTTCCACAGTGGTTTCAGGAAGTGCGGCAGCCATCTAGCTCTTCCAGACCCTCAGTTCCTGCAGCTGCTGGCCGGCACAGTGACAGGGAAGACCATCTCAGGAGGACTTCATACATTGATGAGCCTGTTTACTCTGTAATCCTGTGAAGCCTCGTACACACGAACGAGTTTCTCAGCAAAAACCAGCAAGAAACTTGCTGGCAGAGATTTTTTGCCGAGAAATTCGTTCGTGTGTATGGTTTCTCGTCAAGAAAACGACAAGAATCTCGACGAGAAAATAGAGATCCTGCTCTCTATTTTCTCGTCGAGATTCTCGTCGGCCTGTTTCTCGACGAGAAAAGTGAGTGTGTGTACACTTACCTGTCCTCCCGGAAGCCCGCGCATGTTCGAAATGAATTCCACGCATGCGCGGTAGCTTCCTAGGCATACGTAGGGTATACCAAGATGGCGGCGACGGCATCGAATGTGACGAGCGCATGCTCGTCGTAGTCGATGACGTCACCGCGTACGCTCCATTCAAAGAACCGCGGGTTCTTTGAATCGAGCGTCTGTACACTCGGCCGGGACAAGTTTCTTGTCCAAGAATCTCTAGGAAAAACGACATGTTTTTTTCAACGAGAATCTCGGCCGTGTGTACGAGGCCTCAGTGTTTTTAAATGTTGCCTTTTAATAAAATTGTTGACATACTGCACTTAGAAGCTCTTTTCTATGCATATCTTTGTCTATCCAAAGAAAACTCCAGAGTATGACGGTGGGTACAGAGCTAAAACAGGTTTACCTGTCTAACTACAAATGGTACTAAAACCCCAATGTTTCCTGGTGTGCTATTTATTAAAGTTTAACTGCAGGCAAACAGCTAAAATAAGGCCCCTTTCACACTGGGGCGTTTTTCATGCGGTTTAGCGCTAATATTAGCGCTATTATACCGCATGAAAAAATCATGCCCTTCAGCCTTCAATGTGAAAGCCCGAAGGCTTTCACACTGAAGCGGTGCGCTAGCAGGACCGCTCCAAAAGTCCTGCTAGCCGCTTCTTTACAGCGGTAAAGGAGCGGTGTGTTCACCGCTCCTTTACCGCGGTCTCCCATTGAAATCAATGGGACAGCGCGGTAATACCGCCCGCAAACCGCAGCAATAGCTGCGGTTTGCGGGCGGTATTAACCATTTTTTGGCCGCTAGCGGGGGTTAAATTCACCCCCCTAGCGACCGCATACCGCGGTAAGAACGACGGTATAGCAGCGCTGAAAATCGCGCTGCTATACCGCCACCGCTCCTGCCCGCCCCAGTGTGAAAGGGGCCTAAAGGAAACTGTCTTACCTACCAAAGCACTTGTAATTTATTTTCACGCCTCCTGATCCAGACTCCCCAGCCAGACAGCACAACTGGTCTTGCCCTCTCTGGGTCTATGTTGCACTTTGGTGTGCAGTACAGCCTGGTCGAATCCCAATCCCAATCTATGATTGGACAATGAAAGAGCAGCAACACACTACAGAGGACATCCATTTGCTTTCCCCTCCTTTCTAGTGAGCGTGTTAAATGGACAACCGTCCTTCTTTTTCTCACTTTGAGTCTTCCTACAAGAGATTTTTTTTCAATAATAAAGACAACTGAAATTTTTTAATTTTGGATATAGCGGGGAGGAGTTGTGTCCCTGTTTGGCCTTATTTACATTTATTTACATTTACATTTGTAGTGCAGTAAAAACGTACCTTCCCTGACCGCCACCCTCCAAATGAACATGGCAGGCACTCGAGTCAGTGTAGTCGCAATGCTTAGCTCTGCAGTGCAGCAAATTTGCCCAAACATGTCAAGTTTGACAGGCAGTTGCTACATGTCAAACTAGCCCATTGAAGTTAATAGAACCATGCCACAACCAAAAGCCATAAGCTTGGTTCATGGTTGTGGTGCATTATTGCAATGCAAAAACCTTTTCTGCTATAAAAAAAAAATGTAGTCACTGCTCAACACCTGAAAGCTGCTTCTGAAAAGCAATCCATCGTCAATCACTTTTCAGAAGGGAAGGTAGCGAGAAAAGATTAGGAGATATCCTCTTACTTACTTCCTGATTTATCTATAAAGCAACAAATTAGGAGAGAGCTCCTCAACAGGGCCACAGACAACCTGAAAGGGGATCTAATCCCTCCCCATTTCCCAACTTTCTGCTCATCTAATTTGCTCACTGCTGTTCCAAGTGTTTTTTTTTTATCATATTACAATAGTTGGACTAGTCATGTGGCTATAGCAGTAAGACCCCCCATTCTGCTCACAGGAAGTGGCTGCAAGAAGAAGCAATTGATAGGGTTCCACAAGTTAATTCAAATACAAATGACAGCAGCTAGGATTGTGCAATGAAGTTTGCTAAAGCACTTGCAATTTACAGTATGTACTTGACCAAGGAAGGATTATTTTTTTGCTTATTTGCATTGCCTATTTGTTTTTATCTTATGCATATTCATAACACATGGTTATATGTTTACAATTACTTGAATAATTATTTAAGATACTTTAAATAGGTTTTCCACTTTATCTGTAGATTTATCTAATTCCCTCTTCAACCTCCTGAAAATTAAAGATCAGGCAATCCGGTTTCCATGCTATTGCCCTATAACATCCATTGCATATAACACTAACTGAGACAGTTGTGTGTTTTTTCCTGCACCTTGGTGGGTTGACCATTCAAGCAAAGCAGTGCTGATTGTGTGTTTATTCTTGGGAATTCAGCAGTGCAAAATACCTTACTGATATGAGGATTATCTCTCACACCAGCTTCATGGGTGCAGATAACAATAACAAACAGATCATGGATGTGTAATTTTTCTCCTTACATTTTGATTTGATTATAAGCATATCATTTTAAAAAGTTGTTTTGGCTATTTTTCTGTTGCTTTTTACACCATTATATAGACTGGTGGTAATATTTCTTCTATTCCAGGTCCAAAACTTGAATGATGGCACTCGTTATGTGTTGAGAGTAAGGGCAGAGAATCAGGCTGGTGTTGGCAAGACATCTGATTTGACAGATCCTGTCCTTGCGCAGACCAAACCAGGTTGTTATTGTATTTACGTTAATATTTTAATCAGTTATAATGTTCAGAGTACCTACCAACTACTAACAACTTAAAAAAAAAACGTTGTCTGTTAAAGCTGTTTTCTATTCCCAACTTTTTTGACGTTACGGTATGGGGCTCAATCAAATCCACACACCTTTGTTCTTACTGGTGCTGGTATATGGAAAGAATATATTACAACTTGTCTTGGACAAATGTGATTGTGGACCCACTACACGTTTGGTGAAGGTGTTAACCCTCAAAAGGGCTGAGGCACAAAATTTAGGGAGCCATCTGGTATTCACCAGCACACCTTATAAGGACTGTGACAGCAGGAAGGTAAAGTCACCTGGTTGCATCCAGGGGGGTAGATATATTTCGCCCAGATTCAGGCTTTACGCCGACTTATACAACTAGGTGGAGAGTTGTATAAGGCTAGTGGGCTCATGGATGACTCATACCTCTAGGGAGAGTGTGGGGCGTCGTACAGACAGGGAGTTGATGAGGCCAGCTGAAGCTTGTCAGCTCATTTAGGCCTCTATAAGAACTCCCAGCTTCATTAGATGTTAGCTCATGCCTGGAACCAGACCTGTGTGGACTGTCTAGGGAGAGTGAACCCCTGTGCGGTGAGACAAAGCCTGTGTGGCTATTTGCTTGGACATTTAAAACCAGGGACTTAGGGACTAGGACAGCACTAGGCTGATCCCAGTTGTTAGTTAGGAAACCTGTATGTTTAGTCAGAGGTCAAGTTGACCAGGATTTATTTTATTTATGTTTCTTTTGCTTTGCTGTGTTTTGTCACTGTAAATAGAAAATAAACCGCACCTTTTTGATTTTGAAAACCACAACCTCCGTTTGCTGGGCCTGTTTTTGTCTGGGGAGCCCATCCCGGGGGTCACACACACCCGCTGCCGAGCTAACCCCCTCACAGTTGGTGGAGAACCAGTGGCAGTTTTTTTTTAAGCCAGCATGGAGGAGATACTGAAACAGCTGGCTCTAGCAAATGCCAATCAACAGCAGACAAATGCAGGTTTTCAAAGGAGCCTTGCAGCCCAGCAGCAAGCTCATCAACAGAGCCTTGCAGCCCAGCAGCAAGCTCACCAACAGAGTCTGGAAGCTCAGCAACAAGCCCAGCAGCAATCTGAGGCCCGCTTCATAGACCTGTTACAGAAGCAAGAGCAGAGACTACAACAAATGGAAGCAGTAATGCAGCAACGTCCACAGACCAGTGAGGAAAGCCGTCCCACTAATACCGCGTCCTTTGGGGTGAGTCGTTTATTGACAAAAATGACTGGAGAGGATGATCCAGAGGTATTTTTGACCACATTTGAAAGGACCGCTGAAAGAGAAAAGTGGCCTGAGGAGCAGTGGGCTGGACTGGTGGCTCCTCTGTTAACTGGTGAATCGCAGAAAGCTTACTATGACCTAGAGCCTAACCAAGCAAAAGACTATGTGATGCTAAAAGCTGAAATTTTGGCAAGGCTGGGTGTCACCCAGGCTGTCCGGGCTCAGCGTGTGCATAACTGGACTTTCCAGCTTGGAAAACCCCCCAGGTCTCAAATGTATGATCTCATTCACCTGAGCAGAAAGTGGCTACAGCCAGAGACTTTGTCCGCACCAAAGATTGTGGAACGTGTTGTAATGGATCGGTTTTTGAGAGCTCTTCCTACTGCCATCCAAAAGTGGGTAAGCCATGGAGACCCAGAGACGGCCGATGGTCTTGTGGATCGTGTGGAGAAATACTTGGCTACAGAGAACCTGACGGCCTCTTCCAGAGACACTCGGACTTTCCACCCTAAGACCAGACCATCCCCAGGGGCGGATAAGAGGATTCCAAGGGGTGAGGGTGGAGAGAGTGAGAGGGTGGGAGCTCTACCCCAAGTTTGGCGAGAACAGCTTGGGAAATCAGCGGCTCAAGAGGCGGCAAGAAGGATCGTTTGCTACCGCTGCCGGCAAGCGGGACATATTGCAGCCAATTGCCCGGTTGTGGAGGAACCCATGCAGTGTGACTTTCTGACGGGCAGACGTCAGTCGCTGTGTGCGACAGTCGCATGCACTGCCATTCGAGGAACTGAGAAACATTTATGCAAAATGTGTGTTAATGGTAGAAATGTTGTGGTATTGCTGGATTCAGGTAGCCTTGTGACCCTGATAAAGGCTGAGTTAGTTAAAACAGAGGTCTTTGGGAATAGCAAGGTAGCTGTTATTTGTGTGCATGGGGACACCCGAGAGTATCCAGTGACTACAGTGTGTTTCGAGACCCCCAAAGGTACCCTCTCTCATCCAGTGGGCTTAGTATCTCAGTTACCGCATGACGCCATTGTGGGAAGGGATTTTCCGAAGTTCTGGGAACTATGGGATGATCCTGAGCCCCCCACTGGTGCCCCTATGTACCAGGAATGTGATAGCCAGAACTCCCCTGAGAGTGGTGAGGACTCTCCGGAATTTCCCTTATCAGTATTGGCAGGGGAGACTCAAGAAACTGGAGAGGAGCCCACCTCCTCAGACGAAAACCTACCGTCTGTGGAGTTTTCTGATCTTGAGGTTCACAGGGAAAACTTTGCCACAGAACAGTTGAAAGACCCCGCCCTAATAAAGGCACGGGAAAACGTAGTGAAAATAGATGGCGAGTTAGTGAACCCAGATAATACCTGCACTTACCCATACTTCAGCGTAGAGAAGGACCTACTGTATCGGGTGGCAAAAAGGGCAGAAGAAACCGTTGAGCAGCTGTGGTGCCCAAACCTTACAGGAAGTTGGTGTTGGAGTTGGCCCATGGGCACATTCTTGGAGGTCATCTGGGGACAGAGAAAACCCGAGAGAGGGTATTACAGAGATTCTATTGGCCGGGGGTGATGAAGGACATAGAAAATTATTGTTCCTCCTGCCCTGTGTGTCAGAGGTCGGCCCCGATGCCACATTTCCGTAGCCCGCTGGTCCCTCTACCCATCATTGAGGTCCCGTTTGAGAGGATCGCCATGGATTTGGTAGGGCCTATAATCAAGTCCGCTAGGGGGCACCAGTACATATTAGTTATAATGGACTATGCCACCCGTTATCCAGAAGCGATCCCTCTCCGAAATACCTCGGCCAAAACCATAGCCAAAGAGCTATCTCTTGTGTTTAGCCGGGTGGGTATTTGTAAAGAACTGCTTACGGACCAAGGTACACCCTTTATGTCCCGGGTTATGAAGGAGCTGTGTAAATTGTTCAAAGTGACGCAATTACGTACATCTGTGTATCACCCCCAAACCGATGGGCTGGTTGAAAGATTCAACAAAACCCTAAAACAAATGTTGAAGAAAGTGGTGGATAGAGATGGAAAGGATTGGGACTGTCTACTTCCTTATCTGATGTTTGCTATTAGGGAGGTGCCCCAATCCTCTACGGGATTCTCCCCCTTTGAGTTACTGTATGGGAGACACCCAAGAGGGCTGTTGGATATTGCCAAGGAAACTTGGGAAAGTGAGAGTTCTCCCCACAGGAGTGTGATTGAGCATGTCGCCCTGATGCAAGACCGAATTGCACAGGTAATGCCCATCGTGAAGGAACATTTGGCCCAAGCGCAGTTAGCACAGCAGAGAGTGTACAACCGTGGAGCCAAGACCCGTACCTTTTCCCCGGGGGATAGGATACTGGTACTTGTCCCTACGGTTGAAAGTAAATTCCTTGCCAAATGGCAAGGCCCCTATGAGATAATGGAAAAAGTGAGCGAAGTGAATTACAAGGTCAGACAACCAGGAAGGCGAAAGCCCGAACAGATCTATCACGTTAATCTGTTGAAAGCCTGGAGGGATAGAGAGTCCCTAGTCGCAGACACTTGGTCACCAGCTCAAACTGGTTGCGTGATTCCTGAGGTTGGAATAGCAGCCACCTTGTCACAACCCCAACAACAGGAGGTTAAGGAGTTTGTGCTTCGCAACAAGGAGGTATTCTCTGAGCTGCCGGGACAAACATCTGGGGTAGAGCATGACATCATTACCCCGCCCGGTGAAAGGGTGAAGTTAAAACCCTATCGGATCCCAGAGGCCCGACGGGAGGCAATACGGGAGGAAGTACAGAAAATGCTGAACTTAGGGGTGATAGAGGAGTCCCAAAGTGATTGGTCTAGTCCCATTGTGTTGGTGCCTAAACCGGATGGGAGCTGGCGATTTTGTAACGATTTTCGTCAGTTGAACAAAGTTACAAAATTTGACACCTACCCCATGCCACGTATAGATGAGTTGATCGACCGGCTGGGAACAGCCCGATACATGACGACTCTTGACCTCACAAAAGGGTATTGGCAAATCCCCCTGGCCAAGTCGGCCAAAGAGAAAACCGCATTTGTAACCCCAGACGGGGCGTTCCAATATAAAAGAATGCCGTTCGGGTTACAGAATGCGCCGGCCACATTCCAGCGGAAAATGGACCAGATGCTGAGGCCCCATCGGAAGTATGCTGCGGCTTACCTGGATGACGTAATTGTCCATAGCACAGATTGGGCCTCACATCTGCCAAAAGTGCAAGCAGTCCTGGACTCTGTTCGGGAAGCGGGGTTTACGGCTAACCCCAAGAAGTGTACCATTGGGCAGGAGGAGGCCAAATATCTTGGGTACACCATTGGGAGGGGAGTAATAAAACCCCAACTCAACAAAGTCGAGGCCATCCAGAGTTGGCCACGTCCCAACAGCAAGAAGCAGGTACGAGCCTTTCTGGGAATCGCTGGGTATTATCTGCGATTCATTCCCCACTTTGCTTCTAAGGCTGTGCCCCTAACCAACCTGACGAAGGGGAAAGGGTCGGTCATGATTAAATGGACCCCCGAGGCTGAGGCAGCATTCCAATTCTTGAAACAAGCCTTATGTAGCCAGCCAGTGTTGTACTCACCCGACTTCTCTAAAGACTTTGTCGTACAAAGTGATGCGTCAGATGTGGGGTTAGGAGCAGTATTGTCCCAGGTCTGGAACGGGGAAGAGCACCCAGTCATTTACCTCAGCAGGAAGTTGAAGTCCCATGAGGTAAATTACGCCACCGTTGAAAAGGAGTGTTTAGCGGTGAAGTGGGCTCTAGATTCCCTTCGGTACTACCTGCTAGGTAGGCACTTTGACATGGTTACGGATCACGCTCCGTTAAAGTGGATGGCTCAAAACAAGGAAACAAATAGAAGAGTGAATAGGTGGTTCCTGGCCCTCCAGGAATTCAACTTCACAGTAAAGCATCGCCCTGGCGTTCAAATGGGGAATGTGGATGCTTTGTCTCGAGTACATGAATGCCTGATTGCTGGTGTTCCAACCCCGAGGTTAAAACAAGAGGGGGGGGTATGTGACAGCAGGAAGGTAAAGTCACCTGGTTGCATCCAGGGGGGTAGATATATTTCGCCCAGATTCAGGCTTTACGCCGACTTATACAACTAGGTGGAGAGTTGTATAAGGCTAGTGGGCTCATGGATGACTCATACCTCTAGGGAGAGTGTGGGGCGTCGTACAGACAGGGAGTTGATGAGGCCAGCTGAAGCTTGTCAGCTCATTTAGGCCTCTATAAGAACTCCCAGCTTCATTAGATGTTAGCTCATGCCTGGAACCAGACCTGTGTGGACTGTCTAGGGGGAGTGAACCCCTGTGCGGTGAGACAAAGCCTGTGTGGCTATTTGCTTGGACATTTAAAACCAGGGACTTAGGGACTAGGACAGCACTAGGCTGATCCCAGTTGTTAGTTAGGAAACCTGTATGTTTAGTCAGAGGTCAAGTTGACCAGGATTTATTTTATTTATGTTTCTTTTGCTTTGCTGTGTTTTGTCACTGTAAATAGAAAATAAACCGCACCTTTTTGATTTTGAAAACCACAACCTCCGTTTGCTGGGCCTGTTTTTGTCTGGGGAGCCCATCCCGGGGGTCACACACACCCGCTGCCGAGCTAACCCCCTCACAGGACCAATAGACTTTGCCGCAGAGCAGCTCCCAGGTTGCAGTTCTTGAACATACATGTGCAGATAGCAGGTGACCAGAAAGCAGTACACAGTCGACAGACAATCTCAGAAATAGAAACAGGCCAAAGTTCAGGATGGGCAGCAAACAAAGTGTAGCTAGATACAAGGCAGAAGTCAATAACCAGACAAACAGGAACACTGGAACTCAGGGACTCAGGAACTGGGGACAGGGGCTAGTAACTGAACCTATTGCTCAGGCAACAAGTGTTGATCTAAACACAGCTTAATAGTGAGGTTGATTGACAGGCTTGGTGGGGGCCGGCTGAAAAGCTGCTATACCAGTCCACAGGTGGGTTCTGGTGATGCCTAATTCTTTCAGACCTTTGCAGCAGCCAGGTAGAAAAAAATATTTTTGTTGAACTACAAGTACCAGATAAGCTTTGCCTCCAATCTGTTACACAGTTCCATTCAGCTTCACCCTCTGAGACAGCTTATTATCTTAATAAATAACATATTTGCAATTATGAAAGAGATAAAGATCATTCCAGGTTCAAACAGAAATAAATGTGCCAAGCAGCTTATATTAGCTTCAGTAAATAACCAGTTTTTGATTGGTTCCAAATAATTACATGCAGTAATCAATCAAAAGGAATTTCTAATGAGACCTAAAGATGGGCTCAAGGAAGATGGCACCATTTATTTTATAAATAGTTGGTCTATCTTTTAGGACTCTATTATTAATTCAGTCCATACTGCATGAATGATATTCTTTCTTTTTCGTACATCACGGGACACAGAGCGACATAGTCATTACTAATGGGTTATATAGTTACCGTCAGGTGCTGGCACTGGCAACTTCCAAAACCGGAAGTACCCTCCCCTATATAAGCCCCTCCCATCCGGGAGCACCTCAGTTTTTTGCCAGTGTCTAAGGTGTTGGCCAAGAAGAAACATGTGTTTTTCACTGAGCTTGCGTACAGGTTCTTTTGGGCCTCAGTAAGCTATTCCGGATCCGACCAAAAAAGCTTCATAGCTAAACGGTCGGTACCCGGGCCTTGCAGAGAAGAGCAAGGTTCTGCCTGTAATGCTTCTCTTAGGAGAGCTGGACCCTGGGATCCAGAGCTCTGGTCATACCCACGACCAAGATGTTTTCTGTGCAGGGTGCTATACAGGTCCAGGGGAGTGGAATCCTTGGGAACCCGGTCCCTGAAGGTTTGATTACAATGCCTGCCGTGATAGGTGAAGTTTGGGCTTTTGTGGACCAAACAAAGTCCTGCGGCGGGGAACAGGTAAGTGGGGGCCCCCAGGAACTTGGTTCTATTGGGGGACCCCCAAGCCTAATTTGTCTTTCTGTCTGTTACCTAACGGTATTCCCGCTAATATCTGTGCATGCCTGTAACTACTAAAAAAAATGTAATAATTTTTAATGGTGGTCAAGAAAAAAAAAAAAAAAAAAGGAATGTTTTTTTATATATGTTTAGTATATTAAACTGCGGTACCTGTGTTTGTCCACTAGAGGCCGCTGTGGAATGTTTTTCTTGTCATATGGACTAGTTTCTTCTCAGAGAACAAAGTCCAGGCAGCTGGTGAGTTCTCCTACAGGAAACTGTTTCCTCTGCCATGTTGCAGTGTTCGTCTATCCCCCGGCCTGCGGCAAAGGGGGCCCTGGCTCCTGTCCCTGGTTTCCATGTTTGAAAATTAGCGCCGAGGCGCACGTGGCCGCGCGCGTGCGCGTGCACGCGCCTCTATATATAGAGGTGGCCGGAAAAAGGGGCGGGGCCTGGGGGATGACGCTCTGTGCGCGCCGCAGCGCTTCTGCGCATGTGCGGGCGTCCCAGCAGGTTTTTAAAAAGCCACATTATTGCAGTAAGCTGGCTATGAAGTACAGAGACAGAGCTGGCAACATTTAAAGGCATACAGCAAGCGGTTGATACAGGCATCCCCTAGAAAGGCACATTAGTAGACACCAACTGTTATATAGCAGCAATTGTGCTAGACTATTCTCAGTAAAAGTGGTGTATTACGGCTGGAATACCTCAGCTTTAGGCTTAGGAATATGCCGTCCAGTAGCTCCGGAACTGAATCTTCCAGGAAGCGAAGGGGGTCTCATCGGGCTCTGAGGATCTTGGGCATACTCCTGCTGCACCAGTCTCCCCTGAAGTTCAGAGGTAAGTGACCGTAGAGACCCCGCAGGGGTACTTGGTACTGTGGCTGTCCTCAGTCACCTGCTCCTGTGTATGTAACAGAGGAGGTTTTTTCCTCAGCTCTGGGAGGATTAGAGAGAGATTGTCAAAATTTATCGCTGCCTCCCTGTCAGGGAAAGCACGCCCGATCTCCGTCTCCTCCTTCAGAGTGCCTGTTAGCAGAGCAACAGTCCCATACAGGGATCGACCTGCCTGAAGGGGATCAGGATAAGGTTGATTCTGTTATAGAGGAATCAACAGTGGGGGAACCTTTTCTCAGCATCTCAAGCTGAAAG
The DNA here is from genome assembly GCA_029206835.1 of Rana muscosa. Lineage (NCBI taxonomy): Eukaryota > Metazoa > Chordata > Amphibia > Anura > Ranidae > Rana > Rana muscosa. The sequence goes on along the minus strand of CM055122.1, from coordinate 1,007,110,883 downwards.
ATTATGGGTTCAGTCTCTGACTAACATGGTCCGATCAGCATTTAAAAATGCACCTTGCGGAACCATCAACCACTACTGTATCCTCGTTGGGGTCGCTAGAAGCCCCCAGACTGTTTGTTCTTTTCCACTTCACCCTTTACTGAAAGGGCTCATTTACCAGGATTGGGAACGTCCTGAGAAAATATTTATTCCCCCAAGAGATTTCCGGTGGTCTATCCCATGGAGGATAAGTTCATCAGAAAAAAAAAAAAAAAAATGGAAGGTCCCTACAGTGGACGCAGCCATCTCTTGTATGTATAAATCACTGACATGTCCAGTGGATAATGTCCAAATGTTCAAGAACCCAATAGATAAAAGATTGGAGTCCTTATGAAAATCTGCTTGGTGATACAACCAGCAGTAGCAGCTATTGGGGTCTGCTAAGCAGTGAAGGATCAGTTGAAACAGGTCTTGAGGGACTTGACAGATCAGCAGGCTTTGCCCTAGCTGATCTACCTAGAGCCTTAGGCTTTGCGGTTGACGCCATAGAGGATTCAGTCCATCAGGCCTCCCGCCTTACGCTGTCTATAGTACATATGCGTAGGCTCCTATGGCTCAAAAACTGGTCTGCTGAAGCTCCCTGTAAAGAATGGCTGGTTAGCGTCCCATTTCATGGTGAACGCTTATTCAGGGAAAACCTGGACAAATATATCCAGAAAATTTCCAGCGGTAAAAATACGCTCTTGCCGGTTAAAAGCAGAGTTAGAGGTCCCTCTTTAAGAGGCCTGCTTCTCCAGTCCCTGGGGCATCGGCTGTGTAACAGTTCCGACGGCCTCCTCGGTTAAATCCCGGGGGTAAAAAACAGGGACAGTAGCAGGGTAATGAGAAACCCTGGGTCAGGGGAGGTACAAAACCTCCCCCAAAGTTAAATTCATTGAAGCCCCCACTCAGTCGGGTGGGGGGAGGACTCCAGTTGTTCGCAAGAGACCTGGCGGGACACGATCAAGACAGATAGGTGCTCTCCACAGTAGGTTTGGGATACAGTTTGGAGTTAAAAGACTCCCCTCCTTCCCATTTTGAGGTCAAACGTGCCAAGGGATCCCCGGAAGAGAGAGTCCCTCCTGTTGGCACTAGAACAACTATTGCTCCAAGGAGTAATTATGGAGGTTCCCCTGGAAGAATGAGGGTTCGGGTTTTACTCAAACCTCTTTACAGTCCCGAAGCAAACGCGGACGGGAGGCCCATATTAATTCTAAAAAGGGCTATACAAATTCCTGTATATCAGGACTTTCCGATGGAGTCGATCCGATCGGTGGCCACTGCCCTACAAGGGGAGGATTGGTTAGCCACGATCGACATCAAAAATGCTTATTTGCACATTCCCATCTTTCCAGTCCACCAAAAATTTCTACGCTTTGCAGTAGAAGGGCGCCATTTTCAGTTCAGAGCCTTACCCTTCGGTTTGGCCACAGCACCAAGAGTGTTCACAAAAATTCTGGCCCTTTATTGGCCAATCTAAGAACACAAGGTGTAATGATAATGGCATATCTGGATGACTTGTTGCTGATAGACCACTCAGTGAAAAAACTAGACGTGGTCGTTCACAAGACGATCAAGTATCTGGAATCTCACGGTTGGATTATCAACCGAGACAAGTCAGCCCTAAAAACCAGTCAAAAGTCTGGAATACTTGGGGCTAAGGTTGGATTCAGGCCAGAGAAAAATATTCTTGCCTCGAGGAAAGGTGTTGTCTTTGAAAGATTTGATCCACTTAGTGGGTACAAAAAAGACAGCCGTCCATACGCCTGTATATGAGGCTGCTGGGAAAAATGGTGGCATCATTCGAAGCAGTACCCTACGGTCAATTCCATTCAAGGAATTTGCAAGGGGCCATACTGTCAGCCTGGAACAAAAAAAGTTCAGGCCCTAGACTTACAATGTCCTTGTCCCCTTCCGTTCGCAAGAGCCTCCGTTGGTGGTTGGTTCCCCAGAATCTGGAAAAAAGGAAATCCTTCAGTCCGGTTTCTTGGAAGGTGGTCACTACAGATGCCAGCCTTATAGGCTGGGGAGCAGTACTGGAGCAATAGTCTCTCCAGGGCAGATGGTCGGATGCAGAAAAGGCCCTGCCCATCAATCTCTTAGAGATACGAGCAGCCCGGTATGCCCTAGTAGCATGGACATCCAAACTCCAAGGGTCCCCTGTCAGATTTCAATCAGACAATGCCACAGCAGTGGCATATATCAATCATCAGGGGGGCACCAGGAGTCGTGCAGCCCAGAGGGAAGTAAATTACATCCTGAAATGGGCAGAAGAATATGTCCCAGCCATATCTGCGGTATTCATTCCAGGAGTGGAGAATTGGAAGGCGGACTTTCTAAGTCGCCAGCAATTAGGCCCAGAGGAAGGGTCCCTTCACCCCGAGGTTTTCTGGACAATATGTCAGCGGTGGGGAACATCGGATGTAGATCTTCTAGCATCCAGATTCAACGCAAAGGGGGACAGGGTTGTCTCTCGGACAAGGGATCCCCTAGCTTGCGGCTCGGATGCCCTAGTGTTCCCTTGGGATCAGTTCAAGCTGATATATGCATTCACACCGCCAATGGTTACCTCGATTACTCCGCAGAATCAGGGTAGAAAAGAAACCAGTGATTCCGGTGGCTCCAGCGTGGCCCCGAAGAGCGTGGTACGCGGAGATTGTAAAATCTCAGTGGGGAGTCCTTGGACTCTCCCACGTCGTCCGGCTTTCGCAAGGACCGATGTGCCACCCTTCCTTACCAGCCCTAGGTTTGACGGCCTGGCTATTGAAGCCCACATTCTAAAAAAGAGAGGGCTCTCTAATGCTGTGGTATCTACCATGATCAATGCCAGGAAGCCGGTATCCAGGCAGATCTACTATAGAATCTGGAAGGCGTACATCGCGTGGTGTGAGGCCAAGAAATGGCATCCACATAAGTACGTAATAGGTAGGATTCTGGACTTCCTACAGTGGGCTGTAGATAGGAAGCTTGCCTTGAGTACTATCAAGGGTCAGATTTCGGCCTTGTCAATATTTTTTCAAAGGCCCTTGGCTTCGCATTCACTAGTCAAAGCCTTTATACAAGGAGTGATGCGTATTAGTCCTCCGGTTAATATTCCCATATGTCCATGGGATCTAAACTTGGTTCTGTCGGTTCTACAGAAACAACCACTTGAACCATTACAGCATATTTCCTTGGTGCTTCTCACCAGGAAATTGATTTTTCTAGTAGCCATTTGTTCGGCTAAAAGAGTATCGGAATTAGCAGCTATGTCCTGTAGGGAGCCATATCTGGTTATCCATAAGGACAGAGTAGTGTTACGTCCTCATCCAGCCTTTCTTCCTAAGGTGGTATCGAGGTTTCATTTGAACCAAGATGTGGTTCTTCCTTCTTTTCTCCCCAAACCTACTTCGGTGGAGGAAAAGTTATTGCATTCTTTGGATGTAGTAAGAGCAGTTAAAGCTTATCTAAAAGCCACTGCTCAGATTCGCAGAACGGATACTTTGTTTATTCTGCCGGAAGGCCCCAGAAAGGGTCAGGCAGCGTCAAAATCTACTTTAGCCAAGTGGATTCGACAGGTCATTATGCAAGCTTATGGCTTGAGAAGGAGACCGCCTCCGTTCAAAGTTAGAGCGCACTCCACGAGAGCAGTTGGAACTTCATGGGCAGTGCATCACCAGGCCTCCCTGGCTCAAATCTGTAAGGCCGCAACGTGGTCTTCAGTTCACACGTTTACTAGGTTCTACCAGGTGGACGTTAGAAGTCAGGAGGATGTCGCCTTTGGGCGCAGTGTGTTGCAGGCCGCAAAAGATCCTCATGTCTGATAGCGCTCAGCTTATATATGGTGTATCCCCCCCCCTCATTTGGCATTGCTTTAGGACATCCCATTAGTAATGACTATGTCGCTCTGTGTCCCGTGATGTACGAAAAAGAAAATAGGATTTTTATAACAGCTTACCTGTAAAATCCTTTTCTTGGAGTACATCACGGGACACAGAGCTCCCACCCCTCTTTTGGGGACACTTATTGCTTTGCTACAAAACTGAGGTGCTCCCGGATGGGAGGGGCTTATATAGGGGAGGGTACTTCCGGTTTTGGAAGTTGCCAGTGCCAGCACCTGACGGTAACTATATAACCCATTAGTAATGACTATGTCGCTCTGTGTCCCGTGATGTACTCCAAGAAAAGGATTTTACAGGTAAGCTGTTATAAAAATCCTATTTTATTATGTTATATTATTAATTAGATATTTATAAATGTAAATATTCATTGTTTAATCTAAATCTGTTGATGGTGCCCTTTTTCAATGCTGTTTATTTTTGCTGGCACTGTAGGTACCAAAGAGGTAGTGGTCGAGGTGGATGACTTTGGAGTCATTTCATTGAACTTTGAATGTGATCAGCTAACTCCTGACTCAAAGTTTGTGTGGTCCAAGAATTATGAACCAATAGAAGATGATTCACCAAGAGTAACTGTCGAGACCAAAGGTGGCAAGTGAGTAGACTTTGTTATGTACTGTAGAATAGAGCTAAACTTATGGTTTAGAACTTTCAAACAAGAGGACATATTTGGGCTGTAAATTGGGGCTAAAGCCGTGAATAAGCCTGCCTAGCAGTAATTAGTGACCTTTAACTGGACTTGTGCTGTAAAGTAAAGACGTTTTGTTCCTCATCCAAGTGGCTTCTTATGTTTTAATGAGAGTCCAGAACCCCAGAATTTATAGCGAAACAGGTAAATCTATCACCTTATTTCAATCACCATGGGGCGTATCAAAGCAGATATTGATTGTCCAAGAGCAAGATAGGAGGTATGAAAGTTTGTAAAAACGACCATGTACTAATACCTAATGACCTAAATAAGAACCTTCACAGATATTTATAAGCTGGATTTTTGAATACACTCTATATGTTCACATTCTTATAGGACAAAGGTCTCGTTCAAAGATCCTTCAGAAGAAGACCTTGGCATTTATTCCTGTGTTGCTACTGAAACCGATGGCATTTCTTCCAGCTATACAATAGATGAAGAAGGTAAACTAGATATGTTCAATTTTAACTGCTTGTTTCTTGTAAAAAGACTGAGATATTTTTTTCTATTGCTCTCTTTTGCTAAATAAGTAATGACTAAACTAATGATTATAAATGATATTATCATTAAGTCATATCTGTAGCTATCTGCCTATGTATGATATGTATGATGTTTCATCCAAAATATAATTTTTTCTTTTCCCCTGCAGAGCTTAAGCGTCTGTTGCAGCTAAGCCATGACCACAAATTCCCAAGTAAGCTACCACAAATCAAACAGACCAATAGCACATCTACAGCATAATAACATAATATTAAACTATGATTTTTATTTCATTTTTACTGGATCATCCTTGGCCCAGGGACCGCATGTAGCCATTTTGAGCCCTTGCAGACAGTAGCTTGTGTTTCCCTACTGCCCTGTAATAATAGTGATTTGTATTAGTCTCATGTAGTGTGTGAACCGTCTATGTCTCCTGAAGCATGCCCCTCGTTTCTAAGGATGTTTGCCATCTCTGACCATTTCCTACAGCATGTCTGCATTCTCTGACCATTTGTTGTAGAGCAAGCCTGTAGTTTTAAACATCTCCTGTTGCATTTCTTCCGTCCCTAACAGCTTTCAGTAGAATTACATTAATTGAGTATCATGCAGCCCTCTGGTAATGTCAGAGACTGCTCTTACGGTTCCTTATAGCAAGAAAGTTGGCCACCGCTGACTTAATGCATCAAGTGTATTAGCATTCTTTTTAATAAAAGCCAATGTGTTGTTTTCAGTTTCCAGCCACGCTCTGATAGTGATATTGTCACTTCCACTGATTTACTATATGTAGAGAAAATAGTTTCTAAATCTTTGCATGCCCTAGACTTGGAGAGGGGGCTATCAAGCAATATCTCCTACATTCACAATTCTGTCTCTTTTGCAGTTATTCCTCTGAAATCTGGCTTGGCTGTAGAGATTCTTGAAAAAGGTCAAGTTCGCTTTTGGATGCAGGCTGAGAAACTCTCCGCTAGTGCTAAATGCAACTATGTCTTCAATAATAAAGAGATCCACCAAGGGGATGTGAGTAATTTTTGTATAATAGCAAATACAACATTGATGTCTAGATTTAACAATAAACCTCCAATGCAACCAAGTGAATTTCTATAGAGACTATTCGTTTAATCACTTGAGTACCTGTAATTACCCCTTCATTATCAGGCCATATTTCAGTTTTCAGTGCTGTGATAGTTTGACTCACAATTTCATCAGCCATGCAACACTCTACCAAAATTAAATTGATATTTTTTGATACAGAAAAAACTTTCTTTTGTATTTTTATTTTCTACTTTTTAAAGGAAAAAGACATAACACTTTGAAAATAAAAAAATGTTCCCCTTATAAACCATATCAAATAAAAATGCCAGGACAGTAAAAACCCCCAACAAAACGAACACCTTTTGTAATGTAGACATCCCAAGGTGATCACATTTTTCTACAGTTTTTGGAAATAAAGAAACATGCTAGTATAGAGGTCGTAAATAATTTGAGCTTGGTAATTGTGTGCTAGATACAGCACATTCTTAAGCAGTGTACACACGATAGGTTTTACCGATGAAAACAGTCCGATGGACTGTTTTCATCGGACAAACTGATTGTGTATGGGCCCCATCGGTCTTTTTTCCATCGGTGTTTAAAAATAGAACATGTTTTAAATTTATCCGATGGTTAAAAAACCAATAGCAAATTACTAAACGTCTGTGAGGAACTCCATCGGATAACAAACACACGCATGCTCAGAATCAAGTCGACGCATGCTCAGAAGCATTGAACTTCATTTTTCTCGGCTCATCGGAGTGTTTTACGTCACCGCGTTTGAAACGGTCAGGTTTTTTGACTGATGGTGTGTGGGCAAGACTGATGGAAACCAGTTTTATCGGATTTCCGATGGAAAAAAACATCGGATTAGAATCCATAGGATATCCGATCGTGTGTACACGACTTAAATGTTTAGATCACATACAGTGTGAGATAGAGGTGAAGGGGTTAATTCACAGGTCACATTCAGTGGGAGGATGGATATGAGGGGGTTAATGTGCAGGATAAAAAAGGTGAAGCAGTTTATATATGGGTCACATAGAGACAGCATGGAGATCAGGGCTGAATCAAGGCAGTTGTCACATCTGCATCCCCATTCCTCCATCCTCAGTTGTCATCTCCGCATCCCCATTCCTCCATCCACAGTTGTCATCTCCGCATCCCCATTCCTCCATCCACAGTTGTCATCCCTGCATCCCCATTCCTCCATCCTCAGTTGTCATCTCTGCATCCCCATTCCTCCATCCACAGTTGTCATCTCCGCATCCCCATTCCTCCATCCACAGTTGTCATCTCCGCATCCCCATTCCTCCATCCACAGTTGTCATCCCTGCATCCCCATTCCTCCATCCTCAGTTGTCATCTCTGCATCCCCATTCCTCCATCCACAGTTGTCATCTCCGCATCCCCATTCCTCCATCCACAGTTGTTACCTCTGCATCCTTCTTCCTCCATCCTCAGTTGTCACCCCTGCATTCTCCTTCCTCATCCTCAGTTGTCACCCCTGCATCCTCCTTCCCCCATCCTCAGTTGTCACTCCTGCATCCTCCTTCCCCATCCTCAGTTGTCCCCCCTACATCCTCCTTCCCCCATCCTCAGTTGTCACCCCTGCATCCTCCTTCCTCCATCCACAGTTGTCACCTTTACATCTCCCTTCACCCATCCTCAGTTGTCACCCCTGTATCCTACGTCCCCCATCCTCAGTTGTCACACCTGCATCCTCCTTCCTTCATCCTCAGTTGTCACCCCTGCATCCTCCTTCCTCCATCCACAGTTGTCACCTCTACATCCCCCTTCACCCATCCTCAGTTGTCACCCCTGCATCCTACTTCCCCCATCCTCAGTTGTCACACCTGCATCCTCCTTCCTCCATCCACAGTTGTCACCTCTACATCCCCCTTCACCCATCCTCAGTCGTCACCCCTGCATCCTACTTCCCCCATCCTCAGTTGTCACACCTGCATCCTCCTTCCTCCATCCACAGTTGTCACCTCTACATCCCCCTTCACCCATCCTCAGTTGTCACCCCTGCATCCTACTTCCCCCATCCTCAGTTGTCACACCTGCATCCTCCTTCCCTCATCCTCAGTTGTCACAACTGCATCCTCCTTCCTCCATCCACAGTTGTCACCTCTACATCCCCCTTCACGCATCCTCAGTTGTCACCTCTACATCCTCCTTCTCCCATCCACAGTTGTCACCCCTGCATCCTACTCCCCCCACCATCAGTTGTCACCCCTGCATCCTGCTTCCCCCATCCTCAGTTGTCACACCTGCATCCTCCTTCCTCCATCCACAGTTGTCACCCCTACATCCCCCTTCACGCATCCTCAGTTGTCACCTCTACATCCTCCTTCTCCCATCCACAGTTGTCACCCCTGCATCCTACTTCCCCCATCCTCAGTTGTCACACCTGCATCCTCCTACCTCATCCTCAGTTGTCACACCTGCATCCTCCTTCCTCCATCCACAGTTGTCACCCCTACATCCCCCTTCACGCATCCTCAGTTGTCACCTCTACATCCTCCTTCTCCCATCCACAGTTGTCACCCCTGCATCCTACTTCCCCCATCCTCAGTTGTCACACCTGCATCCTCCTACCTCATCCTCAGTTGTCACACCTGCATCCTCCTTCCTCCATCCACAGTTGTCACCTCTACATCCCCCTTCACGCATCCTCAGTTGTCACCTCTACATCCTCCTTCTCCCATCCTCAGTTGTCACCCCTGCATCTTCCTCCCTCCATCCACAGTTGTCATCTCTACGTCCTCCTTCCCCCATCCTCAGTTGTCACCCCTGCATCCTCCTCCCTCCATCCACAGTTGTCATCTCTACGTCCTCCTTCCCCCATCTTCAGTTGTCATGTCTGCATCCTCCTTCCTCAATCCCCAGTTGTCACCACTACATCCTCCTTCCCCTATCCTCAGTTGTCTCCCCTGCATCCTCCTTCCTCCATCCTCAGTTGTCACCTCTGCTTCCCCCTTTCTTTATACACAGCCATTACCTTTACAACCCACTTCCTCTGTCCACAGCTGCCACCTCTGAATACTAGACATGTGCATTCGTTTTCGTCCGAATGCATTTTCGTCCGAATTTCAGCTATTTTCGTTATCGTTTTAACAAACGAAAACGAAAGCACAGAATCCGAAAACCGAAAGATCCGACATAAACAAATGCTTTATTTTCGTTTTCGTTGCTACAACAGTTCGATATAGATAGGAGATTCGACGTGACGCTGACAATAACAATCTGTGTCTATCGAACCTGTGGTCGAATGTGCCTAACCTTAACTCTATTAGTCCAAGATTATTCTACATAGGAGAGAAAAGATTTGACATTATAGAGAGAAAAGATTCGACATAGGAGAGAAAGATTCGACATAGGAGAGGAAAGATTCGACATAGGAGAGGAAAGATTCGACATAGGAGAGAAAAGATTCGACATAGGAGAGGAAAGATTCGACATAGGAGAGGAAAGATTCGACATAGGAGAGAAAAGATTCGACATAGGAGAGAAAAGATTTGACATTATAGAGAGAAAAGATTCGACATAGGAGAGAAAAGATTTGACATTATAGCGAGAAAAGATTTGACATTATAGAGAGAAAAGATTTGACATTATAGAGAGAAAAGATTTGACATTATAGAGAGAAAAGATTTGACATTATAGAGAGAAAAGATTTGACATTATAGAGAGAAAAGATTCGACATAGGAGAGAAAAGATTTGACATTATAGAGAGAAAAGATTCGACATTATAGAGAGAAAAGATTCGACATAGGAGAGGAAAGATTTGACATAGGAGAGAAAAGATTCGACATTATAGAGAGAAAAGATTCGACATAGAGAGAAAAGATCACTGCTTGTGGGCGGAACATTCGACCGGAAATGTATGATTGCAGAGTCGTACAGTTTCGCTGCTCTGTCGAATCTTCTTTGAACATTCGACAGACACCATAAGCCTTCAATGACAGATTCGACCTTAATTAATTCAGATTTTCGGACGAATGCAATTTTTAACGAAAAACGAAATAAATAAAAACGAATTTCGGGAGTAACTAAATAAATTTATTTTTTGGACGAAAACGAAATTCCGAAACGAAATATTTCAGTGTGCACATGTCTACTGAATACCCCTTGCGTTATCCACGATTGATACATAGAGACACCATGGAGAGCATGGCCAGATGTAGTCAGTTGTCACTTTTGCATCGCCATTCCTATATCTGCAGCTGTCACCTCTGCATTCCCCTTCCTCCGTCCACAGTTGTTACCTCTGCATTGCCCTTGCTCCATCCACATTTGTCACATAAAGAAAGCATGGAAATCAGGGCCCGATCTACCCAGTTGTTACCTCTACATCTCCCTTCTTCCATCTACAGCTGTCACCTCTGCATACTCCTTTCTCCAGCTACAGTTGTCACACCTGCACCCTCCTTCCTCTATCCATAGCTGTCACCTTTGCATCCTCCTTCCTCCATCCGCAGTTGTCACCTATGTACCACCCACCCCCACCACATTGTCAAAGGTTCATCTGTTCTTGTACTTCTTACAACTGCAACCATTCAGGAAAGGTCTGACACTGTCACATGACAGAGTCAAAAAATCTCAGTTGGCTGCAGTATCAAGATTCATAATTAAATACACATTTCAGTAAATAAATGATCACATTCTCTAATCTATGGGGCCGTATGCATTTCAGTCACTCCCGTCGCAGTCATTTCCAGCAAGTTCCCACGTATGCTCCTGGTGGGCACCACAAAAACCAAGGGGGGGGGGGGAGTAGCCCACCCATTCACCACTCTAGATCTAGCCCTGATGGAGATGAAATTTACAGGGGAGGAGGGGATGAATGGGTTAAAAAAATGATCCCACAATCAATTGCAACCCCTCACCATGAATTAATTCCTTCTACGGATTCCTTTATTCACAATCACAAACCTTAATTAATGAATACCTACTTCCTATCCTTCCTACAAACATACATTTGTGATCACTGGTCATTAGAATGATCAGAAGGTACAAAATAGCTCGGATCATTTCTGTACCTTGTGTCGGTGATCCAAGCTGTCCAATGACAGCCAAGGTCACAACCATTAACAGGCGCTGTGGCTGCTTGTGCCTTATTTCTGCAGTACACTTTACCAACAAGCACTGCAGAAATATATGTCCACCACTCCATTGTTCTTGGCAATAATGAAGTTATTAAATCTGAATTCTGGGCACAACATCTGAATATGAATGTTTCCTTGATATATAAAATATTCTACTCTTTTAATCATTAACGTTTCTTTGTTTCAAGAAATATAAGATGAATTTGGACAGTAAGACTGGCATTGTCGAAATGATCATGGAGATACTGGAGGATGAGGATGAAGGAACGTTTACCTTCCAGCTACAGGATGGAAGATCAACAAACCAGTCCAGTCTGGTTCTTATTGGAGAGGGTAGGTAATTAGGCCTGTGGACTAAAGTATATTACTCTTTCGTCCATGGACCGACACAGCTTCTCTATTGACAAAGTGGGTATTATCCGTTAATTAGGAGTGACTAGGCAGAAAAACTTGTAAAAAGTGTTGCATCACACCTTCTACAGTACCGCCCAGGGGGCGGACCCTCTGGGTATACCCTCTCAGTCTGCACATCGCAGATCAGTTTTTTTCTGTCTAGCAAGGAGTAGGACATGGCTCCCTTCGGGCTCATTGGTCCGGGGAAAAAAGATATATATATTTTTATTTTTTTGCTACATTTGTTGTTTCCTGCGATCTTCGATCAACTGCCGACTGGGTGACAGGCTGGATCCTCGATCCTTGTAGTCTCCCCAGTTTCGGCCATCGAGCGTGTGCCGACCCTAGCTACGCGCTGGGTTTTCCACGACATGCCCGTCGCTCCACGGGTGGCCGGTGAGCCTACGCTCCAGGGCCTGCATCGGACCGCTCAGCTTCGGCTGACCTTACGGCCGAGTCGCAGCAGCCTGGCCGGTGAGCTTACGCTCCAAGGCTTGCATCGGACCGCTCAGCTTCGGCTGACCTTACGGCCGAGTCGCAGCAGCCTGTCCGGTGAGCGTCATGCTCCAGGGCATACATATGATCGTCCCTTCTGGGTCCAATCACAGCATGCCTGGCCAACAGTCACCTTCCGTGCGCGGACGATGATCTGTTTGGAATGTCTTCCAGCAGAATACATGCAGGATAGGTAAGTAAAACTCCCCTGCCTCGGCTGGGTGATTTAGCTGGACATTCCTGGAGAGATCAAGTAAGTGGTTGTGGCCCCTTTCTTCCCTCTCTCCCTGCCTTTCCCTCCTCCCTGGGCTTCTAGCTAAAGGTTGCTGGGTGCTGGGGGTCACCTAGGGGGTCCCACTGGAGCGGGGCTGGCTGTAACTAACATTTAAAAGAAATGTCATTTTTGCTTACCTGTGTTTCTGTGTCTCCATGCTGTCGGCGGCCATTTTGAGGTGGTCCATGCCAAGTTTGGCCTCTTGTAACTGCCTGGCGGCCATCTTCCTGTAGTTCGGCCACACCCACTGGCCCCTATCAGGTGATCGGCGGCCATGTTTGTCCACCCTGTATGCAGATATTGCCGTTCGGCGGCCATCTTTTTTGTGGGCTATGGCTGCCTGACCTCTATCTTCTGTCGGCGGCCATTTTCTTAGAGCCCACATTATCTTCCATACAGACGGTTTTGGCAACCATTTTGCGAGAGCCTCCGGCCTCTAGGGTGCATTACACTGGCGCGAAAATTCACACAGGAAGTGCTGATAAAAGAAGCAGACTGACACAGCAGCAAGGGGACAGCATCATAGGCGCAGCATAGCAGTACCTATCCAGGGTGGTGAGTCCTCTGGGTGACCCAGCATCTCTGCAGCGCAGGAGGGTGGCCTATTGATATCTTGCCTGGAGCCCTGTGAGTGTCAGCGTGTGGTCAGCATGGCATCTGAGCCAGATGTCTTCTCCCCTGAAACACCAGATTTAGCAGCTGGTGTCCCTGAGGTGTCTATGGACGCTATGTCGGCAATCCTAGAGGCGTTTGCTGCCAGGGTGGAAGCAGCACACGGGAATACAGGGGGTAGTAAACGCCCCATCCCCTGCAAGCTTCTGGGGATAATTCTGGTGCAGAACCAGGTCCAGCTATGGCTCGGGGCCCAGATTCTGACGCACCAGAGACTGCAGACCGTGACCGGACAGTGAGAATGACTCAAAGTCCAGGTCAGTACGCGAGACGGCTTTGGTATCTGACCTTATTACTGCAGTGCGGGATATGCTAAAATTGGAAAATACTGCAGAAGCAGCAGAGACTCCGGTCCACTTGGGTTTCATAGACCTGCCCGCACTGCTAAGGTGTTCCCTTGTGTGTCTTTTGATAAACTCTTATACAAGGAATGGGAGAACCCACTGAGGGTCTTTACAGCCCCAAAGAGGTTTGCGGTACGGTACCCCTTTTGAGGAGAGTTTTCTGAAGAAATGGACCTCTCCCCCCTATAGTGGACCCTCCGGTGTCCAGACTTAATAGAGCCACCACAATTCCTGTAGAAGGGGCTCCTGTTTTCTAGGACCCTGTGGATAAGAAGGCTGAAGCACTCGCTTGCTACCTATACTCAGTGGTAGGCTCGGCAGTACGCCCGGCATTGGCGGGGGCCCTAGTGTCTCACACACTTACTGAATGGGCAAGATTGCTACTCCAGGGGTTAAGGAGCGAGATGCTCCTCCTGATGAGATAACATTGGCCGACCTGTTGGTCCAGGGCCTTAGGTTTGTCTGCGAGTCAGACATGAATACTATTCCCCTGCTGTCTAAAACTTCGGTTTATGCAGTAGCAATACGCCACCTGATCTGGCTAAAAGGCTGGTCTGCGGACCAGACTTCCAAGAAAGCCCTGTTGGATCTGCCTTTTAAGGGCGACAGACTTTTTGGGGCTTCTCTGGATGACATCATCAAGGATGCCACAGGAAGTAAAAGCACTTTGCTTCCCCAAATTAGCAAGGGTAAGGGGCCACGCCAAGGGCAAGGGCCCTCCTTTACTGCACACAAGTGTTTTTTTCGTCCCCCTAGGGCGACAAGGAAAAGACCCCAGGCCGATAAAGCGCCTGCCCAAGGACAAAAGCGTCCCTGGTCCCGCATACCCAATAAGCCTGCGGACAAATTTGCGTCCGCATGAAGGTCCACCCCCACCCAGCTCTCGGGTGGGGAGACGTCTTCGCAAATTCGCGACTCAGTGGACAGCACTAATCTCCGACAGGTGTGTTTGCGAAGTAATCTCCTCAGGCTACAAGATAGTTTCTCTCTTGTCCACCGGACAGATTCAACACCTCCAATCTCCAGCTACTACCGACCCGTCGGGAGGCCCTGTATGGGGCGGTCCAGGGTCTACTGGAACGCGGGGTAGTTATTCCAGTTCCAGAACTGGAACGGGGTTTTTACTCAAATCTGTTCATTGTGCCGAAGAAGGAGGGGGTTCGTCCAAGCTTGGATCTCAGAGCCCTCAATTGCTTTGTGAAGGTACAAAGTTTTCGGATGGAGTCGGTTCGATCTGTAGTCACGGCTCTCCATCCGGGGGACTTTCTGGCCTCCTTGGACATCAAGGACGCATACCTGCATGTCCCCATATACTCCAGACACCAGAGGTTTCTGCGATTTGCTATCGGGAAGAACCACTACCAGTTTGTGGCCCTCCCGTTTGGCCTTGCCTCAGCACCCAGGACGTTCACCAAGGTGCTCGCTCCGATTCTGGCACTTCTAAGACAGCGGGGTATCGCTATCACAGGTTACTTGGACGACCTTCTGCTGAAGGGCCCTTCAAGCTCAGAATTAGAGGTAAGCGTGTCCATTACCTGTCAGACTCTTTGAGACTGTGGTTGGATACTAAACACGCAAAAGTCAGTATTGGTGCCCACTCAACGCCTAGTGTACCTGGGGTTGATTCTGGATTCCTCAGAGGCAAAGGTATTCCTCCCTGTGGAGAAGTTGCAGACCCTCCGGGCTGCAGTACGGCAGCTGACTTCCAGGAATTGGTCGTCACTCCGTTTTTGCATGCGAGTGTTGGGCCTCATGGTAGCCTCCTTCGAGGCGGTCCCATATGCTCAATACCACACTCGAGTGTTACAGAGGGAAGTTCTGTCCAGATGGAACAGATGCCCTTCATCTCTGGATTATCAAATCCGAGTGAGCCACCTAGTCAGGAGATCCCTGGTATGGTGGCTGACAGCACCGGCTCTAATGGCCGGGAAGTCATTTCTTCCGGTTTACTGGATAGTGATCACGACGGACGCCAGCCTTACAGGTTGGGGGGGAGTCTGGGGTGTCCAGTCGGCGCAAGGTCGCTGGACCCCAGAGGAAGCCCTCCTGCCGATCAATGTCCTGGAGATCCGGGCGATCAAGCTGTGCCTCTTCAAATGGTCTCAGAGACTGCAAGGGCGTCCAGTCAGGATCCAGTCAGACAACGCCACAGCAGTGGCATATGTCAATCATCAAGGAGGAACAAGAAGCTCAGCTGCAGCATCGGAGATCGCTCGCATCCTGAAGTGGGCAGAGAGGAGCGTACCGGCACTGTCGGCCGTGTACATTCCGGGTGTGGAAAACTGGCAGGCGGACTACCTGAGCCGCCAGATGCTGGACCAGGGAGAATGGTCCTTACACCCGGAGGTGTTCCAACTCCTCTGCCAAAGATGGGGCACACCAGACGTAGATCTTCTGGCTTCCCGACTCAATCGGAAGGTATTGAGGTTTGTGGCCCAGTCAAGAGACCCATGGGCAGACGCAACGGACGCGTTGGTAGCATCGTGGGGCCAGTATCGGCTAATCTATGCCTTCCCTCCCTTAAGGCTTCTTCCTCTTCTGCTCCGCAGAGTGGAGGCAGAGGGAATTCCAATGATCCTAATCGCTCCAGATTGGCCTCAGCGTCCTTGGTACGCCGATCTAGTACGTCTGGTAGCAGACGTCCCCTGGCGCCTACCACTACGGAAGGACCTGCTGTCGCAAGGTCCCATATTCCATCCTGCTTTACAGTCATTGGCTTTAACGGCATGGCTGTTG
Source organism: Rana muscosa (assembly GCA_029206835.1). Taxonomy (NCBI): domain Eukaryota; kingdom Metazoa; phylum Chordata; class Amphibia; order Anura; family Ranidae; genus Rana; species Rana muscosa. The sequence continues at coordinate 1,007,094,761 of CM055122.1, read as the reverse complement.
AGAACCAGGTACTGAGAGACCGGGGCCTGTCAGACTCAGTAATTTCTACTATGAGAAGTGCTCGGAAACCGTCCTCTAGGAAGGTCTATCACCGCACTTGGAGGGCCTACATCTCCATGTGTGAGGAAATGAAATGGCATCCGCGTACCTATTTGGTTTCCAGAATCCTGCTGTTTTTACAGCATGGGGTAGACCAAAGGCTTGCCCTAAGTACGATTAAGGGACAGATATCTGCCCTGGCTGTCTTTTTTCAGCGACCCCTGGCGACTCACTCTCTCGTGAGTACATTTGTGCAGGGGGTTCGACATGTGGCCCCTCCGGTCCGCCCCCCGTTACCTCCGTGGGACTTGAACCTGGTCCTCTCGGTGCTTCAGAAGGCACCGTTTGAGAATATTAGAGATATTCCCCTGTTGACACTTTCTCAGAAGGTGGTCTTTTTGGTGGCTGTTACGTCAGTTAGACGAGTCTCTGAGCTGGCAGCCTTGTCCTGCAAGGCTCCCTATTTGATTTTCCACAAGGATAAGGTGGTGCTGCGGCCGCAGCCTTCCTTTCTTCCGAAGGTCGTTTCGGCTTTTCATCTCAACGAAGACATTGTACTTCCATCCTTGTGTCCTCAGCCGTCGAATCCTAAGGAGTCGGCGTTGCATTCCTTGGACGTTGTCCGAGCTTTGAGAGTATACATATCTGCTACTTCCCTGTTCCGGAAGTCAGACTCACTGTTTGTTTCGGTGGCTGGTCCCAAGAAGGGCCAAGCAGTCTCATCGGCCACCATCTCTAGGTGGATCCGACAGATAGTAATCCAGGCTTACGCCTTAAAGGGTCAGGCGCCCCCCTTTCCTGTCACGGCGCATTCGACCAGGGCAATAGGTGCCTCTTGGGCTTTCCGACATCAAGCGTCTGTTTCCCAACTATGTAAAGCGGCGACTTGGTCGTCCGCTCACACTTTCACAAAATTCTACAAAGTTGATGTAGGTGCATCTTCGGATGCCTCTTTCGGCCGCAAGGTTTTGCAGGCGGCTGTTTAGAGTTGCAACTCCTCCGTTGGAGGAGTGCTGTTTTGTGTTTTGGGGTGAAGTTTGTTTTTATGCTGTTACCACCCCTCGTTTTTTTCTCTGACACTGCTTTGGGACGTCCCACTTTGTCAATAGAGAAGCTGTGTCGGTCCATGGACGAAAGAGTAAATAGGATTTTTTACTCACCGTAAAATCCTTTTCTCTGAGTCCATGGACCGACACAGCACCCACCCCTCCTTTTAAGTTTGTACTGCTTTTTGACGAACTGATCTGCGATGTGCAGACTGAGAGGGTATACCCAGAGGGTCCGCCCCCTGGGCGGTACTGTAGAAGGTGTGATGCAACACTTTTTACAAGTTTTTCTGCCTAGTCACTCCTAATTAACGGATAATACCCACTTTGTCAATAGAGAAGCTGTGTCGGTCCATGGACTCAGAGAAAAGGATTTTACGGTGAGTAAAAAATCCTATTTTTTCAATGTCAATAATAACACAATATATCTAGACCCCTGCAGCCAGCCCCCACCAGAGGGCAGGGTTTGACACCAGGGTGGAAGGTCTATCCTGATTTGGACCTACAGACTGATTTGGAGACTAAAGGCCCATAAGCACAATCTGACTTTTTAACAACAACGGTCCGACGGACTAGTTTGATCGGACAATCCGACCGTGTGTATGCTCCATTGGACAATTGTTTTCGGTTTTTCATCGGACAAATGTTCGCTGTGAATGCTCTCAAACTTTCCGGCAACAAATGTCTGATGGAGGATAATCCGATCGTGTGTACACAAGTACAAAGTACAAACACGCATGCTCAGAACCAATGCTAAAGATCAGCTAACAATAGCAGAAGTTGCCCGAAGGGTGGCGGTAAAGAGCTGAAAAACCACGTGATTTGGTGAAAGTTGGCTGAAAATTTCTGCCATGTGTATGCAGAAGAAGTTCACGGCCAACGGCCATTCGCACCAAAATCCACGGAAAAGTCAGATGGAAGTCCGATCGTGTGTATGAGGCTTAATACACAGGCTTGCTCTTTAGGAGTATTAATTGCTAAGACACTTTTTAGGCCATATCAGGGCCACTTTTAGAGGCTTTCCACCTTTGGGGTGACTATGTAAATCGTATCCTTATGCTCCCTAATCCTGATCCAGATTTATAAGAATGAACTGCTTCTATTAATTTTTTAAATATATATAGATTTTAGTAAAAAAAATAAGGTATAAAAAAACTTTTTAGAAATGTGGCAATAATTAGAGACCTAGATTGTTACTATATGAGCATTTATGTTTTATTTCCAACATAATAAAAATCAAATGCATTTATTTTCCACAGTGTTTGAGAAACTACAAAGAGAAGCCAGATTCCAGAGACATGAATATATACGGAAGCAAGGTAAAGTGAATCAAAACACTTCCATAATTCATATTCTTAAACTATATGACATATGAGTAGTTTAGTGCATCTCCACATATATAGATAAGTTTCTAATGTATATAATTTATATATATATATATATATATTACAATACGATTTGCATTTGATAAAAGACAACAATTTGAAAAAGCATCAAACATGTGGCAGAAGCTTGTATAACCACTTCTCCACCACGGACGTCATATGCAGCTACAGTAAGGTGACCAGATTTTTTAAATTAAATCCGGGGACATATTTTTTTTTTTTTACTAGTAATGGTGGCAATCAGCATCTCTTTGCCCATCGCCACCGCCGCCCACCTCACAGCCTCTTAAGTCTTACTCTCCGGGCCCCGGCTACTACTGGGTGGGGAGCAGTTGAAGATCACTCCACCAGGTAAGGCAAGGAGATAAGCAGGCAGGCGGCTGGCCAGGACTTGAGCCAAGGCAGAAGAACATGCGAGTGGGAGGGGAATGGGCATGCGCCCGAAACTGAAGAAATAGTCTGTTCCGACCAGCACATGATTATCAGAAAGGGCCACAGATAATGGAAAAAATACACCCCCTAAGCTAGAAGGAGCGGCAGAGCGGGGGTGTGTATCTCAGAATTTTTTTCTTTTATTCTGCACTGACTGTCTTTGAAATTGTCCCAGCCCCTGTTCAAATCCAATCCGGGGACATAACTGGGGACAGACTTGGTCCGGGGACAGTGTCCTCAATCCGGGGACTGTCCCCGGAAACTGGGGATGTCTGGCCACCCTAAGCTACAGGCATCATTCAGATATCATTCTGTTCTTCTGGCGATTCTGCGCACCATAAGAACGATCATAGCGGCAGTTCCGCTGCTTGATCGTTCTTATAGGCGGCGGGAGGGGACACCCCCCCTCCCGCCGCCATCCGGTGCTTCTCCGGGCTCTCCCGTGCCATCGGGGGCCCGGAGAACGAATCGGCTGGCGCCGGCTTACGACAATAGAGATGACTGGTGACCAGATGGTCACCAGTCATCTCTATGACCATCGGAGTCCCGGGCGCAACGTTGTGATGTCACACCCGATACCCGGAAGTAAGCAAATTGCGGCTGTCAGCATGAGATCGGTGAATTTTTTTTCACCGATCTTATGCTTTCCAGCCTGGAGGAGAGATGTGGGGTCTTATTGACCCCGCATCTCTCCATAAAGAGGACCTGTCACAATGATTCCTATTACAAGGGATGTTTACATTCCTTGTAATAGGAATAAAAGTGATCAAAAAAAATTGTAAAAAAAAAAAAAAAATATTAAAATAAATAAATAAATTCAGTAAAAAAAAAAAAATTAAAACGCCCCTGTCCCCGGTAGCTTGCGCTCAGAAGCGAACACGCATGTAAGTCCTGCCCACATATGTAAATGCTGTTCAAACCCCACTTGTGAGGTATGGCCGCGTGCGGTAGAGTGCGAGCAACAATTCTAGTACTAGACCTCCTCTGTAACTCGAAAATAGTAACCTGTAAAAAAAATTTAAGCGTCGCCTATGGAGATTTTTAAGTACCGAAGTTTGGCGCTATTCCATGAGTGTGCGCATTTTAGGTATCTATTTACTCGGCGTAACAGCATCTTTCACATTTTACAAAAAAATTGGGTTAACTTTACTGTTTTGTTATTTTTAAATTTTTTAATTTGTGAAACCGTTTTTTTTTTCCAAAAAAAAGCGTTTGAAAAATTATTGCGCAAATACCGTGCAAGATAAAAAGTTGCAATGACCGCCACTTTATTCCCTAGGGTGTCTTCTAAAAAAAATATATATATATAATGTTTGGGGTTCTGATTAATTTTCTAGCAAAAAAATGATGATTTTTACATGAAGGAGAGAAGTGCCAGAATAGGCCCAGTGGAGAAGTGGTTAATAAAGTTTGTATGTAAAGGGGGATTAACTATTGCTTGTCTTACATTTTTCATTTTGCTACCTTAGGTGGGTTCTTTTGAGCAAATTAAAAACATAATATACACATAAAAAATTAGGTCTGCGACTGCGAGAGTGCTGTATCTACAGTGCCTTGCGAAAGTATTCGGCCCCCTTGAACTTTTCATCATTTTGCCACATTTCAGGCTTCAAACATAAAGATATAAAATTTTAATTTTTTGTGAAGAATCACCAACAAGTGGGACACAATTGTGAAGTGGAACGAAATCTATTGGATGTTTTAAACTTTTTTAGCAAATAAAAAACTGAAAAGTGGTGCGTGCAAAATTATTCGGCCCCTTTACTTTCAGTGCAGCAAACTCACTCCAGAAGTTCAGCGAGGATCTCTTAATAATCCAATGTTGTCCTAAATGACTGATGGTGATAAATAGAATCCACCGGTGTGTAATCAAGTCTCTGTATAAATGCACCTGCTCTGTGATGGTCTCAGGGTTCTGTTGAAAGTGCAGAGAGCATCATGAAGACCAAGGAACACACCAGGCAGGTCCGTAATACTGTTGTGGAGAAGTTTAAAGCCGGATTTGGATACAAAAAGATTTCCCAAGCTTTAAACATCCCAAGGAGCACTGTGCAAGTGATCATTTTGAAATGGAAGGAGTATCAGACCACTGCAAATCTACCAAGACCTGGCTGTCCCTCTAAACTTTCAGCTCAGACAAGGAGAAGACTGATCAGAGATGCAGCCAAGAGGCCCATGATCACTCTGGATGAACTGCAGAGAACTACAGCTGAGGTGGGAGAGTCTGTCCACAGGACAACAATCAGTCGTACACTGCACAAATCTGGCCTTTATGGAAGAGTGGCAAGAAGAAAGCCATTTCTCAAAGATATCCATAAAAGTCTTGTCTAAAGTTTTCCACAGGCCACCTGGGAGACACACCAAACATGTGGAAGAAGGTGCTCTGGTCCGATGAAACCAAAATCGAACTTTTTGGCCACAATGCAAAACGATATGTTTGGCGTAAAAGCAACACAGCTCATCACCCTCAACACACCATCCCCACTGTCAAACATGGTGGTGGCAGCATCATGGTTTGGGCCTGCTTTTCTTCAGCAGGGACAGGGAAGATGGTTAAAATTGAGGGGAAGATGGATGCAGCCAAATACAGGACCATTCTGGATGAAAACCTGTTGGAGTCTGCAAAAGACCTGAGACTGGGACGGAGATTTATCTTCCAACAAGACAATGATCCCAAACATACAGCAAAATCTACAAAGGAATGGTTCACAAATAAACGTATCCAGGTGTTAGAATGGCCAAGTCAAAGTCCAGACCTGAATCCAATCGAGAATCTGTGGAAAAAGCTGAAAACTGCTGTTCACAAACGCTCTCCATCCAACCTCACTGAGCTCGAGCTGTTTTTCAAGGAAGAATGGGCAAGAATGGGCAAGAATTTCAGTCTCTCGATGTGCAAAACTGATAGAGACATACCCCAAGTGACTTGCAGCTGTAATCGCAGCAAAAAGTATTAACGCAAGGGGGCCAAATAATTTTGCACGCCCCACTTAAACAATAGATTTTGTTCCACTTCACAATTGTGTCCCACTTGTTGGTGATTCTTCACAAAAAATTTAAATTTTATATCTTTATGTTTGAAGCCTGAAATGTGGCAAAAGGATGAAAAGTTCAAGGGGGCCGAATACTTTCGCAAGGCACTGATATTAATAACTGTAATAACTTCAGTAATAACTTCAGTAATCCAGTCTTGGGCAAAGGAATATTTTTTTTTATTTTTCTGCTCATCTTTGGAAGAAATTCAACAGGAAGCTGCTACCACATAAGGAAACCCAAAGCGCCTACTCTCCAGTAAAAGCCATGGGACCCCAGCCTTTGTCTGCTGAAAAGCTACACTGAACTTTAAAGAAAAGTAAATTTTACGAGTGAAGCCTGGAACCAGCAAGCTTTTATTTTATTCTAAACATCAACAAAGACACAGGGGTCATCTAATGAGTGCCTTGACACATTTCACGCAACAGTTCTTAGCCATAATAACAGTGCTTACTCATAGGACCCTATGTGTGAAATACATCAACACACATATTAGATGACCGCTGTCCTTTTTTTGATGTTTTGAACAAAATAAAAGCTTGCTGGTTCCAGTTTTCAACTTTGAAGCATACTAGTCTTAAAATGCCAGTGCACCTAATTTGGTGTTCAAACACCAAATTACGTATTTAAATCACCATGTAATCCTTACAGTACTGTACAGTATAATGTAATGAAAATCCTATGCCTGTGGCATGCATGCACCAACCACTAGAGGGCAGACACTCAACATATTTGAAGCAAATACAACTGAGTACTGTCTGTGATAAAAAAATGTTACATGCAAAAGTTTAAAAACTTTTTTAATATTTATTAATTTTTTTTTTTTGTGTTGCATAAAAAAGACAATACAAAAAAAGCTTTTAACTTCAGCTTGTTCAGTTAAGCTTTGACAAAAAACAACAACCTGAAAGCGAATTGGTTTGTATGCAGCGCTGCACCTGATTTAGCATTCTCCAGTTTTAGTAAATCAACCCTTTAGCGTAATTTTAAGCAGGAACAATTATAGAATAACATTTATATTTTTTAACCCCTGTAACAATGTATGTTTTAAACCAACATTGATCAAAGTAAAAAAAGATCTATTTTATCATTTTGTTAGATTATTTGTCTATAGACTGCATTAAGAATAATTTTAAATGAAAATCATTTTTGCAAAACAATATTACCAAAAGAATGCATTGTTTGTCCTACAAAAATATGTATTACTTTGTTATCTTATGAAATTATAAAGTTTTTGGCAGAAATGTAAATATTGCTCTGGTCCATAGGGGACAGTATATTCTCACTATAGCTGCTTCCATGGGGCTTTAGGCTCGTTTCACACTGGAACCAGCTGCAGATCGCACAAGAACGCTGTGCGTCCCCATTCTCTGGTTCGGGGACCATTCAGGGACATATCTTTGCCTGAATTCGGCCCTGAAACGGACCCAAAGACGCACAGAGAGAGCCAGTTACATTCTCCTGCTGTGCAAATTGGATGCAGGGAAATTCCCTGCATCCAATTCGCATAGGTGTGAACCCAGCCTTAAAGTCATTGTAAAATCTTGGTTTTTTTCCTATAACAATAATAAACTTATACTTACCTGCTCTGTTGCAGTGAATTTGCACAAAGCAGCCTCTTATTCTCAGGTCCCTCTTCTGTGCTCCTGGTCCCTCCCTATTATTCAGTGCTCCCACAGCAAGCAGCTTTGCTATGGGGGCACCCGAGCCGAGTCACAGCTCCCTGTGTCCATTCAGACACAGAGCCCCAGCCTGGCCCGCCCCCTCTGTCTCCTGATTGGCTAGCTGACTTTGAGTGACAGCAGCGTCAGCCAGGGAAGGAGAATCTCGGATGGCTGGGACACTCGTGGACATCGTTGGACAGAGAGGGACCTCAGGTAAGTGTTGGGGGGGCTAAGGCGAGCTTCTGCCCCCTAAATGAAATTTGCTCTGTTTATGGCCGGCCTAAGAGGAACAAATTTGTATATTTTTTTTTTTATTATTTCTTTAAAAGGTCCTCATTTTGTGGAGTACCTTGCATGGGAAGTTACTCCTGAGTGCAATGTTCTTCTGAAAAGTAAGGTAAGGAAGACATTATTATTATTATTATTATAGAGGATTTATATAGCGCCAACAGTCTGTGCAGTGCTTTACAATATAAAGGGAGACAGTACAGTTACAATACAATAAAATACAAGAGGGTTAAGAGGGCTCTGCCCATAAGAGCTTACGATTTAAGAGACTAAAGCTCTGTACACATGGCCGGTTTTCCCAGCAAGAAAACTGCTGGGAGAGCTTTTTGCCGTGAAAACCGGGCAAATGTATGCTCCCTCGCCGGGAAAACTGCCGGGAATCCCGGCGGGGGAAATAGAGAACCTGCTCTCTATTTTCCCATCGGGATTTCCTGCATTTTTTTTTCCCGCCAGATTTACTAATACTCTATGAGAAACACTGCGAGGCAGTGCCCATAGAGCATACACACGGCCGGGGATTCCCGGCCAAAGCTCCATGGCAATTTTCCTGCCGGGTTCTCGGCTTTCTGCCATGAAAAACGAGCGCGTGTACAGGGCTTGAGACTTAATTGGATAACATGTATTCCACCCATGTGTTTATATATCTTGTCTAGTTCATGTCGCCATGTTTCTTACCCATAAATGCACTGATATTGTCAGTATAAAGTTGGCAATACATACAATACATAGATTTCGGTTTGAAGGTTTGTAGAAAAATCATTTGACAAACATTCTTTCTTGCCATCAACTAATTTTATTCAAAGCATGTAGGGTCCCTTCAGACAAGAGCACCCCACTTTGTTCATCAGGGGATCCATGAGCAGATCCCCTGCCAAATTGGAGCTGAATGGGACAGATGAAAGTTTTGTGACATTTGAACGTGTTTCGTATTTTTGTCTGCATTTTTTACAAGGGCCTGTGGCGGACTCATGTTGGATGTATGGGCTGCCAAATGAAAAATGACATCAAGCTACCTCTGATCCGTCAAGTTTAGGTCTGGAAAAGTTAAAGGCTATTTAATTTTTATTCCAGACCTGGAAGGACCTGGAAGCGGATGTAAAAGGACACAAGTCAATTTACATCTGTCTGCCCATAGATCTATGTGAAGCTTCCAATCAGGTCTGCCCAAAAAACTGAGTGGCGAACCAGATCGGAAATCCCATGTAAAAGGGCCCATAAAATGTTATCCATTTTATCCAGTTCTATCTATTACAATATGTATGATTTTTCCTGAATGAAAACCACATTCACAGTTAGAAATGTATTTGTTCAAGAACATTTTTCCATCCTGCTTCTTCAAATATTCTGCAGCACATGACCAGCTTAGGTGTATGAGGAGCCAAGAAGTACTGATTATTGTATAGCAGAGGTTTCCAGTCAAGCACCACAGCTGGGGTCCTAGAATTACTATTTGGGAACCTGGTTTAGCATATATTCATTCTCCAGGGTTCTGATGGGAATTTTAAATTTTAGGGTCCCAATTTAAACACAAGCTGACAGTTGTGGGTCTCAAATATTACAATGACATGTGAGGCTCCATTCTAAAAAGAGATCACACACTGGTTTGTAGTATACCTTTGAAAGTTTTTCTAAACATCTAGGGAAATTGTGTAATTTACATAATGACCAGCTCTCTTTTTATATTTTAAACATCACTATAGGTAGCTAATATGAAGAAAGAAACCACAATTACGTGGTATAAAGATGGCATGGAGATAATGGAGGATGAGAAACATGACTTTAAGGATGGCGTATGTACATTGCTCATTACTGAGGTAAGTTCACCTGAATAAATCTCCTACTATGGCTATAATATACATGAATTTTATTGCCCCTAAGATGAGGCCTATCACTAGGACATGCTTGTAATTAGGGTTGTCCCGATACCACTTTTTTAAGACCGAGTACAAGTACCGATACTTTTTTTCAAGTACTCGCCGATACCGATTACCAATACTTTTTTTAATGTCAGGTGACAGCGGCACATGTGTCAGTATTTTTTTTAAATTTTTAGTTATGTTTTTTTACAGTGCTTTCTTTCTTTTTTTTTTAGGGGGGGGGGGGGGGTGGATTGTATCAGTGTGTTTTTTATTTAAATTTGTATTATTTTTTTAAAAAAATTAAGATTATTATTTTTTTATTATTGCACATTTTTATCTTTTTTTTTAGCCCTGTTGGGGGCTTTGGTGAGATATCAGGGGTCTTAACAGACCCCTGACATCTCCCCTTTGAGACAGAGAAAGGGACTAAGGACACAGATTCCCCAGACCCTTTGTCAGGGTCACCTGTGGCCAGGTGACAGATGCACACCATAGGGGGACAGGAGTGCACCGCGAGGTAGTGAACCCTATGGCTGGCTTCTGTGGATAGGAAACTGGGTGGTTGTGGAAAGCGGGACCAGAGGAGCACAACCGGGATCCCAACGGAAGCGAGAGCCAAGATTCCCCAGGGCGCGGAGTCTAAGACCCAGCTGGTCTTCTCCAGGGCCTCTAGTGGTGAGGATGTTACGCTGCAGGCTGGGACCAGGTCGCGGCCCCTGGAGTTTCCTAGCTCACGCCCCGTAGGATAAGGGGAAGCAGCAGCACACGATAGAGAGAACCGAATAACAAGCCGAAGGTCAGGGGCCACAAGCAGACAAGGATAACGAAGAACGAGCCGAAGGTCAAGGGTCACGAGCAGACAGGGATGGTCGGGGACAAGCCAATAACGTAACAGAGAGACAGACGTAGCACACGGCAGGCAGGAACCCAAACACACAATGCCTAACAAACACGTTGATCAGCAAAGCAGGCTTGCAGTGCACAGGTTAATATAGTGTTCAGTGATAGGGCCTGGGGTGGAGTCAGGCTGGGAGGAGATTATAAAGGAAGCCAGGTGAAGGAGGTCTGGTCTCTAGATGAACACATGAGGAGGAAGGTAAGATGGCAGACAGACATTAATGCATATCCATGACAGTACCCTCCCTCTTACGAGGCCTCCCCCTTCCCCGCCTGGGCCCAGGTTTAGAGGGAAACTTCAGATGAAACTCCTTTAACAGACGAGGTGCAAAGACCTCAGATGCAGTGATCCAAGACCTCTCCTCAGGACCAAACCCTTTCCAATGAACGAGGTACTGAAGAACGCCTTTACAGAGTCGGGAGTCCAGAATTTGACTGATCTCGTACTCCTGATTATCCTCAGAGACAGGCGCCACGGTAGGAAGAGGACGAGAGAATTTATTGAGGACTAAAGGCTTTAGAAGAGCAACATGAAAGGAGTTAGTGATTTTAAGGCTCTTAGGAATCTGGAGTTTGAAACAAACCGGATTCAGTTTAGCAGTTACCGTGTATGGACCGATGAATCGTGGAGCAAACTTCAGAGAAGGAACTCGGAGCTTGATGTTCCTGGTAGAGAGCCAGACTTTGTCCCCTGGCTGAAGAGAAGGCGGTTTACGCCTGCGGCGGTCGGCAAAGCCTTTGAATTTTTCAGCAGCTGCCCGGAGGGAATCATGAACGTGACCCCAAACGGAATTGAGAGACTCCTGAACCGAAGCCAAAGCTGGAATGTCTGGAGAACAGATCATAGGAAGAGGAAGTTGAGGGTGTTTTCCATAAACTGTGAAAAAGGGTGTCTTCTGCGAACTGGTATTCACATGATTGTTATGGGAGAATTCTGCCCACGGGAGTAGAGAGGACCAATCGTCATGGTGAGAAGACACAAAGGTGCGAAGAAAGACCTCTAACTCCTGATTAACCCTCTCAGTCTGTCCATTGGATTGGGGATGGTAAGAAGAAGAAAAATCCAAGACAATATTGAGGGATTTGCAAAAGGCTCTCCAAAAACGAGACGTGAATTGGACTCCCCTGTCGGAAACAATATGAGAAGGGACCCCATGTAGGCGGAGAATTTCTCGAATGAAAATGGGAACCAAGGCAGGGGCAGAAGGAAGACCAGGAAGAGGAACAAAATGAGCCATCTTGGAGAATCGATCGATTACCACCCAAATGACTGTATTATTCTCAGACAGTGGGAGATCGGTGATAAAATCCATGGCAATATGGGCCCAGGGTTCCTTAGGAATAGGCAAGGGCATGAGGAGACCAGCAGGAGCTTGTGTGGAGGATTTGGACTGAGCACAGACATGACAAGCTTTAACGTAGTCTTTGACGTCTGAGCGGAGATTAGGCCACCAGTAGTGACGACTGATGAGTAGGAAGGATCGGAGGAATCCAGAATGCCCTGCCACCTTGGAATCATGTCCCCAACGAAGGATCTTAGCTCTTAGCCCAGTGGGGACAAAGGTCTTACCAGGCGGAATTTTAGACTTCAGGGTGGTAGAGTGGGCAACAATGCATGAGGTGGGAATGATCGGCTCAGGTTCAGGGGCGGACTCCTCGTCCAAAGTGTCAAATGACCTAGAGAGCGCATCAGCCCGACCGTTGCAGGAACCAGGTTTGTAGGTAATCGTGAAATTAAAACGGGCAAAGAAGAGACTCCACCTGGCCTGTCTAGGATTCAGACGTTTAGCATTCTGTAGATACTGTAAATTCTTGTGATCGGTAAAGATCGTTATGGAGTGAGGGGAACCCTCCAAGAGATGACGCCACTCCTCTAACGCCAATTTAATTGCGAGAAGTTCCCGATCACCGATGGCATAATTCCTCTCTGCCTGAGAAAATTTTTTGGAGAAGAACGCACATGGTTGGCGTCTCTTCTCAAAGATTTGAAGAAGCACAGCTCCCACCCCCATTGAGGAAGCGTCCACTTCAATAAAAAATGCATTCCCAGGATTTGGTCTCCTCAAGAGGGGGCCAGAAACAAAGGCCTGTTTCAGGTTGTGAAATGCAGAGACAGCTTCGGGAGGCCAGTCTCTGGCATTCACACCCTTCTTGGTCAAAGCGATAATAGGCGCGGCAATGGAAGAGTAATTCCTTATGAACTGCCTATAATAATTAGTGAAGCCAAGAAAGCGCTGTGTGGCCTTGAGGCTAGCAGGAAGAGGCCAGTTGGTGATAGCCAAGACCTTCCCAGGGTCCATACGAAGCCCCGAACATGAGACAAAGCACCCCAAAAACAGGACCTCAGAACATTCAAAGGAACATTTCTCCAGCTTGGCATAGAGATTGTTCTCTCTAAGACGTTGAAGTACAGTGCGGACATGGTTTCTGTGGACGAGCAGATTTTCAGAAAAGATCAGAATGTCATCCAGATAGATGACAACAAACTGGTACAGCAGATCTCTGAAGATTTCATTGACAAAGTTTTGAAACACGGCTGGAGCATTACACAGACCAAAAGGCATCACCAGATATTCGTAATGCCCGTCTCTAGTGTTAAATGCAGTCTTCCATTCGTCACCCTCCCGTATTCGAATGAGATTGTACGCGCCTCTGAGATCCAACTTGGTGAAAATGGAGGCACCCTTCAACCTATCGAATAGCTCAGATATTAAGGGTAAGGGGTATCGATTTTTAATAGTAACCGCATTTAAACCCCGATAATCGATGCAGGGTCTTAAGGTACCATCCTTTTTGGCAACAAAAAAGAACCCTGCCCCTGCAGGCGATGAGGATTTCCGGATGAACCCTCTCTCCAGATTCTCTGCTACATACTCCGACATGGCCTGGGTCTCTGGGATGGACAGAGGGTAGGTACGACCCCTGGGTAGAGTTGCTCCGGGGACAAGATCAATAGCACAGTCAAAAGACCTGTGGGGAGGAAGCACCTCAGCTGATTTTTTACAGAACACATCCCGGTAATCGCTGTATGCGGCGGGAAGATCAGAAGAAACAGAAGTGGCAGCAACCGGAAGACTCTCCTTGGGGGTCACCTTGAGAAGACACGACGAGAAACATGAGGAACCCCAGGCCAGGATCTGCCCAGAGACCCAGTCCACATGTGGAGAGTGGAGCTGTAGCCAAGGGAGGCCCAATACAACTGGGGTAGAGGCCTTGGGTAGAATAAGAAAGGATATCCACTCCTGGTGGAGAATCCCTACCGACATCCTAATGGGTAGCGTCTGGAAGCGAATAGGGCCCCCTGGGAGAACAGTGCCATCAATTGCCGAGACTACCAATGGGGTAGTGAGAGGTGAAAGGGTAAGCTTCATAGAAGAAGCAGTTCTCCAATCCATGAAATTGCCGGCAGCCCCGGAATCCAGGTATGCAAGGGTTGACTGAGGAGAAGTGCCTACATGAAGGGACACCGGCAAGAGCAGGTGAGAAGGTGATGTTTCTGGGTCCAATACTCCACCTTCCAAATGTATTAGACCCGAGCGTTTCCCGGACGAAGCGAGCAGGAGTCACGAAAATGACCCTTGCCCCCACAATAGAGGCACAAGCCCAGAGTTCTGCGCCTAGCACGTTCTTCGGGGGTTAGTCTGGTCCGGCCCAGCTGCATAGGTTCTTCAGCAGGAAGAGGATGCTCCACGGAATGAAGGGAGGGGAGCTCAGACTGGCTAGGACCCAGAGAGTGCTGGCGTCTTTTTTCTAAGGACCTCTCTTGAAAACGAATGTCGATCTGGTTGCATAATGAAATTACATCGTCCAGACCGACGGGAATGGCTCTTCCCGCTAATTCGTCTTTCACTCGGTCAGAGAGGCCATGTAAAAAGGTAGCGACCAGGGCCTCATTATTCCAGCTCAATTCAGCTGTGTGGATACGGAACTGAAGAGCATATTGCCCCACTGAACTAGATTCTTGGCGAAGACGTAAGACAGCACTAGCCGCTGAAGAAGCCCGAGCCGGCTCTTCGAAGATATTACGAAAGAGCTTCAAGAATTCGGACAGACTGGAAACCACCGGATCGTTCCTCTCCCACAGGGGGGCAGCCCAGGCCAAAGCTTCACCGGAGAGGAGGGAAATGATATAGGCTACCTTAGCCCGGTCAGATAGGAAGCTTTGAGGCTGAAGCTCAAAATGAATAGTGCATTGGCTGAGAAACCCCCTGCAGGCCTTGGAGTCCCCAGAGAAACGGAACGGAGCTGGCAATCTTAGTGAGTGTGAGGCTGCGACTGGTGCGATAGGTACAGCCGCTGGTTGTACTTGGGGTTGCGGATTCGGGGTTCCCAAGGAGACCTGAAGCTGCTCGAATCGAGAAGCCAGATCCTGGAGGAATCGCATCACCTGGGTCTGATTTGATTCCTGGGTCTCAAGTCTGCGAACTATGCCCTGCAATGGATCATCCGCGGGAAGCGGGATGTCAGCCGGGTTCATGGCTGATCAAACTGTCAGGGTCACCTGTGGCCAGGTGACAGATGCACACCGTAGGGGGACAGGAGTGCACCGCGAGGTAGTGAACCCTATGGCTGGCTTCTGTGGATAGGAAACTGGGTGGTTGTGGAAAGCGGGACCAGAGGAGCACAACCGGGATCCCAACGGAAGCGAGAGCCAAGATTCCCCAGGGCGCGGAGTCTAAGACCCAGCTGGTCTTCTCCAGGGCCTCTAGTGGTGAGGATGTTACGCTGCAGGCTGGGACCAGGTCGCGGCCCCTGGAGTTTCCTAGCTCACGCCCCGTAGGATAAGGGGAAGCAGCAGCACACGATAGAGAGAACCGAATAACAAGCCGAAGGTCAGGGGCCACAAGCAGACAAGGATAACGAAGAACGAGCCGAAGGTCAAGGGTCACGAGCAGACAGGGATGGTCGGGGACAAGCCAATAACGTAACAGAGAGACAGACGTAGCACACGGCAGGCAGGAACCCAAACACACAATGCCTAACAAACACGTTGATCAGCAAAGCAGGCTTGCAGTGCACAGGTTAATATAGTGTTCAGTGATAGGGCCTGGGGTGGAGTCAGGCTGGGAGGAGATTATAAAGGAAGCCAGGTGAAGGAGGTCTGGTCTCTAGATGAACACATGAGGAGGAAGGTAAGATGGCAGACAGACATTAATGCATATCCATGACACCCTTTCTCTGAAGCCTCAGCTAAAATGAATGGACAGAAGCTCCTCTCCATTCATAAACTGAAGCATCGTAAACACAGGTTACGATGTTTCAGTTATGTGAATGGACAGAGTCAGTGATCACTGACTCTGTTCATTCAGAAAAGGTAGGAGCCGGGTTTAGCAGCTCCTACCTCCGCTCTCCATCCTGACAGATCGAGGACAGACGGAGTGGAGGAGGACATTGAGGAGGACACGGAGAGCGGAGGGGGAGAGCAGAATGAGGGGGACACGGAGCACGGACAGCAGCACGGAGGGGGACAAGGACCCGGAGGGGGAGAGCAGCACGGAGGGGGGACACGGAGCACGGACAGCAGCACGGAGGGGGGACACGGAGCACGGACAGCAGCACGGAGGGGGACAAGGACCCGGAGGGGGTACACGGAGCACGGATAGCAGCACGGAGGGGAACAAGGACCCGGAGGGGGAGAGCAGCATGGAGGGGGGACACGGAGCATGGACAGCAGCATGGAGGGGGACAAGGACCTGGAGGGGGAGAGCAGCACGGAGGAGGATACAGGGACAGTCAGCGGTGATCGGTGCGGCTTTGGGGGGAGTTACAAGCTCCGATCACCGCTGTATAACTTTCACTAAAGCAGATGAAAAGGAGGCAGGTATCCGGTGAAGTATCGGAGCATTTCCCTGAGTACAAGTACTCGGGGAAATTCTTGGTATCGGTACCGATACCGATACTAGTATCGGTATCGGGACAACCCTACTTGTAATAATATGAATGTGTATGTGATTAATCTGAAATGAGGAACAACCTATAAATTCATATTTATATTGCCAGATAACCAGGAAAGATGCCGGTATATATGAGTTGATACTGAAAGATGACAGAGGAAAGGACAAGAGTGTACTCAAGCTTATAGATTCAGGTAAAACTTGTTGGACCAGTCTTTGAACACATGTCTGCTTCTAATACTTGTCTGCCAGCACTGAATAGTTTGATACATTTGTTTTCTTAATTTGTTTATATGGAAGAGTATGCCTCTGGGTATCTATTATTCTGTGTGTGGGTTAAAGAGGTTCTTTAGTCCAGTGCGCATGCATGGGGTTTTCTATGTGCAAAGATGGTGCGCTATGGAGGTCCCGGGTCTGTGGTTGTCTGCACATGTGTGGGAAAACTTGGAATGCGCGCAGATGTGCCATAGGTCTTCTCCAGGTCCGAAGGCTGGACAGAATCCTTCAGCACATTTGCACATGCTCTGGACTTTTAAAGATGGTGGTGCCAGTGAAGTGGCTAGGCCAGCATTATAAGGACTGAAGTTGCTCTTTAATTGCTGTATTCTATACTTCTACAGTGTTGATGGCTATTATTTTGTTCGCATTTACCCACACTTATACCCCTTTCTCTTCTATGCATCTTTCTTCTGCAGTAATGCTTTTTACTGCTGTCTTCCTCTATACCCCTGCTTCTTTATCCTTATACTCGCCTCTTCCACAGTGGTCCTCTTACCTACACACATTCACCCATATACCTTTCTTACCCTTAAATGTTAATCTTTGATGGTGTCACTCTCTGCCTATCCCTTTGCATGTACTATTTCACCTGCTTACTTTCCTCTTCTACAGTGCACCAGTAGTTACTTCCTACCTCTTATTCATACCCCTATATTCCTAATGTCTACTGTGGTACTCTCTGCTAGTGATGAGCCGAACACCCCCGGGTTCGGTTCGCACCAGAACCCGCGAACGGACCGAAAGTTCGAACGAACATTAGAACCCTATTAAATACAATGGATGCGAACGTTCGAATTCTAAAGTGCTAATTATAACAACTATTATGCATGTTATTGTCATAAATAGGGTTTGGGAACCCGGGTTGTGCACCAGGGGACATGTATCAATGCAAAAAGAAGTTTTAAAAACGGTCGTTTTTCAGGAGCAGTCATTTTAATGATGCATAAAGTGAAAAAAAAAAAGTCAAATATTCCTTTAAATATCATACCTGGGGGGTGTCTAAAGTATGCCTGTGAAGTGCCACGTGTTTCCCGTGTTTAGAACTGTCCCTGCACAAAATGACACTTCTAAAGGAAAAAAAAGCCATTTAAAACTGCTTGCGGCTTTAATGTAATGTCTGGTCCCGGTAATATGGATGAAATTCTTTAAGAAAAATGGCATAGCTACCCCATGACCCCCCCCCTACCCCAGCCCATTACCAGCCCCTTTGGGTCTTGTATGGATATTAAGGGGAACCCCGCACATAAAATAAAAAAGGCCCTATATACTCTGAACAGCCGTATACAGGCGGTGCATACAAGACAGGGACTGTAGGTTTGTTCTTATGTAGAATCTGTTTGTAATTTTGAACAGGTACATTGTTGAAGTGTAGCTCCAGCCCAAAAATCTATTTTTAAACTTTTTGGGAAACATAGGTAAGGGTTATCACCCCTGTAACATTTGTTTTGCTGTCTGTGCCCCTGTTCAGAACATTTCACCTCACTTTCCGTCCCAATGACAACTGTTTTTGAAATGTGGTGTTTTTCTTGAAACAAGGATTGCTGATAAAGCATCAGTACAGATGAGACCCCTTTCTCCCATATTTATTCTTACAGGAGAGAATTTTCCTTTCTAGGGGTAGATTTCCTCTCACTTCCTGTTGTCTTCTTTCGTTTGCAAGTAGGAGTCGTTTGTAAGTTGGATGTTTGAAAGTAGGGACCTGCCGTATATACTCTGCAGAAATAGGCCCCTTAGTTGTTGGTGTTGGCACAACACTGTAAGCACTCAGTTACTCTTGGTTGGTGCTGGAACGCCCTGCTGTCAACTATTATATCAGGAATTTTAATTACATATAATTGTTGAACAGTGGTAGTAAAAATTGGGGCTTTGATGGTGGTGCTGGTGCCACAACACTGTAAGCCCTGACAGTTACTCTTGGTGGGTGCAGCAATGGGCCCTGCTGTGAATTATTAGATCAAGAATTGTAATTACATGCCCCTTTTGAACAGGGGCTTAAAAATTGGGCCTTTCGTGGTGGTGGTGGTGGTGGCGTTGCCACAAGACTGTAAGCCCTCAGAGTTACTCTTGGTGGGTGCAGCAATGGACCCTGCTGTGAATTATTAGATCAAGAATTGTAATTGCATGCCCCTGTTGAACAGGGGCTGAAAAATTGGGCCTTAGGCACTGGTGGCACAACACTACAACCCCTCACAGATACTGTACTTGGAGCACAGCAATGAGCCCTGTTGCAAAGTATTGCTTCAAAAATTGTAATGACACGCCCCTGTTAAACAGGGGCTGAAAAATTGGGCCTTAGGCACTGGTGCCACAACACTCCAACCCCTCACAGATACTGTACTTGGAGCACAGCAATGAGCCCTATGGCAAATTATTGCTAAAAAAATTGTAATTACACGCCCCTGTAAAACAGGGGCTGAAAAATTGGGCCTTAGCCACTGGTGGCGGCACCCATAAACAAAAATGATCTTCCAAGCTATCATCATCAATCGTATCATTGAGGACTCGGAGGAGGAGGATAGCCAGTCAACATAACAGCACAGGCACTCAGCATCAGCATCAGTCTTGAAGGGATGTGACATGTTAAAATCAATTAGTCTGTTATATCAGCATCAGGTGTGTGGTAGCTGGTGGTGATCCAAGACTGGTTCATCTTGATGAAAGTCAGTCGATCAACCGAGTCGGTGGACAGGCGCACCCTGTGATCCGTGACAAATCCTCCAGCAGCACTGAATGTGCGTTCCGAAAGAACGCTGGATGCAGGACAGACCAGTAGCTCAATTGCATACTGTGCAAGCTCTGGCCAGTGATCCATCCTCAAGACCCAGTAAGCCAGAGGATTTTCGGTGGGGAAGGTGTCCAAGTCTGACCTTGCCCCTAGATATTCCTGCACCATGTTTATCAGACGCTGGCGATGGTTGCTGGAACCGATCATACTTTGGGGCTGCGGACTAAAGAATTGTCTGAACGCATCGGTCAGACGGCCACCTTCCCCACCGCTCCTTCTTTGACTGGCCGAAGCCTCAGCAACTCGTTGTCCAGGACCAGGAGTTTGTAACCTCCCAGTCTCTGGGAACGCGTTGCACAGACCTTTCTGCAAGGCCTCCCGGAGTTGTCTCATCCTCTGCTCCCTCTGCGACGGTAACATAAGGTCCGCAACCTTACCCTTGTACCGTGGATCAAGGAGAGTGGCCAGCCAGTAATGGTCCCTCTCCTTGATCCGAAGAATACGAGGATCCTTCCGCAGACTTTGCAGGATCAGGGAGGCCATGCAGCGTAGGTTTGCTGAGGCATTCGCTCCGGAGTCCTCTGGGTCACTAAGGACGACATGATCCGCAGCCACCTCCTCCCAGCCACGTACAAGTCCACTGGTTTCTTGGGACTGTAAATCATCCCTAAAAGACTGCTGCTGATGATGCTGAGTGCCAGCCTCCACCTCCATGCTGACACAATCCTCCTCCTCCTCCTCCTCCTCCTCCTCCTCCTCTTCCTGTGCGATGGGTGGGACAGAAGGAACACTGTCTGGGTAAAGGGGGCCTTGAGAGGCAAGGAAGTCCTCCTCTTCCTGCCTCTGTTCTGCCTCAAGTGCCCTGTCCATTATTCCACGCAGCGTGTGCTCCAACAGGTGGACAAGAGGTACAGTGTCACTGATGCATGCACTGTCACTGCTCACCATCCTCGTGGCCTACTCAAATGGTGCCAGGACAGTGCATGCATCCCTGATCATGCCCCACTGGCGTGGAGAAAAAAAACCAAGCTCCCCTGACCCTGTCCTGGTGCCGTAGTCGCACAGGTACTCATTGATGGCCCTCTGCTGCGTGTGCAGCCGCTGCAGCATGGCCAACGTTGAGTTCCACCTGGTGGGCATGTCACATATAAGGCGGTTCTTGGGCAGGTTCAACTCCTTTTGCAGCTCAGCCAGGCGAGCACTGGCATTATAAGATCTGCGGAAATGCACACAGACTTTCCTGGCCTGCCTCAGGACATCCTGTAAGCCCGGGTACCTGCCCAAGAACCGCTGCACCACCAGGTTAAGGACGTGAGCCACACAGGGCACATGGGTCAGTTGTCCCTGTCGGAGGGCGGAGAGGAGGTTGGTGCCATTGTCGCAAACCACCATTCCTGGCTTAAGCTGGCGTGGCGTCAACCACCTCTCGGCCTGGCCCTGCAGAGCAGACAGGACCTCTGCCCCAGTGTGGCTTCTGTCCCCCAAACACACCAGCGCAAGCACGGCATGGCATCTTTTTGCCTGCGTACTTGCGTAGCCCCGTGAACGGCTACGGAGCACCGCTGGTTCATAGGACAAACCACAGGAAGAGGCCATGGAGGAAGAAGAAGAGGAGGGGGTGGAGGAGAGAGGTGTGTCACAACCAGTAGTAGCATTTTGGAGGCGTGGCGGTGGGACAACCTCCAACACTACTGCACCTTGTCCTGCATCCTTCCCAGCTGCCAAAAGAGTGACCCAATGGGCCGTGAAAGAAAGGTAACGTCCCTGTCCATGCCTGCTGGACCATGAGTCAGCGGTAATATGCACCTTACCGCTGACCGCCCTGTCCAGCGAGGCCAAGACATTGCCTTCCACATGCCGGTAGAGAGCCGGAATAGCCTTCCGTGAGAAAAAGTGGCGTTTGGGAACCTGCCACTGAGGAACCGCACATTGCACAAACTCACGGAAGGGGGCCGAGTCTACCAACTGAAAAGGCAGCAGTTGAAGCGCTAGCAATTTAGCCAAGCTAGCATTCAACCGCTGGGCATGTGGATGGCTGGGAGTGAACTTCTTTCGACGGTCCAGCAGCTGGGGCAGGGAAATTTGCCTGCTAGAATCGGACGTCGGTGTACTGCTAGCAGAGTGGCCGCAAGTACTTGGCTGTGACACACCTAATTCTACACCTTCATTCCTCTCAGTGCATGTTTCAGAGAGGACTGAAGTTATAGTGGGGTTGGAGATCCCAGCTGATGCGGTGCAAGGAGAGGTCCGCTTTGTTCTTTGGTGTGGGTCTTTGAGGTAGGCTTGCCAACGAGCTGCATGGCAGGTCAACATATGTCTGGTCAGGCATGTGGTACCCAAGCGGCTGATGTTTTGGCCACGCGATATACGCTTGAGACATATGTTGCAAACAGCAGCTGTGCGATCTGATGCACTAGCCTCAAAAAAGGCCCACACCAAAGAACTTTTTGAATGACGGGCAGAGGCAGCGCCCTGCACAGGCGGAGCTCTGCGGTGTGATTCCGTCGGTGTACTGCCCTTACGCTGGCCACCAAAGGGCATCCTGCCTCGTTGGAGATGTGCCTCCTCCTCATCCTCCTCCTCCTCCTCTCTCCTATTAGGCACCCACGTGGAGTCAGTGACCTCATCATCACCTCCCTCCTCATCACTGGAGGCAATCTGGCAGTATGCTGCAGCTGCTGGAACATGACTGCCAGATTGGTGTCCTTCTTGAGCATCCCCTCTGTCTGCTCTCACGCTACTGCCTTCCTCTAGCTGGGTTTCATCATCAGACCCTTCGAAACGCTGGGCATCCTCCTGGAGCATGTACCCAACACTGTGCTGAAACAGTTCGGGGGACTCCTCAGGAGGAGGACATGGTGGGTCTAGGGAAGGAGTGACTGATGATGAGTCTGACATTGATACCAGGGAAGAGGACGCTTTGGCAGCTGCTTTTCCAGTACCCTGAGCCTGGGTGAGAGAGGATGAGGAGGAGGAGGAGGGCTTGGTCATCCACTCTACCAAGTCTTCGGCATGATGTGGCTCAACATGTCCAGCTGCCGAAAAGAAGGACAAGCGTGTCCCATGGCCATGTGCTGATGACAATGCACCGCGTCCACGACCAGCACTGTTGCCCCCAGACACAGAGCCTGCTTGCCCTCTTTTATTGCCTCCTGACTGTCTGCCTCTCCTTGTTTGCCTTCCAGACATTCTAATAGATGGCCTGCAGGGAGATGGGAAAAAAGCAATAAGGGCTACCTTCAGGTGTCCTTCTCTGTCCCTTGAAACAAGGACTTTGACAGTGAAAGAAACTGACACACTCTCCCTACCTACAGTTTTCTGTCCCTAGAAATTTTTTTTTTTTTAAGCACAATTTAGCACAAGGAGAATTCACTCACTGTCCTTCCAGGTCCCTGGAAACAAGGACTTTGACAGTGAAAGAAACTGACACACTCTCCCTACCTACAGTTTTCTGTCCCTAGAAAAAATGTTTTTTTTAAGCACAATATAGCACAAGGAGAATTCACTCACTGTCCTTCCAGGTCCCTGGAAACAAGGACTTTGACAGTGAAAGAAACTGACACACTCTCCCTACCTACAGTTTTCTGTCCCTAGAAAAAATGTTTTTTTTAAGCACAATTTAGCACAAGGAGAATTACCTCACTGTCCTTCCAGGTCCCTGGAAACAAGGACTTTGACAGTGAAAGAAACTGACACACTCTCCCTACCTACAGTTTTCTGTCCCTAGAAAAAAATGTTTTTTTTAAGCACAATTTAGCACAAGGAGAATTACCTCACTGTCCTTCCAGGTCCCTGGAAACAAGGACTTTGACAGTGAAAGAAACTGACACACTCTCCCTACCTACAGTTTTCTGTCCCTAGAAAAAATGTTTTTTTAAGCACAATATAGCACAAGGAGAATTCACTCACTGTCCTTCCAGGTCCCTGGAAACAAGGACTTTGACAGTGAAAGAAACTGACACACTCTCCCTACCTACAGTTTTCTGTCCCTAGAAAAAATGTTTTTTTTAAGCACAATTTAGCACAAGGAGAATTACCTCACTGTCCTTCCAGGTCCCTGGAAACAAGGACTTTGACAGTGAAAGAAACTGACACACTCTCCCTACCTACAGTTTTCTGTCCCTAGAAAAAATGTTTTTTTTTAAGCACAATTTAGCACAAGGAGAATTACCTCACTGTCCTTCCAGGTCCCTGGAAACAAGGACTTTGACAGTGAAAGAAACTGACACACTCTCCCTACCTACAGTTTTCTGTCCCTAGAAAAAATGTTTTTTTTAAGCACAATTTAGCACAAGGAGAATTACCTCACTGTCCTTCCAGGTCCCTGGAAACAAGGACTTTGACAGTGAAAGAAACTGACACACTCTCCCTACCTACAGTTTTCTGTCCCTAGAAAAAATGTTTTTTTTAAGCACAATATAGCACAAGGAGAATTCACTCACTGTCCTTCCAGGTCCCTGGAAACAAGGACTTTGACAGTGAAAGAAACTGACACACTCTCCCTACCTACAGTTTTCTGTCCCTAGAAAAAATGTTTTTTTTAAGCACAATTTAGCACAAGGAGAATTACCTCACTGTCCTTCCAGGTCCCTGGAAACAAGGACTTTGACAGTGAAAGAAACTGACACACTCTCCCTACCTACAGTTTTCTGTCCCTAGAAAAAATGTTTTTTTTAAGCACAATATAGCACAAGGAGAATTCACTCACTGTCCTTCCAGGTCCCTGGAAACAAGGACTTTGACAGTGAAAGAAACTGACACACTCTCCCTACCTACAGTTTTCTGTCCCTAGAAAAAATGTTTTTTTTAAGCACAATTTAGCACAAGGAGAATTACCTCACTGTCCTTCCAGGTCCCTGGAAACAAGGACTTTGACAGTGAAAGAAACTGACACACTCTCCCTACCTACAGTTTTCTGTCCCTAGAAAAAATGTTTTTTTTTAAGCACAATTTAGCACAAGGAGAATTACCTCACTGTCCTTCCAGGTCCCTGGAAACAAGGACTTTGACAGTGAAAGAAACTGACACACTCTCCCTACCTACAGTTTTCTGTCCCTAGAAAAAATGTTTTTTTTAAGCACAATTTAGCACAAGGAGAATTACCTCACTGTCCTTCCAGGTCCCTGGAAACAAGGACTTTGACAGTGAAAGAAACTGACACACTCTCCCTACCTACAGTTTTCTGTCCCTAGAAAAAATGTTTTTTTTAAGCACAATTTAGCACAAGGAGAATTACCTCACTGTCCTTCCAGGTCCCTGGAAACAAGGACTTTGACAGTGAAAGAAACTGACACACTCTCCCTACCTACAGTTTTCTGTCCCTAGAAAAAATGTTTTTTTTAAGCACAATATAGCACAAGGAGAATTCACTCACTGTCCTTCCAGGTCCCTGGAAACAAGGACTTTGACAGTGAAAGAAACTGACACACTCTCCCTACCTACAGTTTTCTGTCCCTAGAAAAAATGTTTTTTTTAAGCACAATTTAGCACAAGGAGAATTACCTCACTGTCCTTCCAGGTCCCTGGAAACAAGGACTTTGACAGTGAAAGAAACTGACACACTCTCCCTACCTACAGTTTTCTGTCCCTAGAAAAAATGTTTTTTTTAAGCACAATTTAGCACAAGGAGAATTACCTCACTGTCCTTCCAGGTCCCTGGAAACAAGGACTTTGACAGTGAAAGAAACTGACACACTCTCCCTACCTACAGTTTTCTGTCCCTAGAAAAAATGTTTTTTTTAAGCACAATTTAGCACAAGGAGAATTACCTCACTGTCCTTCCAGGTCCCTGGAAACAAGGACTTTGACAGTGAAAGAAACTGACACACTCTCCCTACCTACAGTTTTCTGTCCCTAGAAAAAATGTTTTTTTTAAGCACAATTTAGCACAAGGAGAATTACCTCACTGTCCTTCCAGGTCCCTGGAAACAAGGACTTTGACAGTGAAAGAAACTGACACACTCTCCCTACCTACAGTTTTCTGTCCCTAGAAAAAATGTTTTTTTTAAGCACAATTTAGCACAAGGAGAATTACCTCACTGTCCTTCCAGGTCCCTGGAAACAAGGACTTTGACAGTGAAAGAAACTGACACACTCTCCCTACCTACAGTTTTCTGTCCCTAGAAAAAATGTTTTTTTTAAGCACAATTTAGCACAAGGAGAATTACCTCACTGTCCTTCCAGGTCCCTGGAAACAAGGACTTTGACAGTGAAAGAAACTGACACACTCTCCCTACCTACAGTTTTCTGTCCCTAGAAAAAATGTTTTTTTTAAGCACAATTTAGCACAAGGAGAATTACCTCACTGTCCTTCCAGGTCCCTGGAAACAAGGACTTTGACAGTGAAAGAAACTGACACACTCTCCCTACCTACAGTTTTCTGTCCCTAGAAAAAATGTTTTTTTTAAGCACAATTTAGCACAAGGAGAATTACCTCACTGTCCTTCCAGGTCCCTGGAAACAAGGACTTTGACAGTGAAAGAAACTGACACACTCTCCCTACCTACAGTTTTCTGTCCCTAGAAAAAATGTTTTTTTTAAGCACAATATAGCACAAGGAGAATTCACTCACTGTCCTTCCAGGTCCCTGGAAACAAGGACTTTGACAGTGAAAGAAACTGACACACTCTCCCTACCTACAGTTTTCTGTCCCTAGAAAAAATGTTTTTTTTAAGCACAATTTAGCACAAGGAGAATTACCTCACTGTCCTTCCAGGTCCCTGGAAACAAGGACTTTGACAGTGAAAGAAACTGACACACTCTCCCTACCTACAGTTTTCTGTCCCTAGAAAAAATGTTTTTTTTAAGCACAATTTAGCACAAGGAGAATTACCTCACTGTCCTTCCAGGTCCCTGGAAACAAGGACTTTGACAGTGAAAGAAACTGACACACTCTCCCTACCTACAGTTTTCTGTCCCTAGAAAAAATGTTTTTTTTAAGCACAATTTAGCACAAGGAGAATTACCTCACTGTCCTTCCAGGTCCCTGGAAACAAGGACTTTGACAGTGAAAGAAACTGACACACTCTCCCTACCTACAGTTTTCTGTCCCTAGAAAAAATGTTTTTTTTAAGCACAATATAGCACAAGGAGAATTCACTCACTGTCCTTCCAGGTCCCTGGAAACAAGGACTTTGACAGTGAAAGAAACTGACACACTCTCCCTACCTACAGTTTTCTGTCCCTAGAAAAAATGTTTTTTTTAAGCACAATTTAGCACAAGGAGAATTACCTCACTGTCCTTCCAGGTCCCTGGAAACAAGGACTTTGACAGTGAAAGAAACTGACACACTCTCCCTACCTACAGTTTTCTGTCCCTAGAAAAAATGTTTTTTTTTAAGCACAATATAGCACAAGCACAAAACACACTGACACTCTCCCTACCTATCCTTCTCTTTCCCTAAACTAAAGGAATCCAGGTTAAGCAAGAAAGAAATAAAAGTCACTGTCCCTGCCTATGCTGCTCTATCCCTGCTCCGGAACACACTACACTAGGCCGCCGTGCTGGCGGCCTTTTATAGTGTGGGGCGTGTACTAAACCCCCTCAGCAATAATTGGCCACAGGCATCCTGCCTGTGGCCAATCATTGCTCTCCTCGCTGCCGGCGCTGTGATTGGCCAAGCATGCGGGGTCACAGTGCATGCTTGGCCAATCACAGCGCCTGGATGACACTGCGATGGCGTAGTGCATTGTGGGCCGTTCGCGTCACTCGAATTTGGCGCGAACGGCCCAAATCGTTCGATCTTCGTCGAACGATCGAACAGCCGATGTTCGAGTCGAACGTATGTTCGACTCGAACACGAAGCTCATCCCTACTCTCTGCTATTGCCTTCCTCTTTATCTCTGTTCTTTAAAGCAGACCTTGCTAGAGAAGGTCCATAAATTATCTCAGACCCCCCACCCTGTTAAATGGTTATATTTTAGGAGGGCGAAAGCTTACCTGTGAGGAAAAAGTTAGAATAAATACCTAAATCTCATCTTCTACACTGCAAGGGGTGATGTCACTATTCTTCCGACCAATTCCTGGGAAATGACATGTACCCCAAATTTCATAAAAAGACACTAGCCTAGTACAAGAGCGTCATCCTGCTAGATTTGGGATCCTCATTGTTCCCAGGATCTCACTGGAAGAATTGTGACATCACCTTCACATAGGCACTGTGGGTGAAAGACGGGGTAATGTAAGTATATTAACTAAATGTATGCCTCAAGGGTAAATCTTAACTTTTTTTCTATTACTTCACCCATATTCCAACATTCTTAGAAGTTTATTTGCCAGTGTTTCTTTTCTCTGTTGCCCTTCTCTTTACCCACACTCTTTCACCTCTGTATGCTTCTGTATGTTTCTTCTGTATTCCTCTATCCATTTTATCTTTGTGCTCCTGTTCAGCAAGGTAAAAATAACCATACACTTTACAATTTCACCGTACAATCTTTGTACAATCAAGATTTACCAAAACTTTGTAATATTGGGATCTAGTTAAGCCATACAATCAATTTGTATCCAATCAGGCAGGCCCTTGCACTGCACACCTGTTAGTAGATCTAAAGGAGGTTTTGCAATCAGATTGTAACATGTAACATGTTTGGTGAACCCAACTCGTTTTTACTTCTCTCCTCTCTTACTGCTTCATCATTATATTCTTCTGTACTTCAGTGGACCTTTCTATTGCAGCTTTCCTCTTCCACACTATTTTCTTATCTTTTTACGTCTCTCTCTTACAGACTCTATGGGGTTGATTTACTAAAGGCTAAACAGACTAAATAGACTGTGCACTTTGCAAAGTGCAGCTGCCCCAGAGCTTAGTAAATAAGGTAAAGCTTCACTTTGCAAAGAATACCAAATCACGTGCAAGGAAAATAATAAATACAGCATTCTTGCTTGCACATGATTGGATGATGGAAGTCAGCAGAGCTTTTGCTCATTTACTAAGCTCTGAAGCAACTGCACTTTGCAAAGTGCACAGTGTATATGTCATTAGTAAATCAACCCCACTGCAACATTTTTGCTCTCTAATTTCATCCTTCATTTCATCCTACTTTTAAGGGCCCATTAAAACCATTGGGTTGTGATGTTCAAGTTGAAATCTAATAGGCTCAGTTCACACCAATGTGTTCCAATCAGCAATAATTTTGACAACTAGGTGCAATTTGCAGAAATAAAAAAAAAAAACTCTTTATTTCTTCATATGGAGTAAAATATTCCGATACAAGACACACGTTTGGGACATTTCCCAGAGTTGGGACATTTCTCTGAGCGCTGTTTTTTTAGATTATATGTTTTACCTGCCCATAGGGGTATTGTGTTGCCAGCTGTCAGAGATTGTATATGATTTTGGCTCCTCCTGTGCATTGACATTTTATTTTGGATATTCTATTTTTACCCAGCCTGCACCACACAATGCATTGTTGTGAACTGGGACTATTGGAAACATTGTTATGTTATTGGGCTTGTGCTGAGCAATGCAGATCAATGCATGCAATGTGAATGGGCTCTCATTTGGTCACTTTAGTATACTTTACATTAGTGGACTAATACTGTGATGCACTTCTCTTTGAACAGTCCAGAACCATCGGTCTTGATCACCATTTTACTCATTTCTAACCCTTTCCACTTCAATCTTTTCAGCTGTACTATGAAATTCTATGTTGTGATTGTTCATGGTCTAACTATTTATGTTTTTATTTTAACAGCATTTGATGATCTCATGAGTGCAGTTTGCAAACAGATAGGTAAGTATGTATGTAGTACATCGACAGTCATCTTTCAGCCTGCTAAATAGTTACAGCTAGTTATATAGTTATTTGTAGTGATGAGCCGAACACCCCCGGGTTCGGTTCGCACCAGAACCCGCGAACGGACCGAAAGTTTGCACGAACATTAGAACCCTATTAAATACAATGGATGCGAACGTTCGGATTCTAAAGTGCTAATTATAACGACTATTATCCATGTTATTGTCCGAAACAGAGTTTGGGAACCCGGGTTCTGCACCAGGGGACATGTATCAATGCAAAAAGAAGTTTTAAAAACGGACGTTTTCCGGGAGCAGTCATTTTAATGATGCATAAAGTGAAAAAAAAAAAGTCAAATATTCCTTTAAATATTGTACCTGGGGGGTGTCTAAAGTATGCCTGTGAAGTGCCACGTGTTTCCCGTGTTTAGAACTGTCCCTGCACAAAATAACATTTCTAAAGGAAAAAAAGCCATTTAAAACTGCTTGCGGCTTTAATGCAATGTCTGGTCCCGGTAATATGGATGAAAATCTTTAGGAAAAATGGCATAGCTACCCCATCAACCCCCCCCCCCCCTACCCCAGCCCATTACCAGCCCCTTTGGGTCTTGTATGGATATTAAGGGGAACCCCGCACACAAAATAAAAAAGGCCCTATATACTCTGAACAGCCGTATACAGGCGGTGCATACAAGACAGGGACTGTAGGTTTGTTCTTATGTAGAATCTGTTTGTAATTTTGAACAGCTGCATTGTTTAAGTGTAGCTCCATGCCAAATTCCTTTTTTTTAGCTTTTTGGAAAACATAGGGAACGGTTATCACCCCTGTCACATTTTTTTTGCTGTCTGTGCCCCTGTTCAGAACATTTCACCTCACTTTGCGTCCCAATGACAACTGTTTTTGAAATGTGGTGTTTGTATTGAAACAAGGATTGGTGATAAAGCATCAGTAGAGAGGAGACACCTTTCTCCCATATTAATTCTTACAGGAGAGAATTTTCCTTCCAAGGGGTAGATTTCCTCTCACTTCCTGTTGTCTTCTTCCATTTGCAAGTAGTAGTCGTTTGTAAGTTGGATGTTTGAAAGTAGGGACCTGCCGTATATACTCTGCAGAAATTGGCCCCTTAGGTGTTGGTGTTGGCACAACACTGAAAGCACTCACAGTTATTCTTGGTGGGTGCTGGAACGCCCTGCTGTCAACTATTATATCAGGAATTGTAATAACATATAATTGTTGATCAGTGGTACTAAAAATTGGGCCTTTGATGGTGGTGCTGGTGCCACAACACTGTAAGGCCTGACAGTTACTCTTGGTGGGCGCAGCAATGGGCCCTGCTGTGAATTATTCGTTCAATAATTATAATTGCATGCCCCTGTTGAACAGGGGCTGAAAAATTGGGCCTTTGGTGGTGGTGGTGGTGGTGATGGTGGTGCTGGTGCCACAACACTGTAAGGCCTGACAGTTACTCTTGGTGGGCGCAGCAATGGGCCCTGCTGTGAATTATTAGATCAATAATTATAATTGCATGCCCCTGTTGAACAGGGGCTGAAAAATTAGGCCTTTGGTGGTGGTGGTGGTGGTGATGGTGGTGCTGGTGCCACAACACTGTAAGGCCTGACAGTTACTCTTGGTGGGCGCAGCAATGGGCCCTGCTGTGAATTATTAGATCAATAATTATAATTGCATGCCCCTGTTGAACAGGGGCTGAAAAATTGGGCCTTAGGCACTGGTGGCACAACACTGCAACCCCTCACAGATACTGTACTTGGAGCACAGCAATGAGGCCTGTTGCAAAGTATTGCATCCAAAATTTTAATTACACGCCCCTATTAAACAGGGGCTGAAAAATTGGGCCTTAGCCACTGGTGGCGTCACCCATAAACCAAAATGATCTTCCAAGCTATCATCATTAATCGTATCATTGAGGAGGAGGAGGAGGATAGCCAGTCAACATAACAGCACAGGCACTCAGCATCAGCATCAGTCTTGAAGGGATGTGACATTTTAAAATCAATTAGTCTGTTATATCAGCATCAGGTGTGTGGTAGCTGGTGGTGATCCAAGACTGGTTCATCTTGATGAAAGTCAGTCGATCAACCGAGTCGGTGGACAGGCGCACCCTGTGATCCGTGACAAATCCTCCATCAGCACTGAATGTGCGTTCTGAAAGAACGCTGGATGCAGGACAGGCCAGTAGCTCAATTGCATACTGTGCAAGCTCTGGCCAGTGATCCATCCTCAAGACCCAGTAAGCCAGAGGATTTTCGGTGGGGAAGGTGTCCAAGTCTGACCTTGCCCCTAGGTATTCCTGGACCATGTATATCAGACGCTGGCGATGGTTGCTGGAACCGATCATACTTTGGGGCTGCGGACTAATGAATTGTCTGAACGCATCGGTTGTCTGAACGCATGAATTGTCTCATCCTCTGCTCCCTCTGCGACGGTAAGATAAGGTCCGCAACCTTACCCTTGTACCGTGGATCAAGGAGAGTGGCCAGCCAGTAATGGTCCCTCTCCTTGATCCGAAGAATACGAGGATCCTTCCGCAGACTTTGCAGGATCAGGGAGGCCATGCAGCGTAGGTTAGCTGAGGCATTCAGTCCGGAGTCCTCTGGGTCACTAAGGACGACATGATCCACAGCCACCTCCTCCCAGCCACGTACAAGTCCACTGGTTTCTTGGGACTGTAAATCATCCCTAAAAGACTGCTGCTGATGATGCTGAGTGCCAGCCTCCTCCTCCATGCTGACACAATCCTCCTCCTCCTCCTCCTCCTCCTCCTCTTCCTGTGCGATGGGTGGGACAGAAGGAACACTGTCTGGGTAAAGGGGGCCTTGAGAGGCAAGGAAGTCCTCCTCTTCCTGCCTCTGTTCTGCCTCAAGTGCCCTGTCCATTATTCCACGCAGCGTGTGCTCCAACAGGTGGACAAGAGGTACAGTGTCACTGATGCATGCACTGTCACTGCTCACCATCCTCGTGGCCTCCTCAAATGGTGCCAGGACAGTGCATGCATCCCTGATCATGCCCCACTGGCGTGGTGAAAAAAAAACCGAGCTCCCCTGACCCTGTCCTGGTGCCGTAGTCGCACAGGTACTCATTGATGGCCGTCTGCTGCGTGTGCAGCCGCTGCAGCATGGCCAACGTTGAGTTCCACCTGGTGGGCATGTCACATATAAGGCGGTTCTTGGGCAGGTTCAACTCCTTTTGCAGCTCAGCCAGGCGAGCACTGGCATTATAAGATCTGCGGAAATGCACACAGACTTTCCTGGCCTGCCTCAGGACATCCTGTAAGCCCGGGTACTTGCCCAAGAACCGCTGCACCACCAGGTTAAGGACGTGAGCCATACAGGGCACATGGGTCAGTTGTCCCTGTCGGAGGGCGGAGAGGAGGTTGGTGCCATTGTCGCAAACCACCATTCCTGGCTTAAGCTTGCGTGGCGTCAACCACCTCTCGGCCTGCCCCTGCAGAGCAGACAGGACCTCTGCCCCAGTGTGGCTCCTGTCGCCCAAACACACCAGCGCAAGCACGGCATGGCATCTTTTTGCCTGCGTACTTGCGTAGCCCCTTGAACGCCTACGGAGCACCGCTGGTTCCGAGGACAAACCACAGGAAGAGGCCATGGAGGAAGAAGAAGAGGAGGGGGTGGAGGAGAGAGGTGTGTCACAACCAGTAGTAGCATTTTGGAGGCGTGGCAGTGGAACAACCTCCAACACTACTGCACCTTGTCCTGCATCCTTCCCAGCTGCCAAAAGAGTGACCCAATGGGCCGTGAAAGAAAGGTAACGTCCCTGTCCATGCCTGCTGGACCATGAGTCAGCGGTAATATGCACCTTACCGCTGACCGCCCTGTCCAGCGAGGCCAAGACATTGCCTTCCACATGCCTGTAGAGAGCCGGAATTGCCTTCCGTGCGAAAAAGTGGCGTTTGGGAACCTGCCACTGAGGAACCGCACATTGCACAAAGTCACGGAAAGGGGCCGAGTCTACCAACTGAAAAGGCAGCAGTTGAAGCGCTAGCAATTTAGCCAAGCTAGCATTCAACCGCTGGGCATGTGGATGGCTGGGAGTGAACTTCTTTTGACGGTCCAGCAGCTGGGGCAGGGAAATTTGCCTGCTAGAATCGGACGTTGGTGTACTGCTAGCAGAGTGCCCGCAAGTACTTGGCTGTGACACACCTAATTCTACACCTTCATTCCTCTCAGTGCAGGTTTCAGAGAGGACTGAAGGTATACTGGGGTTGGAGATCCCAGCTGATGCGGTGCAAGAAGAGGTCAGCTTTGTTCTTTGGTGTGGGTCTTTAAGGTAGGCTTGCCAACGAGCTGCATGGCAGGTCAACATATGTCTGATCAAGCATGTGGTGCCCAAGCGGCTGATGTTTTGGCCACGCGATATACGCTTGAGACATATGTTGCAAACAGCAGCTGTGCGATCTGATGCACTCGCCTCAAAAAAGGCCCACACCAAAGAACTTTTTGAATGACGGGCAGAGGCAGCGCCCTGCACAGGCGGAGCTCTGTGGTGTGATTCCGTCGGTGTGCTGCCCATACGCTGGCCACTCAAGGGCATCCTGCCTCGTTGGAGATGTGCCTCCTCCTCATCCTCCTCCTCCTCCTCTCTCCTATTAGGCACCCACGTGGAGTCAGTGACCTCATAATCCCCTCCCTCCTCATCACTGGAGCCAATCTGGCAGTATGCTGCAGCTGCTGGAGCATGACTGCCAGATTGGTGTCCTTCTTGAGCATCCCCTCTCTCTGCTCTCACGCTACTGCCTTCCTCTAGCTGGGTATCATCATCAGATCCTTCGAAACGCTGGGCATCCTCCTGGAGCATGTACCCAACACTGTGCTCAAACAGTTCGGGGGACTCCTCAGGAGGAGGACATGGTGGGTCTAGGGAAGGATTGACTAATGAAGATAATGATACCAGAGAAGAGGACGCTTTGGCAGCTGCTTTGCCAGTACCCTGAGCCTGGGTGAGAGAGGATGAGGAGGATGAGGTGGGCTTGGTCATCCACTCTACCAAGTCTTCGGCATGATGTGGCTCAACATGTCCAGCTGCCGAAAAGAAGGACAAGCGTGTCCCATGGCCATGTGCTGATGACAATGCACCGCGTCCACGACCAGCACTGTTGCCCCCAGACAGAGAGCCTGCTTGCCCTCTTTTTTTGCCTCCTGACTGTCTGCCTCTCCTTGTTTGCCTTCCAGACATTTTAATGGATGGCCTGCAGGGAGATGGGAAAAAAGCAATAAGGGCTACCTTCAGGTGTATACTGTGCAGGAGGCTTAGCAACAATGACACTGACACTGTCCCCTGCCTATCCTTCTCTGTCCCTAAACACAAGGATTTGCAATATGCTTCAGCAAGATTGGTTTAGCACAGAACAGCACACTGACAGTTTCCCTCACTGTCCTTCTCTGTCCCTACAAACAAGATTTAGCACAGAATAGCACACTGATAGTTTCCACGTGTGTCCTTCTCTGTCCCTAAACTCAAGGATTTCAAATATGGAACAGCAAAATTGGTTTAGAACAGAATAGCACACTGTCAGTTTCACTCACTGTACCTCTCTGTCCCTAAACTCAAGGATTTCAAATATGGTTCAGCAAAATTGGTTTAGAACAGAATAGCACACTGACACTTTCCCTCACTGTCCTACTCTGTCCCTCCCTACAAACAAGATTTAGCACAGAATAGCACACTGATAGTTTCCACGAGTGTCCTTCTCTGTCCCTAAACTCAAGGATTTCAAATATGGAACAGCAAAATTGGTTTAGAACAGAATAGCACACTGTCAGTTTCACTCACTGTACCTCTCTGTCCCTAAACTCAAGGATTTCAAATATGGTTCAGCAAAATTGGTTTAGAACAGAATAGCACACTGACACTTTCCCTCACTGTCCTACTCTGTCCCTCCCTACAAACAAGATTTAGCACAGAATAGCACACTGATAGTTTCCACGAGTGTCCTTCTCTGTCCCTAAACTCAAGGATTTCAAATATGGAACAGCAAAATTGGTTTAGAACAGAATAGCACACTGTCAGTTTCACTCACTGTACCTCTCTGTCCCTAAACTCAAGGATTTCAAATATGGTTCAGCAAAATAGGTTTAGAACAGAATAGCACACTGACACTTTCCCTCACTGTCCTACTCTGTCCCTCCCTACAAACAAGATTTAGCACAGAATAGCACACTGATAGTTTCCACGAGTGTCCTTCTCTGTCCCTAAACTCAAGGATTTCAAATATGGAACAGCAAAATTGGTTTAGAACAGAATAGCACACTGTCAGTTTCACTCACTGTACCTCTCTGTCCCTAAACTCAAGGATTTCAAATATGGTTCAGCAAAATTGGTTTAGAACAGAATAGCACACTGACACTTTCCCTCACTGTCCTACTCTGTCCCTCCCTACAAACAAGATTTAGCACAGAATAGCACACTGATAGTTTCCATGAGTGTCCTTCTCTGTCCCTAAACTCAAGGATTTCAAATATGGAGCAGCAAAATAGGTTTAGAACAGAATAGCACACTGACACTTTCCCTCACTGTCCTACTCTGTCCCTCCCTACAAACAAGATTTAGCACAGAATAGCACACTGATAGTTTCCACGAGTGTCCTTCTCTGTCCCTAAACTCAAGGATTTCAAATATGGAACAGCAAAATAGGTTTAGAACAGAATAGCACACTGACACTTTCCCTCACTGTCCTACTCTGTCCCTCCCTACAAACAAGATTTAGCACAGAATAGCACACTGATAGTTTCCACGAGTGTCCTTCTCTGTCCCTAAACTCAAGGATTTCAAATATGGAACAGCAAAATTGGTTTAGAACAGAATGGCACACTGTCAGTTTCACTCACTGTACCTCTCTGTCCCTAAACTCAAGGATTTCAAATATGGTTCAGCAAAATTGGTTTAGAACAGAATAGCACACTGACACTTTCCCTCACTGTCCTACTCTGTCCCTACAAACAAGATTTAGCACAGAATAGCACACTGACACTTTCCCTCACTGTACCTCTCTGTCCCTAAACTCAAGGATTTCAAATATGGTTCAGCAAGATTGGTTTAGAACAGAATAGCACACTGTCAGTTTCACTCACTGTCCTACTCTGTCCCTACAAACAAGATTTAGCACAGAATAGCACACTGATAGTTACCACGAGTGTCCTTCTCTGTCCCTAAACTCAAGGATTTCAAATATGGTTCAGCAAGATTGGTTTAGAACAGAATAGCACACTGACACTTTCCCTCACTGTCCTACTCTGTCCCTACAAACAAGATTTAGCACAGAATAGCACACTGACACTTTCCCTCACTGTACCTCTCTGTCCCTAAACTCAAGGATTTCAAATATGGTTCAGCAAGATTGGTTTAGAACAGAATAGCACACTGTCAGTTTCACTCACTGTCCTACTCTGTCCCTACAAACAAGATTTAGAACAGAATAGCACACTGACACTTTCCCTCACTGTACCTCTCTGTCCCTAAACTAAAGGATTGAAAATATGGTTCAGCAAGATTGGTTTAGAACAGAATAGCACACTGACACTTTCCCTCACTGTACCTCTCTGTCCCTACAAACAAGGTTTAGCACAGAATAACACACTGACACTCTCCCTACCTATCCTTATTTGTCCCTAAACACAAGGAATCCAGGATTAGTAAAGGAAAAAAATGACACTGTCCCTGCCTATGCTTCTCTTTCCCTGCTCCGGAACACACTACACAAGGCCGCCGCGCTGGCGGCCTTTTATAGTGTGGGGCGTGTACTAAACCCCCTCAGCAATAATTGGCCACAGGCATCCTGCCTGTGGCCAATCATTGCTCTTCTCGCTGCCGGCGCTGTGATTGGCCAAGCATGCGGGGTCACAGTGCATGCTTGGCCAATCACAGCGCCTGGATGACACTGCGATGGCATAGTGCATTGTGGGCCGTTCGCGTCACTCGAATTTGGCGCGAACGGCCCAAATCGTTCGATCTTCGTCGAACGATCGAACAGCCGATGTTCGAGTCGAACGTATGTTCGACTCGAACACGAAGCTCATCCCTAGTTATTTGAAAGCATTTATGGTGCCATAGTTAAAAATAATAACAATTTAATTAAAACATTTTTAAATTTCGATAATATATTTGTAGTGCAGGTCACAAATAGAAGATAACCCCTAACTGTCTGTCATATGTAATCACTTAAATCCAAACATTTTACTATGTTACAGTGGACTAGTCCTAGTTTTCTTGCATGTACTACCCAACCTTGTCATATAGCATTAATATGTTATATAATGCAGTTTAATTACTTTTTCTAGCTGAATCTGCCACACAAGTCAAGATCATGAGCAATGAGGAAGGCATAAGGCTATATTCATTTGTAAACTACTTTGTGGATGATCTCAAACTCAGTTGGGTTCACAAGTAAGTTAGACGATCATCACCTACTACAGTACAGCAAGTATTTATCATGTATAAATGAGTGCACATAGATAATCAGATTTACATTTACTGAATGCTACTCTGGTGGGCATAGATATGGATAAACCTGTTGCTGTCTAATGACTATGATTGGCTTAAATTATTTTAGAAATGTGTAATGAGTAAATCCATGTGTATGATGTCATAAAAAATTAACAATGACAGGTCTGCCCTGCTCTTCCCATTAATCTCATGGTCTCTTTTTTTTTTTTAGTGATGGCAAGATTAAGTACACAGAGAGAGTTAAGAGCGGAGTCACTGGAGAGATGATGTGGCTACAGATTAACGAACCCACACCAAATGACAAGGGCAAATATGTCCTGGAAATGTTTGATGGCAAAACAACTCATACTAAGGACGTTGACTTGTCTGGACAAGGTAAGGACAATTTTACATATATTATATTTCAAATTATTTAGTGTTATACTGTATAGTACAATTGTAATGTGTATATTATTCCTTATGTAGCGCTACCCCCAGTTAAGAGAGCCGCTGGTTTGATTTCGGGCCCTGTGTGCAGCACCGCCAACCCCCGGCAATCTTACTCGACCCACTCTGGCACAGTTAGTCTAGGGTTAAACTCATATTATAAGCAATGGTATTGCACGGGTCAATCTCCTTATAGTAAGGCAACACACTGAGGCGAGAGGTTAAATATAACAGTTTTACTTTCATCAAATAGGCATAGGCAGAACGGAACACATGCAACTTGCTCACAGAGCCCTGCAGCAATTAAATGTAGCACACAATAATGGCCCCACGCGGTAACCCACTGCGCGCAGCTATTATGGTGTACGCGCCCTATGGCGCATTAAACAATACCCTATACCCTTCCCTAGTCAGGCCTGACTTAGAAGAAATCTCAGTCTTTTCACTTGCTATTTCTTCGCATGCAAACTTTCGGTGGTGCACTTGATGAAACAGTATTTGTAATCCACAAGTAGGCAGTCTCAAGGAAACAACTATACTGGAGACCCTTCAACTCTGTCCTGCTACTGGTCTCCTGGTGGAACAACCAACTAACGATAGGTGGGCCAAGGCAGTCTATAGGCCTAAACACGGTACAGTCTATTGGCTTCAGCAAGTGCTCGCTCACCACTCCGGACGCGATCCCAGTCCGGGACTCCCACCTGCTGTGTCTACGCACACAGCGTCTGCAACGATCGGGTCCCCGATCCGGCTGATGTCCTCACTCGACAAGTCTGGTGCCACCCAGGCTCCGCAGTGGGGTGGAAGGCTCTTCGGAAGTAACGCAAGGCCCCAGGCTTCAGGCCTTGCACTGCAGCAGATCCGCACAGGAAGAAGCTGTTGCTTGCAGCGCGGTGTCCAAAGAGGCCGAGCTCCGCCTCGCCTCCCTCTTAAATAGCCCCTCCCATGAGTCTCTGCGGTGGCCAATTGCACTCTGGGTGCCGAACGGGGGTCTGGGTAACGTAGTCCCGGGGCCTTAAAGGAGACCCCGCTACACTTATAATATAATTTAAAAAAAGTGCATAGACCAGGGCTTTATCAGTCATAATATTGTTTTTTTTTTCTTTTACAGCTTATGATGAGGCCTATGCCGAATTCCAGAGGTTAAAGTAAGTATTTTGTCCTATTTATACAAGACACGTAGTTATCAGGTTACTATATTTAGTGTTCTGTACTAAAAAAAATCTGCAGTGACAGCTGATTCTAGATTTATTTTTATCTGCCAAACATAATCTGGATTTTCACATATTCTCTAATTAGCAGTCCCTTTACAGCCTAACCTGATGGAGTCCTTATTTAAAAGATACAGTATATCGCTCCAACTGGCACCCAAGTAGTAATTACACAACATACTCATTTGTGAAGTACATGTACTTACTGTATAAAAATAAAGATGACATACTGTTATGAGTATGTCATGAATATATCAGTGACACAGATATACAACAGCTTGCAACAGAGATGATGTGTGATGCCAGCAAAGATGACTGTATAGCTAAGAGGAAAACAAAAATAAAAATTCTTACTGATCTGTATGACAGGCAGTTGGCAGGAGCTGTCATCAGATATTGAGACAATTCTTATTTTTCACCAGTAGAGGGAGTTCCACCAGCTTTGCAGATCTGTCTGTTGCAGTGCTGTCTATGTTTATTTCTTGTATGTGACAGACACTGTAGTGTATTGTTTAGCTAATGTCTATTTCTTCTATGATATTTCTATATTGATCCGTTTCAGCCTTAGTTTTATACCAGCATTGTGTTAATAGTTCTAATAAATGTGTGTAACCATTTATCTGTTTCTGCCATGCCTCACTTTTGTTGTAGAACATTTTTAAAGTTTAGTATGTTGAGGGTATCCGGCTGATAATATATCAGAATTTGGTCGGTGGTACCTGCCTGGCTAAATCCCGAAACACGTGTTTTGGAAAGAGCTGAACATAAGCTTTGTGAACTTGGGACATAGTGACCCAGTTTCTGTATTAGCAAAGGGATCAATGGAATACATTTTAATCTTTGTGTTTTCTTTCTCGCCAATAACAGACAAGCTGCAATAGCAGAAAAAAGTGAGTAACTGCTTTTTATGTTTGGGTAGCATAATTAGAACATGTATAAGTTGAAGAATAAAACTTGAACAACTGTAAAGTGGTAGCAAACCCAAAAGCAAACTTTTATTATATTGCACCTTACCAATAATAAGATGTGATGGCTGCATTTCTTTTCTTTTTCAGGCTTCCCTTCTTTTATTTTCACCTGGTGATCCTACCAGTAAGTCTGTTGTTTTTCAACAGACCAATCTGTCCTGCAGCTGTAGCAGCTAAAAAGTTGTGGCAAATCATTTATCACTGACAGGGGGGCTTACAATGAACAGCTCCTTAATATTTATGTAAAACCTTTATC
Source organism: Rana muscosa (assembly GCA_029206835.1). Taxonomy (NCBI): domain Eukaryota; kingdom Metazoa; phylum Chordata; class Amphibia; order Anura; family Ranidae; genus Rana; species Rana muscosa. Next base: position 1,007,054,152 of record CM055122.1, on the reverse strand, counting down.
CTAAAATAAAAAAAAATGTTTGCTGTAACTGCTTTTGAAGTGTTGCAGCAATTAAATTCAAAAACAAGCGGTGATCGGTCAGGGTCATGTACTACAATGGTCAGTTTGAAGGCTCACATGGAGCTTATTCCCTTTTAAACACAAGCTACCCTTATGCATACGGGCATTCACCTGAAATCAGCATTGGGTGTGTGAGCATATCTATTAACAACTGGTTATGCTTGATGATTGGGCTTTGGGTGTGGCAGCCTGCATATGATCACCTATGAGCTCCTGAGCTAGCCTCCTGCTTGTGACCCCTGACGCGCATTTCAGCATCATGTTCATTCCCACCATGTTGACCCCTGAAGAAGACTATAACTAATCGAAACACGTTGGGTACTTTGGTGGCTATATATAGTAACCTAGTAAATGTCTATTTTCATTGCATATAAACCAGGAATTGGACTATCTAGACCAGGTCATATTTTAAATTTTACATGTGGTTGTGTTCATATGTTAAATAAAACATTTTTCTATTTTTATAAAAAATTTAGTTGTTTTTGAATTTAATTGTTACAACAAAATACCATGGGAGAACCATGGAGATACATTTTTTTTTCTTGTTGATGCAGGGAATGGAGCAGCCATGTAACCTATATCATACTCATCATCTTGTTTTCCTGCTTATAAATTGTTAACTGGAGTTTGGCTTCAATTTGTTAGTGTATCTAAATCTACTAGTACTTCTATTACGCCCCTCCCCCCAGATTAACAATGCTGCAGTCCAAAGTTACCTCTTTTGCTCCTTCATCCAGCATCTAGGCACCCTTTTAGAGTTAGTGTGGTTCATTTACTAAAACTGGAGAGTGCAAAATCTGGTGCAGCTCTGCGTTGTAACTGCTTCCATGTTTTTTGTCAAAGCCTGACTGAACAAGCTGAAGTTAGAAGCTGATTGGCTACCATGCACAGCTGAACCAGATTTTGCACTCTCCAGTTTTAGTAGATGAACACCAGTGTATTGCCGACCAGATCACCAGGTAAACACAGAAGGGAAAAAAAAAAAAAAAAAAGTTAACTATTGCTGCCACCATATTTTAGGTTTGGTAAGCTGCAATATATAAAATTTTTGGTTTTGGGTTTAATACTGCTTTAATAACAACACTTTTGCCTAAAGATTGCCATCCACCAGATATATTGGGATCTATGAAAATAAAAATGTATGATGTACGTGGGTAGCTTGTGAGCTTTGGGAAGAGGTGGAAGTCCGAAGGTGAAGCCACACTGATGAATTGTTGTCATTGAAACCATGAAAGCGTGAGGCCGAGTATTGTCCTGGTGGAACAGCACACCGTTTGTCAGCATCCCAGGCCTGTTGGATTTTATTTTGTCAAAAAGTTTGTTTAGTCGAACATTGTCCATTTATGGTCTGGCCATTTGGAAGGAAATCCACAATTTTCATGCCTTTACAATCCCCCCAAAAATTGAGTTTTACAGTTGCTATGAAACAAAGTGCTTTGTCTCATGTTTCTAAATGCTTTGTAACCCAAGTTATGAATACCATCCTGGCCCTCCTTTCTTGCCGCGGCCAATCCAACAACAGCTATGAAGGAGACGGGTGATTTCATTTTCCTGAAACAAACATCATCAGGAAGAATGCAGAGACTGACACAGCCCCTCTTCCTCTGTATTTCTCTTAGAAACATAGTACAAAGTACTACATGTACTTTGCCCCATTGAGGACAGAACTGTAAAAATAAAATAAAAATTGTGAGAGATCTTCTTTAACCGGTTAACGACCGTCTCATACACTTATATGTCGGCAGAATGGCACGTGAGCTCCGTGACCGTGCCCCCAGGACCCACGTACTCTATGTCGTCGGGTCACAGAGCTGCAGAACGGGGAGAGGCAAGTGTAAACAAGCATCTCCCCGTTCTGCCTAGTGACACTGTCACTGATCGTATGCTCCCTCTCATCGGGAGCAGCGATCAGTGACGTGTCACTCGTAGCCACGCCCCCTAACAGTTAGAATCACTCCCTAGGACACACTTAACCCCTTCCTAGCCCCCTAGTGGTTAACCCCTTCACTGCCAGTCACATTTATACAGTAATCAGTGCATTTTTATAGCACTGATCGCTGTATAAATGTGAATGGTCCCAAAATAGTGTCAAAAGTGTCCGATATGTCCGCCATAATGTCACAGTCACGATAAAAATCGCTGAACACTGCCATTACTAGTAAAAAAATAATTATTAATAAAAATGCTATAAAACTATCTCCTATTTTGTGTATAACTTTTGCGTAAACCAATAAATAAACGCTTATTTCAATTTTTTTACCAAAAATATGTAGAAGAATACGTATTGGCCTAAACTGAGGAAAAAAAAATTTTTTATATATTTTTTGGGAATATTTATCATAGCAAAAAGTAAAACATATTGCATTTTTTTCAAAATTGTCGCTCTATTTTTGTTTATAGAGCAAAAAATAAAAACTGCAGAGGTGATCAAATACCACCAAACGACGTCAATTTTGTTTGGGAGCCACGTCACACGACCGCGCAATTGTCAGTTAAAGCAACGCAGTGCCGAATCACAAAAAGTGGCCTGGTCATTTGGCAGCCAAATGGTCTGGGGCTGAAGTGGTTAAAGCCGATTTCCAGGAATTCAGACACTTTGTAAAAATTGCAGGCACACTGTGAAAAGTCTTTGTAGAGTTCCCATAATACAAAGGCTCCTGTGATTGGGCAGAAGGAGAGGAGTGGCAGGCATAGCAGCTACACTGACTCTTGACCTGAAGTACCGGTGTCAGGCTCCCGAAAAAATAATGATAGCCAACTTCCGGGACTGCAATACAACTGTGAGCTATCAGTATAGAGATAAGCTCAGGAGATGTCATGCACCTCTTTGGACTTAAGTCCTCATGCACACAACTGCTGTTTTTGGCTTCAGACGTTTTTTTCCCCAGCATGTTACCCTATGTGTCCATGCACACATAGGCTGTTATCAGCAATTTTTGGCAGGGGCGTTTTCAGGCTGGAAAAAAAACGCCCAGAACTAGTAGGTTTTAAGAGGAGTTTTTCAGCTGGAAAAATGCTCTAACTCTGATAAAACTCAAAAACACTGAAAAACGCGGCTATTCTGCATTTATCAGTGTTTTTGAGCCATAAGCTTTTGTGAGAGAAGAATTTTGCTAAAAAAAATGCTACAGCTAAAAAACGCTACTGCAAAAACACTGCAAAACTCACTCTGCAGCTAACGCTACTGACGTTTTTGTAACGTCCAGTGTGCATGAGGCCTAACTCATAGAGTGCCTTCACTTTTTACAAAGGAGCTGAATTCTTGGAAGCTTTTTTTTTTCCTAAATGATGGCAAAATGTGTAAAAAAAAAAATCACCCACTTTCTGCAAAGATAGTTTCATTTAAAGGAAACATGCTAAGAGAGCATGAAAGCTTCTTCTGAAAAGGCTATCATGTTGTTCCAATGGCTCCAATACACTTTCAGGAACTAACTATGCAGATCAGGTGTGTCTTCGTACACACTTTCTAGTCTACATGCTTCTTTTGGATTGGTTAATGAGCAATACCGAAGCCAGGGACAGCTAGGAAATTACTAGTTTTACAAGAGGTCATTAATGGCAGCACTCATATTAGGTATACAGAGTTCAGAGAGAGGTGAGAGCCAAACAGAAACTGAGAATGGATAAAAATGTTATGTGCAGACACCTGTTGTGTCATATCAGTTCTCTGCTTCCTGTATTAGTTTAATCATTTATTTTTATATATAGGATGGGTGGGGTTTGCTTTAATCTCTGCCTCTCTAGTTCCATTGGAAAAAACTGCTGCTGTAGTTTGTGCTGTAGCTATAACTTGTACATATCTCTTAACTATCCCACAAAGAAAATTCTGATTCTTGAACCCATTCATTCATCTAGGGCCCATTTACATTTGTGTATTTGTTTTTGCATTAGACATGCGCATTCGTTTTCGTCCGAATGCATTTTCGTCCGAATTTCAGGTATTTTCGTTATTGTTTTAACAAACGAAAACGAACGTGCAGAATCCGAAATCCGAAAGATCCGACATAAAAAAATGCTTTATTTTCGTTTTTGTTGCTACAACAATTCCATATAGATAGGAGATTCAACATGACGCTGACAACAGCGATCTGTGTCTATCGAACCTGTGGTCGATTGTGCCTAACCTATTAGTCCAAGATTATTCTTCATAGAGAGAAAAGATTCGTGATTATATAGACATTGTTGGGGTAGACCATTCGACATGAACGACGAAGATTCGATGAAGCAGCGAAAAACATACAAACGTTGAATCTGTCATTGAAGGCTTATGGTGTCTGTCGAAAGTTCTAAGAAGATTCGACAAGCAGCTAAACTGTACGACGCCGCAATCGTACATTTCCGGTCAAATGCTCGGCCCATAGGCTATAGAAGAATTTGAATGTTGGTGGACTAGTAATAATAATTTATAAATATAATTATTACTAGTGTCATACAACATTAAAATTCTTCTATAGCTTGTAGGTGGAACATTCGGCCGGAAATGTACGATTGCGGCATCGTACAGTTTAGCTGCTCCGTCTAATCTTCTTAGAACATTCGACAGACACTATAATCCTTTAATGACAGATTTGACCTTAATTAATTCGGATTTTCAGACGAATGCATTTTTTAACGATACAAAATAAATAAAAACAAATTTCGGGAGTAACTAAATAAATGTATTTTTCGGACGAAAACGAAATTCCGAAACAAAATATTTCAGTGTGCACATGTCTATTTTGCATGTTGTGCTGAGCATGCCTCTTCATTTTAAATGCCCCCAAGGTGTGTCCATGGGGTAAAAAATGCACCTGCCACATTTTCTTACCATTGTGCCTCCAGGCAAAGAATGTATTCCTTATTACATTGTTGCAGTGCACTGAGGGCAGGTGTATTTATGTTGTCTGTCTATGTGCCTCAAAAAATGAACGAATATGTATGCATTATTGTACCATGCAATCACTTGCATTATTGTACACAATAATACACATGCAAACGAGTGAATACAACCTTCCTTAGAAACATGCTTATCTTTTGTGGTTATGCGACAGAGGATAGCAGGCCTAGAAAGAGAAATTGGCCAGATCACAATTGAAGCTTGTATGCATCTCAGTTTACTGTTTTTTGGCAATTAAGCCAGATGACTAGCTTCTGTTAAAGAGACTTCCACATTGTACACATTGGGGTTGAAAAGGCAAATAGATTGTTCATTTTGCAAGGGAATTTGTATTTTGCAAGGGAATTTCCCCTTAGCCTAGTGAAGGGAGGGGAGCTCTACTGATTTCTGTCATCCAACCATGTGCAGGGAAAAGTAATTTATTTTTATTTTTCTTGTGATTGGGCATTCTTGCCAAGTGAATTTTCCCTACATTCACTAATTTAAGGGAAATTTCCCATGTAGGGTAGAGCTTTCCTTGCAAAATGCACAGCCTATTTGCTTTTAGTAAATCAACCCCATTGTGTGCTTTCCAGATGATCCATTGTGCATGTCCTGCTGTGGAACTCATGCACCACATATTATTTTTTAAATCCTGACTTTTTTAGAGCGCATATGCATTTGAAAAACTATTTTGTTTTCTTTTATTTTAGATCGTGCAAGAGTTATAGGAGGTTTGCCTGATGTTGTAACTATACAGGAAGGAAAGGTAAAAGAGACATATGACATACTATTGAATGTGATAATGGCTTGTGGGTTCTCATGTATGTGTATTTCTCTGAAACTGAACCAGCGTGGAAGCAGATCTGCACAAAATATGACTCAAATCAAACTTTCATTTTAAGCCAAGCATGTTGTATTATCTTGGTATATTTTTTTAAATACACTAAAAAAGTACTACATAAACTTGAAACACACAAAATGAATATCAGCCGGATTTGCATCTCACAGTGTTGCTAATTTGATTGATGAATGTCCCTCTCTGTTTTTTCCTAATTTGTAAACCCCCAATAAGACTGTACAATGCAGTCTATATAGAGAGGGTTTGTTGTATTTGATTTGGATGATGCTAAAAAATAATAGAGGCATGGCTTTTGCCTACGAGTACTATGAATCACCCTCATTAATTCAGATCAGTGATAAAATAGCTTTTTATTATTGAGAGATAATTATTCTAAAGTAGTATTAAACACTCACCTTTTTCAGTTTAACACACAGCACAATAAAGTAAACATTCCCCATTAAACTATTTGTTAAAATTCTCTGTTGGCATATCTCTTTGCTGTTTTCCATGAACTCCCAGTCTTCACAGGAAAGAGTTACCAGTGGACAGTGCAGTCCGTTAGCTTGGAGAAGGAGGAGGGAGGAGGGAGGAGCAGGGAGGTGCCTTCCCATCCTACGCTATGTGCTGTGTGATTCCTTTTGATGCAGACAGTGTAGGAATGTGCAAATTTGGTCCTTGCATGCAAGGGTGGCTCCAAGAGAAAGAAGCCAAGCCATCCTAAAACAGGAAACATGGGTCATGGCACCAGCTTAAACTGGAATATACGCAAGGATTAAAAAAAAAGGAAGCTGCATACTCATTAAGTGATTAAATCAATGCTTCAAAAACGGAGGGTCTGATAGCACTTGAAAGTGTGAGAATGACAATAAATAGACCAACACAACCAATATTTTCAGCATCACACTGATATTACAATAGGGTGATATTATAAAAGATAGTGGCTTAATAATGGCATAGATTCCAAACATACTGAATATTTTTTTTGGGTTTGTTTTGTTTATTGATTTCACCAATATCATATAATTATCAAGGTAATTTAAATGTATTTCAGTGGTTGGCTTCCAAGCCATCACTGGCAACAAAATATTTTCTTGGTTTATGTGCAGAAGGGCAAAAAATCCTTCTTTACTTGTGTCATATGTGCAGCTGATCATACGGGGGTCAGAACATAGGGTGAGAGCAGTTAATAGTGAAAACCTTTGACAATTTAATTCCCAACCAATAATAATAAATGTTGTTCCCCAGCTCTTCAGCTACTTTACTCAGGTGTACAGTGACAAGGGGCAGTGACAAGGTTCAATATTAAGTCATCCAGAGATCTGAAATGTCACCATGGACAGAAAAAATTCTGTTGGTTCTTTTGGATTTGGCCATGTCATTGACAAGCCCTCAAATATGGTTGCTGGTGTCTCGGCCCTAGAAAAATTATGTTTTCAGAAAGCTAAAGCAAAGAAAATAGCAAAAAATGTATACCTGTTGTCAAGGAAATAAAAAATCTGAGTGGCTGCAAAAGCTACAATTTTTAGATTCCTTAAAATGTCAATAATTGCATGACTTTTAATTGAGACATATTTGCTTGAAAGAGGATAATTTACTCATTTGTATCATTCTTCCTATCTCCTAGGCTCTTAACCTCACATGCAATATCTGGGGAGACCCAGTGCCAGAGGTCACATGGCTGAAGAATGAGAGAGAACTTAGTGGAGATGACCATTGCATCCTTAAATTTGAGTCTGGAAAGTATGCCAGCTTCACTATCACCACCGTTGCCCAATCCGACTCTGGCAAATACTGCATTCGGGCAAAGAACAAATATGGCACTGAAACTAATGATTTTTGTGTAAGTGTGTTTAATCCAGATGTTGAAGAAGCAGAGGAGGAGGCTCAGCCTGATAGTAAGAAAAAGTAACTAGATCGACTTTAAAGATGGAGAAATTAGGGATGGTAGAATGATGTTAAATGCTATAATAATGTGCAAGACCCACCTTTTCTCAAACCAGTTCTTTGGTCTTACAGTGATCTACAATACCACCTTAAACTAGCCCACCACACTGAATAGGTTACATTTTGCTGTGAATGAAGATCCTAAATACTAGACCAACTGATTAGAACAGAGGACTATTTTGAGAAAAGATAATGTATGTGATTGACTCCACTCCTTTAACCTACCTCACTTCTACATTGAAACATAATTGGAGCAGCTTAAAGTATTTTTTTTCCGCATATAGAGTGGGAAGAGCAATTTTGTGCCTTGAGCCAATATTTTTGACAATCCAGTCAATTTGCACAAACTATTGCTTTCAATGGTGCTTGCAAAATCCTTTAGTAAGCTACTGCTGTCCAGAAAATGGATAGGCAAAGTGGCTATGTGGAATAAACTGTGACTAAAAAACACATACACACAAAAAAAAAAAAAAAATGGTTTATTCTTAATGAGTCCATCGCTTTATGTGTTAGTGAGCATCTAATAAATTTGAGGTTATACTGCTGCTTTAATTGTTTAATATCAGTCACAATTATTATACCAATTAATTCCCATAACTGATAAACCAATAATAGCAGTAAATACTACATCTTTCCACAGGCTTGTTTCACTTATAACCTAAAGGGAATAACAGTCTTATTTAACTATGCTATACCATTTCCCATTTAATTCCAACTTGTTTTAGAACCACTGATGTATATAGGTGTTCAAAAATATTTATAATTGAAATAGTTTGATGATTTTTTGTAGTGGAATAGATTCACTCTAGCGTGGTGGTAAAAAAAAGACAAAGGAGAAAAAAAAAAGTTTGTTGTAGAAGAGGTAGGCTCTCCAACTGTTTCCAAATCCCACCAAGAGGAGTAACAATGCTCTACTGGGCTCCATTATATGAAATTATTCGGGACCCAATACTACTAGTACTAACCCTCTATTTTTAATAATATTAATATTTTTACACACACAATGAAGCTAGGGTTTCTGAGGACATCAGCCACCAAAGACATGCTTCCTTTAGACTGAGATGGTAATAGGAAGGGCTGTAGATGTCCTCTTAGATTTTAACTACATAGCAAACACTAATGGTAGCATGACGATGGTATCATCCAGCAACACTGGCTGATATGTCTTTGTCATGGCCCTTATAATACAGCTTTATTACAGTCACAGAGACATGAAGATGAGGTGGGTGAAAGAACTGGAGTGGGGTAAAAGCTAGTGTCTATGTTTTACTCTGGCAGTACACAACTGGGAAGACTTTGGAGGGTTGGAATACATGTAGAATTACTCTACTGTGTAAAACCATACTGTACTGTAATACCACCACTGCTATATGTTGTCCATTACTGTTCATGTTCATTTCTGTTGACTGTCACTAATAAACAGAGCACATATTTTCATCTCTACCTCCACCCTCGTTTCACTGTGTGTTCTTCTTTTATTCACAAATCCTTGCACTCGTCTTCATGGTTTAACAGCTTTTAGGGTCTCTATCCTGCTCATCTCCACTATTGCACTAAAATGATAAAATAATCCTCACATCTTCATTTATATCCACAAGTATTATTGTCACTGTAAGATACAATGAAGCCTCATGGAGCTGGTAAGTTTGTTGCACGTCAATCATATTTTCATAATGCTCTTTTCACTTCACTATTTCACTTTCTAATATCAAATGCCACATTTAACTTACAACATCGTCACTTCTATAAAAAGGTCACTGTAACAATACTTAAAGTTAAAATACTTAACCTCCCTGTCGGTTTGATTCTGTCTGGAATTATGTACCAAAAGCGGTACAATTATTTTGCATGGAAATTTGGTGTTGTGTATTACTGCCAGGGAGGTTAAAGCTTTTTAAAAGTAACTGGGGTAGAAAAAGCTATAGAGCATCTAAAGCCCAAAAAAACATTTTTATATAGTAGGAAAGGGTTAAAACCCCCTATCAGATTATGTTTTACTTTCTGTGTCTTGCTTGGGAGATTTCCCTTCACCCCCTGTCTTGGAGATGAGGGGAAATCTCCCCAAAATTGGGTGTCTTCTTATCTTAGACAGTTGTCACCAGAACATTTGTCCCCATTGGAAGATTTCCTATTACATACACTTGAAACTGTTACCACCATATCTGTTCTTGTATTTTTTACCCTTATTGTATTATAATAGCATCAAAGTTGGTCATACACGTGAGTCCCAGTGAGTTCTTGAAGGCATTGTTTTCTGATATAACATTACTCGTGCCTGCCTCAGTCTCCAAAAAGAGTTCAGGGAGGTGGCCTCTGTGTCAGGTGCTAATATTGTCCAGACTGTACATTTCTGCCTTTACTTTATCTTGGAGATTTTATACAAACCACAGGAGGCAATGCTTAGCTTTTTAAGACCTACAAAAAGTGCATTTATCCTTTTAAAAGCACAAAACCTGACACCCCCTTCCCCCTATGCTATTTATGATTACCTGATGAAATTACTGGTGCACTAGCAAGGTACAGCCAACGACTAAGGACTGTGGATGTTCAATGATAGTCCGAAAAGCTACAAGAAAGGTAGGTAATATAGTGAAATGAACTGGCGTTAGATTAATGGTTATATTGGTTATACAGAGGTGTTTAGTTTATTTTGACCATGTAACTAATGAAAATGTAGCATTTCAGGCTCAGTTCTTTCAGCTTTCAGTGGGATTCCCCACACTGACAGCTGAAATGTAAAAAAAAATAAAAAAAAACATCAATCATCGCTTGTAAAAGAGCAGGGCCGCCACGTCCTTAACAACTAATGACTCATTCAGCTGTCAGTGGGGTTCCCCTGTTGTAAAAAAAAACAAACAAACAATGTTTATCAACAACATTGCTCAGCTGCTGAAACAGAAAGATAAAAAGAAGCATTGTTTCTTTTTGCATCTTTCTGTTTATTCATCTACAGATCAAAGGAATGAACTTCGATCTGCAGGTGAAGTGAGTTTAAAACAACCTTTCAAGTAAAAAAAACAAACTTTTTTTTTTGTTTTTTCTAATTAAATGTTACTCTGTTTAACCCCTTATTAACCATTCATTTACTCTAATCAGCCTTACAGAACTCCTTATTCTCTTCCATTTAATGATTATTTTCCTGCTGATTTTTTTTTTGCTTACTTCTATTTTATTAACACATATTTACACCTTTCATGTTGAAAAAAGCGCAAAACGTAAAAAAAAAGTATTTCATTTGTAAATAACTTTTCAATGCTTTGTACCATTGCTGACAGCTGAGGTGTAAACAAAAAAGTTGCCAATAGGTATCGATAATTGGTATCGGAGAGTACTAAAAAAAGTATTGGTACTCGTACTTGTTGTAAAACAAAATGGTATCGGTGCATCCCTAATTCCTAAATAGCCACTGGATGGTTTTAACAAGACTTTGAGCTTCTATAATGCATATCATATTTACACAACGTATCTAACATTCACCAACATAATACCAGTATGGAGTACAGTATACAAAGAAAAACAAATATGACTCAAACATAAAGTTTATAAACCAATCCCAGTCCCCAAAATAAAAATAAAAATCATCTTTTACTCCACCTTTGTTTTTTAAAAATAATACTTCAACCACCTCAATAGACAGATGGAGCTTACGTTTGGTAGGTTTTATTTAAAAAAATTTGCTATATAAACAAACACCGAAAAATTAGAAAAATAATAACAAAAAATAAATAAAAATTCTGTTATAAAATTTTGCAAATATTTATATATATATATATATATATATTTGAAAATTGATCAATCCTGATGTACTGAATGCCTATCTAATTTCTTGAGGCCCTAATTAATATTCAAGGACAGTACACCTCGCAAGGGGATCTAACCCTTTTCCACTGTATCCAAAATTAAAAACAAAAAGTGTTGGCTTTAAATAAAAAGCAAGAAAAAGAGAGAAGGAAGAAAGAGAAAGAGATATCTTTCTCCATGTCCATAGCAGCTAAGCTCCCCCCTCTGTAAAAGAGTATTGCTATCCATTGAAATACACATCTACAATGATTCATGGTTAAGGCAAAAGGGAGTGAATTGTATCATCCTAAAGCAGTTTCTCTCAACCAGGGCACCACATGCTGCGACCAGGAGACTCTGTTTGCCCTGGATCAGAAATGGATGAGAGGACTCCAGAGGATTCCAATGTGATGGGGGAACTCTGTTATGAGAGTTCACTGATGTGAAGGGGGCTCTCATGTGTAAGGGGTAGGGTTGAGCGGACACCTGGATGTTTGGGTTCAACGGGTTCGGCCGAACTTCGGAAAAAAGTTCGGGACCCGAACTTGACCCGAACTTGACCCCGAACCCGAACCCCATTGAAGTCAATGGGGCCCCGAACTTTTGAGGACTAAAATGGCTCTATAAATGTAATGGAAAGGGCTAGAGGGCTGCAAATGACAGCAAAATGTTGTTAAGAGCATGGCAAGTGCTCTGCAAACAAATGTGGATAGGGAAATAATAACTTAAAATAACATAAAATACATAAAAATAAAAAATAATAATCTTGACCTAGGAGGATGAGGTCCATATGGAGTAGGAGGTTGAGGTGGCGGTGGATGTGGTGGTGTAGGTGGAAAGGGCGGTGGAGGAGGAGGTAGCCGACACTGGTTTTTGTTTTTAATTTAATTTATTTTTAAATTAGGGTACACCCCAAAAAAAGTGAGAGAGATCAAAAATACAACAATGGCTGGGTAAGGCCGGTATACATGTCTATTCTGCACAAGGTACGGACAAGTCCTGTGGGATCCATGCCTGGTTCATTTTAATGAACATGAGCTTGTCCACATTGGCTCTGGACAGGCGGCTGCGCTTGTCTGTGATAACGCCCCCTGCCCTAAATGAGTGTTTTTTGAATAGCAGAATAGAGCAACAGTATCTAAAGGGTGTATCTCACAGGTACAGATATGCAGAAAACGCACCCAAAAAATGTTTTTTGCCCTAAATTATTATTTTTTTGAACATCAGAATAGGAGAACAGTATCTAAAGTGTGTATCTCACACGTACAGATATGCAGAAAATGCAGCAAAAAAAAAAAATTTGGCCCAGAAAATGCAGTAAAAAATTTTTTTTTGCCCTAAATTATTACTTTTTTTGAAGAGCAGAATAGGAGAACAGTATCTAAAGTGTGTATCTCACAGTAGCAGAAAATGCACCAAAATAAATTTTTATGGCAGAAAACACACCAAAATTTTGCCCTAAATTTATTTTTTTTGAAGAGCAGAATATGAGACTACAGATATGCAGAAAATGCAGCAAAAAATATTTTGCAGCAAAAAAAATGTTTTTGCCCTAAATGTTTTTTTTTCTGAATAGCAGAATAGGAGAACAGTATCTAAAGTGTGTATCTCACAGTAACATATGCAGTGCTGGTGCACTGAGCTTGCATAAAATGCCCGCCGACGCCAACCTAACTAACAAACGGATAAAAGTTATCTTTTCTCTGGCACTGGGCTCAGGGCAGGGTAAAAAGATTGTGCACTGCACCCACACAACAAAAGCAAGGTAGATCACTGAGTAATTTGATTTCTGAATCATGACTCCTATCTAATTCTCTCCCTCAAAGCAACAGCAGCAGCAACCTTTCCCTACACTAACTGAAGCAGAGTGACGTGCTGTGCTATGTGCCTCTAGCTTATATAGAGGCTGGGTCACATGCTGCACTGGCCAATCACAGCCATGCCATTAGTAGGCATGGCTGTGATGGCTTCTAAGGGCACACAAGTTAAACAAATGTTGATTGGCTGCCCTGCAGCTTTTTAAAATGCGCCATTACATTGCCGAACATACAGTACATTGTTCGGGTTCGGGTCCTGGTACCAAAAACCCAAAAGTCCAGTACGAACCCGAACTTTACAGTTCGGGTTCGCTCAACCCTAGTAAGGGGGAATCTGATGTGATGGGGTGCTTCTGTATTTGTGATGGAGTTGATTACTTTAAGGTGGTTGCGTGCATTGTCCCAGGCTCAGGTTTCCCATTGACAGAAGGAGAGCAGCGCCATCTAAGTGCAGCATTATTAAGACATTTTATTCCATAAAAGACAATTGGTAACTCACAAGATGTAACGCACACTCCTCTACGCTCTCTCTCCAATCGGAAGTGACATACACCGCTGTCTGTGAGCCGTCCTGAGTGTCTGGAAGCGCTGGTGGGAACCACCGGCGTCCCTGGACCCATCAGTTGCATCTTCACCAGTGAGAAGCTCATCTTTCCCACGAGCAGATGAACCTTAATAATAATCCCACATGCGCTGACATCTCATACATCTTGTGAGTTACCAATTGTCTTTTACGGAATAAAATGTCTTAATAATGCTGCACTTAGATAAGCTGCTCTCCTTCTGTCTTTGCCTTCCACAGAGTTACTTCTAGCCTGTCATGAGCTGGCAGCCACCCACAGTCAGTATATCCAAGAACACTTCAACTGTCCTTGTGCCACAAATGTACCTCTCCGCATGAACTCGATGTGAAAGAGAGCTCTAATTACCCACTCTCTCTTTATTCAGCTGATCGAGCGCACATGATCGAATGTACTTTCTCTTCCCATTGATAACTAACAGATATGTTATTTAGATTTTAGACTGGGGAGGCTCGAGATTTTGCATACTTTTAAAGGTTGCCACAACTAAAAAAGAAGGTTGCAAAGCACTGTCCTAGAGGTTTCGATTCTGAAGCTTGGGATGGAGTTTTTGCGACAGTTCTTTTTTGATAACTCTGATTTCCATTGACTTGGATAAAATAAGTGTTTTTCGAGAACTCATTATAGTTCATTTTGCTGCTAAATAATGGGACAGCCTTTCATTCTAAATGGCACCTGTAATACAATAGCTGGCTGCTGTAAACAATATCTTTATTTATTTTTTTATTTTTTATGATAAGACTCAAAGTAACTTGTTCCTGGTGAAAACGTTACATTGTATTAACAATGTTGGCTTGATGGATTTTGCATGAGTAGTGATTTCAACACGCTGAATCCTTTTTTTCTTTATTTTTTCTTTTTGTTTAAAAACTTTTATTTGAGAAAAAAATGAGACAATATACAGTATAAAGAGAGCTGTATACATCATATCCAAATGTAAATTAATAAAATATAAGTCCTACATAGGTTATTTAAATAATTCTGATACAAAAGCGAAAAAGTTAATAAATCAAAGAGCTACAATATAATAATCAAAGATAGTTTTAGTAACAAATAGTTGATATATAAAATTATGGAGGAATAGTCTGTGAACAGCTTAGTGATCAGTCAAATTGAATAAAACATCACTGTAAATAAACCAAGGATCCCTTTTAAAAAATAAATAAAACTGCTTAGTATTGAATCCTTTTCTATAGGTTAGGCATGAACTAATGTGAATTCTAATACATATACTTATTATCAGACAAATATCAGTCCTTGCAATGCACAGATCAACTGAATTGTTTGGCATAGCAGGCCATGAACAGCAAGCCTTTAAAGGAGATCAATGGTCACAGCATATCAGCATTGTAATAACAACAATAGATATTAAGAGAAATAGATATTTTTGACAATCCAATATAAGCTTACTTGAGAAATATGCTTTTGTGTTGTAAGTTCTGCCTGTATGTTGGCCATCTCTTTCCACAACTTTCTGGATTCCCTGCAATCTCCTATCCTCTGCTGTTTATTTAATTCCTAAGGACTACATATCCCATGGTACCTTTATGCCTGCAAGTAGTGATCCCTGTACTGCCTTGGCCTCCTGAAACTCCTCATCTCAGCATCTGTGTAGTTTGGAAGGCAGGCTCTGTGAAATGTGTGACACAGTCAGGCATTGTGAATTTGTGCCACAGAATTCAGGTTAATGTGTGGGGATCTTCACAAAGTAAATTTGCAGACTTCAAGATTAATAGGAGTAGGCTAAAAACAATTGAAATACAATGTAGAAATGAATATATGATTTTACATTTTGACAAAAATTTTGATTTAAGTTCTCATACTTTAGACTGGCAAATATGTGCCCCACATTTTCAGCAAAAATCACATTTGTAGAGTTTTAAGGGTTTCTTTTAAAGAGAGACTGCAGCTTAAGACTTCTTTGTGATTTATCAGCATTCTGCACCCTTCCTGGATTTAGAAATGTGGCAAAAAAAAAAAAAAAGAAAAAGAAATATAATGAATAAAATGTGTGTTTGTTGGAGGGATTCACTGTGGTGTGTTCCCCTCTACTTGGAGTGCTGCAGACACTACATATCACCATAAAGGAAGAATTCCACTTGCAAAGGCAACTTGTAATCTGTCAACTACATAAGGGAAATATTTCTCACAGCAATTGTTTTAATCACACATTGGTGTGGTACAGATTATTGGTTGGAGCCCAATGATTTTTGGTAACACTCTGGTGGAGAAGTTGACATGACTGCATGGGCTACATGTATTTGACCATTTGAATAACATTAAGGGCACATGTGCATCAGCATTAGGGCAGCCAGAGAATCCTTACTGTGGTGGGTTGTAGGAGAAATCATGCTCTCCTTGTCAGGCTCCTTACACACAGTATAACAATTTGAGGTCTAATAACACAAAATTTGAAACAGCTATGCGCTATCAATATGGTGCTGTGTGGAATGTGTTATGCCACTGTGTTATGTATCCCTGCAATCTGCCAGTGTTCTGCTATTTAGCCCTGGTTCACACTGGTGCATTTTGACATGCAATTTGGCATGTCAAATCGCATGTCAAAACGCCGATATTTGGCGCAAATTGCCGGCAATGGCACCGTCCTAATCGGTGCGACGCCGCATCTGCGGCGCTGCACCGATTTCAAAAAGTAGTTTCTGTACTACTTTTTGCGATTTCGGCCGCGATTTACATTGACATCTGTGTCAGATGTCTTTGTAATCGCGGCTGAAATCGGGACTGCCAGCGAGAGTGAAATTGTGCGAGTTCAGCTGAACTCGCACGGCTTCACTCCCGCAGCCCAGTGTGAACCTGGGCTTAACCTTGAAGAGACAGGAAGTACTCCAAGGTCCAAAATAAAAGGTGTTTTTTTTTTTTCTGGCCAAGTGGTGCAAATTACCATTTATGGTTGAGAGGAGGGCAGCTGTGTCTAGTTAAAAAAAGCTTGCAGTTTTCTAACATAACATCTCCAAAACGTGAACTCAAATACAGGATGATATATTAACAGGCTACTGTACACACAAGTTGTGTTATATTCAGGGAATGCATCCCAGTCACTGCATGTAGGTTCCGGGAGATTTTGGTAAAGCTGAATTATAGTCTGCTTATATTTTGCCTTCCCTGGTTCCTCCTTTCCCATCTCACTTGCATACAAACCCTAGGTAATGCTCATGTGATGTTGAGCCTCCATTAATTGAAAGAACTGAAATCCAATAAACCAAAGGGTTAGACCAGGGACAGTAAGGGACTCTGTGAGAAGTTCACAGTGTGCAGTGAAATCAACATAAGCAATTTCAGTACAGGAGAGGAGACTATACAACTGTGCAAGACTAAAGCCTAATACACTCTGCTGAACAAAAAAAAACTGACAGCTCAGGTCAGACCAACTGTACTAACAATCAGATGTTAGTACTGCGATCTCCCCTGCTGTTCTAGTGTGTTGTAACAGGAGGGCGGCCCTCCTGCCATTGGCTGAGAGTGCTGATCAGGAGCTGATCGGCAGACCTTTTTCACTCATGCCCCTTCGACGGAACGGCCAAATGGCCGGCTTCTGTCTGACAGGCTGCAGTACACAGGTGCCGAATGTCGGACATTTTCTATTGAACCAGCCGATGCTGCCCGACATTTGACGTGTGTGTGTGTGAGGATTAAGACTGAAGCTAGCCATCAATGGTGTACCACCTTGCCCCACAATTGGCCAGTGACTGAGGGTGCCTGTTAAATACCTGCTCAGTCACTTTGCCTTCTCTGACCCTATAACATTTGTATGTTATTGTAAGTCGTTATTCAGCAGTTCTTTCTGAATACTGGTACTACAAACCAGTCTTTTGACTACCATGCTGCTTGTGGGGACTAAGTGAGGGCAAGGTTCTAATAGGACCTTTGGAACATTTGTAATGCTTGTAACTGTGCTGTAAGTAAAAATGTTCATAATTATTGGAAAATCTTTATGTGTGTGGGTGCCAATCATTTCTTTTTTTATGAGGAAAAAGGCGGTGCACTAAAACCCACCAACTGAATTATAGAGAACAGTGAGGTGGGTTCTGGTAAAGCGATTTCCATTAATCCAATAGATGTCTTATTGTCTTAACGCTCCATGCCTCATGCCATGTACACAGGACCGTTATTCATGTCATGGAAAAAAACGATGTTTTTCTCTATGTGACTTTTCGTGTTTCCTCTCAAGCCTGCCTTGCATACACACGTTTGTGAAAAAAAATGCTCGATGCAAAGCGCGGTGACGTACAACACGTACGACGGCACTATAAAGGGGAAGTTCCATTCAAATGGCGCCACCATTTGGGACACTTTTGCTGATCCTCATGTTAATAAAGTTTGGTGAGAGACGATTCGTGCTTTTCAGTCCGTTACAGCGTGACGAATGTGCTATCTCCATTACGAACGCTAGTTTTACCAGAACGAGCTTGTAGAAAGGGGGGGGGGGGGATTCCGGCGCTCCTAGCGATGTGATGCCTTTAAAATGAATGTAATAGTGGCTCTAATGGCACTTCTAAGTCAATCTGTATATTAAAAAACAAGAGGAGGCAGCCATCCTCAGAGGGTGTCCATGTCCTCTGTCAGCAAGAAGTGTAAAAAAGAAGGGGGTGGAGGCGCCAACTAAATAAATCTTACTGTAATCATTAATGTAAGTATAGTATATATACTATACTATACTATAGTATATATACTTACAGGTTTACTTGAAAATGATATCCATCGAGGATGGGGGTCTTCTGAGGTCTGTTGGTGCCGCTCTGCTGGCTCTGGCAAAGTTCCCCTCAGCCGTGAGGTGTAGGAGATGTCGATTTTCGTTTGCACAGGCTTCTCTGCGGTGTCACATGACAGGAAGCTCCATGCTAACCAGTCTGGAACGTGGAAGTGATGTCATACAGCAGGGCAGTCCTCCAAACATAGAGTGGGACGTTTCACAGGCCATACCAGAACGAGCGCTCCCGTCTCATACTTGATTCTGAGCATGCGCATTTTTTTTCCCCTCGTAAAAGCGTAGACGCTACCGTTTTTCACAACGTTAAAAGGAACGATGTGAAAAACGACGAGAAAAAATAGAGCAGGTTCTAATTTTTTTCGGGCATTTTTCTCGTCGAGAAAAATGCTCTGGAGCATACACACCACCGTTTTTCACGACCATTTTTAAAAATGGCATTTTTCTCGTCATGAAAAACGGTCGTGTGTACGCGGCATCAGTATTTTACTTAGTTAAGTCATAGAAGGGCAGCTGTCTTATATGGGTTTTGAGACGTCTGTCCCTGATCAAGTCACCACAACCTCAGGGACTGCCCTGAACTCTTTGACTCTGATAGGTGTTAACAGTGAAACAAGTTCATAGATATTCTTTATTACCTCTGAAATTGCTTAGCCATTACTTATTTACTAGGGAGAAATAGTAAAACATTAACTCACAAAGACAAACATTTGTTTTTCACACAGCAAAATAAAATGTAATCATTTTTAGTTAAAATGTAGTTATTTTGTCTCCGTTGAACTGTGGATTCAAACCACGACCCAAAACTCTGAAGCCCTGTACACACGATCGGATTTCCTATGGATTTTAAACCGATGGATTTTTCCATCGGAAAACCGATGAAGCTGACTTCCATCAGTCTTGCCTACACACCATCAGTCAAAAAACCGACCGTTCCAAACGCGGCGATCAGCCGAGAAAAATTAAGTTCAATGCTTCTGAGCATGCGTTGACTTGATTCTGAGCATGCGTGGGTTTTTTAACCGATGGACTAGCCCATAGACGATCGGAATTTGCTATCGGTTTTTTATCCATCGGAAAAATTTAAAACATGTTCTATTTTTTGACACCGATGGAAAAAAGACCGATGGGGCCCATACACGATCGGTTTGTCTGATGAAAACAATCCATCGGACTGTTTTCATCGGTAAAACCGATCGTGTGTACGTGGCTTAAGAGCCGGTTCACACAGGGGTGACCTGGGATCCGACTTTAAGTCGTCCCAAGTCGCGTGGTTGAGAAAAGCAATGTAAGTGAATGGAGCTGTCTTAATGTACACTACTGAAGTCGCTCCGACTTCAGAAAAGGTTCCTGTACGACTTCAATCCGACTTCTAGGCGACTTGTATCCATTGATTTCAATGGAAGTCGGCTCCAAAGTTGGATCGTATCTTAACTGAAGCAACAATACAGGAAGAGAAAATAATTTTCTCATGTTTTCTCAGGCAAACCCATCCCTCCCTCCTCCCTCCCACAGTGATGATTCTTGTTTGATTGGCCACCGGAAAGCCTCCTGTCCTGGAGGCAACTTGAGGTCGCCTTGTAAGTCGCCCCAAGTCGCACTGTGGTGCGCGCTCAGGTCGCATCCATTTTGACTCGCAAAGTCGCGGCCAGAGTCGTGCCGCCTGTGTGTGAACCGGCTCTAAGGCTCCATGCACACTTGGCTTAAAAAAAATCTGTTCTCTCCGGAGTAAAAAACGCTCATACAGAGCATTTTTATGTACAGAGTTTAGATGAGTTTAGGAGTGTTTTACGTTTTTTTCTGCCTCCAAGCTCCAATCAGAAACGCGAACTAGAAGGCTTTTTTTTTCTGCCTCTAAATGATAAATTTAAAATATGCCTCTTATTGTCATATTGTGTATGAACACATAGGATGACATTGAGCTGCTTCTACAGGCAGAACACAAAACTCCTGTAGAAGAAACGCTTTTTAAGCCAGTGTGCATGGAGCTTAACCACTTAACGACCGCTCACTGTATATATACGTCGGCAGAATGGCACCGACAGGCACAATCACGTACAGTGTACGTGACTGCCTTTGTATAGTTGGGGGGTCCAATCGGACCCCCCTTCTATACAGTGAGCGGTCGTTATCCGTTGGGGAGCGATCCGGGATGAGGGGACGGCCGTTTGATTCCGGTCACCCCCTCGCGATCGCTCCCGGCGAATGAGAAAGCTTCCTCTGCTGTGTAATGTTTACACAGGCAGAGGAAGTGATGTCATCTCTCATGCGGCGCTCACATATACCGAGCGCCGTACAAGAGAAGACACACAGGTTAGTGCACAAACAGTACACTGACACCAGGACACATAGGAACATAAATCGCCCCCCCAGGCCCCCCCAGATCACCCCCCAGCCCCTAGTCACAGTGTCACTGATTGCAGTGACCATTTATTTACTGATCACTGCAATCAGTGACATTTGTGACTGTAAAAGTGTCACTACAGTTAGTTTAGGTCCAGTGTAGCCCCCTAACCCCCCCTAATAAAGGTTTAACCCCCTGATCACCCCCCAGATAACCCTTTCACCCCCTAGCACCGCCGTCACTAAGCAATCGTTTTTCTGATCGCTGTCTTATTGTTGGTGATGCCGATAGGTAGCCAGTTATTTTTTTTAGGTTCGCCGCAGGTTTTTATAGCGTCAGGTACCCCCATATATTACCTAATAAAGGTTTAACCCCTTGATCGCCCCCCCAGGTAATCCTTTCACCCCCTTTTGCCAGTGTCACTAAGCGATTGTTTTTCTGATCGCTGTATTACTTATGCTGGTGCCGATAGATAGCCAGTTATTTTTTTTAGGTTCGCCGCAGGTTTTTATAGCGTCAGGTACCCCCATATATTATCTAATAAAGGCTTTAACCCCCTAATTGCCCCTAGTTAACCCTGCGTCACACCCCAGGCAGCGTCAGGTTAGTGCCAGTAGCGCTAACACCCACGCGTGAAGCATACACCCCCCTTAGTGGTATAGTATCTGAACAGATCAATATCTGATCTGATCAGATCTATACTAGTGTCCCCAGCAGTTTAGGGTTCCCAAAAACGCAGTGTTAGCGGGATCAGCCCAGATACCTGCTAGCACCTGCGTTTTGCCCCTCCGTCCAGCCCAGGCCACCCAAGTGCAGTATCGATCGATCACTGTCACTTACAAAACACAACACACATAACTGCAGCGTTCGCAGAGACAGGCCTGATCCCTGCGACTCCAGTGCTATAGGAGGTGATTTCACCACCACAGTAAAAAAAAAAAAAGCATATATGCCGAAGCATTGGGGCAGCAGGGGCGGAGGAGCGGAGGAGCGATTTTGCTCCTAATGCCGCATACATACGGTCGAAATTCCGACGGAGGCTTGCCCGTGGAAAAGTCCGACCATGTGTGTGCGGCATAATTTTTGCGGGAGGATGCCCCAATGCTTCGGCATATATAAATGGTGCATGTATGCCCATCATTAGAAGTGGGTGGATGAATGGCGGTATTCTAATGGTGGGCATACCCACCGATCAATCTCTTTTTTTTGTTCAGCCAACAGGCTGCATGAAAAAAAAGATTACAATACATGTCCAACAAGGACCAGCAACGTACTGGTATGTTGCTGGACTTTGAATGGTTATACCAGATTGATGCCTGCGGGTTTAGGTATCATCTTGGTATCATTCTTTTCAGCCAGCGGCCGGATTTCATGTAAAAGCAATCCTAGCAGCTAATTAACCTCTGGACTGCTTTTACAAGCAGTGGGAGGGAATGTCCCCCCCCCGGATATAAAAAGCGCCATTGGGAAATTGGGAAAGCATTTTATCACACCGATCTTGGTGTGGTCAGATGCTTTGAGGGCAGAGGAAAGATCTAGGGCAGGGATAAGCAATTAGCGGACCTCCAGCTGTTGCCAAACTACAAGTCCCATCATTCTTCTGCCTTTGGAGATCATGCTTGTGGCTGTCAGAGTCTTGCTATGCCTCATGGGACTTGTAGTTTGGCAACAGCTGGAGGTCCGCTAATTGCATATCCCTGATCTAGGGTCTAATAGACCCCAGTTTTTTCAAAAAAGAGTACCTGTCACTACCTATTGCTATCATAGGGGATATTTACATTCCCTGAGATAACAATTAAAATGATAAAAATATGGAAGGAACAGTTTAAAAATAAAATAAAAAAGCAAAATTAATAATAATAAAAAAAAGCACCTCTGTCCTGCCCTGCTCTTGCGCGATGGCGAATGCAAGCGTCGGTCTGGCGTCATATGTAAACAGCAATTGCACCATGCATGTGAGGTATCACTGCGAAGGTCAGATCGAGGGCAGTCATTTTAGCAGTAGACCTCCTCTGTAAATCTAACGTGGTAACCTGTAAAGGCTTTTAAAGGCTTTTAAAAATGTATGTAGTTTGTCGCCAATGCGCGTTTGTGCGAAATTTTAAAGCATGTCGTGTTTGGTATCTATGTACTTGGCCTAAGATCATCTTTTTTATTTCATCAAACATTTGGGCAATATAGTGTGTTTTAGTGCATTAAAATTTAAAAAAGTGTATTTTTTCCCCAAAAAATGCGTTTGAAAAATCGCTGCGCAAATACTGTGTGGAAAAAAAATGCAACACCGACTATTTTAATCTGTAGGGCCTTTGCTTTAAAAAAATATATAATGTTTGGGGGTTCAACATAATTTTCTTGCAAAAAAAAAAAATGTTTTCATGTAAACAAAAAGTGTCAGAAAGGGGTTTGTCTTCAAGTGGTTAGAAGAGTGGATGTAAGCTTCCTAATGTTGTGTATAAAATGCCAGAACAGTTCAAAACCCCCCCAAATGACCCCATTTTGGAAAGTAGACACCCCAAGCTATATACTGAGAGGCATGTCGAGTCCATGGAATATTTTATATGTTGACACAAGTTGCAGAAAAAAGACAATTTTTTTTTTTTTTGTTTGCACAAAGTTGTTACTAAATGATATATTGCTCAAACATGCCATGGGCATATGTGGAATTACACCCCAAAATACATTCTGTTGCTTCTCCTGAGTACGGGGATACCACATGTGTGAGACTTTTTGGGAGCCTAGCCGCGTACGGGACCCCAAAAACAAAGCACCGCCTTCAGAATTTCTAAGGGTGTAAATTTTTGATTTCACTCCTCACTGCCTATCACAGTTTCGGAGGCCATGGAATGCCCAGATGGCACAAAACCCCCCCAAATGACCCCATTTTGGAAAGTAGACACCCCAAGCTATTTGCTGAGAGGTATGGTGAGTATGTTGCAGATCTCGCTTTTTGTCACAAAGTTTTGAAAATTGAAAAAAAAAAAAATAATTTTTTTTTTCTTCATTTTCAAAAACAAATGAGAGCTGTAAAATACTCAACATGCCTCTCAGCAAATAGCTTGGGGTGTCTACTTTCCAAAATGGGGTCATTTGGGGGTTTTGTGCTATTTTGGCATTTTATGGCCTTCGAAACTGTGATAGGTAGTGAGGAGTGAAATCAAAAATTTGCGCCCTTAGAAATCCTGAAGGCGGTGCTTGGTTTCCGGGGTCCCGTACGTGGCTAGGCTCCTAAAAAGTCCCACACATGTGGTATCCCCCGTACTCAGGAGAAGCAGCAAAATGTATTTTGGGGTGCAATTCCACATATAACCATGGCATGTGTGAGCAATATATCATTTAGTGACAACTTTTTGTAATTTTTTTTTTTTTGTCATTATTCAATCACTTGAGAAAAAAAAAAATATTCAATGGGCTCAACACGCCTCTCAGCAATTTCCTTGGGATGTCTACTTTCCAAAATGGGGTCATTTGGGGGGGTTTTGTACTGCCCTGCCATTTTAGCACCTCAAGAAATGAGATAGGCAGTCATAAATTAAAAGCTGTGTAAATTCCAGAAAATGTACCCTAGTTTGTAGACGCTATAACTTTTGCGCAAACCAATAAATATACGCTTATTGACATTTTTTTTACTAAAGACATGTGGCTGAATACATTTTGGCCTAAATGTATGACTAAAATTGAGTTTATTCGATTTTTCTTATATCAGAAAGTAGAAAATATCATTTTTTTTCAAAAATGTCAGTCTTTTTCCGTTTATATCGCAAAAAATAAAAATCGCAGAGGCAATCAAATACCATTAAAAGAAAGCTCTATTTGTGGGAAGAAAAGGACGCAAATTTTGTTTGGGTACAACATTGCATGTCCGCACAATTTACAGTTAAAGCAGCGCAGTGCAAAATTCTGAAAACACCTCTGGTCCTTTAGCTACAAAATGGTCCGGGGCTTAAGTGGTTAAAGTAGAAGAAAATTGTTTAATTTTGTTATCTGTTTTAACCACTTAAGCCCCGGACCATTTGGTAGCTAAAGGACCAGAGGTGAATTCAGAATTTTGCACTGCGCTGCTTTAACTGTAAATTGTGCGGACATGCAATGTTGTACCCAAACGAAATTTGCGTCCTTTTCTTCCCACAAATAGAGCTTTCTTTTAATGGTATTTGATTGCCTCTGCGATTTTTATTTTTTGCGATATAAACGGAAAAAGACCGAAAATTTTGAAAAAAAATGATATTTTCTACTTTTTGTTATAAGAAAAATTGAATAAACTCAATTGTAGTCATACATTTAGGCCAAAATGTATTCAGCCACATGTCTTTAGTAAAAAAAATGTCAATAAGCGTATATTTATTGGTTTGCGCAAAAGTTATAGCGTCTACAAACTAGGGTACATTTTCTGGAATTTACACAGCTTTTAATTTATGACTGCCTATCTCATTTCTTGAGGTGCTAAAATGGCAGGGCAGTACAAAACCCCCCCAAATGACCCCATTTTGGAAAGTAGACACCCCAAGGAAATTGCTGAGAGGCATGTTGAGCCCATTGAATATTTTTTTTTTGTCCCAAGTGATTGAATAATGACAAAAAAAAAAATTACAAAAAGTTGTCACTAAATGATATATTGCTCACACATACCATGGTTATATGTGGAATTGCACCCCAAAATACATTCTGCTGCTTCTCCTGAGTACGGGGATACCACATGTGTGGGACTTTTTAGGAGCCTATCCACGTACGGGCCCCCGGAAACCAAGCACCGCCTTCAAGATTTCTAAGGGCGCAAATTTTTGATTTCACTCCTCACTACCTATCACAGTTTTGAAGGCCATAAAATGCCAAAATAGCACAAACCCCCCCCCCAAATTACCCCATTTTGGAAAGTAGACACCCCAAGCTATTTACTGAGAGGCATGATTAGTCCATGGAATATTTTATATTTTCCCACAAGTTGCGGGAATATGACAAACTTTATTTTTTTTGCACAAAGTTGTCACTAAATGATATATTGCTCACACATGTCATGGGCATATGTGAAATTACACCCCAAAATACATTCTGCTGCTTCTCCTGAGTACGGGGATACCACATGTGTGGGACTTTTTGGGAGCCTAGTCGTGTACGGGACCCCAAAAACCAGGCACCACCTTCAAGGTTTCTAAGGGCATAAATTTTTGATTTCACTCCTCACTACCTATCACTACCTATCACAGTTTTGAAGGCCATAAAATGCCAAGATGGCACAAAACCCCCCCAAATGACCCCATTTTGGAAAGTAGACACCCCAAGCTATTTGCTGAGAGGCATGTTGAGCCCATTGAATATTTTTTTTTTTCTGCCCCAAATGATTGAATAATGACAAAAAGAAAAAAAAAAGAAAAAATGTACAAAAAGTTGTCACTAAATGATATATTGCTCACACATGCCATGGTTATATGTGGAATTGCACCCCAAAATACATTCTGCTGCTTCTCCTGAGTACGGGGATACCACATGTGTGGGACTTTTTGGGAGCCTAGCCGGGTACGGGGCCCCAAAAACCAAGCACCGCCTTCAGGATTTCTAAGGGCGTAAATTTTTGATTTCACTCCTCACTACCTATCACAGTTTCGAAGGCCATAAAATGCCAAAATAGCACAAAACCCCCCCAAATGACCCCATTTTGGAAAGTAGACACCCCAAGCTATTTACTGAGAGGCATGTTCAGTCCATGGAATATTTTATATTTTGCCACAAGTTGCGGGAATATGACAAACTTTGTTTTTTTTGCACAAAGTTGTCACTAAATGATATATTGCTCACACATGCCATGGGCATATGTGGAATTACACCCCAAAATACATTCTGCTGCTTCTCCTGAGTACGGGGATACCACATGTGTGGGACCCAAAAACCAAGCACCGCCTTCAAGGTTTCTAAGGGCATAAATTTTTGATTTCACTCCTCACTACCTATCACAGTTTTGAAGGCCATAAAATGCCAAGATAGCGCAAAACCCCCCAAAATGACCCCATTTTGGAAAGTAGACACCCCAAGGAAATTGCTGAGAGGCATGTTGAGCCCATTGAATATTTTTTTTGTCCCAAGTGATTGAATAATGTCAAAAAAAAAATGTACAAAAAGTTGTCACTAAATGATATATTGCTCAAACATGCCATGGTTATATGCGGAATTGCACCCTAAAATACATTTGGCTGCTTCTCCTGAGTACGGGGATACCACATGTGTGGGACTTTTTGAGAGCCTAGCCGCGTACGGGCCCCCGAAAACCAAGCACCGCCTTCAGGATTTCTAAGGGCACAAATTTTTGATTTCACTCCTCACTACCTATCACAGTTTTGAAGGCCATAAAATGCCAAGATAGCCCAAAACCCCCACAAATTACCCCATTTTGGAAAGTAGACACCCCAAGCTATTTGCCGAGAGGCATAGTGAGTATTTTACAGCTCTCATTTGTTTTTGAAAATGAAGAAAGACATATTTTTTTATTTTTTTTCTCTTTTTTCAATTTTTAAAACTTTGTGACAAAAAGCGAGATCTGCAAAATACTCAACATACCTCTCAGCAAATAGCTTGGGGTGTCTACTTTCCAAAATAGGGTCATTTGGGGGGGTTTTGTGCCATCTGGGCATTCCATGGCCTCCGAAACTGTGATAGGCAGTGAGGAGTGAAATCAAAAATTTACACCCATAGAAATCCTGAAGGCGGTGCTTGCTTTTCGGGGTCCTGTATGCGGCTAGGCTCCCAAAATGTCTCACACATGTGGTATCCCCGTACTCAGGAGAAGCAACAGAATGTATTTTGGGGTGCAATTCCACATATAACCATGGCATGTTTGAGCAATATATAATTTAGTGACAACTTTTTGTACATTTTTTTTTTTCTTTTTGTCATTATTCAATCACTTGGGACAAAAAAAAAATATTCAATGGGCTCAACATGCCTCTCAGCAAATAGCTTGAGGTGTCTACTTTCCAAAATGGGGTCATTTGGGGGGGTTTTGAACTGTCCTGGCATTTTATGCACAACATTAGGAAGCTTATGTCACACATCATCCACTCTTCTAACCACTTGAAGACAAAGCCCTTTCTGACACTTTTTGTTTACATGAAAACATTTTTTTTTTTGCAAGAAAATTATGTTGAACCCCCAAACATTATATATATTTTTAAAGCAAAGGCCCTACAGATTAAAATAGTGGGTGTTGCAATTTTTTTTCCACACAGTATTTGCGCAGCGATTTTTCAAATGCATTTTTTGGGGGAAAAATACACTTTTTTATTTTTAATGCACTAAAAAACACTATATTGCCCAAATGTTTGATGAAATAAAAAAGATGATCTTAGGCCGAGTACATGGATACCAAACACGACATGCTTTAAAATTGCGCACAAACGCGCATCGGCGAGAAACTACATTCATTTTTATAAGCATTTAAAAGCCTTTACAGGTTACCACGTTAGATTTACAGAGGAGGTCTACTGCTAAAATTACTGCCCTCGATCTGACCTTCGCGGTGATACCTCACATGCATGATGCAATTGCTGTTTACATATGACGCTAGACCGACGCTTGCGTTCGCCTTTGCGCAAGAGCAGGGGGGGACAGCGGTGCTTTTTTTTTTTTTTTTTTTTTTTTTATTATTTATTTTGCTTTTTTATTTTATTTTTAAACTGTTCCTTCCATATTTTTTTTTTATCATTTTCATTGTTATCTCGGGGAATGTAAATATCCCCTATGATAGCAATAAAAAGTGACAGGTACTCTTTTTAAAAAAAAAAAAAGGGGGGTTAGACCCTAGATCTTTCCTCTGCCCTCAAAGCATCTGACCACACCAAGATCGGTGTGATAAAATGCTTTCCCAATTTCCCAATGGCGCTGTTTATATCCGGGGGGGGGGCATTCCCTCCCACTGCTTGTAAAAGCAGTCTAGAAGCTAATTATCTGCTAGAATTGCTTTTACATGAAAGCCGGCCACTGGCTGAAAAGAATGATACCAAGATGATACCTAAACCTGCAGGCATCATTCTGGTATAAATATTCAAAGTCCAGCAACATACCAGTACGTTGCTGGTCCTTGTTGGACATGTATTGTAATCTTTTTTTTCATGCAGCCTGTTGGCTGAACGAAAAAAAAAGATTGATCGGTGGGTATGCCCACCATTAGAATACCTCCCTTCATCCACCCACTTCTAATGATGGGCATATATGCCGAAGCATGGGGGCATCCTCCCGCAAAAAATTATGCCGCGTACACACGGTCGGACTTTTCCACGGGCAAGCCTTCGTCGGAATTTCGACCGTATGTACGCGGCATAAAAGGTTATGCCGCGTACACACGGTCAAACTTTTCCACGGGCAAGCCTCCGTCGGAATTTCGACCGTATATACGCGGCATTAGGAGCAAAATCGCTCCTCCGCCCCTGCTGCCCCCATGCTTCGGCATATATGCTCTTTTTTTAACTGTGGTGGTGAAATCACCTCCTACAGCGTTGGAGTCACGGCTTTATGTATCGTGGGAGCAAACGCTGTTGCTGTCAAGATAAATAAATCCGCGATGCAACTGAATGGCGTACCTGCTAAGCAAATGATGGTTAACATTAAAACAAAGTAACATTACAGTACAACAGTAAGACCTTACCATACCATACCTGCAAAGCAAATACCAAAACAAAACCTAGTAAAAAATAAATAATTTTTTTAACGCAACCTGTGTCTAAAATATATATATGCCGAAGCATGGGGGCATCCTCCCGCAAAAAAGTTATGCCGCGTACACACGGTCAAACTTTTCCACGGGCAAGCCTTCGTCGGAATTTCGACTGTATATACGAGGCATTAGGAGCAAAATCGCTCCTCCGCCCCTGCTGCCCCATGCTTCAGCATATATGCTCTTTTTTTTTAACTGTGGTGGTGAAATCACCTCCTACAGCACTGGAGTCACGGCTTTATGTATCGTGGGAGCAAACGCTGTTGCTGTCAAGATAAATAATTCCGCGCTGCAGTTGAATGGCGCACCTGAAAACAAAAAATTACATACCTGAAAAGCAAGCATGATAAAACATTGCAGAATAGAATACAGTAAAAAAGAGCAGAACAATAGAGAGAAAATAGAGAGAGAGAGAGAGAGAACAATAAAACGACAACTATTTTTGGTTTTTTTATTTTATATTTTTTTTGTGTTTTTTGTTTTTTACGTTTTTTTTTTCTTTTTTACACTTTTTTTTTTTAAACTTTAACAACTGTAATGGTTCGGGTCTCTCAAAATGTAATGGCATCTTGGGAGACCCTGTGTAAGTGTGTCCTAGTCTGTGAAATGCTGTACCCTACGCTAAAACTTCACTTTTGAGTGGTAGCGTTCAAAACATTCACCAAGGCAAAGACCAGGTTTGTCAGGACAGAGTGGACAATAATAACGGGTGTCACGCCTAAATCCGCGCTTGCTACAGACACAACATCTTTTTTGGGGGGTTCGTTGGGTAGGGGTACTCGGGAGGAGATGCGTATAATGCCTCTCATGCAGCCGGCTTACTGCATTTGGTTGGGGATGGTGAGGTGCAGAACCGCCTGGATACAGGAGTTCTGTGACTATCTCATTCTGGAATTTTAGAAGAGATAACGTCCCGCCTGAAGCTTTGTATAGCACATGAGCATTCAGCAAAGCCAATTGAAATAAGGATAGAGACACTTTTTTGTACCAGCGTCTCGCCTTACGGTCAATTAGATACGGCGCCATCAACTGGTCGTTGAGGTCCACCCCTCCCATGTTTTTGTTATATTCGTGGACACAGAGGGGTTTCTCCACAACACCAGTCGCCGTAGGAATTTGGACTGTCGTGTCTGCATGAAGGGAGGTAAGAAGGAAAACATTCTTATTGTCCCTCCACTTCATAGCGAGCAAGTTATTACACTTTACGCAGGCTCTCTCCCCCAGCCTAAGACGGGCATCTACAAGCCGCTGGGGAAAGCCCCGGTGATTAGGTCGCACGGTGGCACATGCTCCAATCTGATGATCAAACAAGTGACTAAACAGTGGCACGCTCGTGTAATAATTGTCCACATACAAGTGGTACCCCTTTCCGAATAAGGGTGACACCAAGTTCCACACTATCTTGCCAGCGCTCCCTATGTAATCCGGGCAGTTGACCGGCTCAACCTGACTATCTTTTCCCTCATAAACCATAAGGCTCCATACATAGCCTGTTGCTCTGTCACAGCACTTATAGAGCTTGACCCCGTATCTGGCACGCTTGCTGGGAAGGTACTGCTTGAAAGCCAAGCGGCCAGAAAATTTAATCAGGGACTCATCAACGCAGACAGCTTGATCGGGAATAAACAAGGCTGCAAAACGTTGGTTGAAGTGGTTTATGAGGGGCCGAATTTTATAGAGCCGGTCATATTCAGGGTCTCCACGTGGACGACAAAGTTCATTGTCGTTGAAGTGCATGAACCGCAAAATCTGCTCGTATCGTTTCCTGGGCATGGAGGCAGAGAACACGGGCATGTGGTCAATTGGGTGCGTGGACCAATAAGCACGCAATGACGGGAATTTATGTGTGCCCATGTTGAGGGAAAGGCCCAGAAAGGTCTTAAATTCGGAAACCGTAATTGGTTTCCAATCTTTGGCAATGGAAGGTAACTGGGGATTAGCGGCGATGAATTGACCAGCATATAAATTACTCTGGTCCACAATAGATCTATAGAGATCTTCCGTGAAAAACAGCGAATAATAATCGATTGGCATAAAATCAGCTGTTTCCACCTGAATACCGGGTTGGGCAGTGAATGGGGGAAGTACGGGTTCTGCAGAAGTGGTGGGGACCCAATCAGGATAGGCGAATTCTGCAGGAAGAGCACTATGGGTACGACGGGCCTGCCTTTGTCTTCTTATTGGTGGCAGCGGGACACTGCTGGTGCTTGCCACCTCGCCAGCTTGAACTGCACTTATGGGACTCGCCACGTCACCACGTGATACTGCAGTGCTGGATGTACGCCCAGGCTGTACTAGGCCGCTGGTGCTTGCCAATTCACCAGAAGGAATAGCGGCGCTAGTACTCCTCTGCTCCATGATATGAGAGCCCTGCGGTTCTTGCTCCTCAACAACCTCAGAAGATCGGGATCGGGTACGCCTGACCTTAGCAGGGACCTCAACTTCGTCGTCCGAGCTATCTGACGTGGGGCCGCTGACGTCACTGTCTTCTACGGGAAGATATTCTGAGCCTGAATCTGACAGATACGTGACCTCCTCTTCACTATCTGTCATGCTCAGAATCTCGTAGGCCTCTTTACTAGTGTACCTTCGACTTGCCATTTTGGGCTCTAAATTTAGGGGTACACTAGTAAGATTCACAGGAAAAAAAGCACCCGACTGTCGTCAGCAAATATATCAAACGCTACAAAAAAAACTGTTAGCGGTCGCAGGGATCAGGACTGTCTCTGCGAACGCTGCAGTTATGTGTTTTGTGTTTGGTAAGTGACAGTGATCGATCGATACTGCACTTGGGTGGGCTGGGCTGGGCTGGGCTGGGCGGAGGGGCTAAACGCAGATGCTAGCAGGTATCTGGGCTGATCCCGCTAACACTGCGTTTTTGGGAACCCTAAACTGCTGGGGACGCTAGTATAGATCTGATCAGATACTATACCACTAAGGGAGGTGTATGCTTTGCGCGTGGGTGTTAGCGTTACTGGCACTAACCTGACGCTGCCTGGGGCGACGCAGACCCTCTCTGGCGCTAAAACCTAATTGATCTCACCCGCCGGGTGATCAGGGGGTTAAACCTTTATTGGGTTATATACGGCGGGTGCCCTGATGCTATAAAAAGCAAACTAACCAACCAGCGTCACCCGTAACCTTTATATGGTGATCACTGGTGAAAGGGTTAACTAGGGGCAATCAGGGGGTTAAAACCTTTATTAGGTTAAATATGGGGGTACCCGATGCTATATAAAAACCTGACGGGTTACCTAAATAACTAACTGGGTAACCAGTGTCACCAGTGACGCTTATACGGTGATCACTGGTGAAAGGGTTAACTCTAGGGGCAATCAGGGGGTTAAAATAATATATGGGGGTACCTGACGCTCTAAAAACCTGCGGCGAAACTAAAAATAAATAACTGGCTATCTAGGGCACCACCGGCACTAAATACAGCGATCGAAAATACGATCGCTTAGTGACGCTGGCGTTAGGGGGTGAAAGGGTTACCTGGGGGGCGATCAAGGGGTTAAACCTTTATTAGGGGGGTTAGGGGGCTACCGTGGACCTAAAGGGGCCTAATCCTAACTGCCCTGCAACTTTTTACTATCACAGATGACACTAAATGCAGTGATCAGTAATAAATGATCACTGCAATCAGTGACACTGTGATTGGGGGCTGGGTGGTGACCTGGGGGGTGATCTGGGGGTGACTGGGGGGTGAAATGTGTGCCTATGTGTACCTATGTGTCAGTGGACTGTTGGTGCACTAACCTGCTTCTTCTCTCCTCGGCGCCGGAATCGAAAAGACCGCCGCGAGGGAGATGACATCACTTCCTCCTGCCTGTGTTTACATCACATGGCGGAGGAAGCATTTTCATTCGCCGGGAGCGATCGCGAGGGGGTGGCCGAAATCGAATGGTCACCCCCTCATCTCTGATTGCTCCCTAACGATTAACGGCCGCTCACTGTATAGGAGGGGGGTCCGATCGGACCCCCCAACTGTACAAAGTCGATCACGTACACTCTACGTGATTGTGCCTGTCGGTGCCATTCTGCCGATGTATATATACAGTGAGCGGTCGTTAAGTGGTTAATGGACATTTTCAGTGATAACTGTATAACATAGTAAATCTGATAGTGCCTTGGCCTGGTGGTAAAATGATCACTTTGCCTACCTCCAAAACTCTGCAACTCCTGTAATCTAATTTACCTCCTCTGGCTGATCTTTACAGTGCAGGAGCTGCTAAGCTTCATGGTCAATGCTCTTGTCTGTGAATTTTATGCAGCAGGAAGAGAGCTTGGTGAATTATAATTCTTACCAGTGAATCATCTTCTCCTTCTACATATACCTGTCATTTGCATAATATAGTTGCATAGTTACATAGTTAGTTAGACACAAGTCCATCCAGTTCAACCATAACAAAATAAAATATTAATATCATACAATCCCATATACCTAATTCTATACCCACAGTTGATCCAGAGGAAGGCGAAAAACCCCAGCAGAGCATGATCCAATTTGCTACAGCAGGGGAAAAAATTCCTTCCTGATCCCCCGAGAAATAATCGGATATTCCCCGGATCAACTTTACCTATAAATAGTACCCAGTTATATTATGTACATTTAAAGCGGAGCTCCGTCGAAAAAAAAATATTAAAAGCCAGCAGCTACAGCTACAGCAGCTGCTGACTTTTAATATTAGGACACTTACCTGTCCTGGAGTCCAGCGATGTCTGCAGCAGAGGACGAGCAATCGCTCGTCACTCTGCTGCCCCCACCGCCATCCTCGATGAGGGAACCAGGAAGTGAAGCCTTGCGGCTTCACTGCCCGGTTCCCTACGGCGCATGCGCGAGTCGCGCTGCACCGTTCTGACTGGTCCCCTGTGTTCTGGGAGCCGAGTGTCTCCCAGAACACAATGGGTATTCTGCGGGAAGTGACGTACTTCTCGCATATTTCCTGCAGAGAGGACTCCCGGAAGTGGGTGCAAATACCTGTCTTAGATAGGTATGTGCACCCCCCTCCCCCTGAAAGGTGTCAATTGTGACACCGGAGGGGGGGAGGGTTCCGATGAATGGACGTTCCACTTTAGGGTGGAGCTCCGCTTTAAGAAAGAATCCAGGCCTTTCTTAAAGCAATCTACTGAGCTGGCCAGAACCACCTCTGCAGGGAGTCTAATCCACATTTTCACAGCTCTTACTATGAAGAAACCTTTCCGTATTTGGAGGTGAAATCTCTTTTCCTCTAGAAGTAAAGAGTGCCCCCTTGTCCTTTGTGTTGACCGTAAAGTGAATAACTCAACACCACATTCACTATATGGACCCCTTATATATTTGTACATGTTGATCATATCCCCCCTTAATCTCCTCTTCTCAAGAGTGAATAAATTATGTTCCTCTAATCTTTCCTCATATCTGAGCTCCTCCATGCCTCTTATCAGTTTGGTTGCCCTTCTCTGCACTTTCTCCAGTTCCCTGATATCCTTTTTGAGAACTGGGGCCCAAAACTGAACTGCATATTCCAGATGAGGTCTTACTAATGATTTGTTGATTTGTACAGGGGCAAAATGATATCTCTCTCTCTGGAGTCCATACCTCTCTTAATACAAGAAAGGACTTTGCTCGCTTTGGAAATCGCAGCTTGGCATTGCATGCCATTATTGAGCTTATGATCTACCAAAACCCCCAGATCCTTCTCCACTACGGATCCCCCCAGTTGTACTCCCCCTAGTATGTATGATGCATTCATATTCTTAGCCCCCAAGTGCATAACTTTACATTTATCAACATTAAACCTCATCTGCCACATAGTCGCCCAATTAGACAGAGCATTGAGGTCGGCTTTTGAATTGGCGACATCTTGTAAGGACGTTATTCCACTGCATAGCTTAGTGTCATCTGCAAAGACTGAAATGTTACTTTTGATCTCAGACCCAATATCATTTATAAAGATATTAAAAAGTAAGGGTCCCAACACTGAACCTTGGTGTACACCACTGATAACACAGTCTGTCTGTTACACAGATCCTGCAAATAAGAGCAGTATACAAACTAGTGCACACCAATTTGCTATCTCCGCTTTATCTGGTGTGCACTCTCTATGCCATAAATGAGCAGAATGGTGGTTTGCATGTCCTGATCTCTAATCTTAAACTCATCCTTAAACTGACCCTAAAGCCCCGTTCACATGGGCCTAATGTCGGGAGACAAAGGCCGGTTCAAAAAAAGTCTGAGTCTTGGTTGCCAACCCTTTAACTGCTTAACTATCTAACATACAGGTTCCATAGGTACAAAAAACTTCAAAGATGGATGCGACTTTTAAGGCACCACAAAAGTAATTTACAAGATAAAATACATCAATTTTTTTGTACAAAAATTAAAAGAAGAACCAAAAGGTTCCATTACATAAGACACATAATTTAAAATCCAATATCACCTGATAGTCATAGAAAAACCCATCAATCCACTAAAGGGGACCCGCAGAGTCCTTAGCTGGGAATATTGCCGTAACGCATTTCAACTTCAATCGTCTTCTTCAAGGGGTTGAAAAAATGGGTAATTTAATATTGGGGATATTAAACATGTAGCCGTTCAAAGATGTCTCCACCCTACATCGATCACCTAAGGGACATATACAGCCGCTATGCAAAAATGTGCAAGACAGTGGCAAAGCTTCCAAGTCAGGGAGCAGTATGTGTACAGTGCATCCGGAAAGTATTCACAGCGTTCACGTTATCCACATTTTGTTACAGCCTTAGGGCTCTTTCACACGGGGCAGATCAGTCATGATCCGCCCCGTGAAGCTCCGCTTGCTCAGCGGGGATCGCTCCGTTGATCCCCGCTGAGCCGGCGGATGACTGGGCTGTCCCCGCACACTGTGCAGGGACCGCCCTGTCAGAGCGCCGCTCTCCCCTATGGGGAATCGGATGACGACGGACCGTAGAGTCCGTTGTCATCCGATCCGCTCCGCCGACGGATGGAAAAATAGGGTTTTCCTCCGTCACACTTTGGCGGAGCGGATGTCAGCGGACATGTCACCACTGACATCCGTGCCTCCATAGGGCTACATGGAGCGTCCGTGCAGGTCCGCCTAAAAAACTGACAGGCGGACCTGAACGGACCCTCCGTGTGAAAGGGGCCTAATTCCAAAAATGGATTAAATTATTTTTTTT
This sequence comes from Rana muscosa, assembly GCA_029206835.1. Lineage (NCBI taxonomy): Eukaryota > Metazoa > Chordata > Amphibia > Anura > Ranidae > Rana > Rana muscosa. The sequence goes on along the minus strand of CM055122.1, from coordinate 1,007,017,345 downwards.
CCTTAAATTCTACCAACAATATCCCATAATGACAAAGAAGTTTGTTTGAAAGCTTTGCAAATTTATTAAAAATAAAAAACAAAAAAAATCCCATGTACATATGTATTCACAGCCTTTTGCTCAATACTTTGTTGAAGCACCTGAAGTACAGCCTCAAGCAGTGTTAATTTTGGCAGCAAATTTCGATTTAGTTTTAGTCTTAAGCCCTGTACACACGATTGGACTTTTTTCATCGTACAAACCGATGGTGTATGGGCCCCATCGGTCTTCTTTCCAAAAATAGAACATGTTTTAAATTTATCCGATGGAAAAAAAACGATAGCAAATTACTATTGTCTGTGGGGAACTCCATCGGATAAAAAACTCCACGCATGCTCAGAATCAAGTCGACGCATGCTCAGAAGCATAGAACTTAATTTTTCTTGGCTCGTCGGAGTGTTTTCCGTCACGGCGTTTGGGACAATCGTTTTTTTGAATCATGGTGTGTAGGCAAGTCAGCTTCATCGGATTACCGATGGAAAAATCCATCGGTTTAAAACCCATAGGAAATCCGATCGTGTGTACAGGGCTTTAGTCTTAGGCCTCGTACACACGACCGATTTTCTCGTCGTAAAAAACACGTCGTTTTTTTCGACGAGACTCTTGTTAAGCTTGTCGATTTTCTCGTCAAGCTTTCCATGCGTACAGACTGACAATTTCCAATTTCCTCGTTGTTCTCCACGGTCACGTCCAGCACGTACGACGGCACTATAAAGGGGAAGATCTTTTTTCTTGGCGCCACCCCTTGGGCTGCTTTTGCTGATCTCGTGTTACCGCGTGTGAAGTAAAAGTTTGGGAAGAGACGATTCGCGCTTTTCAGTCTTCGTTCTTTTCAGATCGTTTTCTGCGGTTCAGTTTGTGCTTGTGGGTTCGTATCTTGACTTTCAGGGCGTCTAGGCAGGTCGTATCTGTTTTACAGTGCGTTCTTGCCTGTTCGTTTCTGATTTTCAGTTCGTTATTCATAGGCCTTGCTGTTCTAAAGTGCGTTCTGTTCTGTACGTTCTGATAAGACGACCGTTTCTTAGCCATGTCGCCTGGACGTTCTCGTCGTCGAGTTCGTGCTGTGCGTGCGCTTGGTGTTGGTCTGCTTGTTTTGGACCAAGACCAGTCCATGAATGGTGTGAGGAGGAGTTCATGGACCAAGAATTGGTTGCTCCAGCGGGACCAATTCTGCCATATGCCTCTGCTGCTGGAGATCGTCGAGAATAATCCTGAGGACTACAGGAATTTTCTGCGGATGTCTGACCCCGTTTTTCAGGAACTGTTGGCTTTGGTGTCCCCCTATATTACCAGGAAGGACACCGTTATGCGGGAAGCCATCAGTGCTGAGCAGAGGCTCATCGCCACGTTGCGTTACCTGGCGACAGGGAGAAGTCTTCAGGACTTGAAGTTCACCACAGGCATCTCCCCCCAGGCTCTGGGCCTCATAATCCCAGACACCTGTTCTGCCATTATACAAGTCCTGCAGGAGGACTATATTAGGGTAAGTTTTCTCCCTTAACATCACATTTTATGTATTACATGTATGCTAATGTATTGTATTTCTTTCATCCTTCCCTAATTACCATGATTGTAATATGCTGAGAATGTCCCCTTTGTCCCCATGCATGCTGGAAGCTTTAGCTTGCCCCTTTTTTCTCCTCCATAAATATTTCCCTTCACTAACTTTTCCAGCAGGGGCGCCTGTTGCTCCAAATGTTTGGGGGTTCAAACCCCAATTTAGGAAATAAACTTCCTCCTTTTTTGCTCTGGTGCCTATTAAACGCCCCCAGTTGTCCCCTCTAATGCAGCCATTTTGTTCCCTCCAATGCAGCCATTTAGTCCCCTCTAATGCAGCCAGTTTCCCCCCAGCCCTGCACTTACCTTCTTGTGGTCAGCGCCATCCTTCTTCTGTCCTTGATGTGTTCTCCTTCCCTTGATGTTGCATCAGCCAATCATGTTACCATTAAACAGACTTGGTGAACATGATTGGCAGAGCAGCCTGCCAGGGTTTCCCCAAGGAATGCCCCCCCCTGCGTCCCCTATTTTACTTTTAGGAAGCCAATTACATCCCTCAGGTTGTAATGTGCAAGACTATTTTACTACCTGTTTCTGCTATGCAATTTGAACCCCCTAAATGCCGCAATTATTCATATGTCGGTCGCTTTACAAGAGGCCATCCACCTGAATAGTGGGCGGCATAGACAATACATAGGTTAATGCAACGCATGAACCTATGTATTGTTCTGAGTGATGGACACAGGAGAGAGGGGGCAGTGCTCCAGCGCCCACTCTGGACGCACCGCCACTGCAATGCTATCCTGTGGCCAAACACATCTCCCCCCCCACCAAAATAATTTAGTAATGGCCCATCAGAGGGGGTGATGAATATGATAAATGAGCCTTCCATTATACTTATTTTAAACACCTTAATAAACGTAGAATTTGATTGATGTTGGCCTCTAATGTTTTTTCAGAGAATTTCCTTGTAATGTATGATTTTTGTATTCTAATATTATTTCATCTTGTTTCACTCCACAGCTTCCTTCCACGCCACAGGAATGGCAGACTGTGGCATCGGAGTTTGCCACGCGGTGGGACTTCCCCAACTGCGGTGGTGCCATAGACGGGAAGCACGTCCGCATCGTGCCGCCACCCCGTTCTGGGTCCTACTACTACAATTACAAGGGGTTTCATAGCATTGTGCTGATGGCGGTGGTGTCAGCACGGTATGAATTCCTCTATGTTGATGTAGGGAAGAATGGCCGGATGTCCGATGGGGGATCCTTCATCCAGACGGAGTTTGCCCTCCGTCTCCAGAGTGACGACCTTGCATTGCCACCGGATGCAGGGAATATTGAAGGACTCCCCTTTGTTTTTTTGGCTGATGAAGCCTTCGGACTCGGACGGCATCTTATGAGGCCATTTCCACAGAGGACCCTGACACCAGACAAGAGGGTGTTCAATTACCGGCTGGCCAGGGGCCGAAGAGTTGTCGAAAATGCCTTTGGCATAATGGCCAGCCGGTTCCGCCTTTTTATGACTTCAATACACTTGGCGGACTACAAAATAAACTATGTCGTATTATGCTGCTGTGTGCTACACAACTTTCTGAGCCAAAAATCTAATTCCTATATGGCCTCAGTTTTGCCAGAGGCTGGACTTCCCCCTGCAAATCCCCTTCCGGGCCTGGCTTGCCCTCCCAAAATGCCCGTGAGGTTCGGGACAAATACATGGAGTATTTCACGGGTAGGGGGGCAATTCCTATGCCAGCCTATGTCTAAGGATCCAAATAAAAAGCTTGTTTAAACCTTTAATTATTTGTTCTTTCCTGTCTCCTAGTTTGTCTTAGTGCATTTGTAGTGCCAAGTGTATTTTACTTTAGTAACTAACAACCATTTCACTATGTAACCTTACAAAATAACCAAATTAGCTTAGAGGGTATTATAAAAAGAAGCTACACGTTGTTTGTGGTCAAATATTTTACTCTGTGCACATTCTCACCATTGTTTGTTTTTTCTGGTTTTTTGGGTTGGCCTGGCCACAACCCGGCAATTTTTTGCTTATGAAAATACAAAAATAACAGTTGCATTCCAAAAATTACAACATTGGATACCTCTGAGCAATCTGAGACATTCACTTACACAAACTATGTCTCTATGTGCCCGTCCTAATATGGGGTCCTGCCACCCCTTGCCCAGCCAAAAATTTAATATGCACACATTTGGGATTTTTTTCATCTAGGAAGTTTACAATCCTGATCCCTATTGTCAATATGTGCTATCTGCCATCAGGGGTGATCAATGGACGTGTTTTGGGGGTGCAACCCCTTCCTCAGTTCACCGACTTTAGATACGAGGAAGGGGTTGCACCCCCAAAAGACGTACATGGATATCCCCTGATGGCAGATAGCACATGTTGACACACTGTGTGCAGATTCAATTTTTGGCTGGTTTGATTGTCAAAAATATTCTAAAATGTGCAATAACAAACATGTAAAAACAAATGTGTTTGGATGGCTTATTGAATTCTCCCCAAAACATCGAGAATGTCTTTAAATGTTTGTTCCATCACATGGATTCTTTGTTTAATTAGGTCCAGTTCCGTGCTACATTCCATCACTTGCTGGATGAGGCGGAGGGCACTGTCAGCAGAGAACCGTGTACTATCCTTCACAACATTTATATCCCCTAAAAACAAAAAACAAAAGGTATTATAACTCTGCAGGCCTACATCTCTTACCTGAAGCTGTGGTGACAGATACTGACCTGTTGTGGTGACCAGATCCACAACGTCATCCACCTCTCCTTCCTGCACTTCTCCTTCCTCCACCTCAACTTCCTGCACATCTTTCGGTTGTGGGTCTTTGGGAGTTTGGGGTTGCTTGGAAGTTGTGGGGTGCATGTGCTCCCTGCAGTGTTCTCCTCCCAGTCTTCTCTCCCCTATGAGAATCAAACAAAAGGTCTATTTATCACACTGTAAATCTCAATGTTAAAATAAAAACAGGCTAAATTGCTTGGAAGTGTGGTACAAGTGTGTGTTTGGGCGGAATTTAAAGAAGAATGCATTATTTATGAATCAAGAATATGTTTAGTATTCACCTTTGGATGTAATTTATTTGACATGGAGGCACCACAAAAATTCACTGATGCACCTGTGTGGGACACCCAAAAAAGGCGGGTCTGGTGGCCCACACTATAGTGCTCCAAAGTACAGATGTGGAAGCAGCTGCTGAGTGTCCTCTCCTTTACACTGATAAAAGTTAGCATTTCATTCTCTCTACAAACACATCATCTAGCCTAAAAATTTCGCCACAATATTTGAGCAAAAATGGCAGATGTCTAATTACTTTTGTGGCTCTAAAATAAGCCAAAACCGCGGATAGTGGCCGAACGAAGTGTCGGTAACGTAACGAACGATTACTGTGCCCAACCAAGTTCAAAATATTACATTTTGGAAGGGAGTCCAATATGAGAAACCAAAATAAAGAGCAACATGTAAGTTTAGAAAAAGATTAATAGCAGAAAAGTCTACATTTTACTTACTTTTAGCGAGCATTCTCTTTATGCTCCTCAACTGCTCTGGCTCCCTCAGTTTGAGGTCTGACCACCTCTTTCTGAGCTGCTCATTTGAGCGTTTCACCCCGAAATTCGCCTTCAGACTCTTCACGACTTTAGTGAGGATTTTGGCCTTCCTTCTATTTGGTTTGCTATACGGCCCATGCTTTGCATCATAATCAGACTTGAGCAAGATGTCCACCATCTCCGCCATCTCCGCCAAAGACATATTCGATGCCTTGAATCTCCTCCTTGATCGTGACGTTTCCTCGGTCTCCGGGCTTGTCTCCTCCTCGTTAGTTGCGGAATTATCAGACACCTGCTGTAACTCCGCCATATCTGTCTGCGCGCCGAAAGAGAAGGGGCAGGGAAAAGATGTTAGTTAGAACGTCATGGGCGGGCGACGTGTGCGGAGCGACGTGTTCGTATTTTGACGCATGCGTGGTGTGTATATAGCAAACACACATGTGACTATAGTACGTTCGGTGTGCGGAGAGAGGAGTTCAAGTGACGGACGTGCGAACGAAGGTATGTGATTTTGTGACTTGTACAAATTGTTGGCCTATACTGTCTTGAGAATGTTGGAGGATATATATGGTGACTAGGATGTTAAGGAGGTTAGACTGTTTGCCTCACATTAGTTATATATAATTTATTTAACTTGCAGATACAATATGAATGTCTTTATAAGCGACAAGGATTTCCTGGCGGAATTTATTGACCGGGTAAGGGAGCTGCCGGCTCTGTGGGAGACGAAAAACCCCATCCACAAAAAAAGAGGGGTGAGAAAAGCAGCGCTGGAGAAGCTGCTCCCATTTGTGCATACCAAGGTGCCCACAGCCACAGCAAAACAAGTGGACACTAAAATTGGCAGCTTGAGAGGTACCTACAGGACTGAACGCTCTAAGGTGCTGGCTTCTCAGAGGTCAGGAGCAGCAGCAGGTGATGTTTATGTCCCGATTTTGTGGTACTACAACAGGATGTCCTTCCTGGATGACCAGATTGAGACAAGGCCATCACTCTCCACTCTTCCCCCCAGACTTCCCTGCAGCCAACCTGAGCCTTCTCTGGAGCAAGAGGAGGCAGCCATCCTGGATGATCCTGATTTGGCCATCTGGAGCCAGGTATAGTATTAAGTGAAAATGTATTGGGATAAACTTAATGTTTGACAAATATGTCAAGATGACAAACATAAAATATTTTGGATTCCACAAGTGAAATCAAGATCTGTAGACATTAGTCTGCACTTAATTGGGTGCTAAATAGTCAATCTGATGTAGTGGTAAATTTAAAGCAAGGATTTATGGATTTACATTCTAATTGCTTCAATCAGGATTACAAAGTTTGATGCAAAGATTAAAGCAACATATTAAACTATGTCCCTTTTTCATACACAGGATGAAATCAGCCAGGAGGAGGGTCTGGAAACTATCAGGCAGGAGGAGGAAGGGCCCAGTGGCAGCCAGGAGGTGGCAGGGCCCAGTGGCAGCCAGGAGGAGGAAGGGCCCAGTGGCAGACAGGAGGTGGCAGGGCCCAGTGGCAGGCAGGAGGTGGCAGGGCCCAGTGGCAGACAGGAGGTGGCAGGGCCCAGTGGCAGACAGGAGGTGGCAGGGCAAAGGAGAAGCACCAGATCCCAGGTGCCTCCCATCCGGCTTCCCAAAAGAGGCAGGAGGGACAGGAGCACGAGTGAGGCAGCAATGGCCCTTATTCGTGAGGCCCATGCCACCCTCCAGGAGCCCACATCCCCTGAAGAGGCCATTGCCGGCCTAGTGGAGGCTAAGTTCAAGGTGATGAGCATGGAGCAACGCCTCCTATGCGAGCCCCTGCTCATCACCTTGCTCAACAAGGGGGTGATGGAGAAAATTACCCCCAATACCGCCATATGTGAGGTGGCACAACTGACCCAACCTCAACCTCCACCTCCCCCTTCTTCTGCCCCACCCCCTTATGCTACACCTCCACCTTCTTCTTCTGCCCCACCCCCTTCTGCTACACCTCCCCCTTCTTCTTCTGCCCCACCCCCTTCTGCTACACCTCCCCCTTCTTCTTCCGCCCCACCCCCTTCTGCTACACCTCCACCTTCTTCTTCTGCCCCACCCCCTTCTGCTACACCTCCCCCTTCTTCTTCTGCCCCACCCCCTTCTGCTACACCTCCACCTTCTTCTTCTGCCCCACCCCCTTCTGCTACACCTCCACCTTCTTCTTCTGCCCCACCCCCTTCTGCTACATCTCCTCCTCCTGACAGGAGTACCCCTCCAGTGGCCCAGCCTCCAGCCAAACGAAGAAGGAAGGCTGCAGGGAAGGCTTCAGGGAAGGTTGCAGGGAAAGTTGCCAGGAAGAAGAGGAAGTGATGGCCTTGCTTCATTGTGGTTGGACAGAAGGCAGCCTGTTGTAGTACCACACACTTGGGACAGATATATCACCTGCTGCTGTTCCTGACCTCTGGGAGGCCAGCATCAGATTGTGTTCAGAAATGTTGGCCTTCTCAAGCTCCCAATTTTAGGGTCCACACAGGGTTGCTGTGTGCTCTGGGGTCCCTGGGATGTACAAATGGCAGCAGGTTCTCCAGCGCTGCCTTCTCTTTATTTTATTTCGAAACATGAATAAATTTGATTTTTGTTTAAGGTCATACTTGACTATGTGTATTTGTAAAAATTAAAAATCTAGCTTTGGAGTAAGCAGATACATTTGACTGACAAAAAAAGGGACAGATATCAACCCCCCAAAAGAATAACTAAATCTGATTTGCAAAAAAACATGGTGGAAAATTTAACTAATATAGATTCCAAAATTAAATGGGAGATCACTATCAAAACATTGCGAAATTATAATTAACATCATTTTGAAAAATATAACCATTTAAATTATTCCTAAAAACTTGCACGATATAATACACATAAATCTTCTTAAGAGCAGCATGAAAAAGGTTAAAAAAAAAAATAGTCATAACTCTGTGTGAATATCAGCAGCAAAAGAAGGTCACTCGTTTTGATTAATGTAACATTCTAACGAAGATTTCAATGCAGAACATTTAAACGATGCAATAATTTTGAGCGTGACGAATGTGCTCTCTCCATTACGAAGGCTTGTTTTACCAGAAGAAGCGCTCCCGTCTCATAGTTGCTTGTGAGCATGCGCGCTTTTGGAAGAGTCGTAAAAGCATACACACGAACCATTTTCTCGTCAAAAAACAGGCCGACGAGAAACACGACGAGGAAATCTGGAATCCTGACGAGAAAATAGAGAGCAGGTTCTCTATTTTCTCGTCGAGATTCTCGGCAATTTTCTCGTCGTAAAACCATACACACAAACGTTTTTCTCGACAAAAAAGCTCTTGCGGCACTTTTCTTGACGGTTTTGGACGAGAAAATCGGTCGTGTGTACGAGGCTTTAGGACTAAAATGGCATTTTAGTTTTAGTCCCATTTTAGTCTTCTGCGATTGTTTTAGTCATATTTAGTCGACTAAATCTCCAGTACATTTTAGTTGACTAAAACTAATTTTAGTCATCTAAAATCGAATGGGTGTAATTAAATTGTAATGCATTAGTTAACATTTCTCTACAATTTCCAAACTCATTATAGAGTGGAATAGCCGGAGTGAAAAATCTCATATGCTTTTATGGTACTGAGGTATGAACATGCACTACATACCAGTGTTAATTTTGAAGTCAAATTTTAATTTAGTTTTAGTCTAAAGCTGCGTACACACGATCGGTTTTACCGATGAAAACAGTCCGATGGATTTTTTTCATCGGACAAACCGAACGTGTATGGGCCCCATCGGTCTTTTTTCCATCGGTGTCAAAAATAGAACATGTTTTAAATTTTTTCGATGGATAAAAAAACGATAGCAAATTAATATCGTCTGTGGGGAACTCCATCGGATAAAAAACCCACGCATGCTCAGAATCAAGTCGACGCATGCTCAGAAGCATTGAACTTAATTTTTATCGGCTCATCTGAGTGTTTTACGTCACCGCGTTTGAAACGGTCGGTTTTTTGACTGATGGTGTGTGGGCAAGACTGATGGAAGACAGTTTCATCGGATTTCCGATGGAAAAAAAGATCGGATTAGAATCCATAGGATATCCGATCGTGTGTACAGGGCTTTAGTCTCATCTCAATTGTTTTCGTTTTAGTCGTATTTTGGTCGACTAAAATAGTATTCATTTAGTCGACTAAAATGTTTTAGTCTACAAAATTAACACTGGCCTCAAGTCTTTTTGAGTATGATGCTACAAGCTTGGCACACCTATTTTTGGGCAGTTTCTCCCATTCTTCTTTGCAGAACCTTTCAAGCTCCATCAGGTTGGATGGGGAGCGTCCGTGCACAGCCATTTTCAGATCTCTCCAGAGAAGTTAAATCGGGTCCAAATATGGGCTCTGGCTGGGCCACTCAAGGACATTCACAGATTTATCCCATAGCCACTCCTTTGTTATCATGGCTGAAGCCCTATACACACGGCCAGGAATCCCGTCTGTTTGAAAACCATTGGTTTTCCTGACGGGATTCCTGGCAAGCTTGCCTTGAAAAGCCATGTATACACACGGCCACACAAAAGACCCGCCGTTCTTTTGAATGGCAAGAACGCGGTGACGTCAAAGACTATGACGAGCCTGCTAAATTACGTTCTATGCTATCGCGCATGCGTCAAATTGTTATCGAGCATGCGCGGTTTATTTCCCCTTCAGGTAATGCAGACGACCGGTTTTCTTGGCAGGAAACACTCTGCCAGGAATCCCCGACAGGAAAATAGAGAGCAGGTTCTCTATTTTTTCCGGGCAGTTTTCCTGTCGGGAAAACTGCTAGGGAGTATACACACGGCCGGGATTCCCGGGCCAAAAGCTCTCCTGGCAGTTTTCCTGCCGGGAAACCCGGTCGTGTGTACAGGGCTTTAGGGTCGGAAGATGAACCATCGCCCCAGTCTGAGGCCCAGAGCGCTCTGGAGCAGGTTTTTATCAAGGATGTCTCTGAACATTGCATCATTCATTTTTATCTCAATTCTGACTAATCTCCCAGTTCCTGCTGCTGAAAAACATCCCCACAGCATGATGCTGCCACCACCATGCTTCACTGTAAGGATGGTATTGACCAGGTGATGAGTGGTATGGCCACTTTACCATACAGGCCTGATTGGTGGAGTGCTGCAGAGATGGTTGTTGTTCTAGAAGGTTCTCCTCTCTACACAGAGAAACACTGGAGCTCTGTCAGAGTGACTTTAGGTTCTTGGTCACCTCCCTTCAATCAGGTTGGCCTGACTAAGGCCCTTCTACCCTGATCACTCAGTTTGGCCGGGTGGCCGGCTTAAGGAAGAGTCCTGGTAGTAGTGAATTTAATCCATTTTGGAGTAAGGCTGTAACATAACAAAATGTGGAAAATGTGCTGTAAATACATACCGGGTGCACTTGTATGTGGATATAAAAAATGTCCTACCAAGATCCATATGTAGAAAATAGCTGTCTATAGTGAGTGTATCAAAAGGGACATCCATGTGGGCCCATAAAACAGGAAACTGGTCAAAAAACAACAATAAAGATCCCCAGCAGTAAGGTATCAGGAGCATCAATAATCTCTCCAGTTATGGGTCTGGTGAAGTGCACAACTTGCAATTAGCATCATCAAAGACCACTAACTTTCTCAACCAACTCTAGACATGCATTCCCATGAAAAAGACCCATTTTCAGATAGGTCATCTAGAAATGTGCATTGATACCACAGCTGTGAGCAGAACAATAAAAAAAATTCCCTAACAAAGAGAACCTAACAATAAAATGTTTCAAATAATAGGATTTTTGATTTATCAGTAACCTCTAAAGCCCCGTACACACGATCGGTTTGACTGATGAAAACCGTCCGATGGACGGTTTTCATCAGACCAACCGATCGTGTATGGTACCCATCGGTCTTTTTTCCATCGGTTGCAAAAAATAGAACTTGTTTTAAAATTTTCCGATGGATAAAAAACCGATGGGAATTTCCGATCGTCTATGGGCAAGTCCATCGGTTAAAAAACCCACGCATGCTCAGAATCAAGTCGACGCATGCTCAGAAGCATTAAACTTCATTTTTCTCGGCTCATCGGTTTTTTGACTGATGGTGTGTGGCCAAGACTGATGAAAAACAGTTTCATCGGATTTCCGATGGACAAATCCATCGGACGAAAATCCATAGGTCCGATCGTGTGTACGGGGCTTTACAGTGCAGGACACAGGCTTCTTTAAATCTTTACTACTGGGTTATATGCAGCTGCCTTTAGGTAACTGGACACTGAAACTACTAGCTACTGACACATAACCCATATAACCTCTCCACTCCCATTTAGCCTCAGGTTTGTAGCAAGCAATAAGGAGATCATAACAACAGAGAGGATGATCCTGTGTCCTGTCCTGTACTGTTTTGCCGGAAATGGATTTAGCCTCTTTTACACCTCTGACTCGCAGCCCCTGGTAGTGTGAACAGAAGGTGCAGGAGTGCAGAGTGGCACGAGTGCCTGTAGGTCTTTCCAATAGCAGAGAGGTCGTCAGTAGTCTTCAGTGAGGCAGGTGGGCTGGTAGACAGCTGGTGCATGGCAGACTGAAGCAAGATAGTACTGGTGACAGCGGGCAGGTGAGGCATGCACTCGTAGCAGATAGGGATGAGCTTCGTGTTTGAGTCGAACACACATTTGACTCGAACATCGGCTGTTCGATCGTTTGACAAAGATCGAACGTTATGGTCCGTTCGCGCCAAATTCGAGTGGCGCGTCACGGCCCATAATTCACTGCGGCATCGCAGTGCATTGCTGGCTGATGATTGGCCAAGCATGCACTATGACCCGCATGCTTGGCCAATCACAGCGTCGCCTGTACAGAGAGCCGTAATTGGCCAAAGCCAGGGTGGCTTTGGCCAATCATGGCTCAGAGGAGTAGGTACACGCCCCACAATATATAAGGCCACCTGGAAGTCGGCCTTGTGTAGTGTGTTGGCATTTGTGAAAGAAACAGTTACAGAGAGAGAGACAGTGTCATTTATATTGAGTTAGATAGAGCAGGCAGGTGAGTCAGTTAGCTGCTGTTACAGTGTGTAGAGGATATATATGCATCCTAGGTGTTGTATATATATTTATACACTGTATTGAGTTTAGCTAGATCCGTTCCTGTTAGTCTCTATATTGTGACAGGCAGGCAGGTGATTGTGCTAGCTGCAGACAGTCAGTGTTTCACTTAGTGTACTACTGTGTGCTTTGCACAGCATTCACCTAAAGCTCACCTGGATACAGTTATTCTCAATACTGTGACAGGCAGGCCGGTGATTGTGCTAGCTGCAGACAGTCAGTGTTTCACTTAGTGTACTACTGTGTGCTTTGCATAGCATTCACCTAAAGCTCACCTGGATACAGTTATTCTCTATACTGTGACAGGCAGGCCGGTGATTGTGCTAGCTGCAGACAGTCAGTGTTTCACTTAGTGTACTACTGTGTGCTTTGCATAGCATTCACCTAAAGCTCACCTGGATACAGTTATTCTCTATACTGTCACAGGCAGGCTGGTGATTGTGCTAGCCGCAGACAGTCAGTGTTTCACTTAGTGTAGTACTGTGTGCTTTGCATAGCATTCACCTAAAGCTCACCTGGATACAGTTATTCTCTATACTGTGACAGGCAGGCCGGTGATTGTGCTAGCTGCAGACAGTCAGTGTTTCACTAAAGCCCCGTACACACGATCGGTTTGACTGATGAAAACCGTCCGATGGATGGTTTTCATCAGACCAACCGATCGTGTATGGTACCCATCGGTCTTTTTTCCATCGGTTGGAAAAAATAGAACATGTTTTAAATTTTTCCGATGGATAAAAAACTGATCGAAAACTCAGATCGTCTATGGGCAAGTCCATCGGATCAAAAACCCACGCATGCTCAGAATCAAGTCGACGCATGCTCAGAAGCATTAAACTTCATTTTTCTCGGCTCATCGGAGTGTTTTACGTCACCGCGTTTGGAACGGTCGGTTTTTTGACTGATGGTGTGTGGGCAAGACTGATGAAAAACAGTTTCATCGGATTTCCGATGGACAAATCCATCGGACGAAAATCCATAGGTTATCCGATCATGTGTACGGGGCTTTAGTGTACTACTGTGTGCTTTGCATAGCATTCACCTAAAGCTCACCTGGATACAGTTATTCTTTATAATGTGACAGGCAGGCCGGTGATTGTGCTAGCTGCAGACAGTCAGTGTTTCACTTAGACCCCTTTCACACTGGGGCGGGCAGGAGCGGTGGCGGTATAGCAGCGCGATTTTCAGCGCTGCTATACTGTCGTTATTACCGCGGTATGCGGTCGCTAGGGGGGTTAATTTAACCCCCGCTAGCTGCCGAAAAAGGGTTAATACCGCCCGCAAACCGCGGCTATTGCCGCGGTTTGCGGGCGGTATTACCGCGCTGTCCCATTGATTTCAATGGGAGACCGGGGTAAAGGAGCGGTGAACACACCGCTCCTTTACCGCTGTAAAGAAGCGGCTAGCAGGACTTTTGGAGCGGTCCTGCTAGCGCACCGCTTCAGTGTGAAAGCCTTCGAGCTTTCACATTGAAGGCACAGGGCAGGATTTTTCATGCGGTATAACAGCGCTATTATTAGCGCTAAACCGCATGAAAAACGCCCCAGTGTGAAAGGGGCCTAAGTGTACTACTGTGTGCTTTGCATAGAATTCACCTAAAGCTCACCTGAATACAGTTAGTGACTAATACTATTATAGTGGTGTTCTCATAATAAAACCACAAGCAGAGAGATGCAAGTATTTTCAGTGTACTGTGTCCTCTGCACAGTTTTCACCTAAAACTAACTGAAAACAATTGCTGCTTTTCCCATACTAACACCACAGCAGGCCATTAGTATGTCTGGAAGGCAAACAATGAGAGGCAGACAGTCACAAGGCAATAAAAGAGGGCAAGCAGGCTCTGTGTCTAGAGGCAACAGTGATGCTGGTCGTGGACACGGTGCATTCTCATCAGCACGTGGCCGTGGGAAACGCTTGTCCTTCTTTTCGGCAGATGGCCATGTTGAGCCGCAACATTCTGAAGACTTGGTAGAGTGGATAACCAAGCCGTCCTCCTCATCCTCTCTCACCCAGGCTCAGGGTACTTTGTCTGGCAAAGCAGCTGCCAAAGCGGCCTCTTCCCTCGGCTCAATGGCATCAGTCACTCCTTCCCTAGCCCCACCATGTCCTCCTGAGGAGTCCCTCGAACTGTTTGACCACAGTGTTGGGTACATGCTCCAGGAGGATGCCCAGCATTCTGAAGGCTCCGATGATGGAACCCAGCTGGAGGAAGGCAGTAACGTGAGCTCAGAGAGAGGGGGTAGTAACGTGAGCCCAGAGAGAGGGGGTGCCCAACAAGGTCAGCTATCTGGTAGTCATTTTCCTCTAGCTGCAGCATACTGCCAGATTGGCTCCAGTGATGAGGAGGGAGGGGATGATGAGGTCACTGACTCCATGTGGGTGCCTGATAGGAGAGAGGAGGAGGAGGCACATCTCCAACGAGGCAGGATCAGTGGTGTCTCCAGATTTCATATTTAGGGGGGGCACATGGGGGGACAGGGACAAAAGTAGGGGGGCCAACTATAAAATGCAATTTTATATATATATATATATATATCCTGGGGCCCTTTACTACGATCCCACAATGGGCCCTTTCACATGTTCTGCAGTGAGCTCCCTTCCTACTATACTGGGGCCCCCAGGGTGGCAGAAAACAAGAGATATATGTCACCAGCACACCAAGAAAATATAAGGGTCCAAAGCAGTGGGAGAACTATCAGGGTTGCAAAGGTTGTCTTGCCACCGGGCCCTGGTGTTATGCCACTGTGGGGTTCCCCAACTGTCCTGTCCCTGCTAGTGACAGCGCTGGTCTGGCATCTGTCTCCTTGGCACCGGCGGCAGTCTATTAGGACCTAGTGCTGGTGACATTATGCGTGCATGTAGGGGAAGGCTGGCACTATTGGTTATAGATAGCCGAGCCCCCAGCTGGTCACCTAGCAGCAGTAATGCTGTATAACCTTCTCTGTTGACATGCTGATCGGGATGTGATCCTAGTGATGCTCCCAGTCAGATCTAATAAACACAGTATTTATTAGCATCAAGAGTACAACCACATATATATAATCAACCGTATGTTCAGCAGCCATGTGGGCTCTATGCCTGTAAAGTGTGGGCTTTGATCAATAAAATCACTGATATTTAACACTAGGATTTGACTAGGAGCATCACCTAGATTGCATCCCGATCAGCATGTCAGAGAAGGCGCCACTGCTGCTAAGCAACCTGAAGGGAGCTCAACTGTCTACAACCAATAGAGATGGGCTCGGGTGTGTTTGAAATCCCACATGCCCGATCCCGCCAGGAAGCCGACACTCCACAGTGCTAATCACAGCCAGTGAGACATTTCCTGATCTGTGGAGCTGCAGACCGGGAAATGTCTCACTGCCTGTGATTAGCGCTGTGCAGTGTGGGCTTCCTGGCAGGCTCTGGCATGTGGAATTTTGAACATGCCCAGCCCATCTCTAACAACAAATTGTGCTGGCCCTCCTGTACATCAGCCCCACAAAGTAACCAGCACTGGGTTCCAATGTGCTGCCGCCGCTACCTTGGAGACAGGGACCAGCGCTGTGAATAGCCGGGACAGGACAGCAACTCTGGTTGTTCCAGCACTGGTCCACACTGGGAGGATTCCCCCATCCACCTATAATGTGTAGATGGGGGAATTTGATAATTTCCTTTTTTTTTCATTCAACCTAATAGTTGAATGAAAAAAAGTGATCATGTATGGGCTGCCTAAGAGCCAAGACCAGCCATAGACAGTTTAAATCTCAGCTGGTTCAGCAGGAACTGGCTGAGATTCAAACCATTAATAGGCAGATTCTCTTATGATTATCACTAGTGGTTGCTATAGCCACTAGTGATAATCACTGTTTGTCGGGAGAATACAATTGCTGGGCAGGAGGGATATTACCCTGTCACCACTGTCTGTGTTGATGGGGGAATCATGCAAGTTTCTTTCCTGCAATCTGTGGATGCAGGAAAGAAATGTGCACCGTATATTACCTGCCTAACTGAAAGTGAAAGTAAATTGTGAATGTCTTGAAAGAAAAGGAGAGGGGGAGGGAGACAGATGGGGGAGAGAAGGGATGGAGATAATGCAGTTCAGTGATTACAGTGTACTGCAGTCTGCAGTGCACACACTTACCCACGGTCCAGGCTAGAATCTCAGGCATCAGTCACACACAGCCAGGAATGCTGCTGATTTTCATATTTCCCGCCCACACATCCCCTCTCTTCAGATACAGCACGCCGGGATAGTGTGGGCGGGACTGGAAGGAGGAGGAGGAGCTGTATTCCTCCCTGCTCGTATGTGAGGAGAGTGGGGGGGGGGGTCTGGACTCGCTGGGCTGTGAAAGAGTGTCATAGACTCAGTCACCATTCTCCGAATTTACAGGCTGGTTCTCCTGTCCTAAGGACGGGAGAAATCAGTCTGTTTTTTCAGTAACTGAGATGAAGGCTTGGGCCCCCCTCCCACAGTGCTCGTGGAGTCCTTCCTGCAACTCGCTCTTCTCCGTGCCAATGAGGATGCAGGGGAAGGAGCAGATCGGGCGGCTGTGGTTGTGTGAGCGCTCGCATTATGCAGTGTCAGCGAGCAGAGTGAGGGGGGGAGGAATCCCCCGCAGGAGCTGACTGGGGACGCTCTCCCTCTCAGGAGAGACTATGTTACCCCAGCAGCAGCCCGAGCGAAACATGGTGGGGCACAGCATAATGTTGGGGGGGCCAGGGCCCGCTCTGGTCCCCCCTAGGGACGCCATTGGGCAGGATGCCCTCCAGGGGCCAGCTTAAGGGCAGCACACCGACTGCATCACACCGCAGAGCTCTGCATGTGCAGGGCGCTGCTGTCTCTGCGCGTTATTCCAAACGATCTTTGGTGTGGGCCTTTTTTCAGACGTGTGCAGCAGATTACACCATTGCCATTTGCAACATATGTCTAAAGTGTATCTCGCGTGGCCAAAACATCAGCCGCTTGGGCACCACGTGCTTGACTAGACATATGTCGACCTGCCATGCAGTCCGTTGGCAAGCACACCTAAAAGACCCACACCAAAGAACAAGGCGGACCTCTCCTTGCTCCTCATCAGCTGGGATCTCCAACCCCACTATACCTTCAGTCCTCTCTGAAACCTGCACTGAGAGGAATGAAGGTGTAGAATTAGGTGTGTCACAGCCAAGTACTTGCGGGCAATCTGCTATTGGTACACCGACGTCCGATTGTACCAGGCAAATTTCCCTGCCCTAGCTGCTGCACCGCCGCAAGAAGTTCGCTCCCAGCCATCCACATGCCCAGGGGTTGAATGCTAGCTTGGCTAAATTTCTAGCATTTCAACTGCTGCCTTTTCAATTGGTAGACTCTGCCCCCTTCCGTGAGTTTGTGGAATGTGCGGTTCCTCAGTGGCAGGTTCCCAAACGCCACTTTTTCTCACGGAAGGCGATTCCGGCTCTCTACCGGCATGTGGAAGGCAATGTCTTGGCCTAGCTGGACAGAGCGGTCAGCGGTAAGGTGCACATTACCGCTGACTCATGGTCCAGCAGGCATGGACAGGGACGTTACCTATCTTTCACGGAGCATTGGGTGATTCTGCTGGCAGCTGGGAAGAATGTAGGACAAGGTGCAGTAGTGTTGGAGGTTGTTCCGCCACCACGCCTCCAAAATGTTACTACTGGTGATTCTGACACACCTCTCTCCTCCACCCCCTCCTCTTCTTCTTCTTCCATGGCCTCTTCCTGTGCTGATTTGTCCTCAGAACCAGCGGTGCTCCGTAGGCGTTCAAGGGGCTACGCCAGTACGGAGGCAAAAAGATGCCATGCGGTGCTTGAGCTGGTGTGTTTGGGGGACAGGAGCCACACTGGGGCAGAGATTCTGTCAGCTCTGCAGGGGCAGGCTCATAGGTGGTTGACGCCACGCCAGTTTAAGCCAGGAAAGGTGGTTTCCAACAATGGCACCAACCTCCTCTCCGCCCTCCAACAGAGACAACTGACCCATGTGCCCTGTTTGGATCATGTCCTTAACTTGGTGGTGCAGCAGTTCTTGGGCAGGTACCCGGGCTTACAGGAGGTCCTGAAGCAGGCCAGGAAACTCTGTGGGCATTTTCGCCGGTCATATAATGCCAGTGCTTGGCTGGCTGAGCTGCAAAAGGATTACAACCTGCCCAAGAACCGCCTAATCTGTGACATGCCCACCAGGTGGAACTCTACGTTAGCCATGCTGCAGCGGCTGCACACGCAGCAGAGGGCCATCAATGAGTATCTGTTGCAATATGGCACCAGGACAGGGTCAGGGGAGCTTGGATTTTTTTCCCCACGCCAGTGGGCCATGATCAGGGATGCATGCACTGTCCTGGCACCATTTTAGGAGGCCACTAGGATGGTGAGCAGTGACAGTGCATGCATCAGTGACACTGTCCCTCTTGTCCACCTGTTGGAGCACACGCTGCGTGGAATAATGGACAGGGCACTTGAGGCAGAACAGAGGCAGGAAGAGGAGGACTTCCTTACCTCTCAAGGCCCCCTTTATCCAGACAGTGTTCCTGCTGGCCCGGCTATCACACAGGAAGAGGAGGAGGAGGAGGAGGAGGAGAATTGTGCCAGCATGGAGGTGGAGACTAGCACTCAGCATCAGCAGCAGTCTTCAAGGGATCAATTACAGTCCCAAGACACCCATGGACTTGTACGTGTCTGGGAGGAGGTGGCTGCGGATCATGTCATCCTCAGTGACCCAGAGGACTCGGCACCGAATGCCTAAGCAAACCTACGATGCATGGCCTCCCTGATCCTGCAAAGCCTGCATAAGGATCCTCGTATTCGTGCGATCAAGGAGAGGGATCATTACTGGCTGGCAACCCTCATTGATCCATGTTACAAGAGTAAGGTTGCGGACCTTATCTTGCCATCGCAGAGGGAGCAGAGGATGAGGCATTTTTGGGAGGCCTTGCAGAAAAGGTCTGTGCAAAGCATTCCCAGAGACTGGGAGGTTACAAATTCCTGGTCCTGGACAACGTGTTTCTGAGGCTTCGGTCAATCAAAAAAGGAGCGGTGGAGAAGGTGGCCGTCTGACCGATGCGTTCAGACAATTTTTTAGTCCGCAGCCCCAAGGTATGATCGGTTCCAGCAACCATCACCAGCGTCTGGTTTACATGGTGCAGGAATACCTAGGGGCAAGATCAGACTTGGACACCTTTCCCACTGAAAATCCTCTGAGTTACTGGGTCTTGAGGATGGATCACTGGCCAGAGCTTACACAGTATGCAATTGAGATACTGGCCTGTCCTGCATCCAGCGTTCTTTCGGAACGCACATTCAGTGCTGCTGGAGGCTTTGTAACGGATCACAGGATGCGCCTGTCAACCGACTCGGTCAATCGACTGACCTTCATAAAAATGAATCAGTCTTGGATCATCACCAGTTACCAGGCACCTGATGCTGATGTAACAGAATAATTTTCTTTGAAATGTCAGATCCCTTCAAGACTGCCTATGCTGATGCAGAGTGACTATACTGTTATGCTGAGTGACTATCCTCTTCCTCCTCAATAATCATGCTGATAGCTTGAAAGAACATTTTTGGTTCTGGGCACCGCCACCAGTGGCTAAGGCCCAATTTTTCAGCCCCTGTTTAACAGGGTGTGTAATTACAATTTTTGATGCAATACTTTGCAACAGGGCTCATTGCTGTGCTCTAAGTACAATATCTGTGAGGTGTTGCAGTGTTGTGGCACCAGCACCAGTGCCTAAGGCCCAATTTTTCTGCCCCTGTTCAACAGGGGCATGTAATTACAATTCTTGATCTAATATTTCACAGCTGGGCCCATTCCTGAGCCCACCAAGAGTAACTGTGAGGACTTACAGTGTTGTGGCACCAGCACCACCGCCACCACCAAAGGCCCAATTTTTCAGCCCCTGTTCAACAGGGGCATGCAATTACAATTCTTGATCTAATAATTCACAACAGGGCCCATTCATGCGCCCACCAAGAGTAACTGTGAGGGCTTACAGTGTTGTGGCACCAGCACCACCAAAGGCCCAATTTTTCCTACCACTGTTCAACAGTGGCATGTAAATACAATTCCTGATATAATAGTTGACAGCAGGGCGTTCCAGCACCCACCAAGAGTAACTGTGAGGGCTTACAGTGTTGTGGCAACACCAACACCTAAGGGGCAAATTTCTGCAGAGTATATATGGCAGGCCCCTACTTTCAAACATCCAACTTACAAACGACTCCTACTTGCAAACGGAAGGAGACAACAAGAAGTGAGAGGAAATCTACCCCTAGGAAGGCGAATTCTCTCCTGTAAGAGTTAATATGTGAAAAAGTTGTCTCCTCTCCACTGATGCTTTATCACCAATCCTTGTTTCAATAAAAAAAACTAATTTTCCAAAAACATTTGTCATTGGGATGAAAAGTGAGGTGAAATGTTCTGAACAGGGGCACAGACAGCAAAACAAATGTTACAGGGGTGATAACCCTTCCCTATGTTCTCCAAAAAGCTTAAAAATAGATTTTTTGGCTAGAGCTACACTTAAAAAATGTACCTGTTCCAAATTACAAACAGATTGTACTTAAGAACAAACCTACAGTCTGTGTCTTGTTTGCACCACCTGTACAGGTATACTGCTGTTCAGAGTATATAGGGCCTTTTTTTATTTTGGGTGCGGGGTTCCCCTTAATATCCATACAAGACCCAAAGGGGCTGGTAATGGGCTGGGTGGGGGGTGGGGTGATGGGGTAGCCATGCCATTTTTCTCAATGATTTTCATCCATATTGCCGGGACCAGACATTACATTAAAGCCGCAAGCAGTTTTAAATGGCTTTTTTTCCTTTAGAAATGTAATTTTGTGCAGGGACAGTTCTAAACACGGGAAACACGTGCCACTTCACAGGCATACTTTAGACACCTCCCAGGTACGATATTTAAAGGATTATTTCACTTTTTTTTTCCACTTTATGCATCATTAAAATCACTGCTCCCGAAAAAACGACCGTTTAAAAAAAATAGGATTTTTATAACAGCTTACCTGTAAAATCCTTTTCTTAGGAGTACATCACGGGACACAGAGCGACATAGTCATTACTAATGGGTTATATAGATACCGTCAGGTGCTGGCACTGGCAACTTCCAAAACCGGAAGTACCCTCCCCTATATAAGCCCCTCCCATCCGGGAGCACCTCAGTTTTGTAGCAAAGCAATAAGTGTCCCCAAAGAGGGGCGGGAGCTCTGTGTCCCGTGATGTACTCCTAAGAAAAGGATTTTACAGGTAAGCTGTTATAAAAATCCTATTTTCTTTCTCGTACATCACGGGACACAGAGCGACATAGTCATTACTAATGGGATGTCCTAAAGCAATGCCCAATGAGGGGGGGGATACACCATATATAAGCTGAGCGCTATCAGACATGAGGATCTTTTGCGGCCTGCAACACACTGCGCCCAAAGGCGACATCCTCCTGACTTCTAACGTCCACCTGGTAGAACCTAGTAAACGTGTGAACTGAAGACCACGTTGCGGCCTTACAGATTTGAGCCAGGGAGGCCTGGTGATGCACTGCCCATGAAGTTCCAACTGCTCTCGTGGAGTGCGCTCTAACTTTGAACGGAGGCGGTCTCCTTCTCAAGCCATAAGCTTGCATAATGACCTGTCGAATCCACTTGGCTAAAGTAGATTTTGACGCTGCCTGACCCTTTCTGGGGCCTTCCGGCAGAATAAACAAAGTATCCGTTCTGCGAATCTGAGCAGTGGCTTTTAGATAAGCTTTAACTGCTCTTACTACATCCAAAGAATGCAATAACTTTTCCTCTACCGAAGTAGGTTTGGGGAAAAAAGAAGGAAGAACCACATCTTGGTTCAAATGAAACCTCGATACCACCTTAGGAAGAAAGGCTGGATGAGGACGTAACACTACTCTGTCCTTATGGATAACCAGATATGGCTCCTTACAGGACATAGCTGCTAATTCCGATACTCTTTTAGCCGAACAAATGGCTACTAGAAAAATCAATTTCCTGGTGAGAAGCACCAAGGAAATATGCTGTAATGGTTCAAATGGTTGTTTCTGTAGAACCGACAGAACCAAGTTTAGATCCCATGGACATATGGGAATATTAACCGGAGGACTAATACGCATCACTCCTTGTATAAAGGCTTTGACTAGTGAATGCGAAGCCAAGGGCCTTTGAAAAAATATTGACAAGGCCGAAAACTGACCCTTGATAGTACTCAAGGCAAGCTTCCTATCTACAGCCCACTGTAGGAAGTCCAGAATCCTACCTATTACGTACTTATGTGGATGCCATTTCTTGGCCTCACACCACGCGATGTACGCCTTCCAGATTCTATAGTAGATCTGCCTGGATACCGGCTTCCTGGCATTGATCATGGTAGATACCACAGCATTAGAGAGCCCTCTCTTTTTTAGAATGTGGGCTTCAATAGCCAGGCCGTTAAACCTAGGGCTGGTAAGGAAGGGTGGTATATCGGTCCTTGCGAAAGCCGGACGACGTGGGAGAGTCCAAGGACTCCCCACTGAAATTTTACAATCTCCGCGTACCACGCTCTTCGGGGCCACGCTGGAGCCACCGGAATCACCGGTTTCTTTTCTACCCTGATTCTGCGGAGTAATCGAGGTAACCATTGTGGCGGTGTGAATGCATATATCAGCTTGAACTGATCCCAAGGGAACACTAGGGCATCCGAGCCGCAAGCTAGGGGATCCCTTGTCCGAGAGACAAACCTGTCCCCCTTTGCGTTGAATCTGGATGCTAGAAGATCTACATCCGATGTTCCCCACCGCTGACATATTGTCCAGAAAACCTCGGGGTGAAGGGACCCTTCCTCTGGGCCCAATTGCTGGCGACTTAGAAAGTCCGCCTTCCAATTCTCCACTCCTGGAATGAATACCGCAGATATGGCTGGGACATATTTTTCTGCCCATTTCAGGATGTAATTTACTTCCCTCTGGGCTGCACGACTCCTGGTGCCCCCCTGATGATTGATATATGCCACTGCTGTGGCATTGTCTGATTGCATTCTGACAGGGGACCCTTGGAGTTTGGATGTCCATGCTACTAGGGCATACCGGGCTGCTCGTATCTCTAAGAGATTGATGGGCAGGGCCTTTTCTGCATCCGACCATCTGCCCTGGAGAGACTATTGCTCCAGTACTGCTCCCCAGCCTATAAGGCTGGCATCTGTAGTGACCACCTTCCAAGAAATCGGACTGAAGGATTTCCTTTTTTCCAGATTCTGGGGAACCAACCACCAACGGAGGCTCTTGCGAACGGAAGGGGACAAGGACATTGTAAGTCTAGGGCCTGAACTTTTTTGTTCCAGGCTGACAGTATGGCCCCTTGCAAATTCCTTGAATGGAATTGACCGTAGGGTACTGCTTCGAATGATGCCACCATTTTTCCCAGCAGCCTCATATACAGGCGTATGGACGGCTGTCTTTTTTGTACCCACTAAGTGGATCAAATCTTTCAAAGACAACATCTTTCCTCGAGGCAAGAATATTTTTCTCTGGCCTGAATCCAACCTTAGCCCCAAGTATTCCAGACTTTTGACTGTTTTTTAGGGCTGACTTGTCTCGGTTGATAATCCAACCGTGAGATTCCAGATACTTGATCGTCTTGTGAACGACCACGTCTAGTTTTTTCACTGAGTGGTCTATCAGCAACAAGTCATCCAGATATGCCATTATCATTACACCTTGTGTTCTTAGATTGGCCAATAAAGGGCCAGAATTTTTGTAAACACTCGTGGTGCTGTGGCCAAACCGAAGGGTAAGGCTCTGAACTGAAAATGGCGCCCTTCTACTGCAAAGCGTAGAAATTTTTGGTGGACTGGAAAGATGGGAATGTGCAAATAAGCATCTTTGATGTCGATCGTGGCTAACCAATCCTCCCCTTGTAGGGCAGTGGCCACCGATCGGATCGACTCCATCGGAAAGTCCTGATATACAGGAATTTGTATAGCCCTTTTAGAATTAATATGGGCCTCCCGTCCGCGTTTGCTTCGGGACTGTAAAGAGGTTTGAGTAAAACCCGAACCCTCATTCTTCCAGGGGAACCTCCATAATTACTCCTTGGAGCAATAGTTGTTCTAGTGCCAACAGGAGGGACTCTCTCTTCCGGGGATCCCTTGGCACGTTTGACCTCAAAAATGGGAAGGAGGAGAGTCTTTTAACTCCAAACTGTATCCCAAACCTACTGCGGAGAGCACCTATCTGTCTTGATCGTGTCCCGCCAGGTCTCTTGCGAACAACTGGAGTCCTCCCCCCACCCGACTGAGTGGGGGCTTCATGAATTTAACTTTGGGGGAGGTTTTGTACCTCCCCTAACCCAGGGTTTCTCATTACCCTGCTACTGTCCCTGTTTTTTACCCCCGGGATTTGACCGAGGAGGCAGTCGGAACTGTTACACAGCCGATGCCCCAGGGACTGGAGAAGCAGGCCTCTTAAAGAGGGACCTCTAACTCTGCTTTTAACCGGCAAGAGCGTATTTTTACCGCTGGAAATTTTCTGGATATATTTGTCCAGGTTTTCCCTGAATAAGCGTTCACCATGAAATGGGACGCTAACCAGCCATTCTTTACAGGGAGCTTCAGCAGACCAGTTTTTGAGCCATAGGAGCCTACGCATATGTACTATAGACAGCGTAAGGCGGGAGGCCTGATGGACTGAATCCTCTATGGCATCAACCGCAAAGCCTAAGGCTCTAGGTAGATCAGCTAGGGCAAAGCCTGCTGATCTGTCAAGTCCCTCAAGACCTGTTTCAACTGATCCTTCACTGCTTAGCAGACCCCAATAGCTGCTACTGCTGGTTGTATCACCAAGCAGATTTTCATAAGGACTCCAATCTTTTATCTATTGGGTTCTTGAACATTTGGACATTATCCACTGGACAGGTCAGTGATTTATACATACAAGAGATGGCTGCGTCCATTGTAGGGACCTTCCATTTTTTTTTTTTTTTTGATGAACTTATCCTCCATGGGATAGACCACCGGAAATCTCTTGGGGGAATAAATATTTTCTCAGGACGTTCCCAATCCTGGTAAATGAGCCCTTTCAGTAAAGGGTGAAGTGGAAAAGAACAAACAGTCTGGGGGCTTCTAGCGACCCCAACGAGGATACAGTAGTGGTTGATGGTTCCGCAAGGTGCATTTTTAAATGCTGATCGGACCATGTTAGTCAGAGACTGAACCCATAATCTTTCAGCTTGAGATGCTGAGAAAAGGTTCCCCCACTGTTGATTCCTCTATAACAGAATCAACCTTATCCTGATCCCCTTCAGGCAGGTCGATCCCTGTATGGGACTGTTGCTCTGCTAACAGGCACTCTGAAGGAGGAGACGGAGATCGGGCGTGCTTTCCCTGACAGGGAGGCACCGATCAATGTTGACAATCTCTCTCTAATCCTCCCAGAGCTGAGGAAAAAACCTCCTCTGTTACATACACAGGAGCAGGTGACTGAGGCCAAGTACCCCTGCGGGGTCTCTACGGTCACTTACCTCTGAACTTCAGGGGAGACTGGTGCAGCAGGAGTATGCCCAAGATCCTCCGAGCCCGATGAGACCCCCTTCGCTTCCTGGAAGATTCAGTTCCGGAGCTTCTGGACGGCATATTCCTAAGCCTAAAGCTGAGGTATTCCAGCCGTAATACACCACTTTTACTGAGAATAGTCTAGCACAATTGCTGCTATATCACAGTTGGTGTCTACTAATGTGCCTTTCTAGGGGATGCCTGTATCAACCGCTTGCTGTATGCCTTTAAATGTTGCCAGCTCTGTCTCTGTACTTCATAGCCAGCTCACTACATATTGTGGTTTTTTTAAAACTGCTGGGACGCCCGCACATGCGCAGAAGCGCTGCGGCGCGCACAGAGCGTCATCCCCCAGGCTCCGCCCCCTTTCCCGGCTCACCTCTATATATAGAGGCGCGTGCACGCGCACGCGCGCGGGCACGTGCGCCTTCGGCGCTAATTTCAAATATGGTAACAAGGGACAGGAGCCAGGGCCCCTCTTTGCCGCAGGCCGGGGGATGGACGAGCACTGCAACATGGCAGAGGAAGCAGTTCCCTATAAGAGAACTCACCATCTGCCTGGACTTTGCTCTGCTGAGAAGAAGCTAGTCCACATGACAAGAAAACATTCCACAGCGGCCTCTAGTGGACAAACACAGGTACCGCAGTCTAATATATTAAATATATATATATATAAAAAAAATTTTTTTTTTTTTTCTTGACCACCATTAAAAATTATTACATTTTTTTAGTAGTTACAGGCATGCACAGAATTTTGCGGGAATACCATTAGGTAACAGACAGAAAGACAAATTAGGCTTGGGGGTCCCCCAATAGAACCAAGTTCCTGGGGGCCCCCACTTACCTGTTCCCCGCCGCAGGACTTTGTTTGGTCCACAAAAGCCCAAACTTCACCTATCACGGCAGGCATTGTAATCAAACCTTCAGGGACCGGGTTCCCAAGGATTCCACTCCCCTGGACCTGTATAGCACCCTGCACAGAAAACATCTTGGTCGTGGGTATGACCAGAGCTCTGGATCCCAGGGTCCAGCTCTCCTAAGAGAAGCATTACAGGCAAAACCTTGCTCTTCTCTGCAAGGCCCGGGTACCGACCGTTTAGCTATGAAGCTTTTTTGGTCGGATCCGGAATAGCTTACTGAGGCCCAAAAGAACCTGTACGCAAGCTCAGTGAAAAACACATGTTTCTTCTTGGCCAACACCATAGACACTGGCAAAAAACTGAGGTGCTCCCGGATGGGAGGGGCTTATATAGGGGAGGGTACTTCCGGTTTTGGAAGTTGCCAGTGCCAGCACCTGACGGTATCTATATAACCCATTAGTAATGACTATGTCGCTCTGTGTCCCGTGATGTACGAGAAAGAAAATATTTTTACATTAATACATGTCTCCTGGGGCAGGACCCGGTCCCCAAACCCTTTTTAGGACAATAACATGCATATTAGGCTTTATAATTAGCACTTTAGATTTCGAACGTTCGTGTCCATTGTATTTAATAGGGTTCTAAAGTTCGGGCGAACTTTCGGTCCGTTCGAAAGCTCTGGTGCGAACCGAACGGGAGGTGTTCGGCTCATCCCTAGTAGCAGACTGTAGAACAGCAGGCACAGCAGAATGTGTCAGAAAGCAGAGTTAGGCAAGCCGGGTCATACACTGGCAGGGCGGATCAGGTACAGAGGAGCAGGCAAGAGCGTGGTCTGGGTACAAGCCGGATAAGGAGCCAATTGATAGCAGAGAAGAAAATGAAGCAGACAGAAGCTAGGTCAAGGACAAGCTAGGGTCGGTGCAGGTGGAGTTCAGAGAGTGGTCAGACAAGCTGGGTCGGCAACTGGAATCAGGATACAGAATTACCAGGTCACAGGATACAGGGAAGGCTGAAAGACAAAGCAGCATTGATCCTGAGCACTGACACTGTTTAAATAGCCCATTTGGTGCCAACATCTGTCACCTGAGCACGTGTGCATGCTGATGCACACGTGTGCACGCACCCATATGCATGCACGCATGCGCATAATTATTAGCCAAATTTCTATGTATACGAGAGGAAGCAGGAATGTATCTTTAAGACTATAGATTTTTCCAGGGTTTTTTTTTTTGTTTCTTAGAGAATAGGTGCAGGAACTCAACCATGCCCCTCCCCCCACCAAACCGCATCGAAAGATGGGTGTGGCCAAATTGCACAGTGAGAGGGTCTTAAGGGGGCAATAAATACCAGGAGTGCGTTATGTGTGGAGTTCAGGAATGCGTAGTTTCAGGGGTGCCCTATGTACAGAGTGCAGAGTACTTAGCGCACCCCTGAACAGAGTGCACATCTCACTTCAACCCCTCCTCGGCTCGGACCTCTGCACTACTCTTCCCCATCCACTACCTCTGCACACATCTACCTCCACAGCTCTCATCTCCGTGTCTCGTCTGTGCTTACAAGCTGGAGGTGGCTACATTTTGGCTGAAGAAAAGCCCTGGGTGCGAGGACCACATGAAAGGGACTAGCAGGCCGAATTCGGCCCATGGGCCTTGTGTTTGACACATGTAGTCTAGAGGAACCATGTTGTCTACTAGCAACTGAGGGGTGGGCAAAATAGAAAACAATACCAACAGGCCCACATAACAACTGGCTCAAGATAGTACAAAAACTCAGAAAACATCCTGTAGCACTTTACGCTCAACACTGGCATCAGAAGAGGCTTGAATCTGGTAACATTTAGCAAATGTGTTAACAAAAGTCCAGATGGTAGCTTTGCAAATCTGGGAAACAAATGCTTGGTGCTGAAAAGCTTTTGAAGCACTAACAGATCTGGCAGAATGTCCTTAATGTCTCAGGCTTTGATGATAATTACGGTAGTCTAATCCAACTTGCAATGGTGGAATGAGATGCAGGGAAAAGGAAAAAAAGGGAATCTGACTTCCAAAAGCAAGCAGTAGCCAAGAGGTAAGTGTTCACAACACGTGCAGCATCCAGAAAGTGCAGGGAAATTTCCTTGCCTTGTGCAACACTAAGAATGACTCCTTACAGGAGTGATAGCAACTAGAAGGACCACCTTGTGTGAAAAGTCTGACATGGGAATATCCCTGATCCAGAAAGTGCAGGGAAATTTCCTTGCCTTGTGCAACACTAAGAATGACTCCTTACAGGAGTGATGGCAACCAGAAGGACCACCTTGTGTGAAAAGTCTGACAAGGGAATATCCCTGATAAGTACGAAAGACCTTTTTTGAAGGACTGAAAAAAAAAAAAAACTGAGAAGACACAGGAGGCCGGATATGAGCAGCAATGTAAGCTGCGCTCTTTACAAATGCCTTAACCAGAAAGTGCCCACCAGCGCCACCTACCAGTGCCCACAGTACCACCCATCAGTGCCCACAGTGCCCACCTATCAATGTCACCAATTAGTGCCTCATCACCAGTGCTGCCCATCAGTGCCACCTACCAGTGCCCATCAGTGCCACCTATCAGTGCCACCCATCAGTGCCACCTATCAGGGCCCATCAGTGCCGCCTCATTAGTGCTGTCTTTCCAGTGGTCATTAGTGCCACCTTATCTGTGCCTATCAGTGCCCATCCGTGCAGCCTCATCAGCGTATATCAATGAAGGGGAAAAATTACCTGTTTTCAACATTTTATAACAAACTATGAAACTTTTTTTTCTTTTTTTGTTTCTTTAGCAAAAAATAAAAACCCCAGTAGTTATTAAATACCACCAAAAGAATGCTCTATTTGTGTGAAAAAAAATTATAAACATTTAATTTGGGTACAGCATTGCATGACCGCGTAATTGTCATTCAAAATGTGACAGCGCTGAAAGCTGAAAATTTGTCTGGGCAGGAGGGGGGTTTAAGTGGCCAGTAAGCAAGTGGTTAATACAAGTACACAGGGCAGCCATCAGAAATGTTTGGGCCCCTTACACAGCTTTAATCCTGGGCCCCCTCTAGCCTGACCACCAACATTCCCCATGGCTTGCCCATGGGGAGCTGCGAGATTGTTTCTATAGTGCACAACACGGCTCCTATTCACCTGTCCTGCCTTCCTCTGGCCTGCGCGGACCCCAGGGCCCCTTACAGTTGTCTCGGCTGTACCCCCCTGATGGCAGCCCTGCAAGTACATAGTTCAGCAGGCACATATCAAGAATTTGAAATGCTGGGGTAACAAACACTTTTAAAGCTGTTCTTGTCAACAGTTTTTACGCTTTTGTTGTAGGCTATTTTGGCTGAATGTTGTCAAGCTATTGTTTAGGCTATATTCACCTCTGGTCAATTTTTTTTAATATTGTTTTAGGGTAATTTTATATCTATTGAAATGTCCTTACTGTTCTTCCTACACCATAGTTGTTCAATAAGCTTTCTTGCACTGGGGGTAGCATAAATAAAGCTGCTTATGCCCTACCTGTTGCCTTTGCGTTATCCCCAAACGGCTTTAGCTTTACAAAAAAAAGCATGGGCAATCTTCAGCTTCCTAGCTGCTGATGAGATGTAAACTCCAACATGTGTTACTTGCTGACTGGCAGGACATGTTGGGGCTATAAATTCCCAAAACTACAGTCTGCCTATTCCTGCCATGCAGTAAAACTTATCTCCAGGTAGTTAATTGCCTTACTAAAATCTCTTTACACAAGCTAAGCAAATATGTAACTTGGATATATGCAAAAAAAGGTATCTCTTCAAATATATGGTTTTATATCAGTGAATAAACATTTGCATGAACGGGGCTATGGAAGCTTCCTGCATGGAGGCCGATTCAGAAATGTTGGTTTTGCTTAGAACACTTGATGCTTTTCCAGCTCTATACTTCACCTGCCTTTGATAATGCCTTGATTTTTATTAATATCATTTCCACTGTAGTCTTTGCAAAGCCATCTTTTTAAAAAGTCCGCAGTGGCATGCATAGCACTAATATTCTTCCTTTGCTGCCACAGCTGATAGTGACTCATATGATGGGCGAGCTTGGGATGGCAATGTATGTTGCTGACGCATCAGGACAGATCTTTGAAACAGTGACACCTGGAAAGAAGAAAGAGGAACCTGCACCAAAGTATAGGTCAAAAGGTAAGAGGTTCAATATAAATGGTCTATAAATATTATGGGTCATATTACACAATAAAGCATTAATGAACAAATGCTAAAACACTCAAATGTATTACTGTGTTTATGACAAGGTAAGCTAGGTTTATTTTCACATTAAAAAAAATGTTTAGGTATGGAAAAACGACAGTCACGTGATGCATGTTACTTCAATATCAATGGATGATATGTCTTATCCCTTTCATGCCTAAGCCTATTTCTGGCATTTGGTGTTTACAAGTTAAAATGCGTTTTTTTATGCTAGAAAATTACTTAGAAACCCCAAACATTATATATATTTTTTTAGCAGAGAATCTACAGAATAAAATGGGGATCGTTGTAATATTTTATGTCACACAGTATTTGTGGAGCGGTGTTTTAAATGCAACTTTTTTGGAAAAATTAACTTTCATGAATTTTAAAAAAATTAAAAAGTAAAGTTAGTCCAATTTTTTTGTATAATGTGAAAGATGATGTTACGCCGAGTAAATAGAGACCAAACATGTCATGCTTTATAATTGCCCGCACTCGTGGAATGGCGACAAACTACGGTACCTTAAAATCTCCATAGGCAATGCTTTCATTTTTTTTTACGTCTACTAGGTTAGAGTTACAGAGGAGGTCTATGGCTATAATTATTGGTCTCACTCTGACGATCGCGGCGATACCTCACATGTGTGATTTGAACACCGTTTTCATATGCGGGCGCGACTTCTGTATGCGTTTTCTTTGCAGCGCAAGCTCGCGGGGACAGGGGCGCTTTAAACATTTTTTTTCCTTATTTATTTTTATAATAAAAAATAGTGTTTTTAAAAAAAAAAAAAATTGATCACTTTTATTGCTGTCACAAGGAATGTAAACATCCCTTGTGACAGTAATAAGTGGTGACAGGTACTCTTTATGGAGAGATCGGAGGTCTAAAAGACCCCCAATCCCTCCTTTGCACTTCAAAGTATTCAGATCGCCAAAAACAGCGATTCTGAATACTGTGTACTTTTTTAAATCCGGCGCCATTGGCAGTCGAGTAACCAGGATGTGACGTCATGACGTCGCTTCCGTGGTTACAGTGAAGAGACGGAATCAAAGCCGTTCGTGGCTTCGATTCAGTCTCCCTCTAGGCGCCCAAGGTGGCGGATCGTGGATCGGGTCTCCCGGTGGGACGGGAGGCCCGGTCAGAGCGGCGGAGGCAGCGGGAGGGGGGGGATGTCCCCTCTCGCTCCTCCGGTATAACAACCGAGCGGCTTTTAGCCGCATCGGTTGTTATACCTAGAAAGCCAATCACCGGCTCTAAACAACGGTACCAGGATGATGCCGGTATAACCCCGGAAAGCTGAGGACGCATATATGCGTCCGCTCAGCGGAAAGGGTTAAAGAGAAGAACAGAGTTGCTGCATTCATTTACCGTAAATACTCGAGTATAAGCCGAGGTACCTAATATTACCCCAATAAACTGGGAAAATGTATTGACTCGAGTATAAGCCTAGGGGGGGAAATGTGCCCATTGCCACCTCACTGTGCCAATTGCCCAACCTTACTGTGCCCATTGCCACCTCACTGTGCCACCTTACTGTGCCCATTGCCAGCTTACTGTGCCCAACCTCACTGTGTCCATTGCCACCTCACTGTGCCATCTTACTCTGCCCATTGCCAGCTTAATGTGCCCAACCTCACTGTGTCCATTGCAGCCTCCCTGTGCCCGAGTGTGCCTGAAAATCTTCTTATCGTGCCTTTCTCCTGGTCCCTTCTGTGATAGGCGTTTCCAGCCAACACTGTGTTGAGTGTTCCGCCTATCACGGAGATCCTCTCATTCTCGGACTCCGTTTCCCAGCAGGCACTGTGTTCAGTGTTTCGATAATCACGGACATCTTTTCATCCTCGGACAAGAGAACGTCCATGATAGGCGGAATACTGAACACAGTGTCTGCTGTGAAACGGAGTCCGAGAATGAGAGGACCTCCGTGATAGGCGGAACACTCAACACAGTGTTTGCTGGAAACTCCTATCATGGAAGGGACCAGGAGAAAGCTGCGATATTTAAACAATGGACGCCGGCCGCAGTATAAGAAGATTTTCAGGTACTGACTCGAGTATAAGCCGAGGGGTGTACTTTCAGCCCTAAAAAAAGGGCTGAAAAACTCAGCTTATACTCGAGTGTAGCGGGGTCTCTCTTACGGCCCCAGGACTACGTTACCCAGAACCCCATTCAGCCCCAGGGCGGAGGTTCCACCGCAAAGACTCATGGGAGGGGTTACTTAAGGGAGAGGCGGAGCTCGCTCTCTTGGGACCCGGCGCCTCAAGTGACAAGTCATCCTGTGCGGATCGGCTGTGGAGCAAGGCCTGAAGCCTGAGGCCTTGCTTGAAGTCCGAAGAGCCTTCCACCATACTGTGGAGCCTGGGTGAATCCTGACCCGTCATGATAGGACGTGAGTTGGATCGAGGACTCGATCGGAGCAGACCCTGTGTGCGACACACAGGAGGTGGAAGTCCCAGGCTGGGATCGCGCCTGGAGTGGTGAGCGGGCACCTGCCCATATCAATAGACTGAGTTGTGTTCAGGCCTGTAGACTGCCTAGGCCCGTTGTTCGCTCACCAGTGTTCTTGGGGAGTCCGGTAGTTGGGACAGAGTTGAAGTACCTACCCCCCCGTTTTGCCCTGTTACTCCAAGTTAATACCCAACGTGGATTACAAATGGTTATCTTTTAAGTGCACCAACGAAAGCTGGCCGGTGAAGAAACCTTCCTTCCTTAGGGGAAAGAGACTCGGTTCCATTCCATGTCAGGCCTGACTTAGGTGGGGAATTTAGAAAGCTTGTGTTACTACGCCATAGGTGAGCGCACGCCATAATAGCTCCGCATGGTGGATACTGCGCGGCGCCATATTATTGTGCTGCACCTAGTACATTGATTGATGCA
Organism: Rana muscosa; assembly: GCA_029206835.1. Lineage (NCBI taxonomy): Eukaryota > Metazoa > Chordata > Amphibia > Anura > Ranidae > Rana > Rana muscosa. Next base: position 1,006,983,700 of record CM055122.1, on the reverse strand, counting down.
GGGCTCTGCAGGCCCAAATATATATAAATATATGTGTTGCATGTTATACTTTGAATCCTTCATTACCAGTAAAGCTGATATATATATTTTATATTCTTGCCTCAGTGTGTTGTCTGACTGTTTAGAGATTGCTAAGTATAATGCACCTGAGAGTGGTAGAGGTTAACCCTAGACTAACTGTGCCAGAGTGGGTCGAGTGAGATTGCCGGGGGTTGGCGGTGCTGCGTTCAGGGCCCGAAATCAAATCAGCGGCTCTCTTAACTGGGGGTAGCTCTACACGTGGGGGCTCTCGAGTCCGGGATCCTGTTGCAGCAAATAGCAGCCGAAAAGTACCAGCATGGACCCACTAGAAGTAGTGAAGTGGTGCGCAGCAGTCAACACAGACCCAAGGGGGGCAGTGATCATAGAACTCCCAGGGATCTGGCAAGAAGATGCAGTGAAGCAGTTAGTGATGTCACTGTCCCCACAACAAAAGGCAGGGATAGTGGATGTCAGATCAGAACCTCCTTTGATGTATGTACTGATAAAGTGGAAGGATGGAGTCCCAGAAGACTTCAAGAAGCCAAGCATAGAAACGGTAGATAAACAAACTTATAAGCTGATACACGCTCCACCCAACCTAAAAGATGTAAAGAAAGAAGAGAGTCCCGGGTCGCCACAGGGCACCCTCAGCACAGAATTATGCGCGGTTCTGGGAGAAATCATAGCGCAATGCAAGAAAGACCCTGCAGATTATCACATATCGGGGTACCGGAAACTCAGAATGTTTTCAGGAAGGAAACCTGTACCTTCAGGCGAAGAAGGATTTGAGGAGTGGTTAGACGGTGCAACTCAGGCTCTGGAGGAGTGGGAAGTCCCGGACCACAGGAAGAAGCAGAGAATTGCTGAGAGCTTGAAGGGGCCTGCTTTAGAGGCCGTACGCAACCTCAAGATGAGCAAGACAGACTGTACCGCGCAGGACTATCTAGACATTCTACAAAATGTGTTCGGGGGAACAGAGAAGATCACTGAACTTACCTACCAACTGGAGCATTGCTACCAAAAGGCAGGGGAGAAGCTATCAGAGTTTATGACGCGCCTAGATAAAATACTGCACAAGATGATCCTAAAGAAGGGGATTGACCCGAAGAAGGTGGATGAGGCCCGGGTCCAACAGGTAATGAGAGGATCTCAACCCCTGGATCCCATCGCACTGGCGCTACGTACAAGACAGGACGGGAAGAGCCTGGAGTACCCTGACTTGATCCGAGTAGTCAGAGAGGAAGAGGCTATGCTGGAGGAGAAAAAGAGGAGCCACCCAGTGGAGACAGTGAATCCCCCTCCGGTGATGGTCAGGACGACTATGGCCTTAGAAAGAGATGCAGAAGTAGATACCCTGAAGTCGCAGATGTCCCAAGTGCTGGGAATGTTGACCTCCTTGATGGAAAAGGAGTCTAGGGTACCAGAGAGGGAAAGTCCGAGGAAGGAATTGTTCCCGAATACCTCAGCACCCGCATCCCTGGAAGATTGGGGAAATGTGATCTGTTTCAATTGTGGGGGAGCCAGCCATCTGGCCAAAGTATGTGCCAGTCCCAAGAAGAAGAGACTGAATAACCGCAAGCCGCCGGAAAACTCCAACGGGCCCCGGTGAAGGAGTTAACCGGGTGCCCATCATCATCAAGGAACTCCATGCTGAATAAGAAGCACGTGAAAGAGGGGGCCAAGACCCCACAGAAGAAACCAAGGGTTCCTCAGAAGGAACGTACTCCAAAGAAACACAATAAAGTCCCTCAGCGGGTAGCTACACCCATACAGAGGAGAGAGATTAATGCATACCAGGCTCAGGAGAGACTTAGGTCCAAAGGCAAAAAGACAAAGGAACGTCAAGAAGGGAAACACAAAGATCAAAGGAAAGAGACCCCTTCGAAGCAGTATCCAGAGAAGCTGGTGGGCCCCTCACCAATTGTATCCATTCAAGTAGAGGGGATCTACACAAGGGCCCTGTTGGATACTGGAGCGCAGGTGACCTTGTTGTATCGAGACTTCTACGACAGGCACCTAAGTCACCTACCCATACAGAAGATCGAAGACTTGGAGATATGGGGAATTGGAACAGAGAAGTTTCCTTATGATGGCTATCTACCCATAAGACTGACGTTTGACCCATCCATAGCTGGGAAGGGGGAAGTGTTCGACACCTTGGCAGTGGTGTGCCCCCGACCGCCTGGACCTAACAGGAGCTCCTTGATAATAGGAACCAACACGGATCTGGTCCAAAGACTTTTGGTTCCGCTAACAAGAAGGAAAAACCTCCCAGTCGCGGAGATTCATCCAATGTTGAAGACCGCTTTCCAACGGCTGATCTTGGAGCAAAAGGCCCCGGAAGAGGGGGTAGGGAGGGTCTGGAGACTCGGAGGAAAGGGGATAGTGCTGCAACCTGGTGAGGTAACCTGCTTGAAGGCCACAGTGAAACTCACTTGGGAGCAGCAGGGCCCTTATGTGATGTTGGAACTTGACCCAAGAGAAGAACCTTCGGGCTTAGAGGTAGTCCCAGAAGTGGTCCCGGTGAGGGCTCTGAAGAAGGCACACTGCAAAGTGCCTGTGAGTGTCAGAAACACCACGGATGGTCCCATGGAAGTCCCAGCCAGGCTGTTACTGGGTCGGGTGAGCACAGCCACACCAGTTGCCTCATCCGATGTGGTGAAGACAGATGGAGAAAGTACAGTATGGGAGAAGCTTTCCATGGAGAATCCAAACCTGCCCAGGGCTTGGAGGGAGAGAGCCCGGAACCAGTTGACTCGGTGGGAGAGGATCTTCTCACATGATAAGTTTGATGTGGGGTGTGCTAGGAGTGCCACCCATCGAATCCGCCTCCAGGAAGAAAGGCCCTTCCAAGAGAGGGTTAGGCGGGTCCCTTTGGCAGACCTCGAAGATTTGAGGGAACAGCTTGCTGAGCTCAAGCGAACAGGAGTGATCCAAGAATCCAGAAGTCCGTATGCCTCCCCCATAGTAGTGGTCCGGAAGAAGAACGGGTCACTAAGGTTGTGTATTGACTATAGGACCCTCAACAGGAGAACCACTCCGGATCAATATACCACTCCAAGGATAGAAGATGCCTTGCAGAGCTTGTCCGGAGCCAAGTGGTTCAGTGTTATGGACTTAAAAAGCGGGTACTATCAGATCCCGATGCACCCAGAAGACAAAGAAAAGACGGCTTTCATAACCCCAGTGGGGTTCTTTGAATTCAACCGGATGCCTCAAGGTCTGTCTGGAGCTCCAGCCATATTCCAAAGACTCATGGAGAAGACTGTGAGAGACATGAACCTCGTCGAGGTCCTTGTATACTTGGATGATATCATAGTCTTTGGCAGAACTTTGGAGGAACATGAAGAAAGGCTGGAGAAGGTCTTGAAGAGACTGAGTGAAGAAGGACTCAAGCTCTCACCTGAAAAATGCCAATTTTACCAGTCCTCAGTCAACTATCTGGGACACATAGTGTCCGAAAATGGGGTGTCCACAGACCCTGAAAAACTGGAGGCCGTCACCTCCTGGCCAAGACCTACCACCGTAACAGAACTCAGGTCCTTCCTAGGATTCTGTTCCTACTACAGGAGGTTCGTGGAGGGGTTTGCTCGAATAGCGAGACCCTTGAATGAGCTGCTGAAGACAGAGGGGGAGGAGGATGACTCGGGCCCCAGGAAGCCGGGGGAGTCAGTCAAGAACCAGTGGAATGAGAAGTGTGAAGACGCCTTTCAGATGCTGAAAAAGAGCTTGACCACCGCCCCCGTTCTGGCCTATGCAGACCCAAAGAAGCCGTACGAACTCCATGTGGATGCCAGCCACGATGGTCTGGGAGGAGTGCTCTACCAGGAGCATGAAGGGCAGCAGAGGCTTGTTGCGTATGTGAGCAGAAGCCTGACCCCCTCCGAAAAGAACTATCCCACCCATAAGTTGGAGTTCCTGGCCCTCAAGTGGGCCGTAGTAGACAAGCTTCGAGATTACCTATACGGGGCCGACTTCACTGTCAAAACGGATAACAACCCCCTTACCTACCTGTTTACCACTGCGAAGCTGGACGCCACAGGACATAGATGGCTGGCAGCGTTGTCTGCCTTCAATTTCAGCTTGAAATATAGACCTGGGGCGGGAAACTGAGATGCGGACACCCTGTCCAGAAGGTCTCATGTTCCCACCCACAGTATTGAAGACTGGACCCAAGTGGCACCTGACGGGGTGCGGGCCCTTTGCCAAGGGGCTGAACTCCAAGCCAGGGGAGGCTCAAGAGCAGAAGAGATAGGGGTCACTATCGTAGGAGTCCCCAAGCAGTACTGTGGAGCAACCTTACTGGGGGAAGATAACTTACCCAGACTGACCAAAAAGGAGTTGAGATCCGACCAGTTGGAAGACCCTATGGGGAGATTGGTCTTAGAAGCATTAGAGAATCAGAACCCAAACATACTCCTGCGTCACCCCTCGAAGGAAGCTCGCCTGTTGAAGAAAGGAGTGGGGCAGGCTACAGGTGCATCAGGGAGTGGTCTACCGAAGGGGCCTCTCTGATGACCAAGAAGACAAGTGGCAGTTGTTCCTGCCGGAGAAACACAGAGAGACGGTCATGATTGCCTTACACGACAACCATGGTCACCTGGGAGCGGAAAGGACTTTCCAACTTGTTAGAGACCGTTTCTATTGGCCCTGTATGAGGGCTGAAGTTGAGGAATACTGCCATTTATGTGCACGATGCATACAGAGAAAGACTCTGCCCCAATGGGCCATCTACAAAGTGAAGGTCCGCTTGACCTGGTGTGCATTGATTTTCTCTGCCTCGAACCCGACCTGAAGGGACTAGGAAATGTTCTGGTAGTAACCGACCATTTCACCCGGTATGCACAGGCTTTTCCAGCTAAGGACCAGAAGGCCTCTACTGTGGCCAAAATACTTGTAGAAAAGTACTTTGTCCATTATGGACTACCACAAAGACTCCATTCAGATCAAGGGAGGGATTTCGAGAGTAGACTGATATGGAAATTACTAGATGCCTTAGGGATCAAGAAGACCAGGACTACTCCTTATCATCCTCAAGGTGATGCTCAGCCGGAGAGGTTCAATCGAACCCTACTCAACATGCTGGGAACTTTAAGTGGCGAAAAGAAGCAACATTGGGGTAATCACATCGCGGCCCTTGTATATGCTTACAACAGCACTGTCAGCGACGCTACAGGATATTCACCTTACAGACTTATGTTCGGGAGAGAAGCAAGATTGCCGGTGGATCTGGCCTATGGCACTTCTATAGATCATTGCTCTGCTGCTTCCCACAAGGGATATGTGGATCGACTTAGACACAATTTGAAGATGGCCTATGAGCAAGCTCAGGCGACCTCGGAACAGAGGGGGGCTCGCAACAAGAGGAATTTTGACCTAAAAGTTAGGATTCAAGACCTACAACCAGGAGACAGAGTGTTGTTGCGGAACCTGGGGGTCCCTGGAAAACATAAGCTTGCAGATAGATGGAGACCAGAGCCCTATGTCATTTGTAAGAAATTACCGGGCCTACCCGTCTATAGACTTAAACCCGAGGGGAAGTTGGGGCCCTTGAAGACTTGGCATCGGAACCACCTGCTTCCGTTAGCTGAAGCAGTTCGGTTGCCTCCTAGGATGGATTCTCCTGGACCCATGTCCATTCCGAACACCCCCAGACCTAACACTCAGTCTCAGACCCCTCAGATAGAGGATACAGAGGATTCAGAAATGAGTAACGATGAGGGAGAGGACATTGGCTGGCTTTGGCCTTCCCAGGGCCCAACGACTTCTGCTATTGATCTTCCACCTGACGAAGATACCGAGGATCAGACACTGAATGCAGAAGCTACGGAGTTCATTCCATCTAGTCACTGGTCAGATGCTTGGGAGAGTGTCGGTAAACTACCACCTGAAGAGGACCCCAGGGAAGCCATGTATCTTCCTGCTCCGGAGCCAGATGCTCCTGAATTAGAAGGAACTCCCGAGTTGGTTGCAGAAGAAGAATCTGTTCCCACAGAAGGTCCCCGAGGACAGAGGAAGCAGAGGGCAATAAAACCTCCCAGGAGATTAACCTACCCACAAATGGGGAAGAGTGCAGATGACATGTATTCACTGCCAGAAGGAGTATGGACGACCCTGACCCTCCCAATGTTCATTTGGTGGGAGGTAACCCCAGCTCACTCTCTGGCACAGTTAGACAGGATGCTGTTGTTAATGTGTCCTGTGGGCAGAGGAGTTCACTGCCTCGTTTCTGGTGGGAATTTCCTCTGCCGACATCATATGGTGAATTGATGGATGTGATTAAGTATGTAGCTTAAGTTATGTTATCTTTGGGGACCAAAGAGTTCAAGTGGGGGGAGTGTGTAGTGGGGTCTCTCTTACGGCCCCAGGACTACGTTACCCAGAACCCCATTCAGCCCCAGGGCAGAGGTTCCACCGCAAAGACTCATGGGAGGGGTTACTTAAGGGAGAGGCGAGGCAGAGCTCGCTCTCTTGGGACCCGGCACGTCAAGTGACAAGTCATCCTGTGCGGATCGGCTGTGGAGCAAGGCCTGAAGCCTGAGGCCTTGCTTGAAGTCCGAAAAGCCTTCCACCATACTGTGGAGCCTGGGTGAATCCTGACCTGTCATGATAGGACGTGAGTTGGATCGAGGACTCGATCGGAGCAGACCCTGTGTGCGACACACAGGAGGTGGAAGTCCCAGGCTGGGATCGCGCCTGGAGTGGTGAGCGGGCACCTGCCCATATCAATAGACTGAGTTGTGTTCAGGCCTGTAGACTGCCTAGGCCCGTTGTTCGCTCACCAGTGTTCTTGGGGAGTCCGTAGTTGGGACAGAGTTGAAGTACCTACCCCCCCCCCGTTTTGCCCTGTTACTCCAAGTTAATACCCAACGTGGATTACAAATGGTTATCTTTTAAGTGCACCAACGAAAGCTGGCCGGTGAAGAAACCTTCCTTCCTTAGGGGAAAGAGACTCGGTTCCATTCCATGTCAGGCCTGACTTAGGTGGGGAATTTAGAAAGCTTGTGTTACTATGCCATAGGTGAGCGCACGCCATAATAGCTCCGCGTGGTGGATACTGCGCGGCGCCATATTATTGTGCTGCACCTAGTACATTGATTGATGCAGGGCTCTGCAGGCCCAAATATATATAAATATATGTGTTGCATGTTATACTTTGAATCCTTCATTACCAGTAAAGCTGATATATATATTTTATATTCTTGCCTCAGTGTGTTGTCTGACTGTTTAGAGATTGCTAAGTATAATGCACCTGAGAGTGGTAGAGGTTAACCCTAGACTAACTGTGCCAGGGTGGGTCGAGTGAGATTGCCGGGGGTTGGCGGTGCTGCGTTCAGGGCCCGAAATCAAATCAGCGGCTCTCTTAACTGGGGGTAGCGCTACACGAGTATATATGGTACTGCATTTTTATGCAAGGCACTGCAACCCACCTCAAGGCAGCGTTATTTCCTGTGTGCCCTTGTGTTGTCTCACGTTGATCTGGTGCAGAAAAATACAGGTCACTGCACATTGTGTGAATGAGCCCTTAAAGGGTAACTCCACTTTCATGGGAAAAACAAATCGCAAATAAAAAATTAATAATATAGCATACACAATTGTGACACAAGTCATATTGTAATTGAATGTTATTAAAAATTACCTTTCCTTTTAAATCTACAGCTCTGTCATTTTCTGTAAAGTGCACTGCAATATGGCTACTTGGAGGTGTTCTGTACACAGAATGTGTACAGAACACCCTCCAGAAACATCATTTCCTGCTTGTGTGATTGGCTCACTGATTTTCCCAGAAGTCTACACTAAGATACAAGACAGATTTTTGGTATCGTCTGTAGCAAAAAAAGATACTCCCAATAGGAAATAATGTCTAAAGGGGTTCAGACCCTGCAATTTTCATCATTAGAGCCCTGATTCTGCAGCAGCTGGTTGATAATTATGAAACCACTACAATTGTACTCACTGAGAACAGGGGCACAGACAAACACACAGGAATTTCTTCAGAATAACCAAAGGTAGAAATCTGCAACAAAGGTTGTTATAATCCTTGCAACGTACATAGATCACACAGAGGGGAAAGGTTTTTTTTCAACAGAAGTAGAGTTACGCTTTAAAGTGGAAAATTTAAAGTTCTGCTCCTTCTCCTCCTCTCCCTCTCCTCTACAATTATTGAAAGTTTTTTTTCTGACAGGTACCTGCTCCAATTTTTTTCACCTAGGTGAAAACTGCATAAGCCCAACCCACTGTTTCCAATAGTGGCATTTGCACTACAATGCATTGCTACTATGTGTTAGGAGGTAATACTGCATATTATAGTTTAAGAGCATAATCTAGGGAGCACAGATAGGAAGACCAGTGGTCAACTGAAGGAGTGTACGTGGCGGTCTGACAACGCTGCTGTTGATTGCAAGGCAGTAGCTTAGCGATGTCAGCCTGTAATAGATAGTGATGTTACTGGCAGGACCTCCATGCACCCAGAAAGCAAGCAATTGTGTTGCAAGTTTAAAAATTACTTGGTAAAGTGGTTGTAAACCCACTTTTTAAACAAAGACCTACAGGTAAGCCTAGATTAAGGCTTACCTGTAGGTGCATGAAATATCTCCTTAACCTACACGGTTAAGGAGATATTTGTATGTAAATGCGGCGACGCTGACGTCACCCCATTCACAAATTCGGCTAGGTCGCAACATTCTACGACGTAGCCGAATTTGACAGCTCACGCGTGCATGCGCGGAGTCACGTCTTCGCCGCTTCGGCCAATCACAGCGCCGGAGCGGCGCTGTGATTGGCTGCAGCGGCGATACCCGGAAGTAACATTCCGGCTATCGCCGCAGCGATGGATGCGGCTAGAGGAGGGACACGGACGACTTCGGGGGCCCCGATCGAAGGTAAGTGGTACATAATGAGCTAGTATGCTAGTCATACTAGCTCATTATAGCTTTGTCTTGCAGGTTAGAAAAAAAAACGACAAAAGGGTTTACAACCACTTTAAGCTATTGCTAGACTTGTCGGGCTTCACAAGTTGGTTGCACAATTTCAGCAAGTCCGCATTGCATGACTCCAGATCAAATTTCTTTGCAAACATTATGCAAGTCTGCTACAAGTTCTGGTTCAGTTATGTTGTGCAATAGTCATCCCACCACCGGGGTCACTGTGGCTGAATTTTCATGCTGTAGACTTGCAGAGCTCTTGCTGTAGACTCGCCACTGCAACTTTGCTCTTGCTAGAGACTTGCCACGCAAATTTGCTACAAATTGAAAAAGTGTCAACTGGAAATTGTGCTTCAAGTGCTCTGCAAGTGTACAACTTGCCAGTAAAAATGTGCAGCAAGTTAACAAACTTACAATTCAACACTGCCACAAATTTGTGGCAAGTTATCCTTGCTATCTGGGCAAGAAACTGAAAAAGATTCAGAAAAAGGCACTTGCTTGAAGTTTATAAAAAAAACGAATAATTAGCTTCCCTTTTGGTCTGTTTAACCACTTCAATACAAGGCATTTTCACCCCCTTCCTGCCCAGACCAATTTTTAGTTTTCAGCGCTGTCGCATTTTGAATGACAATTGCGCGGTCATGCAACACTGTACCCAAATGAAATCTTTTTTTTTTCCCCCCACAAATAGAGCTTTCGTTTGGTGGTATTTGAACACCTCTGCAGTTTTGATTTTTTGTGCTATAAACAAAAGAAGAGCGACAATTTTTTAATTTTTTTCCTCAGTTTAGGCCGATATGTATTCTTCTACATATTTTTGGTAAAAAAAAAAAAAAAAAAAAAAAAAAAAAAAAAAAAAAAATCGCAATAAGCGTATTTGATTGGTTTGCGCAAAAGTTATAGCGTCTACAAAATAGGGGATAGATTTAATGGCATTTTTTTTCCTTACTAGTAATGGTGGCGATCTGCGATTTTTATTGTGACCGTGAAATTGCGGCTGACACGTTTGACACGTTTTTGGGACCATTCACATTTATACAGCGATCTGTGCTATAAAACTGCACTGATTACTGTGTAAATGTGACTGGCAGGGAAGGGGTTAACACTATGGGGCGATCAAGGGGTTAAATATGTTCCCTAGGGAGTGATTCTAACTGTAGGGGGAGGGGACTCACCAGAGGAGGAGACCGATCTGTGTTCCTCTGTGTTCCTCTGTACTGGTCTCCTCTCCTCTGACAAAAAGGGGGGGGGGGAGTTTGGGACTTTAAATGAGACGCATATGTGGTGCACCTCCATCCCTAATTCGAAAAAGTAAATGGAAGTTTGGGACTTTGAGTGAGTGTAGGTAAAAAAGTTACATGTTTATTCAAAATAAACGCATGACACATCTCCAAACAGAAATCACATGGAAGGAAAAACATTCTGGTTGATGCAATTCCCTAGAGTTACACACACATAAGTATGGGTATGCACAATATAAGCAACAAGGTACATCAGTGTGTAACCAGGTGCCACATAGTGATCCGTATGGATAATGGAATACATTCAGTGAATTACATATGTACAGATATCACATGGCAACAAGCGCTAAAAACATGAAAAAAATTGGCATATAAAACCATTAAAAGCATAAATAAATGATTATGTTGTCAACTGAGTTGATGCGTTTTCTGATGCCCGACGCGTTTCGTGTATAAGTTACACTCTTCGGGGGCTAGTGCTCAGGACATCTAAAAAATATATAATGAGGTGTAAATAGCTAAATCTGGTAGCTGGTCAAAGGAAATAGATGATGGAACATAAAAGCCCATCTTGAGTACTTACATGGAATCTGGTACAATGGGTATGGTGCATATGGAGCCCTGACCAAAGATAGGTCCGTCATGGGAGCTGAGGTGATATATAGCCACACTAAAGCGGGGTGTACTATCGCAGCCCTCCCAAGGACACCGGAACATGCAGTGTTGATGTTTATAATAAAGATTGAACCAAAGGTGGCTGCCAAAGGCAATCTAAAAAATAACACAAAATAAAAATGTCAAACCATGTTCATGCCCGGTGGGGGAAGGACCACAATGGGGAAATAAAAGGTAAAATGACCTGATGCTCAAATCCCAGGAGTCCAAAAAATGCAGGGACCGATCCATGAACCATGGTGCTGTATGGCGTCTCAGGATAGTGGTGGAGGTGTGTTTGGGGAGGGTTCATATAAGAGCACTCCACACAGGTGCAGGCTAATGATCACCAGCATTGTTTAGGCAATGGAGAACACCCCACACACACACAGGTGCAGGCTAATGATCACCAGCGTCATGCAGGCAAGGCGTAAGCCAGGAGGAACCCCCGACGTGGGTGGGGGGGAACACCCACGGAGGAGCTCGTGTCTCCAAGCTACTCCGGCTGAGATGGATGAACGCACGCTCAGCATCATGACGCCAACATGTGACGTCCCACGCTGGGCGGGACGCATGACGCCGATGCGCTGTGTGCCCAGGCCCCACTATCACACAACCCACCGCCCGTATGGGCGGGGGAAGGGGGACAGCGAAGCGGACGCTCAGAGCGCATCGCAGCTCCCTAATGAGAGACATAAAAAAGCCAGGGACATGCATAAGACCAAACCCCAATCCCAGAACCATGGTAAAACGCATGTTTGCTGCCCATTCTCATGGACATGGATGAACCATGTCCTGAGAGAGCACAGCCTCAATCAGGCACATTACCTTTCCTTCCATGTGATTTCTGTTTGGAGATGTGTCATGCGTTTATTTTGAATAAACATGTAACTTTTTTACCTACACCATGTCTACAGTCTCACTCAAAGTCCCAAACTTCCATTTACTTTCTCTCTGACAGGACGTGGATCTGTGTGTTTACACACACAGATCCACGGTCCTGCTGTGATCACGGGCAATCGCGTGTGCCCGGCGGACATCACGTCCGCCGGGCACGCGCACTGGGTCCCGAGCGACAGCCCCCTAGACAGCCGGGAAGCCCAGGACGTAATATGAGATCCACCCGGAGGGAGAGAAGGTTCCTGCTGACGTCATTTTACAATGTCTCGGTAAGGAAGTGGTTAATACATCATTGGAAGCATGTCGCTATAGATGTTTGATAATTGCAAAAAAAAAAAAAAGATAATCTTGTTAGAAATTCAGAATTGTTTTTTATTTGTCTTGACATATGCTTTACTGTCATAATTTTTTTTATAAATTTCATTTAACGCTGTTGAATATAGCATCTGGTCCTATACAGTAGCCCTGTTTGGGATTAAAAGCCCCTCTTTTTTTTGCTGCTCCACCCAATTCATAAAGTGGTTTTAAGCCCAAAACCAAAAATGGATTATATTGCAGCTTACCAATCATTAAATGTGGTGGCAGCATTAGCTTTCTTTTGTAGGCTTTTCCCCCTCTGTTTTCACCTGGTGAACTGGCCAGTTACACACCTCCTGTATTAGAATGCCTCCAGTTTGAGTAAAGAAGCACAGGGGAACCTTTGGACAGCAGCACTCTCAGTCTGGGGGGAGGGGAGGTGTTAGATGGACTAGCAGATTTAAATACACTAACAGATTGACGCCAAACTGGTATTACATCAATAAATAAAAGTTGATCATTGTAATCACCCCTGTTAGTCTTAAATGGTTTGTCTCATTTCTGTAACTGATACATTCTGCTGGAGAGCCAGCTCGTTTGAAAAACAACAGCCTTACTAGCCAGTTCACCAGATAAAAATAGAGAAAGAAATCTAAAAGAAAAGAAAGAGAATGCAGCCATCACATCTAGGAATTGGTAAGCTGCAATAAATTAAAATGTTTGTATTTGGGTATAATACCACTTTAAGCCCAAATGATGGGCTTTCTTGCGGGGTTGGGGGGTACAACCAGCTCTGAGCCACAACCCATTTATAAGATGATTGTTATTTTACTATTATGAATGAAAAATCATAATTCATTTATGATAGTAAAAGATCACTCAACTCTGAAGCCCCGTACACACGATCGGTTTGACTGATGAAAACCGTCCGATGGATGGTTTTCATCAGACCAACCGATCGTGTATGGTACCCATCGGTCTTTTTTCCATCGGTTTTAAAAAATAGAACTTGTTTTAAAATTTTCCGATGAATAAAAAACCGATGGGAATTTCCGATCGTCTATGGGCAAGTCCATCGGATCAAAAACCCACGCATGCTCAGAATCAAGTCGATGCATGCTCAGAAGCATTAAACTTCATTTTTCTCGGCTCATCGGAGTGTTTTACGTCACCGTGTTTGGAACGGTCGGTTTTTTGACTGATGGTGTGTGGGCAAGACTGATGGAAAACAGTTTCATCGGATATCCGATGGACAAATCCATCGGACGAAAATCCATAGGTTATCCGATCGTGTGTACGGGGCTTTAGGCTCTGTGTGTTTATCTGTGGCTGCACCTACACAGCTCTAGCCAATTGATCACACAGCCCCACAGTATTATGTCTTCTATCACTTTTATGGATGAATGAACAATCTTTCTGTTATGACTGGTTCCATGTATGACACAGTCCCGCAGCACGGATCATTTATTCATAAAAATTAAAGGTCACTCAGCGCTGCGGGCATGTGTTATCCCTCTGCCAGGGCTGTATATGTTTAGAAACAGCTGCAGATACATCACACAACAGTATCAAGTGCTACATGTATTTTGTCCCCAAAAGATTAAATAAATGTTTTAGAGGTCTAGCGAGACTTCTTCAATAAAACCATATACAGTAAGACATGACGTCAAACATACTAAAAGATAGATTTTGGGTTGACATACACTTTAATGAAGGCACATCTCATCGGGGCTGGTCAGTATTGCGTTAATCTCTATAGACCAGGGACGTGCAGTGAGGTCAGTGGCTGGTGTGGAGCCAGACGCACACAGGTTACATACGCCACAAACGTTAGATTGAGAGCAATATTTCTAGCACTAGACCTCCTCTGTAACTCTAAACATGTAATCTGTAAAAAAAAAAAAAATTAAGCGTCGCCTATGGTGATTTTTAAGTACTGAAGTTTGGCGCCATTCCACAAGTGTGCGCAATTTTAAAGCGTGACATGTTAGGTAACTATTTACTTAGTGTAACATCATCTTTCACATTATACAAAAAAATCGGGTTATCTTTAGTGTTTTGTTTTTATATTCATGAAACATGTTTTTTCCCAAAAAACGCGTTTGAAAAATTGCTGCGCAAATACCGTGTAATATAAAAAGTTGCAACGACCACCATTTTAATCCCTAGGGTGTCTGATAATACCCCAGGTCACCGAGCTACAACCCTCAAAGCTCTTTTTTTTTTTTAATGTTCATGGCAGGTGAGGCTCTGCCTCACCTGCCTCACCTGACCTCACGTTCCTGCTATAGACAACATGGTACACCTTTATTTAACAGAAAGTATTTATGTGACATTTTTGTGTGTCTCCATCACAAACCAAAAACCACATTTTTTTTCTGCATTTAGGACAGTGGTTATACTATTGTATGTCTAAATGTAATTTACTTATACTTATAGGCAAACAAACCAAAAAAGAAGAATATGAAGGTAGGACAATGTTTTTACACTTTTCACTTTTTCTCTTCTTGGTATCATCACTGAGGCTACAATACATATGAATTCACACATTGAGGTGATAGGAATATTTAATTAGTTAAGGAGAGTTATTTTTATTTTTTACAATACACTTACCCAGCTTATGCTGGCTGTGCATGAGAAGATAATGACAATCTCAATGTGCATAGAAAATGAACTACTGAATTAGGAAACCAACATCAAGACAGGAAATGCAATAGGTCCAAGTCCAAAAAATGATCATACAGTTTGCAATGTTGCCATACATTGTCCATGTGAAGTAGGGGTCACATGAAAGTTGATCAGATCTTCTAGAGCAGCCTTTTTCAACCAGGGTGCCCAGGCACCCTGGAGTGCTTTGATGTTTCTTCAGGTGTGAGTTGGCAAAATGGTTAAAAATTGCCCAAAAATGTATACAAGCCAGCAGGTGGATCAAGACAGCCTTTTAGTTACACAAAGCCACAGGTTTTTATTGTGCACCATTTCAACCTTCCAGCCACCAGCGTCCTAACAACCAGTGATGTCATCGTGTTGATAAGAAGGGTGTTGATCGCCTGCAAAACATCCTTGTTTGACCCTCCCCTACCCCTCTCTGTCAACACATTAGCTGTGATGGAGAGAAACTAAGGGAGAGGAGAAACACTGGCATACTAGTCGGTACTAGTGTGAAAAAGTGTATTTGTTTTGGAAGAATAAATCACCTCTAATGTTGGGTGTCCTATGTGTGGGTGTTGCTGCATTATTACAATAGTTTTTTACATTTTAGAATGGGGTGCCTTGAGACTGTCCATAATTTTAAAGGGTGCCTTGGGATTGTCTGTAATTTTAAAGGGTGTCTTGGGATTGTCCGTAATTTTAAAGGGTGCCTTGACTGAAAAAAGGTTGAGAAACACTGTTCTACAATATTGTCAAATGTAGTCTGTCCTTAGTATTCTGTATGATATAGGACAGGGATATGCAATTAGCGGACCTCCAGCTGTTGCAGAACTACAAGTCCCATGAGGCCTAGCAAGACAGACAGCCACAAGCATGACTCCCAGAGGCAGAGGCATGATGGGACTTGTAGTTTTGCAACAGCTGGAGGTCCGCTAATTGCATATCCCTGATATAGGACATTAGAATATAATATAATATAATATATAATATAATATAAAGCATATCTTTCCAAAGGAACATACAGAAAATAAGCATAGGAGCAAATAGTATAACTCAAGGGGCCTTTCCGATAGAGTACAGTTAAATATAATATATAAAGAGTCAGAACTCCCACAACATACTGTATACGATACAAAAATTGAAAGTTTTACAATGTAAATAGGGCATATAGCATATACTGCATACACCATATACATCGTATATGACAATATACAAATCATCCAATCCAAATAAACAGTTTACATATAACCTACAGTTAGTATTCCAAGAGAGCAGGATAATGGCCACAAATAGTCAGACAGATATATGAAATCTAGGAAATTTAATTTTGGGGTAGAAAAACCCCTTTCCCAAGGAGGACATCCTTGGGAA
The DNA here is from genome assembly GCA_029206835.1 of Rana muscosa. Classification (NCBI taxonomy): domain Eukaryota; kingdom Metazoa; phylum Chordata; class Amphibia; order Anura; family Ranidae; genus Rana; species Rana muscosa. The sequence continues at coordinate 1,006,967,640 of CM055122.1, read as the reverse complement.
TTGGTTTCCATACCCTGAAACACTCTATATGTATGATTTTGAATTGTAAACATTGTACACTGTTATATGTAAGCTATACTTGTATACATATATGCTATATGGTCTATATCCATTGTAAATTGTCCTTACTCTAATCTATTATTGCATCATACATGTCATGTGTGTGCTGGCTCTCTATATACTGCATGCTTGGGTATAAAAAGAGTAATCTGGGGCCTATAAAAGCATGACACAACAAAACAGACTATTATGTTTAGAAATCTGGTCATTATATCATTGTGCAAAACCAACATCAAATACAAATTTTAAAGTTTGGAATTTATTTTGGTCTTGGTCATCAGTATAAGTAAATGTAGTAATTTAACATCCCACTAACAAATCAACTTTTGTTGACAACAGAATTCGTGAAGCCTCACGTGGAAGAGATTGTGGCAGTAGAGGAAACTCCTGGTCCTGATGAAATCCCTATTGTGGAAGAACCAGATGATGACACAGAGCAAATTCTGGGACCAGCAAAAACAGAGAAACAGCTTTAGGATGTGATGTGTGTAAAGAATATACATGTGTGCATTTTTGTTATACCACACTATGGTTTGCAATTTGCATCATTGTACATGTACAGTAACTGGTAAACCTCTGGCCAGTGATAGGATAGTAACTGTAACTTTTACATTTATACCTTTTAACCTTTAGAATTGAAATGACTGTTTACTAAAAATACTGAAACTCCAGCGAAATTTCAAGCATTTCAAAATTTTTACTTGCTTAAGATTCTTTGTTATATACTGTACATCTGTTGGTAGAAATTAATGCATTACCATGGGAAACCAAGTGCTTTATTCTGAGCAGCCATAGGGGGTAAAATGTTTGTAAAGGTTATAATTTTGGTGTCTCAAGAGCTGTTCAACATTCTTTGCAAGTCATCTTTAATAAACCTTCTTTAATGACCTTGTAAAAGTAAATTACAATTAAAGGCTCTTGCATAACAAGTACCAAATCCAGTTACTATGTGATGCATAAGCCTAATAAAGTTAAAAAAAAACTTCCTTTACCTTTCCTCACTGAGCCAAATCCTCCTTCATTTTGTCTCCCATGTTCCCCCTCCCAGAAACTGAAGCTCACAGTGGGAGGAATTCAGCAACAGTAGCAAAACTGTCCATCCAGAAAGAGGTGGGCAGGATTAGGTGTGGTGAAGCGTTGATTGACAAGCTATATGCTTGTGAATCAGCTGTGACAAGCTGATAATCACACCTCGACAACATGTTTCACAGTTTTCATCCCATTGTATTGCAAACTGGCATAGCTTACAAGAGTGGCAACTCTGCTTTGTATACAGGAGCAGTGCAGCATTGTTGCCACACCATCACAGGAAGCTGCAATGGGTGGAGATCAATCTATGGCTCAATAGATATTTGTGGGGCTTTGCAGGGGGACTAAAAGAAAACTGTAAGTGCAGGAGCACTTACAATTAAAGTGTAACTAAAGTCTTTTTTTTCTCTTTAAAAATAATAAACATGTTATACTTACCTGGTCTGTACAGTGGTTTTGCACATAACAGTCCAGATCCACCTCTTCTCGGGTCCCTCTTCTGTGCTCCTGGCCCCTCCCTCCTGTTTAGTGCCCCCTCAGCAAGCAGCTTGCTATGGGGGCACCTGAGTCGAGCTGCAGCTCCCTGTGTCCATTCAGACATGGAGCCGTGGCCTGGCCCTGCCCCCTTTCGCTCCTCATTGACTCACTGTCTTTGATTGACAGCAGCGGAAGCCAATGGCTGCTGTCTCAACCAATGAGAAGGGGAGTCCCGGGCAGCCGAGTCTCTCGTGCAACATCGCTGAATGTAGATGGGGCCCAGGTAAGAATTATGGGGGCTGAAGGGGGCTGCTGCACACAGAAGGCTTTTTATCTTAACGCATATATGCAATAAGATAAAAAAAAATCTGCCTTTACAACCACTTTAAATGCTGCAGTACATTTTTTATTTTTTATAAAAAAACAATAATTTTAAATGGGGCAATGGGTAAGTGGAGGTTGGGCTTAATTGTACAAGAGGCAAGCCAGTATACCCATTGTGTGACAAATGTAGGGGCTGCTATTGTAGATCTCCCTCTTAAACTGTTAGTTATACTGACCCACTGCTTCTGTACTTTCTTAGTCACTGGAATAAGTATTCAGATCAGGGAGGCTGAATCAAATCTGGATACTTTGTCCTGGTTCAGTATTGATGCCAGAGACAACCAGTCACCTACCATTTTTGTAAGGAGAGGTCAAATTCCAGCCTCCATGTTTCTTGTGTCAGGCTCCCTTTACCTATGTTATCCCTCTTAAATATTTGTAAAATACACTGCTCAAAAAAATTAAAGGAACACTGAAAACACATCAGACCTCAATGGGGAGAAATATCATGCTGGATATCTATACTGATATGGTCTGGGTAATGTGTTATGAACAAAAGGATGCCACATCATTTGATGAAAATGATCAACATAGAGAGGAATGAATTCAAAGTCCCCCCTGAAAATCGAAGTGAAAAAATTATGCAGCAGGCTAGTCCATTTTGCTGAGATTTAATTCCAGCAACTCAAAATGGTACTCATTAGTTTGTATGGCCCCCACGTGCAGATGGTGTCCTGGGGTATTTCCTCCCAGATCTGAACCAGGGCATCACTGAGCTCCTGAACAGATTGAGGTACAACCTGGCGGTGTCGGATGGACCTGAACATAACGTTCCAGGGGTGTTCTATTGGATTTAGGTCAGGCGAGCGTGGGGGCCATTCAATGGTATCATTTACTTCATCCTTCAGGAACTGGCTGCATACTCTCGCCACAAGAGGCTGGCATTGTCGTGCACCAGGAGGAACCCAGGACCCACTGCACCAATGTAGGGTCTGACAGTGGGTCCAAGGATTTGATCCCGATACCTAATGGTCAGGGTGCCATTGTCTAGCCTGTAGAGGTCTGTGTGTCCCTCCATGGATATGCCTCTCCAGACCATCACTGGCCCACCACCAAACCTGTTATGCTGAACGATGTTAAAGGCAGCATAACGTTCTCCACTGCTTCTCCAGACCCTTTCACGTCTGTCACATGTGCTCAGGGTGAACTTGCTCTCATCTGTGAAAAGCACAGGGCGCCACTGGCGGGCCTGCCAATTCTGGTGTTCAATGGCAAATGCCAATCAAGCCCACGGTGCCGGGCAGTGAGCACAGGGCTCACTATAGGATGTTGGGCCCTCAGGCCATCCTCATAAAGTCTGTTTCTGATTGTTTGGTCAGAGACATTCACAGCAGTGGCCTGCTGGAGGTCAATTTGTATGGCTCTGACAGTGCTCATCCTGTTCCTCCTTGCACAAAGGAGCAGATACCGGTTCTGCTGATGGGTTAAGGACCTTCTAGGGCCCTGTCCAGCTCTCCTAGAGTAACTGTGTCTCCTGGAATCTCCTCCATTCCCTTGAGACTGTGCTAGGAAACACAGCAAACCCTCTGGCAATGGCACATAATGATGTGCCATCCTGGAGGAGTTGGACTGCCTGTGCAACTTCTATAGGGTCCAGGTATCGCCTCATGCTACCAGTAGTGACACCAACCCTAGCCAAATGCAAAACTAGTGAAAAACAGTCAGATAAGATGAATAGGGGAGAAAAAAAATCAGTGGCCTCCACCTGTAAAACCATTCCTGTTTTGGAGGTCGTCTCATTGTTTCCCATCTAGTGCACATGTTGTCAATTTCATTACCACCAAAGCAGCTGAAACATCAACAACCCCCTCTGCTACTTACCTGACCAGATCAATATCCCAGGAGTTTAATTGACTATATGCTATACTCTGATTAAAAGGTGTTCCTTGAGCAGTGTAAAGAGGGACCCGAGAAGAGGAGGATCTGGGCTGCTCTGCACAAAACCATAACACAGGGCAGGTAAGTATAACATGTTTGTTATTTTTAAAGAATAAAAAACAACACTTTACAATCACTTTAAGGACCTCTTTAACAAATTCCTGGCCACCATATAGCAAAATGCATACTTGCCAACTGTCCCGAAAATCCAGTGTTTCATGATTTTTGCCGCCGCCGCTAGAGGTCCACGGCCGACGGAGACAAATTTTGCCATTTTCCAGAAGACCATACGAAGTTACAAACAAGAAGCGGAGCCTGCCGTGTGGCTACAATAGAAATTGAGCTGCGTCGCCGCCCACCCCCCGCCCCACTGCCGGTCTGTCTGTGACCTGTTGTGGAAAGGGGCAAGGGGTGGGCGGTGCCACAGCTCAATTTCTATTGTAGCCGGCCGGCTCTACCTCTATTTTGTTCCCCCTCGGCCTCTTACTTCTGTAGTGGCGGCGGAGACACCGCTGCTGGGACACCTGAGATGTAAGAAGGGTTCCAATGGGGGGACACCTGAGATGTAAGGAGGCACTCAGCTGAGGACACCTGAGATGTAAGGAAGCACTCCACTTGGGACACCTGAGATGTAAGGAAGCACTCCGCTGGGGACACCTGAGATGTAAGGAAGCACTCCGCTGGGGACACCTGAGATGTAAAGAGGCATTCCGCTGGGGACACCTGAGATGTAAAGAGGCACTCCGCTGGGGACACCTGATGTAAGGAGGCACTCCGCTGGGGACAACTGATGTAAGAAGGGTCTCCGCTGGGGACACCTGATGTAAGAAGGGACTACGCTGGGGACACCTGATGTAAGGAGGGACTCCGTTGGGGACACCTGATGTAAGGAGGGACTCCGCTGGGGACACCTGATGTAAGGAAGGACTCCACTGGGGACACCTGATGTAAAGAGGGACTCCGCTGGGGACACCTGATGTAAGAAGGGACTCCGCTGTGGACACCTGATGTAAGAAGGGACTCAGATCGCTGGGGACACCTGATGAAAGGAGGGACTGCGCTGGGGACACCTGATGAAAGGAGGGACTCTACTGGGGACACCTGATGTAAAGAGGGACTCTACTGAGGACACCCGATGTAAGGAGGGACTCCACTGGGGACACCCGATGTAAGGAGGGACTCCACTGAGGACACCCGATGTAAGGAGGGACTCTACTGAGGACACCCGATGTAAGGAGGGACTCTACTGAGGACACCCGATGTAAGGAGGGACTCTACTGAGGACACCCGATGTAAGGAGGGACTCTACTGAGGACACCCGATGTAAGGAGGGACTCTACTGAGGACACCCGATGTAAGGAGGGACTCTACTGAGGACACCCGATGTAAGGAGGGACTCTACTGAGGACACCCGATGTAAGGAGGGACTCTACTGAGGACACCCGATGTAAGGAGGGACTCTACTGAGGACACCCGATGTAAGGAGGGACTCTGCTGGGGACACCTGATGGCATCTGGTGGCAGGTGACGTGACAAGTGACACGCTCAGAGCTCCCACTGATTCTACATTATGGTGAGTTGAACTATTTCATTTAAAATTACAATCTAATAATCAAAATAATGTGCTTCAATCAGCCTGACACCATAACAACCAGGGTGCCGGGATGATTGAAGCGCCAACACCAGGTGTTTGGAGTATCTTTATCTGCTGATTGTTAAACATTCTGAAATACACATATTTCTATTGTGGTGCAGGATCTGGGCCTGCTGTCCCTCCATTCCTCTTTCCTTCCTTCTCTCTCTCTCTCTCTCTCTTTCTTCCTTTGTTTCTCCCTCCATTCCTCATTCATCTCAGACTCTAACCACACACCCTCTGAGTCACGCCCTTTAAGCCGCGCCCAATATTACACTTAAACATGCCCATTTTTCACAGCGGCATGCAAAAACCACGCCCATTCTTCTCGCACCGTATTGTTTTTTCCGCTGCGTCACACTTACAAATGAATGCCCGCCTCCTAATTATAATAAGACTAAAAAAGTGTCCCTATAATTTTTTTTTATAATGTTGGCAACTATGAAAATTATGGGTGCAAAGTCGTTGTATTATCCTGACTGGACGTCATATGAGGTCCAGCGGGATTAGCCGCTAGCGTGCGCTTCCGCAGGGGCGTGCAGCATGGCGATCGGTGATGTGGTGTGTCAGTCTGACACACCGCATCTCCGATCTAGGTAAAGATAAAGCAAGAAGGTTTTTCTGGGGACTTTAAATGACTTGCATGACTACACGCACCTCCATCCCTAAATCAGAGATTTAATAGAGGCAGGGAGGGTTTGGGATTAAGAGTGAGGCACAGGATACGTAGTATGAAAACTGAATAGATGTTTAGTTTACTGGAAAGAATGACATATCGCATTACATGTGATACATGATTAACCGAGGTAAATTCATCTATATACCAGTGAAGGCTAGAAATTTCATATATATATATATAAATACATAAAATCACATGATATATTGTTGTGGTAACCAATACATGATTAACCAAGGTAAATTTATCTATTTACAATTGAAGCCTAGCCTCCAATCACAGCTCATCACATGGTAACCAGGAAGTTCTGTTTATCGGCTTTTCCTCTATTCGCGCTGACAGGTGTGAGTAGAGGAGAGCCGATTGGCTGGCCTCCTGACAGGGGGGTCTGCGCTGATAATCAGCGCAATGATTATCAATGCAGACCCATCAGAACTCCCACTGGAGACCACCAGGGATGCCCACCTAAGACCACCAGGGATACCCACTAAAGACCACCAGGAATACCCACTAAAGACCCCCAGGGACACCCACTAAAGACCACCAGGGATGCCCACTAAAGACCAACAGGTATGCCAACTAGAGTCCACCAGGAATGCCAATCCGTGCCTATTAGGGATGGCCCCCTGTGCCCATCAGTGATACCTGCCTGTGTCTCCTGATCAGTGCTGCCTATCAGTGTCATCTATCAGTGCCCATCAGTGCCGCCTATAAGTGCCCACCAGTGCCACCTATCAGTGCCCATCAGTGCTGCATATCAGTGCCATCTATCAGCGCCCCCCGGACTGCTTATCAGTGCCTATCAGTGCTGTTTATACAGTAAGTGCCTCATCAGTGCCAACCCATCAGTGCCCATCAGTGCAGCCTCATCAGTGTTCATCAGTGAAGGAGAAAACTTACTTATACAAACTTTTGTAACTGAAACTATTTTTAATACAAACTTTTTGTTTTTGTTTTTTTATTTGCAGCACAAAAAATAAAAACCCCAGTGGCGATCAAATACCATCAAAAGAAAGCTCTATTTGTGGGAAAAAAATAATAACAATTTAATTTGGGTACAGTGTTGCATGACCGTGCAATTTTCATTCAAAATGGGACAGCACTGAAAGCTGAAAACTGGCCTGGGCAGGAAGGGGGCTAATACCTAATACTAACAAACCAACTACAACTAAAACAATGTTTTGTTCACAGTTCCACTTTAAAGGGGTTGTAAAGGCAGATGTTTTTTTATCTTTATGCATTCTATGCATTAAGATAAAAAGCCTTCTGTGTGCAGCAGCCCCCTCAGGTCCCCTAATACTTACCCAAGGTCCCTCTCTGTCCAGTGATGTCCATGAGTGTCTCAGCCGTCTGAGATTCTCCTTCCTAATTGGCTGAGATACAGCATTGGCGCCATTGGCTCCCACTGCTGTCAATCAAAGTCAGCTAGCCAATCAGGGGAGGGGGGTGGGGCCAGGACTCCATGTCTGAATAGACACAGGGAGCTGTGACTTGGCTCGGGTGCCCCCATAGCAAGCTTCTTGCTGTGGGGGCACTGAACAGGAGGGAGGGACCAGGATCACAGAAGAGGGACCTGAGAAGAGAAGGATCTGGGCTGCTCTGTGCAAAACCAATTGCAATAGGGCAGGTAAGTATAACATGTTTGTTACTTTTATAGGGAAAAGAATGAGACTTTACAATCACTTTAAAGATAAATGATGCAGATCTAGAAATATATAATGTGTATGTACTGTAAGTGATAATACAATTAAAATTGTATTTTTTATTGCTTGCAGGACATGGAAGGAATGTAGACTAAAAGCAAGGTCTTTTCATCCAGTCTGCATTATCATATTGCATTCTGTAATAAAGCACTACAATGGAGGAATATTCTGTACCCAGATTTCAAGCAGCTTTTCCATTAGCGTTTTCCAGCCTAAACATCTGAATAGTGATAATGTATTTTGCTTATTTGTTACACCTTATTTCACTAATGTTTAAATAACCATTCTATGTTTCATCATCATCACATTTCTAAATTGCTATATAAAAATTTGCTGTGTTATGTGCTTTTTGTAATGAATAAACATACCGTATATTAAAATTTAGAAATTAATTGTACAACAAATAGCAAAAAGCAAATTACCACTGGGCAGATCCCCCTTCAATATTTGTACAGATGACTAATCATCAAAACAGAAAGGGAGGGTAAATCAAAAATTTTAAAATTTGTTCCAGAACAAAAAGTAAGGGGAAATCATACAATGGGGACACCTTTTCCAGGGACAACGGTCTATGGCTCCTTTCACAGGGACAGCATTCTACTGCCCTCTGAAAAGCAATCCACAGAGATCTTGCTACTTTCTGAATGTGTGTACGTGTGTGTGTGTGTTTTTGTTTTTTGTTTTCAAACCCAAAGGGGATTTTGTGTTGAAATACCATGCCACAGTTGCAAACCAAGTGTTTGGCTCATGTTGTGGTGCAGTCCTATTGACCTGGATAGGCGAGTTTGACAGACGATACCATGTGTACAGACCTCTTCAGCTGTCATGTCTGCTTGTGAAGGGGGGGGGGGTAAAATATGCTGATCAACTGCCTGTTTTTACCACCTTTCAGGCAAGTGGTGTAAGAGAGGCTTGAAAGGGAAATTCCCCTAATTTTGGGACTGAACTGGAACATTATGGAATATTAACAGGTAGCTGTTAAATCATAAATAGTAGCATAGATATATTAAAAGTACTGAAAGAAAAATTGCTGAATCATTAATGTTAAGTACAGTTCATTGAGGGAACCATGAATGCCGACATGTACTGTGACATACTGAAGCAGAGCATGATACCCTCCCTTCAGAGAGAGAGTATTCCAACATGATAAAGACCCCAAACACACCTCCAAGATGACCACTGCCTTGCTAAAGAAGCTGAGGGTAAAGGTGATGGACTGGCCAAGCATGTCTCCAGACCTAAACTCTATTGAGCATCTGTGGGGTATCCTCAAACGGAAGGTGGAGGAGCGCAAGGTCTCTAACATCCACCAGCTCCGTGATGTCATCATGAAGGAGTGGAAGAGGACTCCAGTGGCAACCTGTAAAGCTCTGGTGAACTTCATGCCCAAGAGGGTTAAGGCAGTGCTGGAAAATATTGGTGGCCACACAAAATATTGACACTTTGGGCCCAATTTGGAAATTTTCACTTAGGGATGTACTCACTTTTGTTGCCAGCGGTTTAGACATTAATGGCTGTGTGTTGAGTTCTTTTGAGGGGACAGCAAATTTACACTGTTATACAAGCTTTACACTCACTTCTTTACATTGTAGAAAAGTGTAATTTCTTCAGTGTTGTCACATGAAAAGATATAATAAAATATAAAAATATTTACTAAAATGTGAGGGGTTGTACTCACCTTTGTGAGTGTAATGATGTGTATGCTTTATGTTATAATTCAAGTTCAGTTGTTATGCCTAGTTCCTTATGCATGTTAGGAAACAGTTAACAGTTTTGGTCATGTGATCTGGGGGCGGGGAGCTGTTAGTTGTAAGATGGATCCTGCTGAGTAAACACCAGGCTCATGTTCAAGCTCTTGCTGTCTGCCTATACCTGGTGTTAAAACACCACAGTGAGATACTGTGTATATATATATATATATATATATATATATATATATATATATATATATAGTGAGGGGGTTAGCTCGGCAGCGGGTGTGTGTGACCCCCGGGATGGGCTCCCCACACAAAAACAGGCCCAGCAGACGGAGGTTGTGGTTTTCAAAATCAAAAAGGTGCGGTTTATTTTCTATTTACAGTGACAAAAACACAGCAAAGCAAAAGAAACATAAACAAAATAAATCCTGGTCAATTTGACCTCTGACTAAACCAGGGGCGGGCTGGCAGGGGGGGCAGGCATGCAATTTCCCCCCAGGCCGGACTGATTCTTGATAAAAGGGCCGATCTGCTGCCAGCTAGGAACTGGGCATGTGCAGTTCCGTAGTTGGCCGAGTGGTGAATGTTACTGCTCAAGCAGGCTGGCAGGGCTGGATAACATCCTAGAAGTGTGCAGAAACATTTGTGCTGTGAGCGGACATCTGTCCTGTCACAGTGCTGTTGTCTGCACCTGAGTCTGTGTCCTTTCATTTCAGAGCACAGCCGAATGGAAGAGGGTGGATCTGCTCTGCCTCCCTCCAGCCCCCTCTCTCACTGTGCCCGCCCACACTCTTTGCAGCCCGTGTGCTGCGTCTGTGAAAAGAATGTGTGGGCGGGAACGTTTAAACTGAGCAGTCAGTGTCCTGTATGAAAGGCTCTGGATGGAGGCTGATGTGATGACTGAGCCAGTGATACTCCTGGTGGGTCCTTCCTTCCAAGTAAGTGAGTTGTGACAGGCCTCTCCCTAACCCCCCCCCCCTCTCTGCAGCTAAAGAGGTTTCCATCAGCAGCTTGTGCATTACCTGGTCCTATGTACTATGAAGTGGGATCCCACTGGTGTGTCACAGTCTGGCTGCAGCGTTGGTGATTTCAGTCTTTCTGCATGTTACCCCCGTCAGTCTCATAGACTTCTATTAGTTTGCAAATTGTTGATGCATTTTCTGAAAGTGCACAAAAACGTCTGCATGCTGCATCTTTGGTGCCCTTTAAAAAGAATGCAGCAAAAACGCACAACCTAAAAGAAGCCTATGGGACTGCGGCTAAGCAAAACTGCACACAAGCCCTGCAAAGGCTTGTACACACTTGCAGCAGACACTGTCACTCTGCTAAAAAGTGATCCATGCTCAGGTCACTTTTGCTAGTACTTAGCGCGGCTCTAACCGGACCTGTCAGTTTTTTTTTATTCAACTCGCTAGGTTGAGCAAAAAAAATTAAATAAAAAATAGTGGTGTGTACAAGGCTTTACTATGTTGATACGAGAATCAAATGATTTTTCTTGAGGTGTGGTCTCTCTGTGCAGGGAAATGTGGAGCGGTCTCTCTCTCTCTCTGTGCAGGGAAATGTGGAGCGGTCTCTCTCTTTCTCTCTGTGCAGGGAAATGTGGAGCGGTCTCTCTCTTTCTCTCTGTGCAGGGAAATGTGGAGCGGTCTCTCTCTCTCTCTCTCTCTCTGTGCAGGGAAATGTGGAGCGGTCTCTCTCTTTCTCTCTGTGCAGGGAAATGTGGAGCGGTCTCTCTCTCTGTACAGGGAAATGTGGAGCGGTCTCTCTCTCTCTCTCTCTCTGTGCAGGGAAATGTGGAGCGGTCTCTCTCTCTCTCTCTGTGCAGGGAAATGTGGAGCGGTCTCTCTCTCTCTCTCTCTCTGTGCAGGGAAATGTGGAGCGGTCTCTCTCTCTGTGCAGGGAAATGTGGAGCGGTCTCTCTCTCTCTCTCTGTGCAGGGAAATGTGGAGCGGTCTCTCTCTCTCTGTGCAGGGAAATGTGGAGCGGTCTCTCTCTCTCTCTCGCTCCCTCTGTGCAGGGAAATGTGGAGCGGTGTCTCTCTCTCTCTCTCTGAGCAGGGAAATGTGGAGCGGTCTCTCTCTCTCTCTCTCTGTGCAGGGAAATGTGGAGCAGTCTCTCTCTCTCTCTCTCTGTGCAGGGAAATGTGGAGCGGTCTCTCTCTCTCTGTGCAGGGAAATGTGGAGCGGTCTCTCTCTCTCTCTGTGCAGGGAAATGTGGAGCGGTCTCTCTCTCTGTGCAGGGAAATGTGGAGCGGTCTCTCTCTCGCTCTCTCTGTGCAGGGAAATGTGGAGCGGTGTCTCTCTCTCTCTCTGTGCAGGGAAATGTGGAGCGGTCTCTCTCTCTCTCTCTCTGTGCAGGGAAATGTGGAGCGGTCTCTCTCTCTGTGCAGGGAAATGTGGAATGGTCTCTCTCTCTCTCTCTCTCGCTCTCTCTGTGCAGGGAAATGTGGAGCGGTGTCTCTCTCTCTCTCTCTCTGAGCAGGGAAATGTGGAGCGGTCTCTCTCTCTCTGTGCAGGGAAATGTGGAGCGGTCTCTCTCTCTCTCTCTCTCTGTGCAGGGAAATGTGGAGCGGTCTCTCTCTCTCTCTCTCTGTGCAGGGAAATGTGGAGCGGTCTCTCTCTCTGTGCAGGGAAATGTGGAATGGTCTCTCTCTCTCTCTCTCTCTCGCTCTCTCTCTCTGTGCAGGGAAATGTGGAGCGGTGTCTCTCTCTCTCTCTCTCTGAGCAGGGAAATGTGGAGCGGTCTCTCTCTCTCTGTGCAGGGAAATGTGGAGCGGTCTCTCTCTCTCTCTGTGCAGGGAAATGTGGAGCGGTCTCTCTCTCTGTGCAGGGAAATGTGGAGCGGTCTCTCTCTCTCTGTGCAGGGAAATGTGGAATGGTCTCTCTCTCTCGCTCTCTCTGTGCAGGGAAATGTGGAGCGGTGTCTCTCTCTCTCTCTGAGCAGGGAAATGTGGAGCGGTCGGTCTCTCTCTCTCTGTGCAGGAAAATGTGGAGAGGGGTCTCTCTCTCGCTGTTCAGGAAAATGTGGAGAGGGGTCTCTCTCTCGCTGTTCAGGGAAATGTGGAGAGGGGTCTCTCTCTCGCTGTTCAGGGAAATGTGGAGCAGTGTCTCTCTCTGTGTGGCATAGCTTTACTTACAGAGTGACCCGGCTGGCAGAGACACGTTTGTTGGACTGCTGGCCTCAATCGTCTGCACTAGTTGCTAGGATCGCCTGGCGTCTAGCAACCAGTGATGTCACAGTCCCGAAGAGGAAAGCAAGGCTGAGGCCACCGCATTCAGAGAGGAGGAGGATCTTCTGCCTCATCCACGCCTTTTACTGTTTTGCTCCACCCACCTCCTCCCTCCGTTATCCCGTGTGCAGGGGCATGCGCCTCGGAGCCTGCCTAAGGGAATGGAACTGTCACTGACTGACTGTGCCAGAAGCACCTCTCAGTCAAGCTGCCTGAGGTGAGGTCAGAAGCAGTGAATGAATTAGAACATATGTGTAATGTGGACATGTGTGTCATGGCAGCATGAGCTGGCCTCAGAGGAAATCACATCCTTAAATCTCAGCCAGGGTTCATGCTGGGACTCTTAGTCCTTTACTTTTTGGGATGTGACACCCCAAAAGTGAAGGACTACAGGTCCCAGCATGAACCCCTCAGAGCTCAGGATGTGTGACACACCCCTGCGCCCACTCATCAACTAATGAAGGACTACAGGTCCCACTGTCCCAGCTTAAACCCCTCACAGCTGTGTCCCCCTGGCCCTTCAACTAGTGAGGGACTACAGGTCACAGCATGAACCACTCAGAGCTGAGGATGTGTCCCCCCCCCAACTAGTGAAGGACTACAGGTCACAGCATAAACACGTGAGATCTAAGGGGCCACATCCTTAGATATCAGGGGTTCATGCTGGGACTTGTAGTCCATCACTAGTTAGGGGGTAACATTCTTGGATCTCAGGGGTTAATGCTTGGACTTAGTCCTTCACTATATAGAAATATGAAGGTATTGGGACTTTTAAGGTGCAACAACTACACAATATTCAATATAAAAAATATAATTTTATTACAAAAAAATATATATGAAAATTCATATGTACAAATATACATGAACCATCAAAATAAACATAATAGAGTTTCCAAAGTGCATACAGACAAAATTCTCTACATGTTTCGCCATTTTGTAGGCTTCCTCAGGAGTTTGTCATGCAAATACTGGAAACAAAAAAAGAAAAATAATAAATACATAATATTATTTACTCAAATTTCAAACTCAAAATTACAAAACAGAATATTATTAAGAAAAAAAGGGATAACTGAAAACCATAACCAGCCCAATGGTTGCTCAAAAGTTCATCTCAAAATTAGATCTATTTATTCAAGGTATATGACCTTATTAGTATCAGTTATAAGTACATTACCTGTAAATTTTGATGGTACAATCTAAAATGAAGAATGACCAGATAGCCAATGAGCTATCCCACACGGGGGCGCCCGTAAAGGAGGGGATCATATGGTGTATCATAGAGGGGGAGAAATACTGGCACAAATAACCACCCGGATATTACTAGCACAGGAACAGAGGGCCATCTGGGGGAAATTACAAAGAAAATTCGAATGAAGTCAAATAACAATCTATGTATAAGAGTAAAGGCGTCTAATCTAGTTATACGGCACATACCCCATCAGTATTTACCTGTTTATGGCTGTTGATAGTAAAAAATATAAATTAGAATAGGCAAAAAAGGGGGCAGTATCTCCAAAGTACCCCAATCAGTGTCCACTCTAAAGGAAACAGAAATAGTGGAAATTACTATAAATATATGTAATAATCCCCTCTAGTTGGTAATCAGAATTTTAATTTTTAGCCATATACTTGCTAGCTGATATATACCTGGTTAATCCAATTGGATAAAGTGTGTCCACATTAGGGCATCTCTGCCGAAAAACTTGTTTTACAAAACCGATCAATCAGTTTACTGAAAAAATATAAAATATAAAAACCATTTGGGATTAAAGACCAAAGTAAACCAGACAACAGGATAAAAACCAATGTTGCCCATAAAGAGATCTAGTGCCTAAGTAATTTACCTTTGACTGATATCTAAGAACGTCTTCTCCCCAGAGTGTTGGTCATGCTACTGATTTACAAGGCTGCGATCCGGACTATATACCCCCCCTCCCCCTTCCCATTGGACGCACAATGGCGCCAAATCAATGGGCGGAGCGGGCACGTCAGTTCCGACATCACCCATCGTCAGATCCGACCCGGAAGTGACAATTCCACCACTGAAAAACCGGAGACGTCCGCCGGAAGCACCACCCCGCTCATCAGGAGAAAACATCCTGACGAGCTGGACGCACCATAAGACGGATCCGGAAGGGGAAAAAAAATGCCTAAAGAAAAAGAAAAGAAAAGAAAGCACGTATTTTTTGGAATCGCAGGTATTTCTTGAAATATTTAGAGGATAAAATTGTACCGTGGGGATTACGTATACAGATTTTTCCTAATATATTTAAAGTGGAGACAGAATTCAAATTAGACTGGGAATCAAACTTACAGTCATGTTCATTTAAGATGATGGAGGCTCTTTGCCAAAACTATGCTAAAGATTTAGAGATAGTCAATAACGACATAGAAAAATTGTATGTTGAAAATTCCAACTTGACTACGGAGGAAACCTTCTCTAATAGAGAGGCTCTCTTAGAAAAACATTTGGAGTCTTTTGTCTCCAATATCCTTAAAACTAAGGATAAAAAATACTATAGGGATCGTCTGGCATATGAATCAAACACAGCCTATCGGTGGACTACTGAAAACCAATGGAGGAAATCCAAATCCTCAGCTCGTAAGCAAACAAATAAAAATCAGGAAGCCACTGATTCTGATGAATCATCTTTATCTTCCTCGTCCCTACCAGGTAATGCCTCAAACATGTCAGCTAGTTCTAATAAAAGAAAGACTGATCGAGCACCTTCGATGTCAGCGCTTTCTAAACGTACTCAACAGGACATGAATCGTCAGGGTTTACGTTCACAGTCCAAAAATGTACCCCCTCCCACTCATCCCACAGGTGATGGTCACCTTAATTTATCCACACCCAGTTTTTCTAATATTCTTAATGCACCGAAGTTAAATCAATCAATAGTTACCCCTTCGGGGGACTTTCAAATCCCCAATATAGGGGATCTTCGCACTGCGCCAATCTTTTCACCACCCCCAATTGTGGACAACAAAAAGACACCCATTCCTTCACAGGCACTCAAAGCAACTTCCAAAGTAATTTCCAAGTAATTAATTTGTCTTCACATTTACTTACACCGGATCAGACGGAGGTTTTGGGCCTTGGCCTGACTTTTTGTCCTGATCAGGAGGTTGATGCCTTTGAAATTATAAAGGACGTCAACCTCTTTGCGAGAAAACTTACTTTTAAGATTATGTTTGACAGGGATTATCAACGTTCTCCCATGGATTCCATGGGGGAAGATCTTTGGCAAAATAAAACAATTAAGGAGATTCAGGCAATAAATGAATTAATGGAATTATGGGAAGAAGGTAATCCACTAGATGACCCCCTTGAGGAACCCCAGTCTGGCCTCGTAGATGAGATTTCCACGGAGAGAATTTTTCCTCCACCTAATCTATATAAACCGAAATCCAGGACCTTTCCTACTCTCCAAGGAAACCCCAACATTTGGGCATTCACCCAACAAGTTACAAAGGAATTACAGAGTACCAATTGGAAAAGGTTTAGAAGAAATACCAACCTTAAGCCACCCCAACAAAAAGCCGTGTTATCTTTAAAACAGAACGAACAATTAGTGATAAAACCCTCGGATAAAGGAGGTAACATAGTGGTAATGGATTTAAACAAATATAAGCAGATGGTCATGAACCTCCTTTCAAATAAAAGTTGGTATCGCTCTATTCCTTTTGCACAGGTAAAATATGCGGAGACAAAATACCGTATTCTCATTAATCGGGCATTTTGTGATAACCTTATAGACAAAAAGACGTGTGAATTCTTGGTTATTGATAAGCCGAGACTTCCCACGTTTTATGCTCTGCCAAAGGTGCACAAAAATTTGGAAAATCCCCCTGGCCGTCCGATTGTGTCAGGGATTGGTTGCCTTACAGAACCAGCTAGTAAGCTGGTAGACGACTATTTGAGGCCCCATGTAGGTTCTTTAAGTTCCTACATTCAAGACACCGCCGATCTACTGAGATCTTTGGATGGTCTATGTGTACCACCGGGGTCATGGCTAGTAGCTATAGACGTTGAAGCCCTCTATAACTCTATCCCCCACACTAGGGGTATTAAAGTTATAGACGGCTTCCTCTCGGAGAGAGGACCTGGAGCCAGGCCCTACAACAATTTCATTTTGGAATTGTTGCTGTTCATACTTACCAACAATATTTTTGTTTTCGACCGTTCCCACTACCTCCAGGTGCAGGGTGTTGCGATGGGGACCAAGTGTGCCCCGTCGTACGCCAACCTGTACCTGGGGGGGTGGGAACGGGAGATTTTTTCTTTAGAATCATTTGAAATGTTTTTTGATAAAGTCTTGATATGGCGACGCTTTATCGATGACATTTTTGTTGTGTGGACTGGCTCCTTAGAGGAATTGACATCTTTTATGTCTTCATTAGCTGTAAATTCCTTTAATCTCAAATTTACGATGATTTGTGACCAGAATGTGATAAATTTTCTGGATATTTCTATTTACTTAAACTCTGATGGCACCTTGGGCTCTTCATTATATAGAAAGCCCTCTTCAGGCAATACCATCCTGCATGCCACAAGTTCTCATCCCAGGACTCTGGTACAAAGTATCCCATACAGTCAGTATTTACGAATTCGAAGAAATTGTAGTAAGGAAGTAGATTTCGAGACGGAGGCCTCTGCCCTCCAATCTCGACTAATTGCTAGAGGGTATAGTCGTTCAACCCTCAAAAAAGCCTATAAACGAGCAAAAAATAAAAACAGGAAAGAGCTAATACATCCTAAGAAATCTCAAACTACTGACCAAACGGTACGATTAATTACCAGGTTCTCTGGTGAACATCAGAAAGTAAGAAAAATTATTGAAAAATTCTGGCCTTTGCTAGCAACAGATGAGATTATCTCCAAATATATTAAGCCATTTCCCCAAATTACCTATAGAAAATCTAGGTCTTTAAAAGATCAACTAGTTCATAGCCATCTCCAAATCAAGAGGGTTGAGAGTAGAAAGGGTTCGGCCCCATGTGGTCATTGTGAATTTTGCAGGTTTATATATGATTCTACTGAAATAGTTCTCCCTAATGGAGTTACGTATAGACCAAATTTCTTTAGCAATTGCCAGTCAATTGGCGTAATTTATTTGATGATCTGTGATTGTGAGGCCTTCTATGTTGGTAAAACGAAGAGGCCTTTCTTTCACAGAATGAGAGACCATGTATCTCTCATTCAAAAGAAAAAAATGGAGACTCCTATTAGTAGACATAGTGGTCTTTTCCACTCCTTCGATCTGTCAAAGATTAAATTCTTTGCTTTAGAATACATACCTCTTAATGAAAGAGGTGGGGATGTGGACAAAAATCTCCTACAACGAGAAACCAGATGGATACATACCTTGAGAGCTACTATGTATCCCGGGTTAAATGAGTCCATCAGTTTCAAACCCTTTTTGTAGGAAAAAAATCGTTATGCTGTATATGTAGACTCTGTTTAAAACAAATTAAATTTTGTTTTGTTATTTTTATTTTTGTTTATTAAATTTGTCTTTATGTACAGGTGACTGAATGTACCATTTCTATATTCCATAGGGGCTCTCTTTAATCATTGATAAATCTGCATTATATGTAATTGATTTCAATTGAGTTTACCACATTTTTTAGGGTGGCGTTTCCCTTTTCTTTTTTTGGGGGGGATTTGGTGATCATATGGGCGCCCAGGGCGTTTCTCTTTGTTCTCCTTTGGGAGACAATCTGAGCGCCATCTGACTAAGCCCACCGGATATCCTGGCCCCATTTTTTAACATCCAATGTGCCCTTTCTGCCGTGATTTTAAAAGGAAGTCTGCCCTTTTCTATACTTTAGGCATTTTTTTTCCCCTTCCGGATCCGTCTTATGGTGCGTCCAGCTCGTCAGGATGTTTTCTCCTGATGAGCGGGGTGGTGCTTCCGGCGGACGTCTCCGGTTTTTCAGTGGTGGAATTGTCACTTCCGGGTCGGATCTGACGATGGGTGATGTCGGAACTGACGTGCCCGCTCCGCCCATTGATTTGGCGCCATTGTGCGTCCAATGGGAAGGGGGAGGGGGGGTATATAGTCCGGATCGCAGCCTTGTAAATCAGTAGCATGACCAACACTCTGGGGAGAAGACGTTCTTAGATATCAGTCAAAGGTAAATTACTTAGGCACTAGATCTCTTTATGGGCAACATTGGTTTTTATCCTGTTGTCTGGTTTACTTTGGTCTTTAATCCCAAATGGTTTTTATATTTTATATTTTTTCAGTAAACTGATTGATCGGTTTTGTAAAACAAGTTTTTCGGCAGAGATGCCCTAATGTGGACACACTTTATCCAATTGGATTAACCAGGTATATATCAGCTAGCAAGTATATGGCTAAAAATTAAAATTCTGATTACCAACTAGAGGGGATTATTACATATATTTATAGTAATTTCCACTATTTCTGTTTCCTTTAGAGTGGACACTGATTGGGGTACTTTGGAGATACTGCCCCCTTTTTTGCCTATTCTAATTTATATTTTTTACTATCAACAGCCATAAACAGGTAAATACTGATGGGGTATGTGCCGTATAACTAGATTAGACGCCTTTACTCTTATACATAGATTGTTATTTGACTTCATTCGAATTTTCTTTGTAATTTCCCCCAGATGGCCCTCTGTTCCTGTGCTAGTAATATCCGGGTGGTTATTTGTGCCAGTATTTCTCCCCCTCTATGATACACCATATGATCCCCTCCTTTACGGGCGCCCCCGTGTGGGATAGCTCATTGGCTATCTGGTCATTCTTCATTTTAGATTGTACCATCAAAATTTACAGGTAATGTACTTATAACTGATACTAATAAGGTCATATACCTTGAATAAATAGATCTAATTTTGAGATGAACTTTTGAGCAACCATTGGGCTGGTTATGGTTTTCAGTTATCCCTTTTTTTCTTAATAATATTCTGTTTTGTAATTTTGAGTTTGAAATTTGAGTAAATAATATTATGTATTTATTATTTTTCTTTTTTTGTTTCCAGTATTTGCATGACAAACTCCTGAGGAAGCCTACAAAATGGCGAAACATGTAGAGAATTTTGTCTGTATGCACTTTGGAAACTCTATTATGTTTATTTTGATGGTTCATGTATATTTGTACATATGAATTTTCATATATATTTTTTTGTAATAAAATTATATTTTTTATATTGAATATTGTGTAGTTGTTGCACCTTAAAAGTCCCAATACCTTCATATTTCTATATAGCTTCGTAATGAAGGGATGTGGTGCCTATGAGATACAGGTGACAGGTATTATTTTCAATTTCTCCTTGTGATTATACCGGGTGGCAAACGCTCATTTTCTACCTGTCACCTCTATATCATTTTTGTAGTTCATTAGATTATTCTTTTGAATTGGGTTTAAAGATTAATCCTTTTATAGTTTCTATTTTGTATAACAGAGTCTTTTCAATCAGCATGGCTACCTATAGAGGGTCGGCATTTGATGGCCTTATGACTAAAATCCATCTAGCCCAAGGGTCTACATTTGGTGGGATTACCCTTGAACGCTTTTTCAATAGCCTTCAACGTTTATTGGAAAAGAAAGCACGTATTTTTTGGAATCGCAGGTATTTCTTGAAATATTTAGAGGATAAAATTGTACCGTGGGGATTACGTATACAGATTTTTCCTAATATATTTAAAGTGGAGACAGAATTCAAATTAGACTGGGAATCAAACTTACAGTCATGTTCATTTAAGATGATGGAGGCTCTTTGCCAAAACTATGCTAAAGATTTAGAGATAGTCAATAACGACATAGAAAAATTGTATGTTGAAAATTCCAACTTGACTACGGAGGAAACCTTCTCTAATAGAGAGGCTCTCTTAGAAAAACATTTGGAGTCTTTTGTCTCCAATATCCTTAAAACTAAGGATAAAAAATACTATAGGGATCGTCTGGCATATGAATCAAACACAGCCTATCGGTGGACTACTGAAAACCAATGGAGGAAATCCAAATCCTCAGCTCGTAAGCAAACAAATAAAAATCAGGAAGCCACTGATTCTGATGAATCATCTTTATCTTCCTCGTCCCTACCAGGTAATGCCTCAAACATGTCAGCTAGTTCTAATAAAAGAAAGACTGATCGAGCACCTTCGATGTCAGCGCTTTCTAAACGTACTCAACAGGACATGAATCGTCAGGGTTTACGTTCACAGTCCAAAAATGTACCCCCTCCCACTCATCCCACAGGTGATGGTCACCTTAATTTATCCACACCCAGTTTTTCTAATATTCTTAATGCACCGAAGTTAAATCAATCAATAGTTACCCCTTCGGGGGACTTTCAAATCCCCAATATAGGGGATCTTCGCACTGCACCAATCTTTTCACCACCCCCAATTGTGGACAACAAAAAGACACCCATTCCTTCACAGGCACTCAAAGCAACTTCCAAAGTAATTTCCAAGTAATTAATTTGTCTTCACATTTACTTACACCGGATCAGACGGAGGTTTTGGGCCTTGGCCTGACTTTTTGTCCTGATCAGGAGGTTGATGCCTTTGAAATTATAAAGGACGTCAACCTCTTTGCGAGAAAACTTACTTTTAAGATTATGTTTGACAGGGATTATCAACGTTCTCCCATGGATTCCATGGGGGAAGATCTTTGGCAAAATAAAACAATTAAGGAGATTCAGGCAATAAATGAATTAATGGAATTATGGGAAGAAGGTAATCCACTAGATGACCCCCTTGAGGAACCCCAGTCTGGCCTCGTAGATGAGATTTCCACGGAGAGAATTTTTCCTCCACCTAATCTATATAAACCGAAATCCAGGACCTTTCCTACTCTCCAAGGAAACCCCAACATTTGGGCATTCACCCAACAAGTTACAAAGGAATTACAGAGTACCAATTGGAAAAGGTTTAGAAGAAATACCAACCTTAAGCCACCCCAACAAAAAGCCGTGTTATCTTTAAAACAGAACGAACAATTAGTGATAAAACCCTCGGATAAAGGAGGTAACATAGTGGTAATGGATTTAAACAAATATAAGCAGATGGTCATGAACCTCCTTTCAAATAAAAGTTGGTATCGCTCTATTCCTTTTGCACAGGTAAAATATGCGGAGACAAAATACCGTATTCTCATTAATCGGGCATTTTGTGATAACCTTATAGACAAAAAGACGTGTGAATTCTTGGTTATTGATAAGCCGAGACTTCCCACGTTTTATGCTCTGCCAAAGGTGCACAAAAATTTGGAAAATCCCCCTGGCCGTCCGATTGTGTCAGGGATTGGTTGCCTTACAGAACCAGCTAGTAAGCTGGTAGACGACTATTTGAGGCCCCATGTAGGTTCTTTAAGTTCCTACATTCAAGACACCGCCGATCTACTGAGATCTTTGGATGGTCTATGTGTACCACCGGGGTCATGGCTAGTAGCTATAGACGTTGAAGCCCTCTATAACTCTATCTCCCACACTAGGGGTATTAAAGTTATAGACGGCTTCCTCTCGGAGAGAGGACCTGGAGCCAGGCCCTACAACAATTTCATTTTGGAATTGTTGCTGTTCATACTTACCAACAATATTTTTGTTTTCGACCGTTCCCACTACCTCCAGGTGCAGGGTGTTGCGATGGGGACCAAGTGTGCCCCGTCGTACGCCAACCTGTACCTGGGGGGGTGGGAACGGGAGATTTTTTCTTTAGAATCATTTGAAATGTTTTTTGATAAAGTCTTGATATGGCGACGCTTTATCGATGACATTTTTGTTGTGTGGACTGGCTCCTTAGAGGAATTGACATCTTTTATGTCTTCATTAGCTGTAAATTCCTTTAATCTCAAATTTACGATGATTTGTGACCAGAATGTGATAAATTTTCTGGATATTTCTATTTACTTAAACTCTGATGGCACCTTGGGCTCTTCATTATATAGAAAGCCCTCTTCAGGCAATACCATCCTGCATGCCACAAGTTCTCATCCCAGGACTCTGGTACAAAGTATCCCATACAGTCAGTATTTACGAATTCGAAGAAATTGTAGTAAGGAAGTAGATTTCGAGACGGAGGCCTCTGCCCTCCAATCTCGACTAATTGCTAGAGGGTATAGTCGTTCAACCCTCAAAAAAGCCTATAAACGAGCAAAAAATAAAAACAGGAAAGAGCTAATACATCCTAAGAAATCTCAAACTACTGACCAAACGGTACGATTAATTACCAGGTTCTCTGGTGAACATCAGAAAGTAAGAAAAATTATTGAAAAATTCTGGCCTTTGCTAGCAACAGATGAGATTATCTCCAAATATATTAAGCCATTTCCCCAAATTACCTATAGAAAATCTAGGTCTTTAAAAGATCAACTAGTTCATAGCCATCTCCAAATCAAGAGGGTTGAGAGTAGAAAGGGTTCGGCCCCATGTGGTCATTGTGAATTTTGCAGGTTTATATATGATTCTACTGAAATAGTTCTCCCTAATGGAGTTACGTATAGACCAAATTTCTTTAGCAATTGCCAGTCAATTGGCGTAATTTATTTGATGATCTGTGATTGTGAGGCCTTCTATGTTGGTAAAACGAAGAGGCCTTTCTTTCACAGAATGAGAGACCATGTATCTCTCATTCAAAAGAAAAAAATGGAGACTCCTATTAGTAGACATAGTGGTCTTTTCCACTCCTTCGATCTGTCAAAGATTAAATTCTTTGCTTTAGAATACATACCTCTTAATGAAAGAGGTGGGGATGTGGACAAAAATCTCCTACAACGAGAAACCAGATGGATACATACCTTGAGAGCTACTATGTATCCCGGGTTAAATGAGTCCATCAGTTTCAAACCCTTTTTGTAGGAAAAAAATCGTTATGCTGTATATGTAGACTCTGTTTAAAACAAATTAAATTTTGTTTTGTTATTTTTATTTTTGTTTATTAAATTTGTCTTTATGTACAGGTGACTGAATGTACCATTTCTATATTCCATAGGGGCTCTCTTTAATCATTGATAAATCTGCATTATATGTAATTGATTTCAATTGAGTTTACCACATTTTTTAGGGTGGCGTTTCCCTTTTCTTTTTTTGGGGGGGATTTGGTGATCATATGGGCGCCCAGGGCGTTTCTCTTTGTTCTCCTTTGGGAGACAATCTGAGCGCCATCTGACTAAGCCCACCGGATATCCTGGCCCCATTTTTTAACATCCAATGTGCCCTTTCTGCCGTGATTTTAAAAGGAAGTCTGCCCTTTTCTATACTTTAGGCATTTTTTTTCCCCTTCCGGATCCGTCTTATGGTGCGTCCAGCTCGTCAGGATGTTTTCTCCTGATGAGCGGGGTGGTGCTTCCGGCGGACGTCTCCGGTTTTTCAGTGGTGGAATTGTCACTTCCGGGTCGGATCTGACGATGGGTGATGTCGGAACTGACGTGCCCGCTCCGCCCATTGATTTGGCGCCATTGTGCGTCCAATGGGAAGGGGGAGGGGGGGTATATAGTCCGGATCGCAGCCTTGTAAATCAGTAGCATGACCAACACTCTGGGGAGAAGACGTTCTTAGATATCGGTCAAAGGTAAATTACTTAGGCACTAGATCTCTTTATGGGCAACATTGGTTTTTATCCTGTTGTCTGGTTTACTTTGGTCTTTAATCCCAAATGGTTTTTATATTTTATATTTTTTCAGTAAACTGATTGATCGGTTTTGTAAAACAAGTTTTTCGGCAGAGATGCCCTAATGTGGACACACTTTATCCAATTGGATTAACCAGGTATATATCAGCTAGCAAGTATATGGCTAAAAATTAAAATTCTGATTACCAACTAGAGGGGATTATTACATATATTTATAGTAATTTCCACTATTTCTGTTTCCTTTAGAGTGGACACTGATTGGGGTACTTTGGAGATACTGCCCCCTTTTTTGCCTATTCTAATTTATATTTTTTACTATCAACAGCCATAAACAGGTAAATACTGATGGGGTATGTGCCGTATAACTAGATTAGACGCCTTTACTCTTATACATAGATTGTTATTTGACTTCATTCGAATTTTCTTTGTAATTTCCCCCAGATGGCCCTCTGTTCCTGTGCTAGTAATATCCGGGTGGTTATTTGTGCCAGTATTTCTCCCCCTCTATGATACACCATATGATCCCCTCCTTTACGGGCGCCCCCGTGTGGGATAGCTCATTGGCTATCTGGTCATTCTTCATTTTAGATTGTACCATCAAAATTTACAGGTAATGTACTTATAACTGATACTAATAAGGTCATATACCTTGAATAAATAGATCTAATTTTGAGATGAACTTTTGAGCAACCATTGGGCTGGTTATGGTTTTCAGTTATCCCTTTTTTTCTTAATAATATTCTGTTTTGTAATTTTGAGTTTGAAATTTGAGTAAATAATATTATGTATTTATTATTTTTCTTTTTTTGTTTCCAGTATTTGCATGACAAACTCCTGAGGAAGCCTACAAAATGGCGAAACATGTAGAGAATTTTGTCTGTATGCACTTTGGAAACTCTATTATGTTTATTTTGATGGTTCATGTATATTTGTACATATGAATTTTCATATATATTTTTTTGTAATAAAATTATATTTTTTATATTGAATATTGTGTAGTTGTTGCACCTTAAAAGTCCCAATACCTTCATATTTCTATATAGCTTCGTAATGAAGGGATGTGGTGCCTATGAGATACAGGTGACAGGTATTATTTTCAATTTCCCCTTAGTCCTTCACTAGTTACAGGGGGGGGGGGGTCCTCAGCTCTAAGGGACTCATACAGGGACTTGTTTGTGATCATGGAAAATCTTAGACTGTTTTCCCCGATCAATCACTTTGTCACCACTGGTTCTATGGGCCACTTGACTGGACTTGCCCCCCAGGCCTAAGGCTGCCAGCCCTCCCCTGGACTAAACATACAGGTTTCCTAACTAACAACTGGGATCAGCCTAGTGCTGTCCTAGTCCCTAAGTCCCTGGTTTTAAATGTCCAAGCAAATAGCCACACAGGCTTTGTCTCACCGCACAAGGGTTCACTCTCTCCAGGAAGTCCACACAGGTCTGCTTCCAGGCATGAGCTAACCCCTAATGAAGCTGGGAGTTCTTATAGAGGCCTAAATGAGCTGACAAGCTTCAGCTGGTCTCATCAACTCCCTGTCTGCACGACGCCCCACACTCTCCCTAGAGGTATGAGTCATCCATGAGCCCACTATCCTCAGCTGGGCTTATACAACTCTCCACCTAGTTGTATAAGTCGGCGTAAAGCCTGAATCTGGGCGAAATATATCTACCCCCCTGGATGCAACCAGGTGACTTTACCTTCCTGCTGTCACATACCCCCCCTCTTGTTTTAACCTCGGGGTTGGAACACCAGCAATCAGGCATTCATGTACTCGAGACAAAGCATCCACATTCCCCATTTGAACGCCAGGGCGATGCTTTACTGTGAAGTTGAATTCCTGGAGGGCCAGGAACCACCTATTCACTCTTCTATTTGTTTCCTTGTTTTGAGCCATCCACTTTAGCGGAGCGTGATCCGTAACCATGTCAAAGTGCCTACCTAGCAGGTAGTACCGAAGGGAATCTAGAGCCCACTTCACCGCTAAACACTCCTTTTCAACGGTGGCGTAATTTACCTCATGGGACTTCAACTTCCTGCTGAGGTAAATGACTGGGTGCTCTTCCCCGTTCCAGACCTGGGACAATACTGCTCCTAACCCCACATCTGACGCATCACTTTGTACGACAAAGTCTTTAGAGAAGTCGGGTGAGTACAACACTGGCTGGCTACATAAGGCTTGTTTCAAGAATTGGAATGCTGCCTCAGCCTCGGGGGTCCATTTAATCATGACCGACCCTTTCCCCTTCGTCAGGTTGGTTAGGGGCACAGCCTTAGAAGCAAAGTGGGGAATGAATCGCCGATAATACCCAGCGATTCCCAGAAAGGCTCGTACCTGCTTCTTGCTATTGGGACGTGGCCAACTCTGGATGGCCTCGACTTTGTTGAGTTGGGGTTTTATTACTCCCCTCCCAATGGTGTACCCAAGATATTTGGCCTCCTCCTGCCCAATGGTACACTTCTTGGGGTTAGCCGTAAACCCCGCTTCCCGAACAGAGTCCAGGACTGCTTGCACTTTTGGCAGATGTGAGGCCCAATCTGTGCTATGGACAATTACGTCATCCAGGTAAGCCGCAGCATACTTCCGATGGGGCCTCAGCATCTGGTC
This sequence comes from Rana muscosa, assembly GCA_029206835.1. Classification (NCBI taxonomy): domain Eukaryota; kingdom Metazoa; phylum Chordata; class Amphibia; order Anura; family Ranidae; genus Rana; species Rana muscosa. The sequence goes on along the minus strand of CM055122.1, from coordinate 1,006,940,655 downwards.
CATTTTCCGCTGGAATGTGGCCGGCGCATTCTGTAACCCGAACGGCATTCTTTTATATTGGAACGCCCCGTCTGGGGTTACAAATGCGGTTTTCTCTTTGGCCGACTTGGCCAGGGGAATTTGCCAATACCCTTTTGTGAGGTCAAGAGTCGTCATGTATCGGGCTGTTCCCAGCCGGTCGATCAACTCATCTATACGTGGCATGGGGTAGGTGTCAAATTTTGTAACTTTGTTCAACTGACGAAAATCGTTACAAAATCGCCAGCTCCCATCTGGTTTAGGCACCAACACAATGGGACTAGACCAATCACTTTGGGACTCCTCTATCACCCCTAAGTTCAGCATTTTCTGTACTTCCTCCCGTATTGCCTCCCGTCGGGCCTCTGGGATCCGATAGGGTTTTAACTTCACCCTTTCACCGGGCGGGGTAATAATGTCATGCTCTACCCCAGATGTTTGTCCCGGCAGCTCAGAGAATACCTCCTTGTTGCGAAGCACAAACTCCTTAACCTCCTGTTGTTGGGGTTGTGACAAGGTGGCTGCGATTCCAACCTCAGGAATCACGCAACCAGTTTGAGCTGGAGACCAAGTGTCTGCGACTAGGGACTCTCTATCCCTCCAGGCTTTCAACAGATTAATGTGATAGATCTGTTCGGGCTTTCGCCTTCCTGGTTGTCTGACCTTGTAATTCACTTCGCCCACTTTTTCCATTATCTCGTAGGGGCCTTGCCATTTGGCAAGGAATTTACTTTCAACCGTAGGGACCAGTACCAGTATCCTATCCCCCGGGGAAAAGGTACGGGTCTTGGCTCCACGGTTGTACACTCTCTGCTGTGCTAACTGCGCTTGGGCCAAATGTTCCTTCACGATGGGCATTACCTGTGCAATTCGGTCTTGCATCAGGGCGACATGCTCAATCACACTCCTGTGGGGAGAACTCTCACTTTCCCAAGTTTCCTTGGCAATATCCAACAGCCCTCTTGGGTGTCTCCCATACAGTAACTCAAAGGGGGAGAATCCCGTAGAGGATTGGGGCACCTCCCTAATAGCAAACATCAGATAAGGAAGTAGACAGTCCCAATCCTTTCCATCTCTATCCACCACTTTCTTCAACATTTGTTTTAGGGTTTTGTTGAATCTTTCAACCAGCCCATCGGTTTGGGGGTGATACACAGATGTACGTAATTGCGTCACTTTGAACAATTTACATAGCTCCTTCATAACCCGGGACATAAAGGGTGTACCTTGGTCCGTAAGCAGTTCTTTACAAATACCCACCCGGCTAAACACAAGAGATAGCTCTTTGGCTATGGTTTTGGCCGAGGTATTTCGGAGAGGGATCGCTTCTGGATAACGGGTGGCATAGTCCATTATAACTAATATGTACTGGTGCCCCCTAGCGGACTTGATTATAGGACCTACCAAATCCATGGCGATCCTCTCAAACGGGACCTCAATGATGGGTAGAGGGACCAGCGGGCTACGGAAATGTGGCATCGGGGCCGACCTCTGACACACAGGGCAGGAGGAACAATAATTTTCTATGTCCTTCATCACCCCTGGCCAATAGAATCTCTGTAATACCCTCTCTCGGGTTTTCTCTGTCCCCAGATGACCTCCAAGAATGTGCCCATGGGCCAACTCCAACACCAACTTCCTGTACGGTTTGGGCACCACAAGCTGCTCAACGGTTTCTTCTGCCCTTTTTGCCACCCGATACAGTAGGTCCTTCTCTACGCTGAAGTATGGGTAAGTGCAGGTATTATCTGGGTTCACTAACTCGCCATCTATTTTCACTACGTTTTCCCGTGCCTTTATTAGGGCGGGGTCTTTCAACTGTTCTGTGGCAAAGTTTTCCCTGTGAACCTCAAGATCAGAAAACTCCACAGACGGTAGGTTTTCGTCTGAGGAGGTGGGCTCCTCTCCAGTTTCTTGAGTCTCCCCTGCCAATACTGACAAGGGAAATTCCGGAGAGTCCTCACCACTCTCAGGGGAGTTCTGGCTATCACATTCCTGGTACATAGGGGCACCAGTGGGGGGCTCAGGATCATCCCACAGTTCCCAGAACTTCGGAAAATCCCTTCCCACAATGGCGTCATGCGGTAACTGAGATACTAAGCCCACTGGATGAGAGAGGGTACCTTTGGGGGTCTTGAAACACACTGTAGTCACTGGATACTCTCGGGTGTCCCCATGCACACAAATAACAGCTACCTTGCTATTCCCAGAGACCTCTGTTTTAACTAACTCAGACTTTATCAGGGTCACAAGGCTACCTGAATCCAGCAATACCACAACATTTCTACCATTAACACACATTTTGCATAAATGTTTCTCAGTTCCTCGAATGGCAGTGCATGCGACTGTCGCACACAGCGACTGACGTCTGCCCGTCAGAAAGTCACACTGCATGGGTTCCTCCACAACCGGGCAATTTGCTGCAATATGTCCCGCTTGCCGGCAGCGGTAGCAAACGATCCTTCTTGCCGCCTCTTGAGCCGCTGATTTCCCAGGCTGTTCTCGCCAAACTTGGGGTAGAGCTCCCACCCTCTCACTCTCTCCACCCTTACCCCTTGGAATCATCTTATCCGCCCCTGGGGATGGTCTGGTCTTAGGGTGGAAAGTCCGAGTGTCTCTGGAAGAGACCGTCAGGTTCTCTGTAGCCAAGTATTTCTCCACACGATCCACAAGACCATCGGCCGTCTCTGGGTCTCCATGGCTTACCCACTTTTGGATGGCAGTAGGAAGAGCTCTCAAAAACCGATCCATTACAACACGTTCCACAATCTTTGGTGCGGACAAAGTCTCTGGCTGTAGCCACTTTCTGCTCAGGTGAATGAGATCATACATTTGAGACCTGGGAGGTTTTCCAAGCTGGAAAGTCCAGTTATGCACACGCTGAGCCCGGACAGCCAGGGTGACACCCAGCCTTGCCAATATTTCAGCTTTTAGCATCACATAGTCTTTTGCTTGGTTAGGCTCTAGGTCATAGTAAGCTTTCTGCGATTCACCAGTTAACAGAGGAGCCACTAGTCCAGCCCACTGCTCCTCAGGCCACTTTTCTCTTTCAGCGGTCCTTTCAAATGTGGTCAAAAATACCTCTGGATCATCCTCTCCAGTCATTTTTGTCAATAAACGACTCACCCCAAAGGACGCGGTATTAGTGGGACGGCTTTCCTCACTGGTCTGCGGACGTTGCTGCATTACTGCTTCCATCTGTTGTTGTAGTCTCTGCTCTTGCTTCTGCAACAGGTCTATGAAGCGGGCCTCAGATTGCTGCTGGGCTTGTTGCTGAGCCTCCAGACTCTGTTGCAAAGTTGCGTTTGTCTGCTGCTGGGCTGCAAGGCTCTGTTGATGAGCTTGCTGCTGGGCTGTGAAGTTCTGTTGTTGAGCTGCAAGGCTCTGTTGATGAGCTGCAAGGCTCTTTTGCAAACCTGCATTTGTCTGCTGTTGATTGGCATTTGCTAGAGCCAGCTGTTTCAGTATCTCCTCCATGCTGGCTTAAAAAAAACTGCCCGCATTCTCCACCAACTGTGAGGGGGTTAGCTCGGCAGCGGGTGTGTGTGACCCCCGGGATGGGCTCCCCACACAAAAACAGGCCCAGCAGACGGAGGTTGTGGTTTTCAAAATCAAAAAGGTGCGGTTTATTTTCTATTTACAGTGACAAAAACACAGCAAAGCAAAAGAAACATAAACAAAATAAATCCTGGTCAATTTGACCTCTGACTAAACATACAGGTTTCCTAACTAACAACTGGGATCAGCCTAGTGCTGTCCTAGTCCCTAAATCCCTGGTTTTAAATGTCCAAGCAAATAGCCACACAGGCTTTGTCTCACCGCACAAGGGTTCACTCTCTCCAGGAAGTCCACACAGGTCTGCTTCCAGGCATGAGCTAACCCCTAATGAAGCTGGGAGTTCTTATAGAGGCCTAAATGAGCTGACAAGCTTCAGCTGGTCTCATCAACTCCCTGTCTGCACGACGCCCCACACTCTCCCTAGAGGTATGAGTCATCCATGAGCCCACTATCCTCAGCTGGGCTTATACAACTCTCCACCTAGTTGTATAAGTCGGCGTAAAGCCTGAATCTGGGCGAAGTATATCTACCCCCCTGGATGCAACCAGGTGACTTTACCTTCCTGCTGTCACAATATATATATACATATTAGGGCTGTTACTGAATAAAATTTTCGTGTTCGATTAATCGATTTATTTTTTAATCGATTAATCGACTAATTTCGATAATTATAACGCACATAGATCCAACTACTTTTAGCTGATCTCCTTGCAGGCCGATTCCCAGTGCAGCTACCAAGCACTGAAAAAATTGATAGCAGGATACAAAAAACACACAAAGGCAGCGCTCGATGGGAATAGCATTAAAACTTTTATAGTCTTCAAGTAGGTAACAAAATAAATATTGCACTGGAGATAAAATCGATGTAGCTACATAAACTGTAAAAATGGTGCGAGTAATACCAAACGCTAGCAAAAGCAGTCATAAAAACATGTAGCTAAGTATGATACTGGTATAAAAATGTGTACAACGATACCACTGCGGAATCCAGATGGGGAGGGGCTAACATCAGTCCGTCGGCATGTAGATGTCCCGTGAAGGGAACTATCACAACTCCCAGTGGATGGCTGTAGAATCCCAGGTTGATAGAGTGAAGTGATAGAGGGAAGTGTATAAGCCCTTGCGTGTGGCAGATAGTAAGGTCCCGCCGGCATGCAGATATGAAGGCACAGCAAAGGAGCTCTTCAGATGGACACAGCAAGCCCCTCCGGTAATCGATTAATCGAGGAATTAATAGTTAATTTCCACAGCCCTAATATATATATTGTGACAGCAGGAAGGTAAAGTCACCTGGTTGCATCCAGGGGGGTAGATATATTTCGCCCAGATTCAGGCTTTACGCCGACTTATACAACTAGGTGGAGAGTTGTATAAGCCCAGCTGAGGATAGTGGGCTCATGGATGACTCATACCTCTAGGGAGAGGGCTGGGCGTCGTGCAGACAGGGAGTTGATGAGACCAGCTGAAGCTTGTCAGCTCATTTAGGCCTCTATAAGAACTCCCAGCTTCATTAGATGTTAGCTCATGCCTGGAACCAGACCTGTGTGGACTGTCTAGGGAGAGTGAACCCCTGTGCGGTGAGACAAAGCCTGTGTGGCTATTTGCTTGGACATTTAAAACCAGGGACTTAGGGACTAGGACAGCACTAGGCTGATCCCAGTTGTTAGTTAGGAAACCTGTATGTTTAGTCAGAGGTCAAGTTGACCAGGATTTATTTTGTTTATGTTTCTTTTGCTTTGCTGTGTTTTGTCACTGTAAATAGAAAATAAACCGCACCTTTTTGATTTTGAAAACCACAACCTCCGTTTGCTGGGCCTGTTTTTGTGTGGGGAGCCCATCTCGGGGGTCACACACACCCGCTGCCGAGCTAACCCCCCACACAGTTGGTGGAGAACCAGTGGCAGTTTTTTTTTTAAGCCAGCATGGAGGAGATACTGAAGCAGCTGGCTCTAGCAAATGCCAATCAACAGCAGACAAATGCAGGTTTGCAAAAGAGCCTTACAGCTCAACAACAGAACTTCGCAGCCCAGCAGCAAGCTCATCAACAGAGCCTTGCAGCCCAGCAGCAAGCTCATCAACAGAGCCTTGCAGCCCAGCAGCAGACAAACGTAACTTTGCAACAGAGTCTGGAGGCTCAGCAACAAGCCCAGCAGCAATCTGAGGCCCGCTTCATAGACCTGTTGCAGAAGCAAGAGCAGAGACTACAACAACAGATGGAAGCAGTAATGCAGCAACGTCCGCAGACCAGTGAGGAAAGCCGTCCCACTAATACCGCGTCCTTTGGGGTGAGTCGTTTATTGACAAAAATGACTGGAGAGGATGATCCAGAGGTATTTTTGACCACATTTGAAAGGACCGCTGAAAGAGAAAAGTGGCCTGAGGAGCAGTGGGCTGGACTGGTGGCTCCTCTGTTAACTGGTGAATCGCAGAAAGCTTACTATGACCTAGAGCCTAACCAAGCAAAAGACTATGTGATGCTAAAAGCTGAAATATTGGCAAGGCTGGGTGTCACCCAGGCTGTCCGGGCTCAGCGTGTGCATAACAGGACTTTCCAGCTTGGAAAACCCCCCAGGTCTCAAATGTATGATCTCATTCACCTGAGCAGAAAGTGGCTACAGCCAGAGACTTTGTCCGCACCAAAGATTGTGGAACGTGTGGTAATGGATCGGTTTTTGAGAGCTCTTTCTACTGCCATCCAAAAGTGGGTAAGCCATGGAGACCCAGAGACGGCCGATGGTCTTGTGGATCGTGTGGAGAAATACTTGGCTACAGAGAACCTGACGGCCTCTTCCAGAGACACTCGGACTTTCCACCCTAAGACCAGACCATCCCCAGGGGCGGATAAGAGGATTCCAAGGGGTGAGGGTGGAGAGAGTGAGAGGGTGGGAGCTCTACCCCAAGTTTGGCGAGAACAGCCTGGGAAATCAGCGGCTCAAGAGGCCGCAAGAAGGATCGTTTGCTACCGCTGCCGGCAAGCGGGACATATTGCAGCCAATTGCCCGGTTGTGGAGGAACCCATGCAGTGTGACTTTCTGACGGGCAGACGTCAGTCGCTGTGTGTGACAGTCGCATGCACTGCCATTCGAGGAACTGAGAAACATTTATGCAAAATGTGTGTTAATGGTAGAAATGTTGTGGTATTGCTGGATTCAGGTAGCCTTGTGACCCTGATAAAGGCTGAGTTAGTTAAAACAGAGGTCTCTGGGAATAGCAAGGTAGCTGTTATTTGTGTGCATGGGGACACCCGAGAGTATCCAGTGACTACAGTGTGTTTCGAGACCCCCAAAGGTACCCTCTCTCATCCAGTGGGCTTAGTATCTCAGTTACCGCATGACGCCATTGTGGGAAGGGATTTTCCGAAGTTCTGGGAACTGTGGGATGATCCTGAGCCCCCCACTGGTGCCCCTATGTACCAGGAATGTGATAGCCAGAACTCCCCTGAGAGTGGTGAGGACTCTCCGGAATTTCCCTTGTCAGTATTGGCAGGGGAGACTCAAGAAACTGGAGAGGAGCCCACCTCCTCAGACGAAAACCTACCGTCTGTGGAGTTTTCTGATCTTGAGGTTCACAGGGAAAACTTTGCCACAGAACAGTTGAAAGACCCCGCCCTAATAAAGGCACGGGAAAACGTAGTGAAAATAGATGGCGAGTTAGTGAACCCAGATAATACCTGCACTTACCCATACTTCAGCGTAGAGAAGGACCTACTGTATCGGGTGGCAAAAAGGGCAGAAGAAACCGTTGAGCAGCTTGTGGTGCCCAAACCTTACAGGAAGTTGGTGTTGGAGTTGGCCCATGGGCACATTCTTGGAGGTCATCTGGGGACAGAGAAAACCCGAGAGAGGGTATTACAGAGATTCTATTGGCCGGGGGTGATGAAGGACATAGAAAATTATTGTTCCTCCTGCCCTGTGTGTCAGAGGTCGGCCCCGATGCCACATTTCCGTAGCCCGCTGGTCCCTCTACCCATCATTGAGGTCCCGTTTGAGAGGATCGCCATGGATTTGGTAGGTCCTATAATCAAGTCCGCTAGGGGGCACCAGTACATATTAGTTATAATGGACTATGCCACCCGTTATCCAGAAGCGATCCCTCTCCGAAATACCTCGGCCAAAACCATAGCCAAAGAGCTATCTCTTGTGTTTAGCCGGGTGGGTATTTGTAAAGAACTGCTTACGGACCAAGGTACACCCTTTATGTCCCGGGTTATGAAGGAGCTGTGTAAATTGTTCAAAGTGACGCAATTACGTACATCTGTGTATCACCCCCAAACCGATGGGCTGGTTGAAAGATTCAACAAAACCCTAAAACAAATGTTGAAGAAAGTGGTGGATAGAGATGGAAAGGATTGGGACTGTCTACTTCCTTATCTGATGTTTGCTATTAGGGAGGTGCCCCAATCCTCTACGGGATTCTCCCCCTTTGAGTTACTGTATGGGAGACACCCAAGAGGGCTGTTGGATATTGCCAAGGAAACTTGGGAAAGTGAGAGTTCTCCCCACAGGAGTGTGATTGAGCATGTCGCCCTGATGCAAGACCGAATTGCACAGGTAATGCCCATCGTGAAGGAACATTTGGCCCAAGCGCAGTTAGCACAGCAGAGAGTGTACAACCGTGGAGCCAAGACCCGTACCTTTTCCCCGGGGGATAGGATACTGGTACTTGTCCCTACGGTTGAAAGTAAATTCCTTGCCAAATGGCAAGGCCCCTACGAGATAATAGAAAAAGTGAGCAAAGTGAATTACAAGGTCAGACAACCAGGAAGGCGAAAGCCCGAACAGATCTATCACGTTAATCTGTTGAAAGCCTGGAGGGATAGAGAGTCCCTAGTCGCAGACACTTGGTCACCAGCTCAAACTGGTTGCGTGATTCCTGAGGTTGGAATAGCAGCCACCTTGTCACAACCCCAACAACAGGAGGTTAAGGAGTTTGTGCTTCGCAACAAGGAGGTATTCTCTGAGCTGCCGGGACAAACATCTGGGGTAGAGCATGACATCATTACCCCGCCCGGTGAAAGGGTGAAGTTAAAACCCTATCGGATCCCAGAGGCCCGACGGGAGGCAATACGGGAGGAAGTACAGAAAATGCTGAACTTAGGGGTGATAGAGGAGTCCCAAAGTGATTGGTCTAGTCCCATTGTGTTGGTGCCTAAACCGGATGGGAGCTGGCGATTTTGTAACGATTTTCGTCAGTTGAACAAAGTTACAAAATTTGACACCTACCCCATGCCACGTATAGATGAGTTGATCGACCGGCTGGGAACAGCCCGATACATGACGACTCTTGACCTCACAAAAGGGTATTGGCAAATCCCCCTGGCCAAGTCGGCCAAAGAGAAAACCGCATTTGTAACCCCAGACGGGGCGTTCCAATATAAAAGAATGCCGTTCGGGTTACAGAATGCGCCGGCCACATTCCAGCGGAAAATGGACCAGATGCTGAGGCCCCATCGGAAGTATGCTGCGGCTTACCTGGATGACGTAATTGTCCATAGCACAGATTGGGCCTCACATCTGCCAAAAGTGCAAGCAGTCCTGGACTCTGTTCGGGAAGCGGGGTTTACGGCTAACCCCAAGAAGTGTACCATTGGGCAGGAGGAGGCCAAATATCTTGGGTACACCATTGGGAGGGGAGTAATAAAACCCCAACTCAACAAAGTCGAGGCCATCCAGAGTTGGCCACGTCCCAACAGCAAGAAGCAGGTACGAGCCTTTCTGGGAATCGCTGGGTATTATCGGCGATTCATTCCCCACTTTGCTTCTAAGGCTGTGCCCCTAACCAACCTGACGAAGGGGAAAGGGTCGGTCATGATTAAATGGACCCCCGAGGCTGAGGCAGCATTCCAATTCTTGAAACAAGCCTTATGTAGCCAGCCAGTGTTGTACTCACCCGACTTCTCTAAAGACTTTGTCGTACAAAGTGATGCGTCAGATGTGGGGTTAGGAGCAGTATTGTCCCAGGTCTGGAACGGGGAAGAGCACCCAGTCATTTACCTCAGCAGGAAGTTGAAGTCCCATGAGGTAAATTACGCCACCGTTGAAAAGGAGTGTTTAGCGGTGAAGTGGGCTCTAGATTCCCTTCGGTACTACCTGCTAGGTAGGCACTTTGATATGGTTACGGATCACGCTCCGTTAAAGTGGATGGCTCAAAACAAGGAAACAAATAGAAGAGTGAATAGGTGGTTCCTGGCCCTCCAGGAATTCAACTTCACAGTAAAGCATCGCCCTGGCGTTCAAATGGGGAATGTGGATGCTTTGTCTCGAGTACATGAATGCCTGATTGCTGGTGTTCCAACCCCGAGGTTAAAACAAGAGGGGGGGGGTATGTGACAGCAGGAAGGTAAAGTCACCTGGTTGCATCCAGGGGGGTAGATATATTTCGCCCAGATTCAGGCTTTACGCCGACTTATACAACTAGGTGGAGAGTTGTATAAGCCCAGCTGAGGATAGTGGGCTCATGGATGACTCATACCTCTAGGGAGAGGGCTGGGCGTCGTGCAGACAGGGAGTTGATGAGACCAGCTGAAGCTTGTCAGCTCATTTAGGCCTCTATAAGAACTCCCAGCTTCATTAGATGTTAGCTCATGCCTGGAACCAGACCTGTGTGGACTGTCTAGGGAGAGTGAACCCCTGTGCGGTGAGACAAAGCCTGTGTGGCTATTTGCTTGGACATTTAAAACCAGGGACTTAGGGACTAGGACAGCACTAGGCTGATCCCAGTTGTTAGTTAGGAAACCTGTATGTTTAGTCAGAGGTCAAGTTGACCAGGATTTATTTTGTTTATGTTTCTTTTGCTTTGCTGTGTTTTGTCACTGTAAATAGAAAATAAACCGCACCTTTTTGATTTTGAAAACCACAACCTCCGTTTGCTGGGCCTGTTTTTGTGTGGGGAGCCCATCTCGGGGGTCACACACACCCGCTGCCGAGCTAACCCCCTCACAGTATATATATATATATATATATATATATATATATATATATACATACATACACACACACACACACACACACACACACACATACATATATATATTGTGAGGGGGTTAGCTCGGCAGCGGGCGTGTGTGACCCCCGAGATGGGCTCCCCACACAAAAACAGGCCCAGCAAACGGAGGTTGTGGTTTTCAAAATCAAAAAGGTGCGGTTTATTTTCTATTTACAGTGACAAAACACAGCAAAGCAAAAGAAACATAAACAAAATAAATCCTGGTCAACTTGACCTCTGACTAAACATACAGGTTTCCTAACTAACAACTGGGATCAGCCTAGTGCTGTCCTAGTCCCTAAGTCCCTGGTTTTAAATGTCCAAGCATATAGCCACACAGGCTTTGTCTCACCGCACAGGGGTTCACTCTCCCTAGACAGTCCACACAGGTCTGGGTCCAGGCATGAGCTAACATCTAATGAAGCTGGGAGTTTTTATAGAGGCCTTAAACGAACTGACAGGCTTCAGCTGGTCTCATCAACTCCCTGCCTGCACGACGCCCAGCCCTCTCCCTAGAGGTATGAGTCATCCATGAGCCTACTAGCCTTAGCTGGGCTTATACAACTCTCCACCTAGTTGTATAAGTCGGCGTAAAGCCTGAATCTGGGCAAAATATATCTACCCCCCTGGATGCAACCAGGTGACTTTACCTTCCTGCTGTCACATACCCCCCCCTCTTGTTTTAACCTTGGGGTTGGAACACCAGCAATCAGGCATTCATGTACTCGAGACAAAGCATCCACATTCCCCATTTGAACGCCAGGGCGATGCTTTACTGTGAAGTTGAATTCCTGGAGGGTCAGGAACCACCTATTCACTCTTCTATTTGTTTCCTTGTTTTGAGCCATCCACTTTAACGGAGCGTGATCCGTAACCATGTCAAAGTGCCTACCTAGCAGGTAGTACCGAAGGGAATCTAGAGCCCACTTCACCGCTAAACACTCCTTTTCAACGGTGGCGTAATTTACCTCATGGGACTTCAACTTCCTGCTGAGGTAAATGACTGGGTGCTCTTCCCCGTTCCAGACCTGGGACAATACTGCTCCTAACCCCACATCTGACGCATCACTTTGTACGACAAAGTCTTTAGAGAAGTCGGGTGAGTACAACACTGGCTGGCTACATAAGGCTTGTTTCAAGAATTGGAATGCTGCCTCAGCCTCGGGGGTCCATTTAATCATGACCGACCCTTTCCCCTTCGTCAGGTTGGTTAGGGGCACAGCCTTAGAAGCAAAGTGGGGAATGAATCGCCGATAATACCCAGCGATTCCCAGAAAGGCTCGTACCTGCTTCTTGCTGTTGGGACGTGGCCAACTCTGGATGGCCTCGACTTTGTTGAGTTGGGGTTTTATTACTCCCCTCCCAATGGTGTACCCAAGATATTTGGCCTCCTCCTGCCCAATGGTACACTTCTTGGGGTTAGCCGTAAACCCCGCTTCCCGAACAGAGTCCAGGACTGCTTGCACTTTTGGCAGATGTGAGGCCCAATCTGTGCTATGGACAATTACGTCATCCAGGTAAGCCGCAGCATACTTCCGATGGGGCCTCAGCATCTGGTCCATTTTCCGCTGGAATGTGGCCGGCGCATTCTGTAACCCGAACGGCATTCTTTTATATTGGAACGCCCCGTCTGGGGTTACAAATGCGGTTTTCTCTTTGGCCGACTTGGCCAGGGGGATTTGCCAATACCCTTTTGTGAGGTCAAGAGCCGTCATGTATCGGGCTGTTCCCAGCCGGTCGATCAACTCATCTATACGTGGCATGGGGTAGGTGTCAAATTTTGTAACTTTGTTCAACTGACGAAAATCGTTACAAAATCGCCAGCTCCCATCCGGTTTAGGCACCAACACAATGGGACTAGACCAATCACTTTGGGACTCCTCTATCACCCCTAAGTTCAGCATTTTCTGTACTTCCTCCCGTATTGCCTCCCGTCGGGCCTCTGGGATCCGATAGGGTTTTAACTTCACCCTTTCACCAGGCGGGGTAATGATGTCATGCTCTACCCCAGATGTTTGTCCCGGCAGCTCAGAGAATACCTCCTTGTTGCGAAGCACAAACTCCTTAACCTCCTGTTGTTGGGGTTGTGACAAGGTGGCTGCTATTCCAACCTCAGGAATCACGCAACCAGTTTGAGCTGGTGACCAAGTGTCTGCGACTAGGGACTCTCTATCCCTCCAGGCTTTCAACAGATTAACGTGATAGATCTGTTCGGGCTTTCGCCTTCCTGGTTGTCTGACCTTGTAATTCACTTCGCTCACTTTTTCCATTATCTCGTAGGGGCCTTGCCATTTGGCAAGGAATTTACTTTCAACCGTAGGGACAAGTACCAGTATCCTATCCCCCGGGGAAAAGGTACGGGTCTTGGCTCCACGGTTGTACACTCTCTGCTGTGCTAACTGCGCTTGGGCCAAATGTTCCTTCACGATGGGCATTACCTGTGCAATTCGGTCTTGCATCAGGGCGACATGCTCAATCACACTCCTGTGGGGAGAACTCTCACTTTCCCAAGTTTCCTTGGCAATATCCAACAGCCCTCTTGGGTGTCTCCCATACAGTAACTCAAAGGGGGAGAATCCCGTAGAGGATTGGGGCACCTCCCTAATAGCAAACATCAGATAAGGAAGTAGACAGTCCCAATCCTTTCCATCTCTATCCACCACTTTCTTCAACATTTGTTTTAGGGTTTTGTTGAATCTTTCAACCAGCCCATCGGTTTGGGGGTGATACACAGATGTACGTAATTGCGTCACTTTGAACAATTTACACAGCTCCTTCATAACCCGGGACATAAAGGGTGTACCTTGGTCCGTAAGCAGTTCTTTACAAATACCCACCCGGCTAAACACAAGAGATAGCTCTTTGGCTATGGTTTTGGCCGAGGTATTTCGGAGAGGGATCGCTTCTGGATAATGGGTGGCATAGTCCATTATAACTAATATGTACTGGTGCCCCCTAGCGGACTTGATTATAGGACCTACCAAATCCATGGCGATCCTCTCAAACGGGACCTCAATGATGGGTAGAGGGACCAGCGGGCTACGGAAATGTGGCATCGGGGCCGACCTCTGACACACAGGGCAGGAGGAACAATAATTTTCTATGTCCTTCATCACCCCCGGCCAATAGAATCTCTGTAATACCCTCTCTCGGGTTTTCTCTGTCCCCAGATGACCTCCAAGAATGTGCCCATGGGCCAACTCCAACACCAACTTCCTGTAAGGTTTGGGCACCACAAGCTGCTCAACGGTTTCTTCTGCCCTTTTTGCCACCCGATACAGTAGGTCCTTCTCTACGCTGAAGTATGGGTAAGTGCAGGTATTATCTGGGTTCACTAACTCGCCATCTATTTTCACTACGTTTTCCCGTGCCTTTATTAGGGCGGGGTCTTTCAACTGTTCTGTGGCAAAGTTTTCCCTGTGAACCTCAAGTTCAGAAAACTCCACCGACGGTAGGTTTTCGTCTGAGGAGGTGGGCTCCTCTCCAGTTTCTTGAGTCTCCCCTGCCAATACTGATAAGGGAAATCCCGGAGAGTCCTCACCACTCTCAGGGGAGTTCTGGCTATCACATTCCTGGTACATAGGGGCACCAGTGGGGGGCTCAGGATCATCCCACAGTTCCCAGAACTTCGGAAAATCCCTTCCCACAATGGCGTCATGCGGTAACTGAGATACTAAGCCCACTGGATGAGAGAGGGTACCTTTGGGGGTCTCGAAACACACTGTAGTCACTGGATACTCTCGGGTGTCCCCATGCACACAAATAACAGCTACCTTGCTATTCCCAGAGACCTCTGTTTTAACTAACTCAGCCTTTATCAGGGTCACAAGGCTACCTGAATCCAGTAATACCACAACATTTCTACCATTAACACACATTTTGCATAAATGTTTCTCAGTTCCTCGAATGGCAGTGCATGCGACTGTCGCACACAGCGACTGACGTCTGCCCATCAGAAAGTCACACTGCATGGGTTCCTCCACAACCGGGCAATTGGCTGCAATATGTCCCGCTTGCCGGCAGCGGTAGCAAACGATCCTTCTTGCGGCCTCTTGAGCCGCTGATTTCCCAGGCTGTTCTCGCCAAACTTGGGGTAGAGCTCCCACCCTCTCACTCTCTCCACCCTCACCCCTTGGAATCCTCTTATCCGCCCCTGGGGATGGTCTGGTCTTAGGGTGGAAAGTCCGAGTGTCTCTGGAAGAGGCCGTCAGGTTCTCTGTAGCCAAGTATTTCTCCACACGATCCACAAGACCATCGGCCGTCTCTGGGTCTCCATGGCTTACCCACTTTTGGATGGCAGTAGGAAGAGCTCTCAAAAACCGATCCATTACAACACGTTCCACAATCTTTGGTGCGGACAAAGTCTCTGGCTGTAGCCACTTTCTGCTCAGGTGAATGAGATCATACATTTGAGACCTGGGGGGTTTTCCAAGCTGGAAAGTCCAGTTATGCACACGCTGAGCCCGGACAGCCTGGGTGACACCCAGTCTTGCCAATATTTCAGCTTTTAGCATCACATAGTCTTTTGCTTGGTTAGGCTCTAGGTCATAGTAAGCTTTCTGCGATTCACCAGTTAACAGAGGAGCCACCAGTCCAGCCCACTGCTCCTCAGGCCACTTTTCTCTTTCAGCGGTCCTTTCAAATGTGGTCAAAAATACCTCTGGATCATCCTCTCCAGTCATTTTTGTCAATAAACGACTCACCCCAAAGGACGCGGTATTAGTGGGACGGCTTTCCTCACTGGTCTGCGGACGTTGCTGCATTACTGCTTCCATCTGTTGTTGTAGTCTCTGCTCTTGCTTCTGCAACAGGTCTATGAAGCGGGCCTCAGATTGCTGCTGGGCTTGTTGCTGAGCCTCCAGACTCTGTTGCAAAGTTGCGTTTGTCTGCTGCTGGGCTGCAAGGCTCTGTTGATGAGCTTGCTGCTGGGCTGCGAAGTTCTGTTGTTGAGCTGCAAGGCTCTGTTTATGAGCTGCAAGGCTCTTTTGCAAACCTGCATTTGTCTGCTGTTGATTGGCATTTGCTAGAGCCAGCTGCTTCAGTATCTCCTCCATGCTGGCTTAAAAAAAAACTGCCACTGGTTCTCCACCAACTGTGAGGGGGTTAGCTCGGCAGCGGGCGTGTGTGACCCCCGAGATGGGCTCCCCACACAAAAACAGGCCCAGCAAACGGAGGTTGTGGTTTTCAAAATCAAAAAGGTGCGGTTTATTTTCTATTTACAGTGACAAAACACAGCAAAGCAAAAGAAACATAAACAAAATAAATCCTGGTCAACTTGACCTCTGACTAAACATACAGGTTTCCTAACTAACAACTGGGATCAGCCTAGTGCTGTCCTAGTCCCTAAGTCCCTGGTTTTAAATGTCCAAGCATATAGCCACACAGGCTTTGTCTCACCGCACAGGGGTTCACTCTCGCTAGACAGTCCACACAGGTCTGGGTCCAGGCATGAGCTAACATCTAATGAAGCTGGGAGTTTTTATAGAGGCCTTAAACGAACTGACAGGCTTCAGCTGGTCTCATCAACTCCCTGCCTGCACGACGCCCAGCCCTCTCCCTAGAGGTATGAGTCATCCATGAGCCTACTAGCCTTAGCTGGGCTTATACAACTCTCCACCTAGTTGTATAAGTCGGCGTAAAGCCTGAATCTGGGCGAAATATATCTACCCCCCTGGATGCAACCAGGTGACTTTACCTTCCTGCTGTCACAATATATATATATATATATATATATATATTGTGAGGGGGTTAACTCGGTAGCGGGTGTGTGTGACCCCCTGGTTGGGCTCCCCACACAAAAACAGGGCCAGCAGACGGAGGTTGTGGTTTTCAAAATCAAAAGGTGCGGTTTATTTCTCTATGTACAGTGACAAAAACACAGCAAAGCCAAAAAGAAACATAAACAAAATAAATCCTGGTCAGTTTGACCTCTGACTAAACATGCAGGTTTCCTAAACTAACCACTGGGATCAGCCTGGTGCTGTCCTAATCCCTAAGTCCCTGGTTTAGTAAAAGTCCAAACAAATAGCCACACAGGCTTTGCCTCACCGCACAGGGGTTCACTCTCCCTAGACAGTCCACACAGGTCTGGGTCCAGGCATGAGCTAACATCTAATGAATCTGGGAGTTTTTATAGAGGCCTTAAATGAGCTGACAAGCTTCAGCTGGTCTCATCAACTCCCTGCCTGCACGACGCCCAGCCCTCTCTCTAGAGGTATGAGTCATCCATGAGCCCACTAGCCTCAGCTGGGCTTCATCAACTCCCTAGTTGTATAAGTCGGCATAAAGCCTGAATCTGGGAGAAATATATCTACCCCCCTGGATGCAACCAGGTGACTTTACCTTCCTGCTGTCACATACCCCCCCTCTTGTTTTAACCTTGGGGTTGGAACACCAGAAATCAGGCATTCATGTACTCGAGACAAAGCATCCACATTCCCCATTTGAACGCCAGGGCGATGCTTTACTGTGAAGTTGAATTCCTGTAGGGCCAGGAACCACCTATTCACTCTTCTATTTGTCTCCTTGTTTTGAGCCATCCACTTTAACGGAGCGTGATCCGTAACCATGTCAAAGTGCCTACCTAGCAGATAGTACCGAAGGGAATCTAGAGCCCACTTCACCGCTAAACACTCCTTTTCAACCGTGGCGTAATTTACCTCATGGGACTTCAACTTCCTGCTGAGGTAAATGACTGGGTGCTCTTCCCCGTTCCAGACCTGGGACAATACTGCTCCTAACCCCACATCTGACGCATCACTTTGTACGACAAAGTCTTTAGAAAAGTCGGGTGAGTACAACACTGGCTGGCTACATAAGGCTTGTTTCAAGAATTGGAATGCTGCCTCAGCCTCGGGGGTCCATTTAATCATGACCGACCCTTTCCCTTTCGTCAGGTTGGTTAGGGGCACAGCCTTAGAAGCAAAGTGGGGAATGAAGCGCAGATAATAACCCGCGATTCCCAGAAAGGCCCGTACCTGCTTCTTGCTGTTGGGACGTGGCCAACTCTGGATGGCCTCGACTTTGTTGAGTTGGGGTTTTATCACTCCCCTGCCAATGGTGTACCCAAGATATTTGGCCTCCTCCTGCCCAATGGTACACTTCTTGGGGTTAGCCGTAAACCCCGCTTCCCGGATAGAGTCTAGGACTGCTTGCACTTTTGGCAGATGTGAGGCCCAATCTGTGCTATGGACAATTACGTCATCCAGGTAAGCCGCAGCATACTTCCGATGGGGCCTCAGTATCTGGTCCATTTTCCGCTGGAATGTGGCCGGCGCATTCTGTAACCCGAACGGCATTCTCTTATATTGGAACGCCCCGTCTGGGGTTACAAATGCGGTTTTCTCTTTGGCCGACTTGGCCAGGGGAATTTGCCAATACCCTTTTGTGAGTTCAAGAGTCGTCATGTATCGGGCTGTTCCCAGCCGGTCGATCAACTCATCTATACGTGGCATGGGGTAGGTGTCAAATTTTGTAACTTTGTTCAACTGACGAAAATCGTTACAAAATCGCCAGCTCCCATCCGGTTTAGGCACCAACACAATGGGACTAGACCAATCACTTTGGGACTCCTCTATCACCCCTAAGTTCAGCATTTTCTGTACTTCCTCCCGTATTGCCTCCCGTCGGGCCTCTGGGATCCGATAGGGTTTTAACTTCACCCTTTCACCGGGCGGGGTAATAATTTCATGCTCTACCCCAGATGTTTGTCCCGGCAGCTCAGAGAACACCTCCTTGTTGCGAAGCACAAACTCCTTAACCTCCTGTTGTTGGGGTTGTGACAAGGTGGCTGCTATTCCAACCTCCGGAATCACGCAACCAGTTTGAGCTGGTGACCAAGTTTCTGCGACTAGGGACTCTCTATCCCTCCAGGCTTTCAACAGATTAACGTGATATATCTGTTCGGGCTTTCGCCTTCCTGGTTGTCTGACCTTGTAATTCACTTCGCTCACTTTTTCCATTATCTCGTAGGGGCCTTGCCATTTGGCAAGGAATTTACTTTCAACCGTAGGGACAAGTACCAATATCCTATCCCCCGGGGAAAAGGTACGGGTCTTTGCTCCACGGTTGTACACTCTCTGCTGTGCCAACTGCGCTTGGGCCAAATGTTCCTTCACGATGGGCATTACCTGGGCAATTCGATCTTGCATTAGGGCGACATGCTCAATCACACTCCTGTGGGGAGAACTCTCACTTTCCCAAGTTTCCTTGGCAATATCCAACAGCCCTCTTGGGTGTCTCCCATACAGTAACTCAAAGGGGGAGAATCCCGTAGAGGATTGGGGCACCTCCCTAATAGCAAACATCAAATAAGGAAGTAGACAGTCCCAATCCTTTCCATCTCTATCCACCACTTTCTTCAACATTTGTTTTAGGGTTTTGTTGAATCTTTCAACCAGCCCATCGGTTTGGGGGTGATACACAGATGTACGCAATTGCGTCACTTTGAACAATTTACACAGCTCTTTCATAACCCGGGACATAAAGGGTGTACCTTGGTCCGTAAGCAGTTCTTTACAAATACCCACCCGGCTAAAAACAAGAGATAGCTCTTTGGCTATGGTTTTGGCCGAGGTATTTCTGAGAGGGATCGCTTCTGGATAACGGGTGGCATAGTCCATTATAACCAATATGTACTGGTGCCCCCTAGCGGACTTGATTATAGGACCTACCAAATCCATTGCGATTCTCTCAAACGGGACCTCAATGATGGGTAGAGGGACCAGCGGGCTACGGAAATGTGGCATCGGGGCCGACCTCTGACACACAGGGCAGGAGGAACAATAATTTTCTATGTCCTTCATCACCCCAGGCCAATAGAATCTCTGTAATACCCTCTCTCGGGTTTTCTCTGTCCCCAGATGACCTCCAAGAATGTGCCCATGGGCCAACTCCAACACCAACTTCCTGTAAGGTTTGGGCACCACAAGCTGCTCAACGGTTTCTTCTGCCCTTTTTGCCACCCGATACAGTAGGTCCTTCTCTACGCTGAAGTATGGGTAAGTGCAGGTATTATCTGGGTTCACTAACTCGCCATCTATTTCCACTACGTTTTCCCGTGCCTTTATTAGGGCGGGGTCTTTTAACTGTTCTGTGGCAAAATTTTCCCTGTGAACCTCCAGATCAGAAAACTCCACAGACGGTAGGTTTTCGTCTGAGGAGGTGGGCTCCTCTCCAGTTTCTTGAGTCTCCCCTGCCAATACTGACAAGGGAAATTCTGGAGAGTCCTCACCACTCTCAGAGGAGTTCTGGCTATCACATTCCTGGTACATAGGGGCACCAGTGGGGGGCTCAGGATCATCCCACAGTTCCCAGAACTTCGGAAAATCCCTTCCCACAATGGCATCATGCGGTAATTGAGATACTAACCCCACTGGATGAGAGAGGGTACCTTTGGGGGTCTCGAAACACACTGTAGTCACTGGATACTCTCGGGTGTCCCCATGCACACAAATAACAGCTACCTTGCTATTCCCAGAGACCTCTGTTTTAACTAATTCAGCCTTTATCAGGGTCACAAGGCTACCTGAATCCAGTAATACCACAACATTTCTACCATTAATACACATTTTGCATAACTGTTTCTCAGTTCCCCGAATGGCAGTGCATGCGACTGTCGCACACAGCGACTGACGTCTGTCCATCAGAAAGTCACATTGCATGGGTTCCTCCACAACCGGGCAATTTGCTGCAATATGTCCCGCTTGCCGGCAGCGGTAGCAAACAATCCATTTGGCTGCCTCTTGAGCCCCTGACTTCCCAGGCTGTTCTCGCCAAACTTTGGGTAGAGCTCCCACCCTCTCACTCTCTCCACCCTCACCCCTTGGAATCCTCTTATCCGCCCCTGGGGATGGTCTGGTCTTAGGGTGGAAAGTCCGAGAGTCTCTGGAAGAGGCCGTCAGGTTCTCTGCAGCCAAGTATCTCTCTACACGATCCACAAGTTTACCGGCCGTTTCTGGGTCTCCATGGCTTACCCACTTTTGAATGGCGGTAGGAAGAGCTCTCAAGAAACGATCCATCACAACACGTTCCACAATCTCCGGTGCGGACAAAGTCTCTGGCTGTAGCCACTTCCTGCTCAGGTGAATGAGATCATACATTTGAGACCTGGGGGGTTTTCCAAGCTGGAAAGTCCAGTTATGCACACGCTGAGCCCGGACAGCCAGGGTGACACCCAGCCTTGCCAATATTTCAGCTTTTAGCATCACATAGTCTTTTGCTTGGTCAGGCTCTAGGTCATAGTAAGCCTTCTGCGATTCACCAGTTAACAGAGGAGCCACCAGTCCAGCCCACTGCTCCTCAGGCCACTTTTCTCTTTCAGCAGTCCTTTCAAATGTGGTCAAAAATACCTCTGGATCATCCTCTCCAGTCATTTTTGTCAATAAACGACTCACCCCAAAGGACGCGGTATTAGTGGGACGGCTTTCCTCACTGGTCTGCGGACGTTGCTGCATTACTGCTTCCATTTGTTGTAGTCTCTGCTCTTGCTTCTGTAACAGGTCTATGAAGCGGGCCTCAGATTGCTGCTGGGCTTGTTGATGAGCTTGCTGCTGGGCTGCAAGGCTCCTTTGCAAACCTACATTTGTCTGCTGTTGATTGGCATTTGCTAGAGCCAGCTGTTTCAGTATCTCCTCCATGCTGGCTTAAAAAAAACTGCCACTGGTTCTCCACCAACTGTGAGGGGGTTAACTCGGTAGCGGGTGTGTGTGACCCCCTGGTTGGGCTCCCCACACAAAAACAGGGCCAGCAGACGGAGGTTGTGGTTTTCAAAATCAAAAGGTGCGGTTTATTTCTCTATGTACAGTGACAAAAACACAGCAAAGCCAAAAAGAAACATAAACAAAATAAATCCTGGTCAGTTTGACCTCTGACTAAACATGCAGGTTTCCTAAACTAACCACTGGGATCAGCCTGGTGCTGTCCTAGTCCCTAAGTCCCTGGTTTAGTAAAAGTCCAAACAAATAGCCACACAGGCTTTGCCTCACCGCACAGGGGTTCACTCTCCCTAGACAGTCCACACAGGTCTGGGTCCAGGCATGAGCTAACATCTAATGAATCTGGGAGTTTTTATAGAGGCCTTAAATGAGCTGACAAGCTTCAGCTGGTCTCATCAACTCCCTGCCTGCACGACGCCCAGCCCTCTCTCTAGAGGTATGAGTCATCCATGAGCCCACTAGCCTCAGCTGGGCTTCATCAACTCCCTAGTTGTATAAGTCGGCATAAAGCCTGAATCTGGGAGAAATATATCTACCCCCCTGGATGCAACCAGGTGACTTTACCTTCCTGCTGTCACAATATATATATATATATACATACATATATATATGTATGTGTATGTGTGTGTATATATATATATATATATATATATATATTGTGACAGCAGGAAGGTAAAGTCACCTGGTTGCATCCAGGGGGGTAGATATATTTCTCCCAGATTCAGGCTTTATGCCGACTTATACAACTAGGGAGTTGATGAAGCCCAGCTGAGGCTAGTGGGCTCATGAATGACTCATACCTCTAGGGAGAGTGCTGGGCGTCGTGAGGCAGGGAGTTGATGAGACCAGCTGAAGCTTGTCAGCTCATTTAGGCCTCTATAAGAACTCCCAGATTCATTAGGTGTTAGCTCATGCCTGGAACCAGACCTGTGTGGACTGTCTAGGGAGAGTGAACCCCTGTGCGGTGAGGCAAAGCCTGTGTGGCTATTTGTTTGGACTTTTACTAAACCAGGGACTTAGGGACTAGGATAGCACCAGGCTGATCCCAGTTGTTAGTTTAGGAAACCTGCATGTTTAGTCAGAGGTCAAACTGACCAGGATTTATTTTGTTTATGTTTCTTTTTGGCTTTGCTGTGTTTTTGTCACTGTACATAGAGAAATAAACTGCACCTTTCGATTTTGAAAACCACAACCTCCGTCTGCTGGCCCTGTTTTTGTGTGGGGAGCCCAACCAGGGGGTCACACACACCCGCTACCGAGTTAACCCCCTCACAGTTGGTGGAGAACCAGTGGCAGTTTTTTTTAAGCCAGCATGGAGGAGATACTGAAACAGCTGGCTCTAGCAAATGCCAATCAACAGCAGACAAATGCAGGTTTGCAAAGGAGCCTTGCAGCCCAGCAGCAAGCTCATCAACAAGCCCAGCAGCAATCTGAGGCCCGCTTCATAGACCTGTTACAGAAGCAAGAGCAGAGAGTGTACAACCGTGGAGCAAAGACCCGTACCTTTTCCCCGGGGGATAGGATATTGGTACTTGTCCCTACGGTTGAAAGTAAATTCCTTGCCAAATGGCAAGGCCCCTACGAGATAATGGAAAAAGTGAGCGAAGTGAATTACAAGGTCAGACAACCAGGAAGGCGAAAGCCCGAACAGATATATCACGTTAATCTGTTGAAAGCCTGGAGGGATAGAGAGTCCCTAGTCGCAGAAACTTGGTCACCAGCTCAAACTGGTTGCGTGATTCCGGAGGTTGGAATAGCAGCCACCTTGTCACAACCCCAACAACAGGAGGTTAAGGAGTTTGTGCTTCGCAACAAGGAGGTGTTCTCTGAGCTGCCGGGACAAACATCTGGGGTAGAGCATGATATTATTACCCCGCCCGGTGAAAGGGTGAAGTTAAAACCCTATCGGATCCCAGAGGCCCGACGGGAGGCAATACGGGAGGAAGTACAGAAAATGCTGAACTTAGGGGTGATAGAGGAGTCCCAAAGTGATTGGTCTAGTCCCATTGTGTTGGTGCCTAAACCGGATGGGAGCTGGCGATTTTGTAACGATTTTCGTCAGTTGAACAAAGTTACAAAATTTGACACCTACCCCATGCCACGTATAGATGAGTTGATCGACCGGCTGGGAACAGCCCGATACATGACGACTCTTGACCTCACAAAAGGGTATTGGCAAATTCCCCTGGCCAAGTCGGCCAAAGAGAAAACCGCATTTGTAACCCCAGACGGGGCGTTCCAATATAAGAGAATGCCGTTCGGGTTACAGAATGCGCCGGCCACATTCCAGCGGAAAATGGACCAGATACTGAGGCCCCATCGGAAGTATGCTGCGGCTTACCTGGATGACGTAATTGTCCATAGCACAGATTGGGCCTCACATCTGCCAAAAGTGCAAGCAGTCCTAGACTCTATCCGGGAAGCGGGGTTTACGGCTAACCCCAAGAAGTGTACCATTGGGCAGGAGGAGGCCAAATATCTTGGGTACACCATTGGCAGGGGAGTAATAAAACCCCAACTCAACAAAGTCGAGGCCATCCAGAGTTGGCCACGTCCCAACAGCAAGAAGCAGGTACGAGCCTTTCTGGGAATCGCGGGTTATTATCGGCGCTTCATTCCCCACTTTGCTTCTAAGGCTGTGCCCCTAACCAACCTGACGAAAGGGAAAGGGTCGGTCATGATTAAATGGACCCCCGAGGCGGAGGCAGCATTCCAATTCTTGAAACAAGCCTTATGTAGCCAGCCAGTGTTGTACTCACCCGACTTCTCTAAAGACTTTGTCGTACAAAGTGATGCGTCAGATGTGGGGTTAGGAGCAGTATTGTCCCAGGTCTGGAACGGGGAAGAGCACCCAGTCATTTACCTCAGCAGGAAGTTGAAGTCCCATGAGGTAAATTACGCCACGGTTGAAAAGGAGTGTTTAGCGGTGAAGTGGGCTCTAGATTCCCTTCGGTACTATCTGCTAGGTAGGCACTTTGACATGGTTACGGATCACGCTCCGTTAAAGTGGATGGCTCAAAACAAGGAGACAAATAGAAGAGTGAATAGGTGGTTCCTGGCCCTACAGGAATTCAACTTCACAGTAAAGCATCGCCCTGGCGTTCAAATGGGGAATGTGGATGCTTTGTCTCGAGTACATGAATGCCTGATTGCTGGTGTTCCAACCCCAAGGTTAAAACAAGAGGGGGGGGTATGTGACAGCAGGAAGGTAAAGTCACCTGGTTGCATCCAGGGGGGTAGATATATTTCTCCCAGATTCAGGCTTTATGCCGACTTATACAACTAGGGAGTTGATGAAGCCCAGCTGAGGCTAGTGGGCTCATGAATGACTCATACCTCTAGGGAGAGTGCTGGGCGTCGTGAGGCAGGGAGTTGATGAGACCAGCTGAAGCTTGTCAGCTCATTTAGGCCTCTATAAGAACTCCCAGATTCATTAGGTGTTAGCTCATGCCTGGAACCAGACCTGTGTGGACTGTCTAGGGAGAGTGAACCCCTGTGCGGTGAGGCAAAGCCTGTGTGGCTATTTGTTTGGACTTTTACTAAACCAGGGACTTAGGGACTAGGACAGCACCAGGCTGATCCCAGTTGTTAGTTTAGGAAACCTGCATGTTTAGTCAGAGGTCAAACTGACCAGGATTTATTTTGTTTATGTTTCTTTTTGGCTTTGCTGTGTTTTTGTCACTGTACATAGAGAAATAAACCGCACCTTTTGATTTTGAAAACCACAACCTCCGTCTGCTGGCCCTGTTTTTGTGTGGGGAGCCCAACCAGGGGGTCACACACACCCGCTACCGAGTTAACCCCCTCACAATATATATATATTGTGAGGGGGTTAGCTCGGCAGCGGGTGTGTATGACCCCCGGGATGGGCTCCCCACACAAAAACAGGCCCAGCGAACGGAGGTTGTGGTTTTCAAAATCAAAAAAAAAGGGGCGGTTTATTTTCTATTTACAGTGACAAAACACAGCAAAGCCAAAAGAAACATAAACAAAATAAATCCTGGTCAACTTGACCTCTGACTAAACATACAGGTTTCCTAACTAACAACTGGGATCAGCCTAGTGCTGTCCTAGTCCCTAAGTCCCTGGTTTTAAATGTCCAAGCAAATAGCCACACAGGCTTTGTCTCACCGCACAAGGGTTCACTCTCTCCAGGAAGTCCACACAGGTCTGCTTCCAGGCATGAGCTAACATCTAATGAAGCTGGGAGTTCTTATAGAGGCCTAAATGAGCTGACAAGCTTCAGCTGGTCTCATCAACTCCCTGTCTGCACGACGCCCCACACTCTCCCTAGAGGTATGAGTCATCCATGAGCCCACTATCCTCAGCTGGGCTTATACAACTCTCCACCTAGTTGTATAAGTCGGCGTAAAGCCTGAATCTGGGCGAAATATATCTACCCCCCTGGATGCAACCAGGTGACTTTACCTTCCTGCTGTCACATACCCCCCCCTCTTGTTTTAACCTCAGGGTTGGAACACCAGCAATCAGGCATTCATGTACTCGAGACAAAGCATCCACATTCCCCATTTGAACGCCAGGGCGATGCTTTACTGTGAAGTTGAATTCCTGGAGGGCCAGGAACCACCTATTCACTCTTCTATTTGTTTCCTTGTTTTGAGCCATCCACTTTAACGGAGCGTGATCCGTAACCATGTCAAAGTGCCTACCTAGCAGGTAGTACCGAAGGGAATCTAGAGCCCACTTCACCGCTAAACACTCCTTTTCAACGGTGGCGTAATTTACCTCATGGGACTTCAACTTCCTGCTGAGGTAAATGACTGGGTGCTCTTCCCCGTTCCAGACCTGGGACAATACTGCTCCTAACCCCACATCTGACGCATCACTTTGTACGACAAAGTCTTTAGAGAAGTCGGGTGAGTACAACACTGGCTGGCTACATAAGGCTTGTTTCAAGAATTGGAATGCTGCCTCAGCCTCGGGGGTCCATTTAATCATGACCGACCCTTTCCCCTTCGTTAGGTTGGTTAGGGGCACAGCCTTAGAAGCAAAGTGGGGAATGAATCGCCGATAATACCCAGCGATTCCCAGAAAGGCTCGTACCTGCTTCTTGCTGTTGGGACGTGGCCAACTCTGGATGGCCTCGACTTTGTTGAGTTGGGGTTTTATTACTCCCCTCCCAATGGTGTACCCAAGATATTTGGCCTCCTCCTGCCCAATGGTACACTTCTTGGGGTTAGCCGTAAACCCCGCTTCCCGAACAGAGTCCAGGACTGCTTGCACTTTTGGCAGATGTGAGGCCCAATCTGTGCTATGGACAATTACGTCATCCAGGTAAGCCGCAGCATACTTCCGATGGGGCCTCAGCATCTGGTCCATTTTCCGCTGGAATGTGGCCGGCGCATTCTGTAACCCGAACGGCATTCTTTTATATTGGCACGCCCCGTCTGGGGTTACAAATGCGGTTTTCTCTTTGGCCAATTTGGCCAGGGGGATTTGCCAATACCCTTTTGTGAGGTCAAGAGTCGTCATGTATCGGGCTGTTCCCAGCCGGTCGATCAACTCATCTATACGTGGCATGGGGTAGGTGTCAAATTTTGTAACTTTGTTCAACTGACGAAAATCGTTACAAAATCGCCAGCTCCCATCCGGTTTAGGCACCAACACAATGGGACTAGACCAATCACTTTGGGACTCCTCTATCACCCCTAAGTTCAGCATTTTCTGTACTTCCTCCCGTATTGCCTCCCTTCGGGCCTCTGGGATCCGATAGGGTTTTAACTTCACCCTTTCACCGGGCGGGGTAATGATGTCATGCTCTACCCCAGATGTTTGTCCCGGCAGCTCAGAGAATACCTCCTTGTTGCGAAGCACAAACTCCTTAACCTCCTGTTGTTGGGGTTGTGACAAGGTGGCTGCTATTCCAACCTCAGGAATCACGCAACCAGTTTGAGCTGGTGACCAATAGTGATGAGCCAAACACCCCCGGGTTCGGTTCGCACCAGAACCCGCGAACGGACCGAAAGTTCGTACGAACATTAGAACCCTATTAAATACAATGGATGCGAACGTTCGAATTCTAAAGTGCTAATTATAACAACTATTATGCATGTTATTGTCCTAAAAAGGGTTTGGGAACCCGGGTTCTGCACCAGGGGACATGTATCAATGCAAAAAAAAGTTTTAAAAACGGTTGTTTTTCGGGAGCAGTCATTTTAATGATGCATAAAGTGAAAAAAAAAAAGTCAAATATTCCTTTAAATATCGTACCTGGGGGGTGTCTAAAGTATGCCTGTGAAGTGCCACGTGTTTCCCGTGTTTAGAACTGTCCCTGCACAAAATGACACTTCTAAAGGAAAAAAAAGCCATTTAAAACTGCTTGCGGCTTTAATGTAATGTCTGGTCCCGGTAATATGGATGAAAATCTTTAAGAAAAATGGCATAGCTACCCCATGACCCCCCCCCCTACCCCAGCCCATTACCAGCCCCTTTGGGTCTTGTATGGATATTAAGGGGAACCCCGCACATAAAATAAAAAAGGCCCTATATACTCTGAACAGCCGTAAACAGGCGGTGCATACAAGACAGGGACTGTAGGTTTGTTCTTATGTAGAATCTGTTTGTAATTTTGAACAGGTACATTGTTGAAGTGTAGCTCCAGCCCAAAAATCTATTTTTAAACTTTTTGGAAAACATAGGTAAGGGTTATCACCCCTGTAACATTTGTTTTGCTGTCTGTGCCCCTGTTCAGAACATTTCACCTCACTTTCCGTCCCAATGTCAACTGTTTTTGAAATGTGGTGTTTTTCTTGAAACAAGGATTGCTGATAAAGCATCAGTACAGAGGAGACACCTTTCTCCCATATTTATTCTTACAGGAGAGAATTTTCCTTCCTAGGGGTAGATTTCCTCTCACTTCCTGTTGTCTTCTTGCGTTTGCAAGTAGGAGTCGTTTGTAAGTTGGATGTTTGAAAGTAGGGACCTGCCGTATATACTCTGCAGAAATAGGCCCCTTAGTTGTTGGTGTTGGCACAACACTGTAAGCACTCACAGTTACTCTTGGTTGGTGCTGGAACGCCCTGCTGTCAACTATTATATCAGGAATTTTAATTACATATAATTGTTGAACAGTGGTAGTAAAAATTGGGCCTTTGATGGTGGTGCTGGTGCCACAACACTGTAAGCCCTGACAGTTACTCTTGGTGGGTGCAGCAATGGGCCCTGCTGTGAATTATTAGATAAAGAATTGTAATTGCATGCCCCTGTTGAACAGGGGCTGAAAAATTGGGCCTTTCGTGGTGGTGGTGGTGGTGGTGGTGTTGCCACAACACTGTAAGCCCTCAGAGTTACTCTTGGTGGGTGCAGGAATGGGCCCTGCTGTGAATTATTAGATCAAGAATTGTAATTACATGCCCCTTTTGAACAGGGGCTGAAAAATTGGGCCTTTCGTGGTGGTGGTGGTGGTGGTGTTGCCACAACACTGTAAGCCCTCAGAGTTACTCTTGGTGGGTGCAGGAATGGGCCCTGCTGTGAATTATTAGATCAAGAATTGTAATTACATGCCCCTTTTGAACAGGGGCTGAAAAATTGGGCCTTTCGTGGTGGTGGTGGTGGTGGTGGCGTTGCCACAACACTGTAAGCCCTCAGAGTTACTCTTGGTGGGTGCAGCAATGGGCCCTGCTGTGAATTATTAGATCAAGAATTGTAATTGCATGCCCCTGTTGAACAGGGGCTGAAAAATTGGGCATTAGGCACTGGTGGTGCAACACTACAACCCCTCACAGATACGTTACTTGGAGCACAGCAATGAGCCCTGTTGCAAAGTATTGCTTCAAAAATTGTAATGACACGCCCCTGTTAAACAGGGGCTGAAAAATTGGGCCTTAGGCACTGGTGCCACAACACTCCAACCCCTCACAGATACTGTACTTGGAGCACAGCAATGAGCCCTATGGCAAATTATTGCTAAAAAAATTGTAATTACACGCCCCTGTAAAACAGGGGCTGAAAAATTGGGCCTTAGCCACTGGTGGCGGCACCCATAAACAAAAATGATCTTCCAAGCTATCATCATCAATCGTATCATTGAGGACTCGGAGGAGGAGGATAGCCAGTCAACATAACAGCACAGGCACTCAGCATCAGCATCAGTCTTGAAGGGATGTGACATGTTAAAATCAATTAGTCTGTTATATCAGCATCAGGTGTGTGGTAGCTGGTGGTGATCCAAGACTGGTTCATCTTGATGAAAGTCAGTCGATCAACCGAGTCGGTGGACAGGCGCACCCTGTGATCCGTGACAAATCCTCCAGCAGCACTGAATGTGCATTCCGAAAGAACGCTGGATGCAGGACAGGCCAGTAGCTCAATTGCATACTGTGCAAGCTCTGGCCAGTGATCCATCCTCAAGACCCAGTAAGCCAGAGGATTTTCGGTGGGGAAGGTGTCCAAGTCTGACCTTGCCCCTAGATATTCCTGCACCATGTTTATCAGACGCTGGCGATGGTTGCTGGAACCGATCATACTTTGGGGCTGCGGACTAAAGAATTGTCTGAACGCATCGGTCAGACGGCCACCTTCCCCACCGCTCCTTCTTTGACTGGCCGAAGCCTCAGCAACTCGTTGTCCAGGACCAGGAGTTTGTAACCTCCCAGTCTCTGGGAACGCGTTGCACAGACCTTTCTGCAAGGCCTCCCGGAGTTGTCTCATCCTCTGCTCCCTCTGCGAAGGTAACATAAGGTCCGCAACCTTACCCTTGTACCGTGGATCAAGGAGAGTGGCCAGCCAGTAATGGTCCCTCTCCTTGATCCGAAGAATACGAGGATCCTTCCGCAGACTTTGCAGGATCAGGGAGGCCATGCAGCGTAGGTTTGCTGAGGCATTCGCTCCGGAGTCCTCTGGGTCACTAAGGACGACATGATCCGCAGCCACCTCCTCCCAGCCACGTACAAGTCCACTGGTTTCTTGGGACTGTAAATCATCCCTAAAAGACTGCTGCTGATGATGCTGAGTGCCAGCCTCCACCTCCATGCTGACACAATCCTCCTCCTCCTCCTCCTCCTCTTCCTCTTCCTGTGCGATGGGTGGGACAGAAGGAACACTGTCTGGGTAAAGGGGGCCTTGAGAGGCAAGGAAGTCCTCCTCTTCCTGCCTCTGTTCTGCCTCAAGTGCCCTGTCCATTATTCCACGCAGCGTGTGCTCCAACAGGTGGACAAGAGGTACAGTGTCACTGATGCATGCACTGTCACTGCTCACCATCCTTGTGGCCTCCTCAAATGGTGCCAGGACAGTGCATGCATCCCTGATCATGCCCCACTGGCGTGGAGAAAAAAAACCAAGCTCCCCTGACCCTGTCCTGGTGCCGTAGTCGCACAGGTACTCATTGATGGCCCTCTGCTGCGTGTGTAGCCGCTGCAGCATGGCCAACGTTGAGTTCCACCTGGTGGGCATGTCACATATAAGGCGGTTCTTGGGCAGGTTCAACTCCTTTTGCAGCTCAGCCAGGCGAGCACTGGCATTATAAGATCTGCGGAAATGCACACAGACTTTCCTGGCCTGCCTCAGGACATCCTGTAAGCCCGGGTACCTGCCCAAGAACCGCTGCACCACCAGGTTAAGGACGTGAGCCACACAGGGCACATGGGTCAGTTGTCCCTGTCGGAGGGCGGAGAGGAGGTTGGTGCCATTGTCGCAAACCACCATTCCTGGCTTAAGCTGGCGTGGCGTCAACCACCTCTCGGCCTGGCCCTGCAGAGCAGACAGGACCTCTGCCCCAGTGTGGCTTCTGTCCCCCAAACACACCAGCGCAAGCACGGCATGGCATCTTTTTGCCTGCGTACTTGCGTAGCCCCGTGAACGGCTACGGAGCACCGCTGGTTCATAGGACAAACCACAGGAAGAGGCCATGGAGGAAGAAGAAGAGGAGGGGGTGGAGGAGAGAGGTGTGTCATAACCAGTAGTAGCATTTTGGAGGCGTGGCGGTGGAACAACCTCCAACACTACTGCACCTTGTCCTGCATCCTTCCCAGCTGCCAAAAGAGTGACCCAATGGGCCGTGAAAGAAAGGTAACGTCCCTGTCCATGCCTGCTGGACCATGAGTCAGCGGTAATATGCACCTTACCGCTGACCGCCCTGTCCAGCGAGGCCAAGACATTGCCTTCCACATGCCGGTAGAGAGCCGGAATAGCCTTCCGTGAGAAAAAGTGGCGTTTGGGAACCTGCCACTGAGGAACCGCACATTGCACAAACTCACGGAAGGGGGCCGAGTCTACCAACTGAAAAGGCAGCAGTAAGAGCGCTAGCAATTTAGCCAAGCTAGCATTCAACCGCTGGGCATGTGGATGGCTGGGAGTGAACTTCTTTCGACGGTCCAGCAGCTGGGGCAGGGAAATTTGCCTGCTAGAATCGGACGTCGGTGTACTGCTAGCAGAGTGGCCGCAAGTACTTGGCTGTGACACACCTAATTCTACACCTTCATTCCTCTCAGTGCATGTTTCAGAGAGGACTGAAGTTATAGTGGGGTTGGAGATCCCAGCTGATGCGGTGCAAGGAGAGGTCCGCTTTGTTCTTTGGTGTGGGTCTTTGAGGTAGGCTTGCCAACGAGCTGCATGGCAGGTCAACATATGTCTGGTCAGGCATGTGGTACCCAAGCGGCTGATGTTTTGGCCACGCGATATACGCTTGAGACATATGTTGCAAACAGCAGCTGTGCGATCTGATGCACTAGCCTCAAAAAAGGCCCACACCAAGGAACTTTTTGAATGACGGGCAGAGGCAGCGCCCTGCACAGGCGGAGCTCTGCGGTGTGATTCCGTCGGTGTACTGCCCTTACGCTGGCCACCAAAGGGCATCCTGCCTCGTTGGAGATGTGCCTCCTCCTCATCCTCCTCCTCCTCCTCTCTCCTATTAGGCACCCACGTGGAGTCAGTGACCTCATCATCCCCTCCCTCCTCATCACTGGAGCCAATCTGGCAGTATGCTGCAGCTGCTGGAACATGACTGCCAGATTGGTGTCCTTCTTGAGCATCCCCTCTGTCTGCTCTCACGCTACTGCCTTCCTGTAGCTGGGTTTCATCATCAGACCCTTCGAAACGCTGGGCATCCTCCTGGAGCATGTACCCAACACTGTGCTCAAACAGTTCGGGGGACTCCTCAGGAGGAGGACATGGTGGGTCTAGGGAAGGAGTGACTGATGATGAGTCTGACATTGATACCAGGGAAGAGGACGCTTTGGCAGCTGCTTTGCCAGTACCCTGAGCCTGGGTGAGAGAGGATGAGGAGGAGGAGGAGGGCTTGGTCATCCACTCTACCAAGTCTTCGGCATGATGTGGCTCAACATGTCCAGCTGCCGAAAAGAAGGACAAGCGTGTCCCATGGCCATGTGCTGATGACAATGCACCGCGTCCACGACCAGCACTGTTGCCCCCAGACACAGAGCCTGCTTGCCCTCTTTTATTGCCTCCTGACTGTCTGCCTCTCCTTGTTTGCCTTCCAGACATTTTAATAGATGGCCTGCAGGGAGATGGGAAAAAAGCAATAAGGGCTACCTTCAGGTGTCCTTCTCTGTCCCTTTACTTAAGGATTTCTAAATATGGTTGAGGATTATTGCTTTTGCACAGAATAGCACAACGACAATTTCCCTGACTGTCCAAAAAACAAGGATTTCAAAGATGGTTGATGAGGAATGCTTTGGCACACTATAGCACAAGGAGAATTCCCCTCACTTTCCTTCTTTGTCCCTAGAAACAAGGACTGGCACAGTGAAAGAAACTGACACTCTCCCTACCTACAGTTTTCTGTCCCTAGAAAAAATGTTTTTTTAAAGCACACTATAGCACAAGGAGAATTCCCCTCACTTTCCTTCTTTGTCCCTAGAAACAAGGACTGGCACAGTGAAAGAAACTGACACTCTCCCTACCTACAGTTTTCTGTCCCTAGAAAAAATGTTTTTTTAAAGCACACTATAGCACAAGGAGAAATCCCCTCACTTTCCTTCTTTGTCCCTAGAAACAAGGACTGGCACAGTGAAAGAAACTGACACTCTCCCTACCTACAGTTTTCTGTCCCTAGAAAAAATGTTTTTTTAAAGCACACTATAGCACAAGGAGAATTCCCCTCACTTTCCTTCTTTGTCCCTAGAAACAAGGACTGGCACAGTGAAAGAAACTGACACTCTCCCTACCTACAGTTTTCTGTCCCTAGAAAAAATGTTTTTTTAAAGCACACTATAGCACAAGGAGAAATCCCCTCACTTTCCTTCTTTGTCCCTAGAAACAAGGACTGGCACAGTGAAAGAAACTGACACTCTCCCTACCTACAGTTTTCTGTCCCTAGAAAAAATGTTTTTTTAAAGCACACTATAGCACAAGGAGAAATCCCCTCACTTTCCTTCTTTGTCCCTAGAAACAAGGACTGGCACAGTGAAAGAAACTCACACTTACCCTACCTACAGTTTTCTGTCCCTAGAAAAAATGTTTTTTTAAAGCACACTATAGCACAAGGAGAAATCCCCTCACTTTCCTTCTTTGTCCCTAGAAACAAGGACTGGCACAGTGAAAGAAACTGACACTCTCCCTACCTACAGTTTTCTGTCCCTAGAAAAAATGTTTTTTTAAAGCACACTATAGCACAAGGAGAAATCCCCTCACTTTCCTTCTTTGTCCCTAGAAACAAGGACTGGCACAGTGAAAGAAACTGACACTCTCCCTACCTACAGTTTTCTGTCCCTAGAAAAAATGTTTTTTTAAAGCACACTATAGCACAAGGAGAAATCCCCTCACTTTCCTTCTTTGTCCCTAGAAACAAGGACTGGCACAGTGAAAGAAACTGACACTCTCCCTACCTACAGTTTTCTGTCCCTAGAAAAAATGTTTTTTTAAAGCACACTATAGCACAAGGAGAAATCCCCTCACTTTCCTTCTTTGTCCCTAGAAACAAGGACTGGCACAGTGAAAGAAACTGACACTCTCCCTACCTACAGTTTTCTGTCCCTAGAAAAAATGTTTTTTTAAAGCACACTATAGCACAAGGAGAATTCCCCTCACTTTCCTTCTTTGTCCCTAGAAACAAGGACTGGCACAGTGAAAGAAACTGACACTCTCCCTACCTACAGTTTTCTGTAACTAGAAAAAATGTTTTTTTAAAGCACACTATAGCACAAGGAGAAATCCCCTCACTTTCCTTCTTTGTCCCTAGAAACAAGGACTGGCACAGTGAAAGAAACTGACACTCTCCCTACCTACAGTTTTCTGTCCCTAGAAAAAATGTTTTTTTAAAGCACACTATAGCACAAGGAGAAATCCCCTCACTTTCCTTCTTTGTCCCTAGAAACAAGGACTGGCACAGTGAAAGAAACTGACACTCTCCCTACCTACAGTTTTCTGTCCCTAGAAAAAATGTTTTTTTAAAGCACACTATAGCACAAGGAGAAATCCCCTCACTTTCCTTCTTTGTCCCTAGAAACAAGGACTGGCACAGTGAAAGAAACTGACACTCTCCCTACCTACAGTTTTCTGTCCCTAGAAAAAATGTTTTTTTAAAGCACACTATAGCACAAGGAGAAATCCCCTCACTTTCCTTCTTTGTCCCTAGAAACAAGGACTGGCACAGTGAAAGAAACTGACACTCTCCCTACCTACAGTTTTCTGTCCCTAGAAAAAATGTTTTTTTAAAGCACACTATAGCACAAGGAGAAATCCCCTCACTTTCCTTCTTTGTCCCTAGAAACAAGGACTGGCACAGTGAAAGAAACTGACACTCTCCCTACCTACAGTTTTCTGTCCCTAGAAAAAATGTTTTTTTTAAAGCACACTATAGCACAAGGAGAAATCCCCTCACTTTCCTTCTTTGTCCCTAGAAACAAGGACTGGCACAGTGAAAGAAACTGACACTCTCCCTACCTACAGTTTTCTGTCCCTAGAAAAAATGTTTTTTTAAAGCACACTATAGCACAAGGAGAAATCCCCTCACTTTCCTTCTTTGTCCCTAGAAACAAGGACTGGCACAGTGAAAGAAACTGACACTCTCCCTACCTACAGTTTTCTGTCCCTAGAAAAAATGTTTTTTTAAAGCACACTATAGCACAAGGAGAAATCCCCTCACTTTCCTTCTTTGTCCCTAGAAACTAGGACTGGCACAGTGAAAGAAACTGACACTCTCCCTACCTACAGTTTTCTGTCCCTAGAAAAAATGTTTTTTTAAAGCACACTATAGCACAAGGAGAAATCCCCTCACTTTCCTTCTTTGTCCCTAGAAACAAGGACTGGCACAGTGAAAGAAACTGACACTCTCCCTACCTACAGTTTTCTGTCCCTAGAAAAAATGTTTTTTTAAAGCACACTATAGCACAAGGAGAAATCCCCTCACTTTCCTTCTTTGTCCCTAGAAACAAGGACTGGCACAGTGAAATAAACTGACACTCTCCCTACCTACAGTTTTCTGTCCCTAGAAAAAATGTTTTTTTAAAGCACACTATAGCACAAGGAGAAATCCCCTCACTTTCCTTCTTTGTCCCTAGAAACAAGGACTGGCACAGTGAAAGAAACTGACACTCTCCCTACCTACAGTTTTCTGTCCCTAGAAAAAATGTTTTTTTAAAGCACACTATAGCACAAGGAGAAATCCCCTCACTTTCCTTCTTTGTCCCTAGAAACAAGGACTGGCACAGTGAAAGAAACTGACACTCTCCCTACCTACAGTTTTCTGTCCCTAGAAAAAATGTTTTTTTAAAGCACACTATAGCACAAGGAGAAATCCCCTCACTTTCCTTCTTTGTCCCTAGAAACAAGGACTGGCACAGTGAAAGAAACTGACACTCTCCCTACCTACAGTTTTCTGTCCCTAGAAAAAATGTTTTTTTAAAGCACACTATAGCACAAGGAGAAATCCCCTCACTTTCCTTCTTTGTCCCTAGAAACAAGGACTGGCACAGTGAAAGAAACTGACACTCTCCCTACCTACAGTTTTCTGTCCCTAGAAAAAATGTTTTTTTAAAGCACACTATAGCACAAGGAGAAATCCCCTCACTTTCCTTCTTTGTCCCTAGAAACAAGGACTCGCACAGTAAAACACACTGACACTCTCCCTACCTATCCTTCTCTTTCCCTAAACTAAAGGAATCCAGGTTAAGCAAGAAATAAATAAATGTCACTGTCCCTGCCTATGCTTGTCTTTCCCTGCTCCGGAACACACTACACTAGGCCGCCGTGCTGGCGGCCTTTTATAGTGTGGGGCGTGTACTAAACACCCTCAGCAATAATTGGCCACAGGCATCCTGCCTGTGGCCAATCATTGCTCTCCTCGCTGCCGGCGCTGTGATTGGCCAAGCATGCGGGGTCACAGTGCATGCTTGGCCAATCACAGCGCCTGGATGACACTGCGATGGCGTAGTGCATTGTGGGCCGTTCGCGTCACTCGAATTTGGCGCGAACGGCCCAAATCGTTCGATCTTCGTCGAACGATCGAACAGCCGATGTTCGAGTCGAACGTATGTTCGACTCGAACACGAAGCTCATCCCTAGTGACCAAGTGTCTGCGACTAGGGACTCTCTATCCCTCCAGGCTTTCAACAGATTAACGTGATAGATCTGTTCGGGCTTTCGCCTTCCTGGTTGTCTGACCTTGTAATTCACTTCGCTCACTTTTTCCATTATCTCGTAGGGGCCTTGCCATTTGGCAAGGAATTTACTTTCAACCGTAGGGACAAGTACCAGTATCCTATCCCCCGGGGAAAAGGTACGGGTCTTGGCTCCACGGTTGTACACTCTCTGCTGTGCTAACTGCGCTTGGGCCAAATGTTCCTTCACGATGGGCATTACCTGTGCAATTCGGTCTTGCATCAGGGCGACATGCTCAATCACACTCCTGTGGGGAGAACTCTCACTTTCCCAAGTTTCCTTGGCAATATCCAACAGCCCTCTTGGGTGTCTCCCATACAGTAACTCAAAGGGGGAGAATCCCGTAGAGGATTGGGGCACCTCCCTAATAGCAAACATCAGATAAGGAAGTAGACAGTCCCAATCCTTTCCATCTCTATCCACCACTTTCTTCAACATTTGTTTTAGGGTTTTGTTGAATCTTTCAACCAGCCCATCGGTTTGGGGGTGATACACAGATGTACGTAATTGCGTCACTTTGAACAATTTACACAGCTCCTTCATAACCCGGGACATAAAGGGTGTACCTTGGTCCGTAAGCAGTTCTTTACAAATACCCACCCGGCTAAACACAAGAGATAGCTCTTTGGCTATGGTTTTGGCCGAGGTATTTCGGAGAGGGATCGCTTCTGGATAACGGGTGGCATAGTCCATTATAACTAATATGTACTGGTGCCCCCTAGCGGACTTGATTATAGGACCTACCAAATCCATGGCGATCCTCTCAAACGGGACCTCAATGATGGGTAGAGGGACCAGCGGGCTACGGAAATGTGGCATCGGGGCCGACCTCTGACACACAGGGCAGGAGGAACAATAATTTTCTATGTCCTTCATCACCCCCGGCCAATAGAATCTCTGTAATACCCTCTCTCGGGTTTTCTCTGTCCCCAGATGACCTCCAAGAATGTGCCCATGGGCCAACTCCAACACCAACTTCCTGTAAGGTTTGGGCACCACAAGCTGCTCAACGGTTTCTTCTGCCCTTTTTGCCACCCGATACAGTAGGTCCTTCTCTACGCTGAAGTATGGGTAAGTGCAGGTATTATCTGGTTTCACTAACTCGCCATCTATTTTCACTACGTTTTCCCGTGCCTTTATTAGGGCGGGGTCTTTCAACTGTTCTGTGGCAAAGTTTTCCCTGTGAACCTCAAGATCAGAAAACTCCACAGACGGTAGGTTTTCGTCTGAGGAGGTGGGCTCCTCTCCAGTTTCTTAAGTCTCCCCTGCCAATACTGATAAGGGAAATTCCGGAGAGTCCTCACCACTCTCAGGGGAGTTCTGGCTATCACATTCCTGGTACATAGGGGCACCAGTGGGGGGCTCAGGATCATCCCACAGTTCCCAGAACTTCGGAAAATCCCTTCCCACAATGGCGTCATGCGGTAACTGAGATACTAAGCCCACTGGATGAGAGAGGGTACCTTTGGGGGTCTCGAAACACACTGTAGTCACTGGATACTCTCGGGTGTCCCCATGCACACAAATAACAGCTACCTTGCTATTCCCAGAGACCTCTGTTTTAACTAACTCAGCCTTTATCAGGGTCACAAGGCTACCTGAATCCAGCAATACCACAACATTTCTACCATTAACACACATTTTGCATAAATGTTTCTCAGTTCCTCGAATGGCAGTGCATGCGACTGTCGCACACAGCGACTGACGTCTGCCCGTCAGAAAGTCACACTGCATGGGTTCCTCCACAACCGGGCAATTGGCTGCAATATGTCCCGCTTGCCGGCAGCGGTAGCAAACGATCCTTCTTGCGGCCTCTTGAGCCGCTGATTTCCCAGGCTGTTCTCGCCAAACTTGGGGTAGAGCTCCCACCCTCTCACTCTCTCCACCCTCACCCCTTGGAATCCTCTTATCCGTCCCTGGGGATGGTCTGGTCTTAGGGTGGAAAGTCCGAGTGTCTCTGGAAGAGGCCGTCAGGTTCTCTGTAGCCAAGTATTTCTCCACACGATCCACAAGACCATCGGCCGTCTCTGGGTCTCCATGGCTTACCCACTTTTGGATGGCAGTAGGAAGAGCTCTCAAAAACCGATCCATTACAACACGTTCCACAATCTTTGGTGCGGACAAAGTCTCTGGCTGTAGCCACTTTCTGCTCAGGTGAATGAGATCATACATTTGAGACCTGGGGGGTTTTCCAAGCTGGAAAGTCCAGTTATGCACACACTGAGCCCGGACAGCCTGGGTGACACCCAGCCTTGCCAATATTTCAGCTTTTAGCATCACATAGTCTTTTGCTTGGTCAGGCTCTAGGTCATAGTAAGCCTTCTGCGATTCACCAGTTAACAGAGGAGCCACCAGTCCAGCCCACTGCTCCTCAGGCCACTTTTCTCTTTCAGCAGTCCTTTCAAATGTGGTCAAAAATACCTCTGGATCATCCTCTCCAGTCATTTTTGTCAATAAACGACTCACCCCAAAGGACGCGGTATTAGTGGGACGGCTTCCCTCACTGGTCTGCGGACGTTGCTGCATTACTGCTTCCATTTGTTGTAGTCTCTGCTCTTGCTTCTGTAACAGGTCTATGAAGCGGGCCTCAGATTGCTGCTGGGCTTGTTGCTGAGCTTCCAGACTCTGTTGGTGAGCTTGCTGCTGGGCTGCAAGGCTCTGTTGATGAGCTTGCTGCTGGGCTGCGAAGTTCTGTTGTTGAGCTGCAAGGCTCTGTTGATGAGCTGCAAGGCTCTTTTGCAAACCTGCATTTGTCTGCTGTTGATTGGCATTTGCTAGAGCCAGCTGCTTCAGTATCTCGTCCATGCTGGCTTAAAAAAAAACTGCCACTGGTTCTCCACCAACTGTGAGGGGGTTAGCTCGGCAGCGGGTGTGTGTGACCCCCGGGATGGGCTCCCCACACAAAAACAGGCCCAGCGAACGGAGGTTGTGGTTTTCAAAATCAAAAAAAAAGGTGCGGTTTATTTTCTATTTACAGTGACAAAACACAGCAAAGCCAAAAGAAACATAAACAAAATAAATCCTGGTCAACTTGACCTCTGACTAAACATACAGGTTTCCTAACTAACAACTGGGATCAGCCTAGTGCTGTCCTAGTCCCTAAGTCCCTGGTTTTAAATGTCCAAGCAAATAGCCACACAGGCTTTGTCTCACCGCACAAGGGTTCACTCTCTCCAGGAAGTCCACACAGGTCTGCTTCCAGGCATGAGCTAACATCTAATGAAGCTGGGAGTTCTTATAGAGGCCTAAATGAGCTGACAAGCTTCAGCTGGTCTCATCAACTCCCTGTCTGCACGACGCCCCACACTCTCCCTAGAGGTATGAGTCATCCATGAGCCCACTATCCTCAGCTGGGCTTATACAACTCTCCACCTAGTTGTATAAGTCGGCGTAAAGCCTGAATCTGGGCGAAATATATCTACCCCCCTGGATGCAACCAGGTGACTTTACCTTCCTGCTGTCACAATATATATATATACATACATACACACACATACAGGGCTCAAAATTTCAAGTCCTGAGCTACTAGCCAGGCTTCAAGGGTTACTTGCCACCAGTTGACCCACCCAGCCCCTAATTTCGTCCCTAAACATGCCCTCATAAATTATCTCATGATACAGCCCCGCCTCCCGGTCCCGGGACTTTGATAGACAGATTACCCGTCCAATCCTGGTGACGGGTGATCTGTCAATCAAAGTTCCCCGGGCCAGGGGGCGGGGCTAAATATGACGTTGAGCGGCGGGAACACAGCAATTAAAATTAAAACTGTTATCCGGTGTTCCCCGCGCTGCACTCTGATCACCTGGGCGGCTCTCCTGGTCCTCTCCTCCCCTGCACAGGTAGGCTGAATAGTGAACACGGGCTGCATGGTGGACACGGGCTGCATTTAGTGGACACAGGCTGCATTTGGTGGACACGGGCTGCATATGGTGGGCACTGGGCACAAGGCTGCATTGGTGGACACAAGGCTGCATTGGTAGGCACAGGCAGCCTGCATTGGTGGGCACGGATACAGTTGTTGTTAATATTTATTTTTATAACTTAATTCTGCATTAAATATTTAAGTGTCATTTCATGAGATAATTTATGAGGGCGTTTAGGGACGAAATTAGGGGCAGGGCGGGGCGGGCTGGGTGGGTCAACTGGTGGCGAGTAACCCTTGATGTCTGGGTAGTAGCTCTGGACTTGAAATTTTGAGCCCTGTATATATATATATATATATATATATTGTGAGGGGGTTAGCTCGGCAGCGGGTGTGTGTGACCCCCGGGATGGGCTCCCCACACAAAACAGGCCCAGCAAACGGAGGTTGTGGTTTTCAAAATCAAAAAGGTGCGGTTTATTTTCTATTTACAGTGACAAAACACAGCAAAGCAAAAGAAACATAACAAAAATAAATCCTGGTCAAGTTGACCTCTGACTAAACATACAGGTTTCCTAACTAACAACTGGGATCAGCCTAGTGCTGTCCTAGTCCCTAAGTCCCTGGTTTTAAATGTCCAAGCAAATAGCCACACAGGCTTTGTCTCACCGCACAGGGGTTCACTCTCCCTAGACAGTCCACACAGGTCTGGTTCCAGGCATGAGCTAACATCTAATGAAGCTGGGAGTTCTTATAGAGGCCTAAATGAGCTGACAAGCTTCAGCTGGTCTCATCAACTCCCTGTCTGCACGACGCCCAGCCCTCTCCCTAGAGGTATGAGTCATCCATGAGCCCACTAGCCTTATACAACTCTCCACCTAGTTGTATAAGTCGGCGTAAAGCCTGAATCTGGGCGAAATATATCTACCCCCCTGGATGCAACCAGGTGACTTTACCTTCCTGCTGTCACATACCCCCCCCTCTTGTTTTAACCTCGGGGTTGGAACACCAGCAATCAGGCATTCATGTACTCGAGACAAAGCATCCACATTCCCCATTTGAACGCCAGGGCGATGCTTTACTGTGAAGTTGAATTCCTGGAGGGCCAGGAACCACCTATTCACTCTTCTATTTGTTTCCTTGTTTTGAGCCATCCACTTTAACGGAGCGTGATCCGTAACCATGTCAAAGTGCCTACCTAGCAGGTAGTACCGAAGGGAATCTAGAGCCCACTTCACCGCTAAACACTCCTTTTCAACGGTGGCGTAATTTACCTCATGGGACTTCAACTTCCTGCTGAGGTAAATGACTGGGTGCTCTTCCCCGTTCCAGACCTGGGACAATACTGCTCCTAACCCCACATCTGACGCATCACTTTGTACGACAAAGTCTTTAGAGAAGTCGGGTGAGTACAACACTGGCTGGCTACATAAGGCTTGTTTCAAGAATTGGAATGCTGCCTCAGCCTCGGGGGTCCATTTAATCATGACCGACCCTTTCCCCTTCGTCAGGTTGGTTAGGGGCACAGCCTTAGAAGCAAAGTGGGGAATGAATCGCCGATAATACCCAGCGATTCCCAGAAAGGCTCGTACCTGCTTCTTGCTGTTGGGACGTGGCCAACTCTGGATGGCCTCGACTTTGTTGAGTTGGGGTTTTATTACTCCCCTCCCAATGGTGTACCCAAGATATTTGGCCTCCTCCTGCCCAATGGTACACTTCTTGGGGTTAGCCGTAAACCCCGCTTCCCGAACAGAGTCCAGGACTGCTTGCACTTTTGGCAGATGTGAGGCCCAATCTGTGCTATGGACAATTACGTCATCCAGGTAAGCCGCAGCATACTTCCGATGGGGCCTCAGCATCTGGTCCATTTTCCGCTGGAATGTGGCCGGCGCATTCTGTAACCCGAACGGCATTCTTTTATATTGGAACGCCTCGTCTGGGGTTACAAATGCGGTTTTCTCTTTGGCCGACTTGGCCAGGGGGATTTGCCAACACCCTTTTGTGAGGTCAAGAGTCGTCATGTATCGGGCTGTTCCCAGCCGGTCGATCAACTCATCTATACGTGGCATGGGGTAGGTGTCAAATTTTGTAACTTTGTTCAACTGACGAAAATCGTTACAAAATCGCCAGCTCCCATCCGGTTTAGGCACCAACACGATGGGACTAGACCAATCACTTTGGGACTCCTCTATCACCCCTAAGTTCAGCATTTTCTGTACTTCCTCCCGTATTGCCTCCCGTCGAGCCTCTGGGATCCGATAGGGTTTTAACTTCACCCTTTCACCGGGCGGGGTAATGATGTCATGCTCTACCCCAGATGTTTGTCCCGGCAGCTCAGAGAATACCTCCTTGTTGCGAAGCACAAACTCCTTAACCTCC
Source organism: Rana muscosa (assembly GCA_029206835.1). NCBI lineage: Eukaryota > Metazoa > Chordata > Amphibia > Anura > Ranidae > Rana > Rana muscosa. The sequence goes on along the minus strand of CM055122.1, from coordinate 1,006,897,563 downwards.
TGTTGTTGGGGTTGTGACAAGGTGGCTGCTATTCCAACCTCAGGAATCACGCAACCAGTTTGAGCTGGTGACCAAGTGTCTGCGACTAGGGACTCTCTATCCCTCCAGGCTTTCAACAGATTAACGTGATAGATCTGTTCGGGCTTTCGCCTTCCTGGTTGTCTGACCTTGTAATTCACTTCGCTCACTTTTTCCAATATCTCGTAGGGGCCTTGCCATTTGGCAAGGAATTTACTTTCAACCGTAGGGACAAGTACCAATATCCTATCCCCCGGGGAAAAGGTACGGGTCTTGGCTCCACGGTTGTACACTCTCTGCTGTGCCAACTGCGCTTGGGCCAAATGTTCCTTCACGATGGGCATTACCTGTGCAATTCGATCTTGCATCAGGGCGACATGCTCAATCACACTCCTGTGGGGAGAACTCTCACTTTCCCAAGTTTCCTTGGCAATATCCAACAGCCCTCTTGGGTGTCTCCCATACAGTAACTCAAAGGGGGAGAATCCCGTAGAGGATTGGGGCACCTCCCTAATAGCAAACATCAAATAAGGAAGTAAACAGTCCCAATCCTTTCCATCTCTATCCACCACTTTCTTCAACATTTGTTTTAGGGTTTTGTTGAATCTTTCAACCAGCCCATCGGTTTGGGGGTGATACACAGACGTACGCAATTGCGTCACTTTGAACAATTTACACAGCTCTTTCATAACCCGGGACATAAAGGGTGTACCTTGGTCCGTAAGCAGTTCTTTACAAATACCCACCCGGCTAAAAACAAGAGATAGCTCTTTGGCTATGGTTTTGGCCGAGGTATTTCGGAGAGGGATCGCTTCTGGATAACGGGTGGCATAGTCCATTATAACTAATATGTACTGGTGCCCCCTAGCGGACTTGATTATAGGACCTACCAAATCCATGGCGATCCTCTCAAACGGGACCTCAATGATGGGTAGAGGGACCAGCGGGCTACGGAAATGTGGCATCGGGGCCAACCTCTGACACACAGGGCAGGAGGAACAATAATTTTCTACGTCCTTCATCACCCCCGGCCAATAGAATCTCTGTAATACCCTCTCTCGGGTTTTCTCTGTCCCCAGATGACCTCCAAGAATGTGCCCATGGGCCAACTCCAACACCAACTTCCTGTAAGGTTTGGGCACCACAAGCTGCTCAACGGTTTCTTCTGCCCTTTTTGCCACCCGATACAGTAGGTCCTTCTCTACGCTGAAGTATGGGTAAGTGCAGGTATTATCTGGGTTCACTAACTCGCCATCTATTTTCACTACGTTTTCCCGTGCCTTTATTAGGGCGGGGTCTTTCAACTGTTCTGTGGCAAAGTTTTCCCTGTGAACCTCAAGATCAGAAAACTCCACAGACGGTAGGTTTTCGTCTGAGGAGGTGGGCTCCTCTCCAGTTTCTTGAGTCTCCCCTGCCAATACTGATAAGGGAAATTCCGGAGAGTCCTCACCACTCTCAGGGGAGTTCTGGCTATCACATTCCTGGTACATAGGGGCACCAGTGAGGGGCTCAGGATCATCCCACAGTTCCCAGAACTTCGGAAAATCCCTTCCCACAATGGCGTCATGCGGTAACTGAGATACTAAGCCCACTGGATGAGAGAGGGTACCTTTGGGGGTCTCGAAACACACTGTAGTCACTGGATACTCTCGGGTGTCCCCATGCACACAAATAACAGCTACCTTGCTATTCCCAGAGACCTCTGTTTTAACTAACTCAGCCTTTATCAGGGTCACAAGGCTACCTGAATCCAGCAATACCACAACATTTCTACCATTAACACACATTTTGCATAAATGTTTCTCAGTTCCTCGAATGGCAGTGCATGCGACTGTCGCACACAGCGACTGACGTCTGCCCGTCAGAAAGTCACACTGCATGGGTTCCTCCACAACCGGGCAATTGGCTGCAATATGTCCCGCTTGCCGGCAGCGGTAGCAAACGATCCTTCTTGCCGCCTCTTGAGCCGCTGATTTCCCAGGCTGTTCTCGCCAAACTTGGGGTAGAGCTCCCACCCTCTCACTCTCTCCACCCTCACCCCTTGGAATCCTCTTATCCGCCCCTGGGGATGGTCTGGTCTTAGGGTGGAAAGTCCGAGTGTCTCTGGAAGAGGCCGTCAGGTTCTCTGTAGCCAAGTATTTCTCCACACGATCCACAAGACCATCGGCCGTCTCTGGGTCTCCATGGCTTACCCACTTTTGGATGGCAGTAGGAAGAGCTCTCAAAAACCGATCCATTACAACACGTTCCACAATCTTTGGTGCGGACAAAGTCTCTGGCTGTAGCCACTTTCTGCTCAGGTGAATGAGATCATACATTTGAGACCTGGGGGGTTTTCCAAGCTGGAAAGTCCAGTTATGCACACGCTGAGCCCGGACAGCCTGGGTGACACCCAGCCTTGCCAATATTTCAGCTTTTAGCATCACATAGTCTTTTGCTTGGTTAGGCTCTAGGTCATAGTAAGCTTTCTGCGATTCACCAGTTAACAGAGGAGCCACCAGTCCAGCCCACTGCTCCTCAGGCCACTTTTCTCTTTCAGCGGTCCTTTCAAATGTGGTCAAAAATACCTCTGGATCATCCTCTCCAGTCATTTTTGTCAATAAACGACTCACCCCAAAGGACGCGGTATTAGTGGGACGGCTTTCCTCACTGGTCTGCGGACGTTGCTGCATTACTGCTTCCATCTGTTGTTGTAGTCTCTGCTCTTGCTTCTGCAACAGGTCTATGAAGCGGGCCTCAGATTGCTGCTGGGCTCGTTGCTGAGCCTCCAGACTCTGTTGCAAAGTTGCGTTTGTCTGCTGCTGGGCTGCAAGGCTCTGTTGATGAGCTTGCTGCTGGGCTGCGAAGTTCTGTTGTTGAGCTGCAAGGCTCTGTTGATGAGCTGCAAGGCTCTTTTGCAAACCTGCATTTGTCTGCTGTTGATTGGCATTTGCTAGAGCCAGCTGCTTCAGTATCTCCTCCATGCTGGCTTAAAAAAAAACTGCCCGCATTCTCCACCAACTGTGAGGGGGTTAGCTCGGCAGCGGGTGTGTGTGACCCCCGGGATGGGCTCCCCACACAAAACAGGCCCAGCAAACGGAGGTTGTGGTTTTCAAAATCAAAAAGGTGCGGTTTATTTTCTATTTACAGTGACAAAACACAGCAAAGCAAAAGAAACATAACAAAAATAAATCCTGGTCAAGTTGACCTCTGACTAAACATACAGGTTTCCTAACTAACAACTGGGATCAGCCTAGTGCTGTCCTAGTCCCTAAGTCCCTGGTTTTAAATGTCCAAGCAAATAGCCACACAGGCTTTGTCTCACCGCACAGGGGTTCACTCTCCCTAGACAGTCCACACAGGTCTGGTTCCAGGCATGAGCTAACATCTAATGAAGCTGGGAGTTCTTATAGAGGCCTAAATGAGCTGACAAGCTTCAGCTGGTCTCATCAACTCCCTGTCTGCACGACGCCCAGCCCTCTCCCTAGAGGTATGAGTCATCCATGAGCCCACTAGCCTTATACAACTCTCCACCTAGTTGTATAAGTCGGCGTAAAGCCTGAATCTGGGCGAAATATATCTACCCCCCTGGATGCAACCAGGTGACTTTACCTTCCTGCTGTCACAATATATATATATATATATATATATATACATACACACACACATACATACAATATATACAGTGGGGCAAAAAAGAATTTAATCAGTCACCAATTGTGCAAGTTCTCCCACTTAAAAAGATGAGAGAGGCCTGTAATTGTCATCATAGGTATACCTCAACTATGAGAGACAAAATGTGGAAACAAATCCAGACAATCACATTGTCTCATTTGGAAAGATTTTTTTTTTTGCAAATTATGGTGGAAATTAAGTATTTGGTCAATATCAAAAGTTCATCTCAATACTTTGTTATATATCCTTTGTTGGCAATGACAGAGGTCAAACATTTTCTGTAAGTCTTAACAAGGTTGTCACACACTATTGCTGGTATGTTGGCCCATTCCTCCATGCAGATCTCCTCTAGAGCAGTGATGTTTTGGGGCTGTCGCTGGGCAACACAGACTTTCAACTCCCTCCAAAGGTTTTCTATGGGGTTGAGATCTGGAGACTGGCTAGGCCACTCCAGGACCTTGAAATGCTTCTTACAAAGCCACTCCTTCGTTGCCCGGGCAGTGTGTTTGGGATCATTGTCATGCTGAAAGACCCAGCCACGTTTCATCTTCAATGCCCTTGTTGATGGGAGGAGGTTTGCACTCAAAATCTCACGATACATGGCCCCATTCATTCTTTCATGTACACGGATTAGTCGTTTTGTTCCCTTTGCAGAGAAACAGCCCCAAAGAATTATGTTGCCACCCCCATGCTTCACAGTAGGTATGGTGTTCTTTGGTTGCAACTCAGCATTCTCTCTCCTCCAAACACGACGAGTTGTGTTTCTACCAAACAGTTCTAGATTGGTTTCATCTGACCATATGACATTCTCCCAATCCTCTTCTGGATCATCCAAATGCTCTCTAGCAAACCTCAGACGGGCCCGGACATGTACTGGCTTAAGCAGGGGGACACATCTGACACTGCAGGATCTGAGTTCCTGGCGGCGTAGTGTGTAACTTATGGTAGCCTTTGTTAAGTTGGTCCCAGCTCTCTGCAGGTCATTCACTAGGTCCCCCCGTGTGGTTCTGGGATTTTTGCTCACCGTTCTTGTGATAATTTTGACCCCACAGGGTGAGATCTTGCGTGGAGCCCCAGATCGAGGGAGATTATCAGTGGTCTTGTATGTCTTCCATTTTCTAATTATTGCTCCCACAGTTGATTTCTTCACACCAAGCTGCTTGCCTATTGCAGATTCAGTCTTCTCAGCCTGGTGCAGGTCTACAATTTTGTTTCTGGTGTCCTTCGACAGCTCTTTGGTCTTCACCATAGTGGAGTTTGGAGTGTGACTGTTTGAGGTCGTGGACAGGTGTCTTTTATACTGATAACAAGTTCAAACAGGTGCCATTAATACAGGTAATGAGTGGAGGACAGAGGAGCCTCTTAAAGAAGAAGATACAGGTCTGTGAGAGCCAGAAATCTTGCTTGTTGGTAGGTGACAAAATACTTATTTTCCACCATAATTTGCAAAAAAAATTCTTTCCAAATCAGACAATGTGATTGTCTGGATTTGTTTCCACATTTTGTCTCTCAGGCCTCGTACACACGACCGAGTTTCTCGGCAAGAACCAGCAAGAAACTTGCTGGCAGAGATGTCTTGCCGAGAAACTCGTTCGTGTGTATGGTTTCTCGTCAAGAAAACCGACAAGTAATCTCGACGAGAAAATAGAGAACCTGCTCTCTATTTTCTCGTCGAGATTCTCGTCGGCATGTTTCTCGACGAGAAAAGTGAGTGTGTGTACACTTACCTGTCCTCCCGGAAGCCCGCGCATGTTCGAAATGAATTAGACGCATGCGTGGTAGCTTCCTAGGCATAGGTAGGGTATACCAAGATGGCGGCGACGGCATCGAATGTGACGAGCGCATGCTCGTCGTAGTCGATGACGTCACCGCGTACGCTCCATTCAAAGAACCACGGGTTCTTTGAATCGAGCGTGTGTACACTCGGCCGGGACAAGTTTCTTGTCCAAGAATCTCGTCGAAAAAAACGACATGTTTTTTTTGACGAGAATCTCGGCCGTGTGTACGAGGCTTCATAGTTGAGGTATACCTATGATGACAATTACAGGCCTCTCTCATCTTTTTAAGTGGGAGAACTTGCACAAATTGGTGGCTGACTAAATAATTTTTTGCCCCACTGTATGTTACAAATCGAATTTGTGGTATTCTGGCTAAAAACATCTACTCATAAAATTATGTTAAATGAAATGAATAAATTGAATGACCTCTACTGAAGGTGAAGATTAGCGTGCAGTTCTTTAGAGAACGTTTGTGTAGCGCCCTGCTCCTATTGGGAAGGTGCTAGTTGTAAATTTAGTTGTCTGAGCTGTAGTTTAGCTCAGAATTATTGTGTAAATTACTGGTTTCTGTTCCAGTCCAGTTGTGTTGCACGTTTTCCACTTGACTGTGGGTGTCGCTGTCACCACAGGTCAAGGTTGGAAATGCAGCAGGCTGAATGTATTGAGTACCACTTGCCCAGAAACCGCTCAGTGGGATAGGTCTCACCGCTGTGCATTCTGGGAGAGGGTACTTAAGGGACAGACACCGTCTTCCAGGTCTCTCTGACCTGATGGCCCTCCTGGCCTAAGGTGTGCCATAGCAGTTTTCCTGCCTCTGGGCTGGCTGGCTGAGGCCTCGTTACTGGAAGTAGGCCCAGGAGTTCTGGGGATTACAAATCAGGGGTGGTCCTTGCTGTCTTGCCTGCGGGAAGAAGCCGAGCAATTGAAGAAACCAGGGGAGGACTTTTCCCAGCAGAGGACCGAGCAAAAAGGCTGGTGCCCCGGGAAGAGCCTGGAGACTCAATTGGAGGACGCATCCCTACATATCTACCTCACAGTATTGCCGGATCGGCTGAAAGAAACTGGTACTGTGTGACTGTACTTAGACTATGTGTATTCTTCAAGTCTGTGGCAGAGACTATCTGTGTGCTTCAAGTCTGTGGCAGAGACTTTTGGCCGAGCACCACACCGACTGCTAGGTCAGTGAGAGAGGCCTATCCGGTGGTTGCTATATCCAGCGTGGAAAACTGTTTGTCCTCTGGATTAGGAAGTGCCCGTGATCTGCAAGCAAGGTACCTGAATCTCCCCTAACCCTCCATCCCTTCTAAATGACATTTTGTTTAATAAAACCATTGGAAAAGAGACTATGTGTTGGTGATGACATCTGTGAGAAACTCTTCAATGGAACCCATTTGATGGATACAGTGGAACAGACAGGTAGCGGCATAACCCAAAAATATAACCAGCAGCTCCTACGGGGGTAGTGCTACATTTCTATAGGATGCAGAATTTAGCACCATCCGATTACAGATTATGGTGGGTCCTGGGCTAACTTGCATTACCTAAAATTAAACTCGAGCTTTGCATAGAGTGTAAAAACAGACAGTTAAAACCTTTGTCATGTTGTATATGTTGTCTTGTAGGTGTTGTCTCATGTAAAACATTTGCCATCTGGACAGGAAGTAAGGGAACATCACCAATGGGGATATAAAGGAGTGTTGTTATTTTTGTGTTCCTCTTGGAGATCTCTATTTTGGTTCTACAGACATGTTGTCGCAGGGACATGTCATGAGAAGTAATCTCTCCTCCAGGACAACAGGAAGCGTTAAACGCTGACAAAGCTTCTATCTGTTCCCTAGTCTATCCAGAATGTAAAAATAAGGCTAGAGATACACTTTTCACATTCCAGGATCTAGCTGTACTGTCTATCAAGGGTGCTAGGATCACAAGATTAGCTGAACAGAACTACTAATCTTTCAGCTTTTAGCTGTTTTTTGGAGTTCAGTTTTATGTTAAAGTGGAAGAAGAGGCTGTAACTATTCCTAAAAATGTTCCCTCCTCCTACTTATCCTGCATACTTTGTATAAAAAAGATATGTGTACTTCACCTAGTCAGTGAGTGGCTGCTGCAGGGGAGAGGTGTGAGACCCGACAATGGCTGGGCTATGGAAACCTATGGGTGGCATCACAGCTTTGGGATTTCACAGCAGTTGTTGAGCGCTCCCTTACACAGGGAATTTAGAGCTGCTGAATCTCCTAACTGGACCAGATTAAAAAAAAAAGTATGTAGCGGACCCCCAAAATTGGGGTCGCTATGCCTTAAATTTAAGGGCAGCCTGAGCAATAGTTTGGCTCAGGTTATTCTGATTCTATAGATTGGACTCTGCTCTGCTGTGGTGTTGCCTGGGTGTATAGTTCCCCTTGACCTGCGGGTGGCGCTGTCGCTCAGGTCTCGGGTTGAACCACAGGTGGCATTGTGGCGTGATTGGGTGTCCTCTCTCAGCAGCCATACAGTGGGCATGGTTTTGCCTGCTGTGCATGCTGGGAGGGGTACATAAGGGGCAGAAGCCATGATTTGGGGAGATTGGCTAGGGGATTCCAAGGGGGAACCCCTGGTGGCGAGAGTCGCGCTCGTTGGCCTGCTGGCCAAGGGTGCGTGAACTGGTCGAGAAGTCTCGGGCATCTTTAGCCCGAGGCTATAGTGTTCCAGGTAGGCCCAGTACCTTCAACTGGGTCTACAGCTCAACCACTGGAGTCCCAGGGAACCCGAGGGAGGGTGGCCCGCTCTGAAAGAGAGGAAACCAGGGAGGACCTGTCCGGAGGATCGGTGAAAGAAGTCACTGTCTCTTTGAAGGGGACTAAATGTGAAGTAATTTTTCGTGCTCCACTCCGGCTGCTAGAACTGTGAGAGGGATCTATCCGGGTGAGCAATACCAACTCAGGCTTGAGTGGAGAATAGGGTAACTGGGTGCCGCGTGCCTGAACCTGTCTCCCTACCCAACTCTATCTCTGTTTCAACCTTTTCCCAATCTGTTTCAAGCAACGAAAATAAACTCATCTGTTGGAGTTTAAACACGGTCTGGACATTGGCCTTCTTTTGGGAGAAAGAATAGACTTTTCCCTATATTCTAGGGAAGAGAACCAATGGAGGGAGGTAACTCGCTGCAGAACCCAACAATAGTATAAACACCGCTCAACCTCTTATACCAGGAGGATACGGGCATGTGGCATGGTGTGCCTTACCCTGCAAGTGAAGGTAAGCAGGAAAAAAGGTCCGTGTGCTACAAGTAAGTACACAAATCTTTCTTAAAGAGGGTATGCAGGATAGGTAGGAGGAGAGGGAAGGGAATGTTTCTAAGAATAGTAAAGAATTAGGCTTTAATACCACCTTAACATTTAAATACAAGTCCATTTAAATTATGGCAAAGGTGTCCATTCTTTGTCAGCTTGTGAGCTATATCCTAATGCTGAAAATAATCTGACTTTCCTTAGTAGACATGCTACACGTATTTACACATTTTTGATGAAGAAAATTCTTTGTACATTCGATGACTGAACAAATATCATTCAAAAGTACTTCAAAATGTTGTTTGCTTTTAACTTTTGGAATGAATGTAATTTCCCGAACCAAAGCCATATATACTGGTAGAAATTTGCTCATTCAAGAAAGAAAATTCCATCATGCTTGTTCGAATGTTATCATCACTGTGGTCAAAAACTAACATCGATTTGGGACCCCACTAGTGATCAGAAAATCAAACAAATGCCTTTGAAACAATTTCAAATGCAATTCTATTAGCTGTGACAGGCCAAGACGCTGCCACTGTGAAAATGGAGGAGAATGTGACACTGGATTGATATGAAGGGTTAATGTGAGGTTCTGGACTATCGTTTCTGAGTGGAGAAAGCTGTGATTTGGTTTTGTCAAGATACTGTAGTTTTGGATCGTAACTTTCAATCCTATTTCCTGGTTTTACCAGGTGCTTGCAACCTGTCTGAGTACACAGATGTGCAGTGTCGTTATGAACTCAAGCCTGAGGATAGCCCAGGGCTCCCAGTTTGGAGCAGTGACGGCTAGTGAATATATTTTTTGGGGGGGCGGCAAACAATGCACCCACAGCCACCCCCTCGGGGGGGCGGTCAGTCGGGTAACATGTACCACCACCTTGCCCCCCCCCCCCGTCCCCCACGGTTGGTTGGTCAGTTGGTTACCAGCCCCACACTTACCCCCTCTATGGTGCAGACGGCACTTCCCTCCGGGCAACGGACGGCGGCTTCCCCTGGGTCTGGGTCTCCTCCTCGGCATCACGGAGGCCGTGCGTCTCCTCCCTTCTCCTCCTCCTAGGTCTATAGGATCGCTTCTCCTTTTGGCCAATCTGGAAATGGGTGTCAGCTTCCTGATTGGCCGGGAGGACCCAGACCCGCTTCCTGATTGGCCGGGAGGAGAATCAGTGTGAAAATAGCGAATATTCATTTGCTATTATCACACAACTGAGCTGCGCCCCGAGCCCACCCTTTTTTTAAGCCTATTAGAGCCTCTGACTCTAATAAAGTGCTTAAAAAAAACCCTATTGGAATCCATGCATCCGGCGCCCCGCATTACGGGCCGCCACTGGTTTTGAGACAGCTCCCGATGTGGGAGACAGGAGGTCTTACCCAGGGGTCATAGAAGCCCCAGCCAGGAGTCAAGAGACAGGAGGTCTCACCCAGTGGTCAGAGGTGCCCCAGCCAGGAGGTCTCGTCGAGTCAGGTCGGCTCCCATTGGGGTGTCAGGAGAACCCCTATCCAGAGACCAAGATTGGGTCGTGGAGCAGAGCACTGAGACTAAAGGCTAATGCCGCATACACACAATCATTTTTCCTGTCAGGAAAAATTACATTTTATTTTTTTTAACAATAAAAACGACCGTGTGTGGGCTTTTTGTCATTTTTCCCGTTGGGAAAACTGCATTAATCACGACGAGAAAAATTAGAACATGCTCTAATTTTTCTCGTTGTGATTCCCGTCGTTTTTTTCTGCGGCAGTTTTCCCATAGGGAAATACTAGCAAGGAACCCACACACGGTCGTTTTTCTCGACCAAAAAAAAAATGTCGGGAAAAACGGACGTGTGTAGGGAACCAAGCCGTTCCCCCGTTTTTTCCGTCGATTTTCTCGACGGTGTTTTCACCGTCGAGAAAATCGATCGTGTGTACGCGGCATAAGAAACCAAGGGAACCAACAGAGCTGGACAACACTGCCAGAGGGACTAGTAAGAAGAGCAGCGGTGCTGCCAACAAGGGAGCCAGGTAGCTCAGTATTTTTCTTTGTTCATATTGATGTGGAATAACCCCTGCATGGGCAACGGAAGTCTATGCTAACTTTCCATTTTCATTTAATAAAAGTGGCCTGCCATGCCCTTAAATACTGTTTTGACTGAAACAACTTATTGGAAAAGCACCTACCACCTGAGTATAATTCTCCCCAATACCACATAGTGTATAACCAGCTTGCTGTCTTGGAGCTACACAAGAAGACAATACAATCAAACCACTCCTTAAAAGTGCCACATACCTAAAAAAAAACACCTCATCATGATTCATTTATTTTTCTTAGGAAAATGGAGAAGGGATAGGACAATAAAATTATAATGCACAGAAGATATCAGCAATGTCAACCACCCATTTTGCATTAATGCTGTATGTGTATATCAATTTCACTCAATGAAAGGAGGCTTATGGTTAGGAAAGAAAATGTCAAAATGTTTGCCTAGCCTAAAGCCAGCCATACATCATACCTCCCAACTTTCTGAGATGGGAAGGAGGGACACCTATTAGCAAAAGTATTTAGGCATAGGACACACCCTGCCACACCCCTTTAAAGGAGAATTACATTTAAAAAAAATATTAGTTAAACCCACTTTTTTTTTTCTTTACCACTACTGTTCCTTTATACAGTAAACCCCCGTTATATCGCGGTTCAGTTTTCGCGGTCCCGGTATATTGCGTTTTTTTCTGTAAGACCTATTAACATTATTTTATTGATTAAATCATTGTTAATTAAATATTTTTGTGTTTTCCATTGCTCTTGCTATGTCTCTCAGTATCTTTTATGTGTTTAAATGTGTTTCTATTGTTTTAAAAGTGTGTTTAAAGACCTTAAAATGCTTTTAAAAGTACAGTGAAAGTTATAAAAACATGGCTAGTGTGTATTTAAATAGGGTATTTCTATTTCGCGGATTTTCACTTATTGCGGGTGGGTCTGGAACGTAACCCCCGCGATGGAGGGGGGGTTTACTGTATTGGCTTTTGAAATTTACAAATGCAGCAATTTAGAAATTGGATGAAAGGTTTAGCACTGGGAAACCAGTTTTGAAAGATAAAAAGTGCATTTTATATACAACTATATAGATCAGACCAAAATGAGGGACAAATGAGGGGGAAAGAGGGACCAAATAAGGGGCAGTTTTGAGCTATGCATACCTGGATTGAAATTCAGCTGGATTAGCCCATGTCCCCATGTACAGTGGTTGTATAGAAGTCAATCTAAAGTGCCGCTATTCAAGTTCTATTTTTTCATTTACATTTTACATTTTGCATACAGTTATGCCGCGTACACACGGTCGGAATTTCCAATGGAAAAAGTCAGACGGGATTTTTTTCATCGGATATTCCGACCGTGTGTATGCCCCATCTGACTTTTTCCCTCGGAAATTCCGACGGACTTAGATAGAAAACATGTTCTCTTTTTTTCCAACGGAAAAAATTTCTAGCGGAAATTCCGTTTGTCTGTATGCAATTCCGACGGACTAAAAACCATGCATGCTCGGAATCAATTCGACACATGCTCGGATTTATTGAACTTAATTTTTGTCGGTTCGTCATAGTGTTGTACGTCACCGCGTTCTTGATGGGCGGAAATTGGTGTGACCGCGTGTATGCAAGACAGCTTGAGCGGAATTCCGTCGGAAAAACCCGTCTGAGTTTATTCCGACGGGAAAACCGGTCGTGTACATTATATTTGAATTGAAGTTTGGGTTATCACACTGTTTCTGATTTATAAAGGCTCTGGTGATAGAAACTTGTCCTGTTTGCTAGTTCTTTTGCAGGATTAATAGTCTGGTCCCTGCCTACTTTCTGTGGTTTTCTGCAGGCGATCTGTCATTTGTGGGCTTGCTGGACTCCTCCCACATTTCTGCTCTCTGCCCAGTCTATGTGCAGAGCAGTGATGATGTCACTGCTATTTTTTCAAGGTAATATCTCAGGTTGAAACATCTTGTAGTGCACATAAAGTGAATTTATGCACTTGTTGGCTATTAAGAAATACAGTATATTTGAATGAAAGTTTTTTGCCTGGAGTTCAGCTTTAACTCTTGATAGAAGTTCCTATTTTGGAGCAGGGCAGCCATCAGACATTTTTGGGCCCCTTACACAGCTTTAGGCCTCCCCCCCCCCCCAGCCTGACCACCAACATTCCCCAGGGCTTGCCCACGGTTCATCCCACCTCACCTGTATGCACTCAGCCCCCCCTCAATCCTGTATATATGTCAACCCCCCTCAATCCTGTATATATGCCAGCCCCCCGTCACACCTGCATATATGTCAGCCCCACCCTCCCACCTGTATATATGCCATCCCCCCTCACACCTGTATATATGCCATCCCCCCTCACACCTGTATATATGCCATCCCCCCTCACACCTGTATATATGTCAGCCCCACCCATACCTGCATATATATGTGAGCCCCCACCCCACACCTGTATATATGTCAGCCCCCCCCACCTGTATATTTATGTCAGCCCCACACATACACAAATCTGTAAAACACAAGTCTCTGGCCCCTCCCTGTACACAAACAGCCCCCCTCCTTTTTCTTCACAGCCCCTACTTGTAAAGGAAATCTTCCTACCTAGTTCCAGCTCATTTTCACAAAGCTGACATGTTTCTAACACAGAGAAGCACAGTACAGGGTGCACATGCACATAGTAGCCAGAGGTGGCAGTAAATAAGTCGATGTCTGAGCTCAATGACACAGACAGCAGCAGAAGCTGCGAGATCGTTTCTATTGGGCACAACACGGCTCCCCTTCAACTGTCCCGCCTTCTTTTGGCCCTCTATGCACAGCTGCACCAGATTTTGCACTCTCCAGTTTTAGTAAATCAACCCCTGTATGTAAATTCACTCCACACTTCACAATCTGAACTGTAGCTGGCATCCAGGAATAAAGAACATCAAGTAATCTAAGGTCCATAGCACTTAAAGTGGTTGTAAACCCACTCTGACAACTTGCACCTACAGGTGAGCCTAGATTAAGGCTTACCTGTAGGTGCAAGAAATATCTCCTTAACCTACACGGTTAAGGAGATATTTGCAGAAAACACTGCAGCGATGTCTACGGCGCAGGCGCAGACAACGGCGCAGGCGCACTGAGCGTGCCGGTTTTCTGAATGGGATAATGCCGAAACCGCGTGCATTCGCGGGGATCTGCCGGCGCCTTTCTCTTGCAGGGTTTTTTTTTGCAGCAAAAACAAAAACGGGTTTACTTCCTCTTTAATCCTCATCTGAGTTAAACTGGAAAATGGAGCTATGTTTGCCCGCTGTTGTTGCTGATCAGTCTGAATCCACTGATCACTGTATAACATCTTTACCTAAATGAATCTTGCTGAGGACAGTGTATCTGGCCCTGTTTTATGGTTGGCTTCAATTACTATTATAGAAAAAATCTTCATTGTCAATAATCTTGACATGATATTATATTTCCTATGCTGGTACTTGCTAGCCAGGTCATTACGCAATAATTAAATTAAACTGACTGTCTTCATATTACCTTCCCACAATCCACTGCATAGCAGAAATCAGGTAACAATTGCTAAGTTATACACAGTCAGAGGAATCCATGATTACACTACAAATGTCGGTGTGACGGACAGATTCGTTGACCTGTTATAAACAGGTACATGAATTTGGGGCAAGCACCACCTGCAGAGGAGCACCGAGTCTGGGGTGTCGATACTGACAATCTATCCTTAGTGCAGCTGAGTTCCTTCCCGCCGCTACAGCTGTTATACAGGCTGTGCAGGAACGAAACGTTTTGTGGCTGGATGGGGGAAGTGGAATAGAGAATCTGAAACCCTAGTACCCCATCAGGTCCACTCGCTTTGTGATTGAAATCAGGCAGTGGGAGGATCGCACTATTGGCTATAGTATCTATCCACTGCTTGCTGTCAATCACAACGAGAAATATAACTAATGCTAAAACAATTGTGCTACCCCATTAAAAATAATGTGAAAATAAAATATCAAAATATAAATCATATAATATAGTGCACTATAGTGACAATCCGCATAAACATCAAAGAATACCTCCAAACTTTTGGAATTGAGAATAAGGGACACTTCAGGTGGACAGTGACCTGCAGTGCACCACGGTACAAAGTGGGTGAGGTTAGAAGTTGGGCGTAGTAAGTTATGATGGCTGAGAGGGGACAATTTGGCACCCCCCTGGGGCCCCTCAACTGCTACCCCCTTTAGCTGCAAAGGCAACACCTGGGGATGTACACATGCTGTGACCGCAATGTTTTGCTTCACAGTCGTGGCATGAATTATACCCCCTGATTAATGCAACTCATTCAAGTGAATGGTGCTGCTCTGCAAGCACCTTGCAACTGTGTGCAATGCACACGATTGCGGCATGCTAGTGCAGGGTTGAAGGGGTTAAAGCAGGCGGTGAGGAACCAATACAATGCATCCTTACAGTCTGTTAAATGCTTTCTGAAGAGCGATACGCCAATCTGCAGTGTGGAAGTGGGAGGCTGGGAATTACAAGAGCAGCTGAACTGAATTGTTATTATTTTGGCAGGTAAATAGTTGACTCATGGTGGCCGTACACACCTCAATTTTATTATCAGCTTGGTTTGCGATGCGATCAAGCAACTAAATTATCAAATAGACATAACTTCCCTTCTAATCGATTTAGACTCTATTTAGATTGAAATTAAATTCATTCATTGGCAGCACTGAATTGCTATGGTCATGAACCTGATCATATTTTTATTGATCAGATAATAATTGTATGGTGAAAACAGAAATGTAATCAATAACATATGATTGTATCTTCCAACTGTTCGAATTACACTTCCCCGTTTATGTCATATCGATAAAATGGGCTGTCGACTATATTCCTATTGGGAGAGATCAATCGGAAAATAAATTAATTGTTTAACCCCTGTTCTTAGCTGTTTGGCTACAACTAAAAAATTAAAAAGGTTAAGTTTTAAATCCTAAAATGCAAAGTTTTAAATCCTAAGTGAAAGTTTTTACAAACACAAGTAATAAAAATGATCTTTTAAAACTCTCTTCAATCAATTTCTTCTGAAAGTGCTCTGGTGCGGAAATGCTCACTCACCAGAAAGAGGATTTGTAATAAATTGTTTCTGTAATCCTACTGTAGTGTATGGTCCTTACAGTCCAGTTTTAGACACATAATGCAGCTTAGGTATTGGACTGCAAATAATGGATGTTATGTTTGTGCCACAACAGTTAGACTATGTATTACAGATCAGCTGAAATATTTTCTACACGAAGTTCAGCCAAGCATCTTTTTACTTACATTATGCATATTTCAGTGCACACCTCTATAGCAACTTTTTCTTTACCCCATCCTTGCAAGATAAAAATTCAACTTCATTTGCTTATTTAAAAAAGCTAACAAGAATGCATTTCAAGCAGAACGCCAGCAAAAAAAAAAAAAAAAATGAATACTGTACATCATTAAAAGAAAACATACAGTTGTGCTCTAAAGTTTGCATACCCTGGCAGAAATGATATTGAAAATTTGACTGATAATGCCAAAAAAAGAGTCTTTTATAAAAGGAGAGTGGTCATATGAAGCCATTTATTATCACATACTGTTGTTTGGCTCCTTTTTAAATCATAATGATAACAGAAATCTCCCAAATGGCCCTGGTCAAACATTCCATTACCCTGGAATGTTTGGCCTTGGTACAGACACATAAGGTGACACACACAGGTTACAATGGCAATTAAAGGTTATTTGCCCACATCTGTAGCTAAATTGCAATTAGAGTCTGTGTATAAATAGTAAATGAGTGTAAGCTCTCACATGGATGCACTGAGCAGGCTAGATACTGAGCCATAGGAAGCAGAAAAGAACTGTTGAAAGACTTGCATAACAAGGTAATGAAACTGTATAAAGATGGAAAAGGATATAAAAAGATATCCAAATCTTGAACATGTCAGTCAGTACTGTTCAATAACTTATTAAAAAGTGGAAAATACGGGTATCTCTTGATATCAAGCCAAGGTCAGGTAGACCAAGAATGACTGGAGCCACAACAAGCACAACTAAGAAAAAGTGGATTCTCTAGTGGTTACAGCAGAAAAAGGTGAAGGTTCTGGAGTGACCATCCCAGTCTCCTGACCTTAATATCATCGAGCCACTCTACTGAGATCTCAAATGTGTGGTTCATGTAAGACAACTCGACCAAAGACTTTGCATGACACAGAGGCATTTTGCCAAGCTGAATGGGCAGCTATACCATCTGCAAGAATTCAGGGCCTCATAGACACCTATTACCAAAGACTGCATGCTTTCATTGATGCTAAAGAGGGCAATACACAGTATTAGGAACTAAGGGTATGCAGACCTTTGAACAAGGGTCATTTAATTGGTTTACTGGTTTCAATGTTTTGTTTTATGATTGTGCAATTCTGTTATGTCCCACAGTAGAATATGAATTCCACAAGAAATAAAAGAAATGTGTTTTGCCTGCTTACTCATGTTTTCTTTAAAAATGGTACATTTCTAAAGATTTCTTTACCAGCAATAGTTTTTTTTTCCTGCCACTAGAAATCCTCATTCCGATGGGCAGCATCATTCAACCCACTCCCAAGTTGACCTATACCTTGCCCAACCCCTGAAAGAACAGTTAGATATTAAAAGGAGAGGTGGCAAAGTGATGAGTTCATTTCTCTGTCTCATTGTTCTCCCCTTTTATCAGCATGCTTCTTCTCAGCACATGAACAGATTGCCTCCTTGTGCCGCTTCTTCCTCTACTCCAGTCCTGTTATATATGGTCTGCAAAAGGCTGATTGATACCAGGTGAAATTCAGGTAAATACACAGCTTTCTGGTATAAAATATAAATGAAGATGAAATGACCTTTGGAAGCTGGCATAGGACAAAGGACTAGTCACAGTATTTCCTGTGGCTCCCTGAAGCAGATCTTTGGAAGCTGTAGAACAGGGATATGCAATAAGCGGACCTCCAGCTGTTGCCAAACTACAAGTCCCATGAGGCATAGCGAGACTCTGACAGCAGCAAGCATGACACCCAGAGGCAGAGGCATGATAGGACTTGTAGTTTTGCAACAGCTGGAGGTCCGCTAATTGCATATCCCTGCTGTAGAACCACCCTGTTCTAGTTACATAATCCCATTGTTGGTGTTGGAAAGTCTGCATATGTGTTAATCCTTTGAGTCACATGGTTACATTTGTGAATTGTTGTTAAACTGCTGGGTTAGAGGTGTTATTTGTGGAGGACAAATGGCGTTGAAGGCCCCTACCTCCGTTAAGGCATGGTTGTTTCATTTTGACATAGATTACTTCTTTTAGGCCTCTTGCCAACTAGTTTTCCCTCTGTCAAAAATGTGAATAGAACAGGATCGTTCTACAACTTTCATACCTCCCATTCTACTCTTGAACAATCATTATCTACACATACCATGGTGAGTAGATTGAGATGTCTTAAGGTGTGGATATACAGTCAGGTCCATAAATATTGGGACATCGACACAAATCTAATCTTTTTGACTTTATACACCACCACAATGGATTTGAAATTAAACAAACAAGATGTAGTTTGCAGACTTTCAGCTTTAATGTGAGGGTATTCACATCCAAATCAGGTGAACGGTGTAGGAATTACAACAGTTTGTATATGTGCCTCACACTTTTTAAGGAACCAAAGTAATGGGACAGATTAACAATCATAAATCAAACTCACTTTTTAATACTTGGTTGCAAATCCTTTGCAGTCAATTACAGCCTGAAGTCTGGAACGCATAGACATCACCAGACGCTGGGTTTCATCCCTGGTGATGCTCTGTCAGGCCTCTACTGCAACTGTCTTCAGTTCCTGCTTGTTCTTGGGGCATTTTCCCTTCAGTTTTGTCAAGTGAAATGCATGCTCAATCGGATTCAGGTCAGGTGATTGACTTGGCCATTGCATAACATTCCACTTCTTTCCCTTAAAAAACTGTTTGGTTGCTTTCTCAGTATGCTTCGGGTCATTGTCCATCTGCACTGTGAAGCGCCGTCCAATGAGTTCTGAAGCATTTGGCGGAATATGAGCAGATAATATTGCCCGAAACACTTCAGAATTCCTCCTGCTGCTTTTGTCAGCAGTCACATCATCAATAAATACAAGAGAACCAGTTCCATTGGCAGCCATACATGCCCACGCCATGACACTACCACCACCATGCTTCACTGATGAGGTGGTATGCTTTGGACCATGAGCAGTTCCTTTCCTTCTCCATACACTTTTCTTCCCATCACTCTGGTACAAGTTAATCTTGGTCTCATCTGTCCATAGGATGTTGTTCCAGAACTGTGAAGGCTTTTTTAGATGAGAAGTTCCTATTGAAAAATTCAAGTGATATTAAATCCAAAAGGCAAAAAAAAATATATATTGTAGATGTGGTGGCTGCATTCGTTTTCTTATTTTAGGCTTTTATTTTCACCTGTTGATCCTGACAGTAATTCTGTTATTTTTCAACTTCTTTTAACAGACCAAGCTGTCTAGCAAAGGTGTCAATTAGAGGGTTGAGACAAACCATTTAACACTGGCAGGGGTGCTTACATTGGTCAGCTTTTATTTATTTATATAAAACCTTTATCCTAAAGAAGATAAAAAACTGTTGCTGGAACAGTCAAATCTACCTAAATTTGCAATTGTAACACTACCCTCTCACCAGATTGTTAAAGCTGCTGTCCAAAGAGGTCAACTTTGCTCCTCCAGTGGAGTTAAGACACCTGAAGACAGAAAGTCTGTTCCTGTAATTATTAAAATGTAAGAATTGGTACGCTGTAATGTATTACATTTTTGGTTTTGGTTTAATATCACATACACTTCTTCTCAGTGTTTGAATCTGTGGAATGGAGGTTTTATTAGGATTTCCCTTTAATGGCGGCCACTCCCCTTCTGAGGCAGGCCTTAGGGGTTGGCTCAGTCCTCTGTCTTTATATTGTGAAGGGAGGAGCCAATCTGGGTCTTGGGATGTCAACAACATGAAGATGTGACTCTGAGCAAGAGAGCTCCCCCTAGAGCCTGGGGGAAGCAGTGGGGACCAGTTGAGGCCTGAATAGAAAGAGGAACATGCCTGAATTAGCACCATAGCACCCCTCTATTAGATAGTGGAACAGTGCAACAGTATGCCAGGATTTGGAAGATTATGTTTTTGCACTTTAATGCCAAAATTGTAAACTTTTTTTTTTTATTATTACACTGAAGAACTGCCATATTGTGGACTGTTGTAACCCATTAACCTTTTCAAAAAGGTAAGTAGGTTTCAAGCAAAGAGAATCCTTGCCTTATTGTCTCAGAAATTTGTTTAGTAAAGATTGTGGGTTAAATCAAACTATTGAGAGAAGAAAAATTAAAGTGTTATGTGATTGTGCAACCCTGGTCGGCTTTGGTGGTGGTTAAGGGACAGGAGAGTCACCCGCCTGACAGTGAGAGAAAACCCCTTACATCGCACACGCCAGGTGACATGGGTTCCCGAGGGTTCGGATGGATTGCCCAAGCCCTAGCCGGGGCCATGGAAAACAAAGACCTATACCTAGTAGTTCTACTGGTAGTAAGGGGTTAACAGGCCTATAGGCCTATGCTTTCATTTTTTTTTTTTTTTATCGTTTGTTGAATATGTGCAACTTGAAATATTGCTGACTTGTATACATGCAAAAACAAAGATAAAATATTGTTTCCTAGAGCGGAAAGCTGTATCTGTTTATGTATCTTTAGGCTGCATTCATAGGGCACATCAGCACTTGTGTGACACGTACATCAGTTATAAGCGTAATATTAGCTACATGCAGAAGGACGCATTCCTGATCTCCTGGGGCTAAAACAAGCATACAACTTGGATGCTATTAAATATTCTTCTTCCTGTTACTCTGACAGGAATCATTACATTCCCCATTAATTACCTGAAAAAAATTCCAAACTCTTGGGATCCAAAACACATATGCCCTGTACACACGAGCGGAATTTCCGTCTGAAAGTAGTTGGATGGTTTTTCCGATGGAATTCTGCTCAAGCTTGGCTTGCATACACACGGTCACACAAAAGTTCTCTGAACTTTCGAGCGTTAAGAACGCGGTGACGTACCACACTACGACGAGGCGAGAAAAAGAAGTTCGATGCTTCCGAGAATGCGTTGAATTGTTTCCGAGCATGCGTGGTTTTTTTCTGTCGGAATTGCATACAGACGAACGGATTTTCCGATAGGAATTTTTTCCGTCGGAAAAATTGAGAACCTGCTCTCAAACTTTTGCTGCCGGAAATTCCGACAGCAACAGTTTGATGGAGCATACACACGGTCGGAATTTCCGATGAAAAGCTCACATCAGACTTTTGCTGGTGGAAATTTTCGCTCGTGTGTATGGGTCATCTCATAGAGACTGTTTAAACCAGTGATGGCCAACTTGAAAATACACAAACCAACACTTCCAGACAGCCACACACTAGCAGCATGTTTTCGAGTTCGTCAGCCCATTGCAAAAATCTTAGTCCTGTCTTTTGCAAGATACAGCAATAAACACTGAAGACAAAATTGGAGTGACCATTGGCCGCAGTAAAAACCCTAGAACTGGTGTCATGGTCACAATAATACCCCCAGCACTGGTGTCAGTGGATGCTTTTATAGCAACCCCCCATTGGTGCCAGTGACCGCAAAAATAACCTCCAACACTGGTGTCAGTAACTGCAAAAATGATCCTTGCATTGATGTCAGTGGACATCATTATAATGTCCAACCCCAAATTTGATGTCAGTGACCACAGTAATAACCCCCTGTATTGTGGTCAATGACAACAAAAATAGCCACCAACATTGGTGCCAGTGAGTGCAAAAATTAACCCCCAGCATTGGTGTCAGTGACCACATAAAACAACCCCCAGCATTGGTGAATTGGATGCTACCCAATGGTGCCAGTGACTTAAAAAATAACCCAAACATTGGTGCCAGTAACCACAAAATGACCCCATATTGGTGTCAGTGGACATTATTATAACATCCTCCCTATTGGTGTCAGTGACCGCAATAATAACTCCCAGCATTGATGTCAGTGACCGCAAGAATAACCCTCAACATTGGTATAAGTGGATATAAATATAAACCGCATTGGTGTCAGTGGCTGCAATATTAACCCCCAGCACTGGTGTCAGTGGACACTATTATAACAACCCTCTTTGTGCCAGTGACCACAATAATAATCCCCATCGTTGGTGTCAGTGACCACAATAATAACCTCCCGCATTGGTGTTAGTGGCCATAAAAATAACCTCCAGCATTGGTGTCAGTGACTGCAATAATTTGTTGTTCAGCCAGGCAGAGATTACTCCACCTGTCAGTGTCAGTACTGTATATTTCAGTGCCAAGTACTGAAATGCAGAGAGCCAGGCACCCAACTGCTGCTCTGCAAAATGCACATGTTCAACAGGTGGTGGACATGGGCCAGGACATGGTCACGGGCTGTGCTGCGTGAAGTGATCCTCAGTTATACAGCAGAACAAGTAAATTAAGTTATATTGCACTTGTGAGACTTTTTTGAGTTTCACGTGACAGGCGACAAGTGACACAAAACACTCAGCTGTGAGGGGCCTATTGAGAATAATAGGGTTCTTCATCTTCAGCATTGTCGGGACAAAATTCTCAGGTGTGAATTGGGGCTTGGAGATGTGGTAGTTGAAGATTGTCACACATGATATAAGTACTGGCTACAAGGGATTATTGAGTCACATAGACATGATGTGGATATCCCAATGTGGGATATCTTGGAAGGCTGCAATAGCAGGGCATATAAGTCTTACCATGCCAACCTGATTAGATTTGCTTTTTTGCATTGACAGATTCAGAGTTCAATATCGTTGTGTAAACTGTTGAGTCAGTCATTGTTATCTATTCAATCTAAAGCTGGGTAATCCTCTGGTTCAGCAAGGATTGGCTGAATTTCGAACCACCTATAGCCTGGTACACACCAGCTCAAGTCGGAGCTGCTGTACTAATGATCCGACATTAGTACAGCGATCTCCCTTGCTGTTCTCTTTTGTTCTGACAGGGGGACAGCCCCCCGCCAGGACACTCCGGTCAGTGCTCTCAGCCAGTGCCTGAGAATGCTGATCTGGAGCCGGTCGACTGCTGGTTTTTCCAGCATGCTTGTCCAACGGAAGTTGGCCAAATAGCCGGCTTCTGTCAGACCGGCTGCCATGCACACGGGCCGAATGTCGCCCAGCATTTATTGAACCAGCTGATGTCACCCGATATTCGGCCCTTGTGTACTAGGCTTTATGCTGTTCCCTTTCGAAAGGAGTTGACCTAATGATTGGCTTCTCTTGAACGGAAATGTTTGAAAAATTTTGCTTCGATCAGCGCTGCAGCATCAATCAGTGTATTCTGGCAAAGGAGCAGTCACTGGTGTCAGAATACTATGACACAGTGGGGAAGATTCCTCTATCCACCTCGAATGTGTAGATGTGTAGACGGAGAAACCCGTCTATGGCCAGCTTGAGGAGTACATTGCAGCATAGCTCTGTTCCTTGTAATTTGTCAAAACTAAAAATCTACTTGGAGTTTTGCTGCCATGTATTTACAGGTATACATACATTATACAGTATATACTTCAGACATGTAACTCATTTAGCCTTTCACTTTTTTGTCGCTTCCAATGGCTTGCAATAAACAGACTTTGATTTGCCATGTATTTTAACTCCAGAGTATGAGGGGCCCACCAAAACTTAGACTTCCCTAGGTCCCCTGAGGTCTAAATCCAGCCTTCACTAGTGCAGCTAGCAAGAATTCCTACACAGTGGAAATAATGAGGTACATTCAGTTCTAATATTAGCTGCTTTATGAAGAATATACATACAGTTTATTCCTGTTGTTAACTTCTGGAAGAGTTCCTGCATTCTAGACATGGCCAACTTTGCTGAGTAAGTGTCCCAACCCTTCTTTTAGCACACCTCAGGCAGGAAATACAATGACTTTTAGAGGATCATTAAAAAATAATTAACTGATGATCATGCATGAATCAGCCTGGCTTACCTGGCCTGGCATGCACTGTATAAAAATGCATCCTGTAAGTGTTGTTGTTATACAGTATTCATTATTACAATGTCCGATCTAAGTAATATATGATGAAGAGCTTTGTACCTGGCAATATCACTGATCGAAATATATTTTTCTATGGTTTATATGGCTTTTAGATACACATTAGAACAATAGTAGTAAAGACAAGTACTAAAATTCTTCTGTTTTTATCATGGGCCTAAGACGTATCCATACCTCCCAACTGAGATGGGAATAAAGACACCTATTAGCAAAAGTATGTAGGCATAGGACACACACCCTGCCACGCCCCCTTAAAGGAAAATTGTACAAAAAAAAAAAAATTTGATTAAACCCACGAGTGCTTTTTTTACCACTACTATTCCTTTATATTTGCTTTTGGATTTTACAAATGCAGCAATTTAGAAATTTGCTAAAAGATAAATAGTGCATTTTTTACACAACTATATAGATCAGACCAAAATGAGGGAGAAATAAGGAGGAAAGAGGGACAAAAGGACTTTATTCTGCGATATACAGCGATCAGTGCTATAAAAATGCACTGATTACAGTAAAAATTACATTAGCAGGGAAGGGGTTAACACTAGGGGGCGATCAAGGTGTTAAATGTGTTCCCTGGGGGGTGTTTCTAACTGGGGGGGTGGACTGACAGGGAGCACAGAGAGATCGCTGTTCCTGATCACTGATCAGTGATCACTAGGAACAGACAATCTCTCTCTACTCCCCTGACTCTCTCTACTCCCCTGACACAATGGGGATCTGTTTGTTTACATTGACACATTTTACATTCAGCAACTGTCTGCCCATATGGTACAGGCAGACAGCTGATTGAGAGTCTGCAGGATCCTGGCATTGCACCCCGATCTGCTGATCACAGGTGCAATGCTTTACAGGTTGCAGAGAAAAAAAAGAATACAGGCACATTTATTTTTACATGCAAAAAGATGTGCACTTATTTAATTTTTTTTTTTGTTACAAAAGGTGAACTAAGGCCGCCATACATGGGTCGAATTCCGAATTAATTTTCTTTCGAAAATTGTAATTAAGAATTTTTGTTGAATTTCGTACCATTAGTGGGCCATAGCAATGCCCAGTTTTCATGCGGCCATTGAATTTGAGTAATCGGGCACGTTGGACATTTTTTTGAAAAATGAATGAATTTCTAATTAATGATGGGAGAATTGTGCGAGAAATATAATTAAATAGAAATGCTCATGAGCTGTGATCTGGGAATAAAAGAAGATTCCCGGCCACAACATTTTCTATAGCAACATGAGGTAAAATTGAAGGCTTGGTTGGTCAAATTTCAAAATCAATAGAGTCATCATCTGATCACAAAATGCACAAAATTTCTGATTTTCTAAAGAGAATTTGTTTGGAATTCGACCCATGTAGCCTTTAATTGGACCTTAAAAAAAAAAAAAAAACATAGTAGGTCAAACGTGCCTATGGGGGTCAATTCACTAAAGCCTCATACACACGATCGGACTTCAAACAAACTTTTCCGTGCATTTTTGTTTGAAGGGCGTTGGACGGGAACGCCCATAGCATACACACGGCAGGAATTTTCCCGAAATCACGTGTTTTTTCTGCTCTTTTCTGCTCTTTACTGCCACCCTTTGGTCAACTTCTGATTTTAACATTGGTTCTGGGCATGCGTGTTTGTACTTTGGACTAAAGTCCGATGGATTTCTGTACACACGATAGGACTTTGCAACGTAGGACTTTTGTTGCCGAAAAGTTTGTCCGTTTGCAGAGCGAACTTTTGTCCGACGAAAAACAAAAAAGTTTGTCCGATGGAGTGTACACACGGTAGGATTTTTTTGAAAACCTGCTCATTTTGAAGTCTGTTGTCAAAAAGTCCTACCGTGTGTATGGGGCTTAACCTCCCTGGCGGTATGATTCTGTCAGATTTTAGGTGCTGAAAGCGGTACCATTATTTGCATGGAAATTTGGCTTTTTATATTGTAGGCCTGTAATTCTTAGGAATAACTCACTTAAATCTGTCCAAACCAGAGTCTAGTAGACATCCCAGGTATGATAAAGTTCAAAAAACAAAATCATAAATTATAATTATAGCCCACCCACCCCAGACTTTACCTGCTTTTCTTAACTTGGCTCCTCCACAGGAAAGACTGAGGCACACCGCACCACAAGCCCGTACCCTCCTGGATGGGGAGGTTGAGCGGTGTTAGTTTTCTCGGGCCTGCCTGCGGCTGGTGTTTGAATCCTCCCGAGCTGATCTCACTTCTGGCTTGGCCAGAAACAAGTCCTTAATTCTCCCCAGTAAAGTCACTGTCCACACCAACTGGAAGTCCAACTTCTGTATTTATTTCACAAGGATAATAAATAGTCCCTTTAAGAGCAGACAGGTTGAGACGAGACACAGGTCAGATAAGGTGGGAGAGAGGCCCAGGCACAAACTCAAATCTTGGTTCTCTTACTGTTCTGATATGCACGAACAGGTTTGGCGTGCGATCTTTATCACAGACCTAAAGAATATGAAAGTCACTGCCACTGACTTATTGAAGATGGTCACTGCCACTGACCGGGTGAATAGGGGCTTGCCCTATTTGGTCACTGCCACTGACCTGGTGTGCGTAGAGTCACTGCCACTATGACCTACAGAACATGCACTGCCTTCTTGGAGAACTTGGCCCATGTCAAAGAGAAAAACATCCCTCCGGAGAGTTACCAGAGGCCCTCACTGTCACCATGACTCTGTGCTGGGTCTTCAGAAAGGGTCACCTCCCTGGCCTCCTCGATCTCGATCCAAGATACGGGTCCCCTTCGCAAGGCGGTACCCTGGGAGCTCTCGATCCTTAGCGGACTCCAGCCGAAGGTTGCTGGGCCCCGGGCCTCCTATTTAGTACCTCACCCCAGACTGAAGGTGTCTGGGATGGAACAGCAACTCCGCCTCCGGGCCTAGGGCACCCAGAGGCGACACAAACACCCAGGCCTAAGGTGTCTGGGCGCGACCCCTCGGCGCGAACCCCTTCTGGAAGATGGCCGCCCCTTTTTATACCCTCTCCCGACAGGCACAGCAGGTTCCCCGCCCCACTGCTGTCAAGAGGGGACAAGAAAAGGCACAACCCTGTACTGTGGTTCAACCCGGGCCTATGGCAACAGCGCCACCTATAGGCCCCAGGGAACTGCACATCAGTACTATCTCCCGGGGACAGAAATGGTCCATGAACCCTAACAATTTGTGTATCTGAGCCTGATTACCACTCAGATACTTCCCTTAAATATAGCACCCCGCTACATAATATAATAAATAACTATAAATAATTATAACAAATAATAATATAATAATAATAAAAATTATTTAATAATGTAATCAAATCAAAAACACAGAAATTTGCTCAGTTGCAGAATTGTCGCTGTTATTAGATTTAGTGTTTGATGATGAATTTCCCCACAAATCGCTATCGCTCAATTCTGCAAGTGATTCTAATTTATTATCGCTGTTTTCTAGCGGGTCTTAAACCACTTTTGATGTAAACGGACACTTTTTGGTTGCTATGGACAATCTCCAGTTTCCAGGAAGAAAGAAACGTTTTTATGATATAAAAGTGCATGCAGGACACTGGACAGACCACTAGGGACAAAGGGGATGTGTTATTATTTGATACAGTACTGTAATCTCTAAGATTACAGTATACTGTATATGTATTGTGTGTTTCACTTTTTGAATTTGGCGCCAAACTCACGATGCACGCTCGCAGGGAATGGAGCTCGGCGGCACTCGGCAGTGAGGATCGAGCGAGATGACAGCTCGCACACACTGCGGGGACACATCGCAGGATGCAGGGACAAGGTAAGTAACTTCCCCTGTATCCTCCCCTGTATCCTGCGATGCGATCCAGAGTCAGGCTCGGGGTTACCGCTTTAGGTACTGAAATCTTACCCCGAGCCAGACTCGGGAATACCGCCAGGGAGGTTAAGAGATAAATACCGCACAAATTTTATATTTAAAAAAACTCCCACACTATTCTCAAAAGTAGTCAATTCACTAAAAACATGCGTCATTTAACAAATGCGCTAAATATTTATGTTTTGTGATATTTAGCACAAAAATTTAGCGTTCGTTTTATTTTTATTTACATGCTAACACTGCACCAGAGGAAAACAGGTCTGTAAAATAATGAATGCACACAGAAATATTGTGAAACTGTGAAAACATTCTAGTGTGCTTTCATTCACGAAACGTCTCCCTTTGGTGAAATGTTACCATTTATTTTCATTCCTGAGCTCTGGGTAGAACATTTTCACACTGATTGTTTACTTTTAATTTACAGGCCAGTGCAGAGTTGCCCTTATTGTTATTTTGTGCATTACTAAAATACTGGCTGCCTACGCCAGATGAGAAATAACAAATGTGTTGTTTTTTTTGTGAATTTACATTTTTTCACAGTATTTACCTCACAATTTTAACAAGTGTGTGATATTTACCTCACTAGCCTCTAGACTAGAGCGCAATCCTAACACAGATCAGGCTTCAGAGCCTAGGGAGATTTAGATGCATGTCTAAATCTGCCGTAACAGTTTGATTTGCATTTGTTCACATAGTATTACACATAAAGTTTTGTTGTTTTTTTGGGGGTGGGTATACAGCACTGTTCAATACACCATTAATAGGAGAGAGAGCATTGCACTGTGTATTTAGGTTCTGTATTTTGCATTTATTAGTTTCTAAATGGAAAGGCATTTTTATTTTTCAGTGATGCCGCTGATGCGTGGAGACTTCCCGTTCTGCCCCGTCCAGCCACAGCCTGCCAGACTTTGACAAGCTGCCTGCAATGGGTCTGGACACTTGTTCCATTCGGGCGCACTAAAGTACTGAGAAAGACGCACTGCAACTGAATGGCCCAATTTGTAAGGGGTCAGAAAAGAGTGTTTTGTACAGAATATTTGGGTTTCATTAACCACTTCCGGACCGCCACATGCCGATATACGTCGGCTGTTTGAAGAGGGATATCTCTGTTATGGCAGCAGCTAGCTGCCATAACCCAGGTATCCTCTTCTTCAGCCAACGGTCCGGTTTGCGATAATGTTGGTCTCTGCGGCGGATTTGCCACAAGATCACCGTTATCGGCAGCGGGAGAGGGCCCCCCCTCCGCCGCTCTCCCAATGCCCTCTGTCGCTTTCCGGAGCCGTCGGCGGAGGCGATCGGGTCCTTCTGGTGGCTGGGTAAGGGGACGAGAGAGGGGAAGATGGCCCCCACCCGTCTTCATACCATAGCAGGGCAGAAGCGACGTCAAAACGTCACTTCCGCCCATAGCTCTTAAAGGGACATTTTTTTTTATTATTATTGCATTTTAGTGTAAATATGAGATCTGGGGTCTTTTTGACCCAAGATCTCATATTTAAGAGGACCTGTCATGCTTTTTTCTATTACAAGGGATGTTTACATTCCTTGTAATAGGAATAAAAGTGACACATTTTTATTTAAAAGAACTGTGTAAAAAATGAAAATAAAAGGTAAAATAAATAAGCAAAAACATTTTTTAAACGTGCCCCGTCCTGCCGAGCTCGCGTGCAGAAGCGAACGCATACGTGAGCAGCGCCTGCATATGAAAACGGTGTTCAAACCACACATGTGAGGTATCACCGCGATCGGTAAAAGTTTGTCGCTATTCCACGAGAGAGCGCAATTTTGAAGCGTGACATGTTGGGTATCAATTTACTCAGCGTAACATTATCTTTTGCAATATCAAAAAAATTGGGCTAACTTTACTGTTGTCTTATTTTTTAATTCAAAACGTTTTATTTTTCCCAAAAAAAGTGCGCTTGTAAGAGCGCTGCGCAAATACGGTGTGACATAAAGTATTGCAACAACTGCCATTTTATTCTTCAGGGTGGTAGAAAAAAAATCTATAATGTTTGGGGGTTCTAAGTAATTTTCTAGCAAAAAAAAATTGTTTTTAACTTGTAAACAACAAATCTCAGAAAGAGGCTTGGTCCTTAAGTGGTTAAATAGCTGCAGTAATTTTGCATCTATTGGATTCGGATGAAACATTACTTTAGATTTTTGGTGGGGCTCTGAGTTTTTAACATTTCTTTTACAGCCTCATAATATGGCTGAAAATTGACAAGATCAGGAATATTACAGGTGACTGTCTTACAAAGTAAATATACTTACTGAATAAACAGGCATTTTCATGTGACCTATCACCCTTTTCTTGCTGAAGAAAAACAACCAACTTGTGACACAAAAGCGTTCTTCTGCATTGTGCTGTATACACTGATTACAAGAATGTGCTGCACCAAAAATGACAAATTGTGGTGGGTTTTTGCTAATATGTTCCTCTGGGATAATGTATAAGAGTCAATTCAAATACAATAGTTACTACCACTATAACAAATAGTTAGGGGCCCATTTTAAAACATAAAACTACCTTGATAGGATTAGAAACTGATCACATATAACCGATCCTCCTCCAAAATGTATTTTTCCCCTTTTTCTGAAATTAAATCCTAGCATCACTTGTTTGGAGTAGAGATGAGCTCAGGTGTCCTCCAAACTCTTCTTTAACCTAAAGTCCTGCTTTTATGTACACAAATGAGATTGGGGCTCAGTCATTCTCCACCTTGTAGATCACGTAAGCTGTGGGGTAGGCTATGAGCCAGCCTGGAGCTCATTGGAGTACAAAAAGTGAAATTCTGATTTCTGGTTAGGGATGAGTTCAGAGGACACCCAAGCTCATCTCTAGTCTGGAGACCTGAAAAGCAAATGAAGTGCTAGGCAGTAGGAACATACACTCACCTACTACTTTATTAGTTACACCTTGCTAGTACTGATTTGGACCCCCTTTTTCCTTCAGAACTGCCTTAATTCTTTGTGGCATAGATTTAACAAGGTGTTGGAAACATTCCTCAGAGTCTGTGGTCCATATTTTCATGATAGCATTACGCAGTTGCTGCAGATTTGTCGGCTGCACGTCCATGATGCCTTGGAGTACAGGGAACTCATTGTCATGTTCAAGATTAAGATGATTTGAGCTTTGTGACACGGTGCATTATCCTGCTGGAAGTAGCCAGGGCCGCTGATAGGCCAGTACAACTGGCCCTGTTGTACCGGGCCCGGTCAGCAAGGGGGCCCGGGCAACCTGCACAGAGAACTAATTCATGTATAGAAAAAAAACCTCCTCCACAGCCCTGACCGAACATTGTCGCCAGCTATGAGTAAGCACTTCTAAGTGTGAAACGCGTTAGCTGTCCCCATTTTTCTGTTGCTGTGACATGTAGTGCCTGTTTTCATTTTACTTTGTGAATAAAGCCACGTTGGATTGGAGTGTGGCTGTCCAGATCATCATTATTTTCTCAATTGCCTAGTGCATTGCCAGCACCCTTGGTTCCTGGAAAGGTGAATTTTATTTTGGGTAAGCCTGTTTGGAGCGTCAATCCTTGTTAGCACATGCGTTGTGGCATTGGCGTTATGGGTGGCACTGTCTGCAGCACATTACAGCATTGGTGTCATGGGTGGCACTGTCTGCAGGTAGCACATGCGTTATGACATTAGCGTCATGGGTGGCACTGTCTGCAGCACAATATGGCATTGGCGGCATGGGTGGCACTGTCTGCAGGTAGCACATGCGTTATGGCATTAGCGTCATGGGTGGCACTGTCTGCAGCACAATATGGCATTGGCGGCATGGGTGGCACTGTCTGCAGCACATTACAGCATTGGCAGCATAGGTGGCACTGTCTGCAGCACAATATGGCATTCGCGTCATGGGTGGCACTGTCTGCAGCACATTACAGCATTGGCGGCATGGGTGGCACTGTCTGCAGGTAGCACATGCGTTATGACATTAGCGTCATGGGTGGCACTGTCTGCAGCACAATATGGCATTGGCGGCATGGGTGGCACTGTCTGCAGGTAGCACATGCGTTATGGCATTAGCATCATAGGTGGCACTGTCTGCAGTACAATATGGCATTGGTGACATGGGTGGCACTGTCTGCAGGTAGCACATGCGTTATGGCATTAGCATCATGGGTGGCACCGTCTGCAGCACAATATGGCATTGGCGGCATGGGTGGCACTGTCTGCAGGTAGCACATGCGTTATAGCATTAGAGTCATGGGTGGCACTGTCTGCAGCACAATATGGCATTGGCGTCATGGGTGGCACTGTCTGCAGGTAGCACATGCGTTATGGCATTAGCGTCATGGGTGGCACTGTCTGCAGCACAATATGGCATTGGCGGCATGGGTGGCACTGTCTGCAGGTAGCACATGCGTTATGGCATTAGCGTCATGGGTGGCAATGTCTGCAGCACAATATGGCATTGGCGGCATGGGTGGCACTGTCTGCAGGTAGCACATAAGTTTTGGCCCATAACGCAATTTGCTGCCTGCAGAGACAGTGCCACCCATGCCGCCAATGCCGTAATGTGCTGCAGAGACAGTTTCAAGGCGGGGTCTGGGGATGGGCCAGGGGTGGGGCTGAAGGAGGGATCAGATCAGGGGCGGGACCAGGGGTGGAGCTGAAGGGGGCCCCGTCAGGGGCCCCATGATTCCTATCAGCGGCCTTGGAAGTAGCCATCAGAAGATGGGTACACTGTAGTCATAAAGGGATGGACATGGTCATCAACAATACCCAGGTAGGCTGTGGCATTTAAACGATGCTCAATTTGTACTAAGGTGCCCAAAGAAAATATTCCCCACACCATTACACCAACAGACAACCTGAACCGTTGATACAAGGCAGGATGGATCCATGCTTTCATGTTGTTTACACCAAATTCTGACCCTACCATCTGAATGTTGCAGCTGACATCAAGACTCATCAGACCAGGCAACGTTTTTCCAATCTTCTATTGTCCAATTTTGGTGAGTCTGTTTGAATTGTAGCCAATTTCCTGTTCTCAGTTGATAGGAGTGGAGCCCAGTGTGGTCTTCTGCTGCTGTAGACCATCTGCATCAAGGTTCGATGTGTTGTGCATTCAGAGATGATATTCTGCATATCTTGGTTGTAACGAGTGGTTATTTGAGTTACTGTTTCCTTTCTATCATCTCAAACCAGTCTGCCCATTCTCCTCTGGCTTTTTTCAAGACATTTTCATCCACACAACTGCCACTCACTGGATATTTTCTCTGTAAACCCTAGAGATGGTTGTGTGTGAAAATCCTAGTAGATCAGCAGTTTTTAAAATAATCAGACCAGCCCGTCTGGCACCAACAACCAGGCCACGTTCAAAGTCACTTAAATCCTCTCTCTTTCCCATTCTGATGCTCGGTTTGAACATCAGCAAGTAGTTTTCACCACGTCTAGATGCTGAAATGAATTGAGTTGCTGCCATGTGATTGGCTGATTTGCAATTTGTGTTACTAAGCAATTGAACAGGTATACCTAATAAAGTGGCCAGTGATTGTATATTATATTGTATTATATTATATTATATACACTGTGCTTTGTAAATTCTATACTTTGTGAGTGTAGGCAGTATTTTAAGGGGGTGCACAGGTACCAACACTGTTGGGCCCCTTTCACACTGAGGTGTTTTTATCGTGTTTTCGCAGTAAAAACAGCGCTGTAAAAATGCCTGAAATAATCCTGCTCCATCATTCTCAATGTGAAAGCCCTTAGGGCTTTCACACTGAGGGGTTTTGCTGGCTGTGCGTTGGAAAAAATCCTGTAAACAGCTTTTTTGGGGCGCATAAAATAGCGCTGTAAAAACGCCTATCCCCATTGAAATGAATGAGTACTGCTGTAAAAACGCGGTAAAACGCGGTAAAAAACACCCAGAAGCTGTGGGAAGGTCACATGACTGCAGTAGAGTGGAGGATTGTGGGATACCAAATAATCCTTTTTATCGCAAAAACGCATATGCGTTAGCGCTATTTTTACCGCTAACGCGGTAAAAACGCGGTAAGATCGCGGTAAAATCGCCTCAGTGTGAAAGGGGCGGTGCCTGCTGGCTACTGGACATTTATTTATTTTTTGCACTGTGCAACTGCTGCTGTCAGACAGACAGAAATGGCAGTGTGATGCCGGTAATTTATGCACTACAGAGCTGCTTCTGCCTGTCTGAAAGCAGCATTACAGAGCCAAAAGAAGGCAGCTCCTTGGCATGAAATTTATTTAAAATTGCACTCGCATTTATACAGGTAAAAAAGCCATTTAGAATCCAGCAAACTTTCCACACATCCAGTCCTCCACCTTTGGTATCACCAAGCTCCGCCCCACACGAATCGTCTTTGATCAAGTGAATTCATCAGAGGATGGCCTGATGAAGTAATGAAATAAATGAAATAATAAAATAAATAATATTTATGTGTGTTTTAAATACTACACAAGGGCAGCATCTATGTGGTTTTGAGTTGATTTTATAGAAACACACAGCGGCATTATCAAGCCCTTAAAGGGACAGCGATCCGGAATTTGCCAGTGGAAGATTGGAGTACCCTTCAAAAACTGAAGGGCACCTGATACAATGGGGCAGCACATGTAGAGAGACCTATATTACATCTATAGGTCACAGTATAAGCCCTGGTTCACACTGGTGCGATTTGACATGCGATTTGACATGTCAAATCGCATGTCAAATCTGCGATATTTGCCACAAATTGCGGGCAATGGCACCATCCTAATCGGTGCGATGCCGCATCTGCGGCGCTGCACCGATTTCAAAAAAGTTGTTTCTGTACTACTTTTTGCGATATCGGCCGCGATTTACATTGACATCTGTGTCAGATGTCTTTGTAATCGCGGCTGAAATCGGGACTGCCAGCGAGAGTGAAATCGTGCGAGTTCAGCTGAACTCGCACAGCTTCACTCCCGCAGCCCAGTGTGAACCTGGGCTTAAGGTGAGAGCACAACCACTATCACTGATTGGGTGTATGCACACACTGTAAAGAGTATTGGTTACAGCAATGGGACTGTGTGTAGCGGGGTCCTCAAATAGATGGGATACACCTGGGTAATAGTGTGACCCAGGTGTATAATTGTGTTAGGATTCAGACCCCTTTTTATCTCGTGGAGGATTGGAGGATGTAATATTCTCCTTTGCCTGTGGGTGGCGAGGTACCCACAGGCTTCAGGTAGAATCATCTTCGCAGTGCTCCCTGTTTTGTCCCTTCCCGGAGATGGTATGGCTGGGGCGGGGAACCCGCCGGGCCGTTGAAGGGAGGAGATAAAAGGGGGAGACGCCCTTACCACGCGGTCGTGGTCGTCGTCGTCGTCGGGCGGAGGAGGAGGGCTGCGGTCCGCACCCAGGGCTATTAGGCCTGGGTGCGGGAGATCCAGAAGTCTGGTCCAGGTGCCCATGGCCTGGTCCGGAGTCATGTTGGCGTCCATCCCAGGCACCTTTAGCCTGGGGTGAGGTACTATCGAGAAGGCCTGGGGCCCAGTACCTTCGACTGGGTCCCGCTAGGGTGGACTGTCCGAGGGTCCCTGAGCGGAGGGACTCGTACCTGAGGTGAGGAGGCCGGGGAGGTTACCCACTGAAGACCCGGAGCAGCACCAACCCGGTGACGGTGGGCCTCTGGGAACTCTCTTGGGAGGACACATGCCCTGATAGGGG
The DNA here is from genome assembly GCA_029206835.1 of Rana muscosa. Lineage (NCBI taxonomy): Eukaryota > Metazoa > Chordata > Amphibia > Anura > Ranidae > Rana > Rana muscosa. The sequence goes on along the minus strand of CM055122.1, from coordinate 1,006,862,257 downwards.
CCACAGCGTATCGAAGAGGGCTCCATTGCTGTTCATAGGGGTTGCTAGAAGAGACCCTATCTTTAGAACTTAAACTTTAGGAAGTGCCTCGATCTGCTCATCCCACCGTTGGAAAGGTTATAGGTCCCAACCAGTCTGCTGCAATAAGAACTGTTTATCGTGCTTTGCTATTGGAGTGCCAAATAAACAAGTGTTGGACCTTTCTTCGGTGTGTGAACTCCAGTTACTGGAAGCAAAGGGGAGGCGGGTGAGCTTGTGGTTACAGACTCAGTGCATTCACAGAACACACCGGCCCGAGGAAACATCAGGAAGTGGCCTTCACCTCCCTACTACAATGGGGAGGACATGGGCCGTGGCGCATCTCACTCTCACAACCCCTAGACATGAGTTGGTGTGTAAAACTGATAAAGAAGAAGAGAGGGTGAGGCCGCTACACGCGGGGGCTTGTCAGTCCGGGATAGAGTGTGTTCTAAAGATGGACTTGAGAATGTCTACATTTGAACTTTGCTGCCCAGAGGAGTTCCGAGCAGATCGGCCATATTACTGGCCAAAGTGCGTCCCTGCTCGGAGTTGTGGAAATGACCCTAACACGGGAAAGGCCCATGCGGAGGAGCGGAAAAAGGGAGAGGTCCAGCCGTGTGACGTACTGCACGTGGGGACTGTTAACGCACTGCGCCACGAGGCACCCCATGGCGACATCGTTCGTGGGCGGAGTCAAGAGGAAGCCCGCGAAAATGTACAGCTCATGGGAGGAGTCTGGCCAAGTGTGGGGATACACGTGGAGACTCCGGCGCGGGGTCAGTGCATGATGGAGCAGCAGATAGTCGGGATGACCTCAAGTGCCCCGTGGGTTATGGTTCCTCACCCCACGAGAATGACTTCTTTTGCTGCCCCCATCACAGACACGGGGATAAGACTTAGGCCCCGAGGGCGGTTGGCTCTGTACACTTGCAGAGACACGGAGGCCCTCGGTGTGATCTGTCCCGGCTGCTCGGGACTGGTGGTCACCCTGAAGCCATTCGGGCGATGTGAGGAGTGCAGAGAATTCCTTTTTGAGGTCGAGTCGTCCACAGCAAGGCCCCGGGCCCTTCGCCTCAACCACCTCACGGGTACTGCTACTCCAGAAGGGGAGATCAAGGCCTTTGTCGAGGTTCCTGTGCGCGCTGACCAGGGCGATGGACTGCCCAACAGAGAAAAATCCGAGGATGCTGCCTCGGTCGCCACAAGTTCTCTGCTCCCACCACCGAAGAGGAAAGTTGGCCTAGTACAGGCATCCTGTGGACGTGGTCGAGCTTCACCCCACTGCTTGCCTGGCCTGGATGGCGCCGGTCGAGAAGGAAGGCCCGGACATCCCAGTCTTCTACAAGGGTCAGGTGAGCCAGGGGCTGGGACTGTGGTGGTGGTTGGAGGTGTCGGGGGGCCCATTGGAGGTGGAGACCCCCAGGGAGGTAGATTCTGTGTCCACCGGAAGATATCTGCCTGCGGAGATGTATGACACCTCCGACCTAGAGTCGCTGTCTGATTGCGGAGAAGATGTCGAGTATTCGATAGAGGCATTTGACAAACACCTGAAACCCCTGTACCTGCCGGATCCAAAGTTTTACTTATAGGAGAAAAGAACTCCTGTTTATTTCCTTTGTGCACTTGAACTTTCTGGAAGAGCCATTCCCAGACACCCAGGACTGTGCCCTGCTTTTGTTTTTGTTTGGGCTTTTCTTTTTCTCGTTGGAGACTTGGGGACTGTTGTGTTTTCGTGTTTCCCCTTTTCTTCATGTGCCAAAGGCAAGGACATTTGGGAATAGTGGCAGAGTAGGGAAAAGCTGGAAGAACGAAGATTCGTTGAGTGTCATGACCGCGGCGTTGTCACCAGGTGGCAGTGTTGCGCAACAAATGTTTGAAAATGTTTCACACACACATCACCTTGCTTGTTGGAGTGAGTGGGTCTCTCGGCTGACGGGCCCACTCATCCCAAATGACACGAAATTATGGTAGGATGTTGTTTTTTTCTTTCCCCTGCAGGAGAATCGTCAATCAAGATCATTAAGAGTGGGTGGCTCTTAGACAGTGTGGGAGAGGGGTTGTGACTATGCAAATGTTTAAAGTGTTTTATGACATAAGTTGTTTTGTATGTTCCCCATTCCCTGAGCAGGTCTTGGCACTTGGGAAATTTAGAGGAACTGCTTCAGGGGTTTCACTCCATGCCACCACTTATGGGAGGCATGGGTGTGCACCTGACGCTGGGGACCAGCGTCAAATTACAGGGGGGAGTGTGTAGCGGGGTCCTCAAATAGATGGGATACACCTGGGTAATAGTGTGACCCAGGTGTATAATTGTGTTAGGATTCAGACCCCTTTTTATCTCGTGGAGGATTGGAGGATGTAATATTCTCCTTTGCCTGTGGGTGGCGAGGTACCCACAGGCTTCAGGTAGAATCATCTTCGCAGTGCTCCCTGTTTTGTCCCTTCCCGGAGATGGTATGGCTGGGGCGGGGAACCCGCCGGGCCGTTGAAGGGAGGAGATAAAAGGGGGAGACGCCCTTACCACGCGGTCGTGGTCGTCGTCGTCGTCGGGCGGAGGAGGAGGGCTGCGGTCCGCACCCAGGGCCCTTAGGCCTGGGTGCGGGAGATCCAGAAGTCTGGTCCAGGTGCCCATGGCCTGGTCCGGAGTCATGTTGGCGTCCATCCCAGGCACCTTTAGCCTGGGGTGAGGTACTATCGAGGAGGCCTGGGGCCCAGTACCTTCGACTGGGTCCCGCTAGGGTGGACTGTCCGAGGGTCCCTGAGCGGAGGGACTCGTACCTGAGGTGAGGAGGCCGGGGAGGTTACCCACTGAAGACCCGGAGCAGCACCAACCCGGTGACGGTGGGCCTCTGGGAACTCTCTTGGGAGGACACATCCCCTGATAGGGGCCACAGCGTATCGAAGAGGGCTCCATTGCTGTTCATAGGGGTTGCTAGAAGAGACCCTATCTTTAGAACTTAAACTTTAGGAAGTGCCTCGATCTGCTCATCCCACCGTTGGAAAGGTTATAGGTCCCAACCAGTCTGCTGCAATAAGAACTGTTTATCGTGCTTTGCTATTGGAGTGCCAAATAAACAAGTGTTGGACCTTTCTTCGGTGTGTGAACTCCAGTTACTGGAAGCAAAGGGGAGGCGGGTGAGCTTGTGGTTACAGACTCAGTGCATTCACAGAACACACCGGCCCGAGGAAACATCAGGAAGTGGCCTTCACCTCCCTACTACAATGGGGAGGACATGGGCCGTGGCGCATCTCACTCTCACAACCCCTAGACATGAGTTGGTGTGTAAAACCGATAAAGAAGAAGAGAGGGTGAGGCCGCTACATGTGTAATCAGTGTCCAACAGGAAAATAGAATTGCAGTGGAAATTTGATATCACAGTGTAAAAGGAGGCATATTTTGGATTGGATTTAAGACACTTGGGACTATTTATGGACATTTATGCAGTTTAATTATATGAACATATGTTTTATATTTTGTGTTTTATTTTGTTTTCACACTGAGTTTTTTTGACATGTAATTTCATGTGAATCTCTTCAGATTTGTTTATGGCCAGCAGCACAGCACAGGTTATTTAAATTTGTAGTGAGAAGGGTCGGTTCTGGTGGGAATCTGTACTGTGGGATGTGTAGGGGGATCTGTACTGGGGGGCTGCACTAGGGGGTCTGTACTGAGAAGTTTGGCTGAGTAACTTTCAGTGACCAGAAAACCTTCCAAAGAGATCCCTGTGCTGAGAGCCACCAGCCAACGAGGCGCACTGGTGGGGCAGGACATCGCACAGCCAGGGTAAGCGGCGATCATTGCTGGTACAAGGTATTTGGGGACTCAACAGGCTGACGGCAGGTATAGTACCATGGCAGTAAAAAGGGGTTTAGGTGCCAGGGAAGCTGGGTCATACACAAATAGGATGGATCGGATACAGGGCACTGGAACCGATCAGTGAAGCAGGTGCCAAAGGAGCAGACACAAGCGGAGGTCAGGGGACAAACCGAGATCGATACAGGTGGAGTTCAGAGAATGGTCAAGACAAGCTGGGTCAGCAACTGGGAGCTGAGTACAGATTCACAGGATCACAGAAGGCTGAAGTCAAAGCAGCACTGATCCTGAGCACTGGCTGAGTTTAAATAGCCTGTTTAGCGCCAGCATCTGTCACAGGTGCGCGCAAGTGCTGGCACGCATGAGAATGCACGATGCCTCGTGTGCGCGCATGGGTTCACACATTCACATATGCATTAACCAGTGCCCAAATCTTGCAAAAACGAAAGGGAATATTATTATTATTATTATGTAGCGGGATCCCCAAATTTAACCCCGCTAAACCTAAATTTAGGGATGACCAGAGCAATAGTTGGCTCGGGTCTTTTGATTATTTTGGACTCTGCTTTACTGCTGTGTCACCTGGCATGCAGTTCCCCTTTGGGAGTATAGGTGGTGTTGTCACCTATTCCCGGGGTTGAACCACAGGTGATGGAGTAGGGATTGGATGTCCTCTCTCGGCTGCCGTTGGTGGGCGGTTCCGGCCTGCTGTGCATGCCGGGAGAGGGTATATAAAGGGCAGACGCCATTACACAGGAAGCCATTTCCCGGGGCCCATGCCTGGAGAGCCATTTCCCGGGGCCCATGCCCGGAGGAGAGTCAATTCCGGGGCCCATTGCCCGGAGGGAGCTACCCCTCAGAGGGGGGTGCGTCCTATCTTGATCGAGGAGTCTCTGGCACCTTTAGCCCGAGACTACGGAGTTCCAGGTGGGCCCAGTACCTTTGACTGGGTCTACAACCGAAGAGGAGTTCCAGGCAACCCGCGTGAGGGTAACCGCTCTGACACAGAGGAAACCAGGGGAGGATCGATCCCATAACAAGAGGGCGAGTAATTAGAGTAATGCTGACTCGGGAAAGGCCTGGTGACCTGTCGGAGGGAAGGATTCCTCGCTTCGCAAACTGCCGCTGCGGAGTGTTGAAAGTTCAGGAGGGATCTCCTTGACTTGGTCCTTGGAAGGGACTGAGCCATTGTTCCAGCATCACGCTGGCTGCTAGTGCTATTGAGTGACTATCCGGGTGAGCTGTACCCACTCGGGACCGAGTGGCGACGAAGCCAAGAGTGTGCCTGAATCCACTTCTATCTGCTAACCTTTTTCTCACTTCAAATCTCTGGTTCCTGGAAGCAAGATAAAATAAACTCACGTTGGAGTTGATATGTTGTGTGGACATTGACCTCATTTGGGAAAGATAAAGACTCGCCTCTATAAACATAGAGGGGAGAACCAGAAGAAGGGAGCTTCTAACTGCAGGACCCAAGTATGTAACACCGTCTGACCTTTATAATCTAGAGGACACGGGCATGTGGCATGGTGTGTCTTATCCCCCTGCTTGAGAAGGTAAGAGGGGGAAAAAGATCTGTGTGCTACAATTATTATACAGGATTTTTATAGCGCCAACAGTTTGCACAGCGCTTTACATTAGGGAAGACAGTACAGTCACAATACAATTCAATACAGGAGGGATCAGAGGGCCCTGCTCGTTAGAGCTTACAGTCTGGAAGGGAGGGTCACGAGGAACAAAGGTTAGTAGCTGTGGGGGATGATCAGATGGACAAAAATGAAAATACAGTTGTTAGGTGTGTGTAGGATAGGCTTCTCTGAAGAGGAGGGTTTTCAGGGATCCTCTAAAAGCTAATAGAGAAGGAGATAGATGGACAGATTGGGATAAGGAGTTTCATAGGCTTGGAGAGGCTCTGGAAAAGTCCTGGAGACGAGTATGGGAGCGGGTGATGAGAGAGCTAGAGAGCAGGAGGTCTTGAGAAGAACGAAGAGAACGATTTGGTTGGTATTTAGAGACTAGGTCAGTGATGTAACTGGGGGCAGAGTTGTGGATGGCTTTGTAGGTAGTTGTTAGTATTTTGAATTTAATTTGTTGGGTGAGCAGAAGCCAGGGGAGGGATTGACAGACAGGAGTAGCAGAGACAGAGCGGTTACATAGTTACATAGTTAGTCAGGTTGAAAAAAGACCCAAGTCCATCCAGTTCAACCATAAAAAAAAAAAAAATATCGTACAATCCCATATACCCAATTCTATACCCACAGTTGATCCAGAGGAAGGCAAAAAACCCCAGGAGAGCTAATGCGGTTGGTAAGGAATTTTTCTTTTTTTTTTTATAATCACATTTTTTTTTCTTTTTTTATTATAAGTTTCAGCATTTTACATTTCCGTTCAACATTGTACATTTACACAATAACAAATGAGCATTACAAGACAGAACTAAGTACAAAATTGTCTTATCAAAATAATATCCCCCCCCCCCCCCCAAGAGAGAGACAAAAAAAAGGTAAGGAATTTTTCTGACATGAACAGCGAACCCTATTAAAGTCTTTGTTCAGCTCATGTCTAGTAAGTTGGATGAGCCTGTCAGGATTCATAATGGACTGAAGGGGGGATAGCCGATGTAAAGGTAATCCATTGAGAACGGAGTTGCAGTAGTTGAGGTGAGAGATGACCAGGAACTGAATTAGGAGCTTTGTGGTGTCATCGGTTAGAAAGGGGCGTATTTTGTAGAAGTTGCGGAGGTGGTAAGATTTGGACAGTGATTGAATGTGGGGCCTAAAGGAGAGTTCAGAGTCCAGGATTACACCTAGAACCTTGGAATGTGGGGATGGGTTGATGGTTGTGCCATTGATCTTGACAAAGAAGTTAGGGGAAGTGGCACAAGGGTGTCACATGTCAGGGACGTGCAGTCAGGGGAGGCATAGCCAAACAAAAAACAATCGACTTCGAGGGTCGTAGCTCGGTGACGAGGGGTCACAGAGACCCCAAATTTGGGGGGTACGTAGCTGAAGTCCTACCACACCACTGGCTCCTATCATCTATGGTTCCAGAGATACGGGCTCCTTGCGCAGTCTGTCAGATGCTAAATCCAGAGCAGCCAGTTTAAATGCTAGCTGGCACACTCTGTTTGCAGCAGATTGAGAGGATGAGCTCACAGTGCCTCTCACTTCTTGTCAGAAGCACTGAGCTCAATGGACAGCTTGGAGTCTTTGACCAATGGTAAAGTACCCTGAGACCAGCCAGCACCCTGAGACCAGCCAGGCCAGCACCCTGAGACCAGCACCCTGAGACCAGCACGGCCAGCACCCTCCAAAGCAGATCATAAAACAACGAGAAAATAGCAAAACAATAGTGTAATCCTGTTTATTTCAATTCTGTTACCCAAACAGTAGGAGACCCCTGGTAGCAATGGGCGGTGGAGCATGGACTTGGAGCGCAAACGTCACTTCCGGGTCACGGGTTGGCGTAACCACGCCAACCCGTGACCCGGAAGTGACGTTTGCGCTCCAAGTCCGCGCTCCCCTGCCCATTGCTACCACCCGGAAGTGTCTGCAGGATCCGTGAGGATACACACACTCTCCTTGGGACGCTGGAAATGGTGATAGCGCCCTATTGGGCCATTCCTTGCTCATTTTTCTGCTGTTTTATATACGTAGATCGGTTAAAGGGGTCTCCTACTGTTTGGGTAACAGAATTGAAATAAACAGGATTACACTATTGTGTTGCTATTTTCTCGTTGTTTTATGATCTGCTTTGGAGCCCAATACACTGGTGGACTATGAAGGGAGGTGACGTTCCATACAGAGTAGCTGATGTTTCTTCTTGCTTAAAGTGGTTGTAAACCCACTTTTGCAACTTGCACCTACAGGTAAGCCTAGATTAAGGCTTACCTGTAGGTGCAAGAAATATCTCCTAAACCTACACGGTTTTGGAGATATTTACTAAAATCACAGGCGCCGCTGTCTACGGCGCATGCGTGCCGTAGACAACGGCGCATTCATGGGGTTAATCCCATTCACAAATTCGGCTAAGTCCCAGCAATGCTTGGGCTTAGCCGAATTTGACGGCTCCCGCGCACATGCGCGGAGTCACGTCTTCGCCGCTCCGGCCAATCACAGCGCCGGAGCGGCGCTGTGATTGGCTGGAGCGGCGATACCCGGAAGTAACATTCCGGCTATCGCTGCAGCGATGGCTGCGGCTGGAGAGAGGGACACGGACGGCTTCGGGGGCCCTGATCTAAGGTAAGTGGTACATAATGAGCTAGTATGCTAGTCATACTAGCTCATTATAGCTTTGTCTTGCAGGTGGGCTAGAAAAAAAAAAGTTATATGAGTTTACAACCACTTTAAGGCTCATTTATATCTTGCCTCTGGTGAGTGTGAACCCCTGAGGGGATTATTCATCACGCGGTGGATTGCAAATTTATGTCTTTGGTGGTGGAAGGTGCTCACTTGGACAATTGCTGATACTCACCTCATTTACTCTGAACTGGCTATATCACTTTATTACGTTCTGGACTTTTTTTACAGTGGCATTGTCCACGGGTCTGTTTATGATTTTAAATTTTAGCGCTGTTTTGTGTAAAATAGTGTAGAATATTGAACTGTTTTATTGTTTTACCACTTTTCCTATATTTCATTATTTTAAACAGCTGCTTAGTATTTAAGGTATTTTGTGAAAGATACTTTGAATAGATGGTGTTTATGCTGCTTAGTACTTTGTGGGATTGAACTGGCGCTAAGTGTGTGTTCTGTTAGGCCTATTTTGAACACACCTCTTACTCATATATGCATATGAGTCTATCATTTTTTATTTATTTTTTGGTGGGGGAGTGGATCTTGGGTGGGAGTTCCCACACTTTTTTCCCCAGTATATATATATATATATTTTGTTTTATCAGACATCCTAGGGAATAAAATGGTGGTCGTTGCAACTTTCTATGTTACACTGTATTTGCGCAGCAATTTTTCAAACGTGTTTTTTTGGAAAGAAACTGAGAAAAAAAACCCCAGTAACGTTAGACCGATTTTTTTGTATACTATAAAAGTTGATGTTACGCAGAGTAAATAGATACCTAACATGTCACACTTTACAACTGCGCACACTTTCGGAATGGCGCCAAACTTCAGCACTTAAAATCTCCATAGGCGACGCTTTAATTTTTTTTACAGGTTACATGTATAGAGTTACAGAAGACAGAGGTCTAGTGTGTAACCTGTGTGTAACCTGTGTGTATCTGGCTCTAATACTAGCCAGTGACTCACCAGCCACTGACCTCACTGCACGTCCCAAAGTAGCACTAGTGTTCATTGAACTCCATGAGCAGCAGGTAAAGCACATGGACATTTGTGGTCTCTGCTAGAAGGTACAAATGAAGAACTCCCTCATACAGACAATGCCACTCCAATTACACACTGGTGACCCTCAGAATGGTGAACTGTCTGTGGCACCTGCTGAGTGACGTCATCCGACACCTTCCCTCCCACTCTGCTCTGCGGCGATGCGGGTGAAGGAGAGAATGGGCGGGGCTGTGTAGTCAGCACTAGTGGGCGGGGACGGTGTGACGCCAGCCGGTAGTCGGGCCCGCCTCCTGTAGCCCTGGAACACGGCTCCTCGGTCTTCCAGAGGCGAGTTGGCTGCTCGCAGTGAGTGAGGCGCTGGAGGTGGAGAAGGAAGGAGGAGGAAGGGGGAGAGCCTGCAGCACCTTCCATTCATTCCCAGGCCGCCCGGCAACCGGCTTCATCTACATCATCGTCTACTGGATAGAAGGTGAGAGGTCACCGCCTCCCTCCGGACTGTGTGTGGGCAACCGGCACGTCTCCGGCTATGGCAGCTTCTGTGCCCATGTACTGGATGCTGGAGAGCATGAGTTGTTGTGGGTGGTGACAGCGCCTATTTATAGCGTCATTTTCAGCTTCTGTCTGTCCTGCACATAGTGTTTACAGGCTCTAATGTGGGGAGACAGCTTCCAGCAGTGCCAGCAGCTTCATCTATGGGTGCCGTGGGTTCTGATAGCTGATCTGTGGGTTCTGATAGCTGATCTGTGGGTTCTGATAGCTGATCTGTGGGTTCTGATAGCTGATCTGTGGGTTCTGATAGCTGATCTGTGGGTTCTGATAGCTGATCTGCGGGTGCCGTGGGTTCTGATAGCTGATCTGCGGGCGCCGTGCGTTCTGATAGCCGATCTGCGGGCGCCGTGGGTTCTGATAGCCGATCTGCGGGCGCCGTGGGTTCTGATAGCCGATCTGCGGGCGCCGTGGGTTCTGATAGCCGATCTGCGGGCGCCGTGGGTTCTGATAGCCGATCTGCGGGCGCCGTGGGTTCTGATAGCCGATCTGTGGGTGCCGTGGGTGCTGATAGCTGATCTGCGGGTGCCGTGGGTGCTGATAGCCGATCTGTGGGTTCTGATAGCCGATCTGCGGGCGCCGTGGGTTCTGATAGCCGATCTGCGGGCGCCGTGGGTTCTGATAGCCGATCTGCGGGCGCCGTGGGTTCTGATAGCCGATCTGCGGGCGCCGTGGGTTCTGATAGCCGATCTGCGGGCGCCGTGGGTTCTGATAGCCGATCTGCGGGCGCCGTGGGTTCTGATAGCCGATCTGCGGGCGCCGTGGGTTCTGATAGCCGATCTGTGGGTGCCGTGGGTGCTGATAGCTGATCTGTGGGTGCTGATAGCTGATCTGCGGGTGCCGTGGGTGCTGATAGCCGATCTGTGGGTTCTGATAGCCGATCTGCGGGTGCCGTGGGTTCTGATGGCTGATCTGTGGGTGCTGATGGCCGATCTGTGGGTGCCGTGGGTTCTGATGGGCGATTTGTGGGTTGCTATAGGTTCTATTTCTGTTGGTAAATAAGGCCGATACTTGTCTTTGCCTACAGACAATAGAAACCATTGCCAACTTATTTATTTACTACTTGAAAGATTTGTCTTTAGGGGTGTTTGTCCTACTGATGTCTGTTATTCATAAAACATAAAGTGTACTAAAGGCAAAACTTTATTTTATTCAGTTTTGGAGTGGAGAGGGATTAGAACACCTGTCAGTTTTTATTCTGTATGTGCCTTCTTAAAAAGAGATTCTTCCTCTCTAGTTGTCATTTCACCATTATCATTGAAAGTAAAAAAAAATCCCAAGTTTTGGGTTGTCCCCAGAAAAGTATTAACGGGGGAAATCTTCCAATGGGGACACTAGTTCTAGTGTACTGAGGGTTTCCAAGGAATTTCCTTAATTTTCAGGGATTTCCTCTCACTTCCTGTTTGGAACAGGAAGTGAAGGGAAATCTCCGCAACTGGACATAGATGGTAAAAAAAAAAAAAAAAACTAGTCGGGGATTATAACCCTTCCTTGCTCTATCCAAAATAATTAAAAAAGGAGTTTTGTCCATAGTTCTACTTTCACTTTGCATGGAGTAGGGAAGAGTTATTACCCTGGTCATTTTTTTTCTGCCATCAGTGTCCCATTGGGGAGACTTCTCTTCACTTCCATCCTGTAGAGTCAACAGGATGTTCAAGGAAATCTCTCCAAAGTGAGGGAAAGGTCTTCTGCACTGTCGCTGGAACCCATGTCCACACTGTAACATTTTCCCCTTTTACAGCAGTGGTGACAGCTCTGAATGTGGAATTTTCCCCACATTGACCCAGTAATAATTCTTACCATGGTGAATCTCCTTCAGACAAGCGCCCACCTAGGAGTGTCTGCGATTTTTAGCTGAGAAGGTTGCCCCATGCACACTTTACCGCTGAGGTCAGATTTGTACCTTGTGTAGATTAATGGCCAGCACTGCCGCTGTTCACATGTGACTGCTCATCCGAGTAGTTACGTGCAATTAGGGGTTCTGACCGGCCCTGGACACGCATAGTTTGCACCCAGTACCAGTGTTTCTGTCCCCTTTACTAACGGGTCACAGCTAATCATCCAGTTTGTATCCAGCAGAGTGCTACTGCGTCCAGATGTGACGTTTAGCATTTAACTCGCAGCTTATTCACCTGTATGAATGAACCCCCTAATAGAATAGAAGAGGGATTTCCTCCTCTTTATGGCTGCACAGTATTTGTCACTACACGATGCGATTCTTCTTGTGTTTGTGGTTCCTTATATGTATACTAATATAATGATAAAAATACCTAGGATTACAGGTATTGGCAGGCAACTCATTGCATTTAAGCCATTAGTAGTAGTTTTAAAGGGTATAAAATGGTACAAAGTAGGGATCGACCGATATTGTTTTTTTCGGAGCTGATACAATACCGATATTTTGGCCACATCTCTGCCGATATTCTGTACATTTAAAATTTTTATTTTTACACTGTCCTTTTACATATTTTTTTTTTCTCTGTTATTGCTGTCACATGGAATGTAAACATCCCTAGTGACAGTAATAGGCTGTGACAGGTACTCTTTATGGAGGGATTGGGGTCTATAAGTGCCTAAACCCCTCCTCTGCACTTGAAAGTATTCAAAACGTCATGACATCGCTTCCGGGTTACTAGATCCGAGACCCGAACAAAGCTTTTGGCTTTGTTTGGGTCTTCGGCTAGCCGGCGGACATGCCGGCTGGTTGCTCGGGCCATCCGGTGGGACAGGAGAGCCCCGGCAAGCGGCGGGAGGCCCCTCCCGCTGCTTGTAATAGCTGAGCCGCTGCAAAGCCGCATCGGTGCTTATTACAAGAAATCTGACCGTCCGCTCTAAAGAATGGTACTGGGGTCATGCATCACTCTGGTAAAACCCCTGGAAGCAATATTGGTAATATCAGGTAGGTTTGTGACTGATACTTCCAAAAAAGTCAATATCGGCCGCCGATAATCGGTCGATTCCCTAGTACAAAATTACTATAAGCTGCCTCTAGGTGGCAGGATCTTCTGGGACTTGTAGTCCTACATCAACAGTGGAGGCACAGGTCTCCTATGACAGCTGTCAAGGTGCAAGTCAGCCATAGGTGTCATGTGACAGCTTACCCAGGAACAAAGTGTTCCTGAAAAACAATCCAAATGTTGGCAGGGAGTGAGTGAGGAATTCTTAGAATAAAGGACAAAGTCCTGCTCCTCCCTGGGGATTTCGTACTGCCACCCTCTCCACTTGGACGCAGCTTGCGCTCTGACAAGGTAATTACAGATCTGACATCCCTCCATTGGCATGTTACTTTGTTGTAACGTTGGACTTTTCAGCCCATGATTAGGCTTCCCGTTTGCTGTCCCGGTACTCGTCATTGTTTTGGAGCAATCTGTGCATGTGACTAATGTGCGGCTGTGCATTTTGTCCGGTGACTGCCAAGTTTTTGAACTCGCTGTACTGGTTGTTTGGGATAAGTATAGTATCCTTGGCACGTCTGCTATTCTCTGCTGACATCTCTGAACAGATACACAGCGGCCCTTTTCCATCAGAGGTTCCGTACACAACTGTTGAAATATGAAATTCTATTCTTCAGGGGTCCAATTTCTTGTGACTGCCGTTATCATCATTTCTTTGCCAACTTCCATAGTAGGGGCCAACCTCTTACCCACGTATTGGTGTGCCCAGGAATGGGGCTGCATTCTTGTAGCAATCTTGGCTAATTCATGAGCCTCTTAGAAGCAGGATTAATACGTTGTTTATACTGACCGTTTTCTGCTAGTAACTCTTTACGTTCTTCGTTTACATGGTGAGGACTGCATTCCGATTGGTTAGAACAGTGCGGCTGATTGTGAGGTGGACTGGGAAGTGAGTGTTGGATTGTGCCAGAGAACAGACACTTTGGGGGAAACTTAAGGCGGCCATACACGGTTCGAATTTCGAAATAATTTTCTTTCGAAAATCGTATGAAAGAATTTTCATACCAATTTCGCACCGTTAGTGGGCTGCAGCAACAGACGATTTTCGTGCGGCAATCAAATTTGAGGAATCCGACATGTTGGAAATTTTTTGAAAATCAAACGATTTTCTGATCAATGATGGGAGAATCGTGCGAGAAATGTAATAGAAAAAAAAATGCGCATGTGCAAGAAAAGAATATTCCCAGAGAGAAAAGAATATTCCTGGTTTGGTCGGCCGAATGTCGAAAATCAATGGTGGCATCATCGGATCACAAAAAAAAAACTTTCTGATTTTGAAAAGAAAATTTGTTCGAAATTCGACCGTGTATGGCCTGCTTTACTCAGAATCTGGCACAGCCATGTATGGTAGCCAATCAGCTTCAGCTTGTTCAATTAAAGCGCGGGGTTCACCGAGATTTTTTTTTTTTAAAGGCAGCAGCTACAAATACAGCAGCTGCTGACTTTTAAAAAATGGACACTTACCTGTCCAGGTCGCCCGTGACGTCGGCAGCCGAAGACGAGCTACCGCTCGGCTCTCGGCTTCCCCCGCCGCCATCCTCGGTGAGGGAATCGGGAAGTGAAGCGCTGCGGCCTCACTGCCCGGTTCCCTACTGCGCATGCACGAGTCGCGCTGCGCCGTCCTCACTGGTCTCCCGCTGTGTTCTGGGAGCCGTGTGTTTCCCAGAACACAATGGGGGGGGGGGGGTGACGCGAAGGGGCGGGACTCCTGTGGGAGTCTATACCCGGAAGTGGTGCAAATATTTGTTTTAGACAGGTATCTGCACCCCCTTCCCCCCTGAAAGGTGCCAAATATGACACCGGAGGGGGGGGGGAGGGTTCCGAAAAGCGGAGGTTCACTTTTGGGTGAACCTCCGCTTTAAAGAGGAACTGCAGTCTTCTCACAAAATTTGTAATAAAAACATCTTTGCCATTCTGAAGCTTCCCTGCAACCACTTTGCATATTATTTTATATATAGTGTGATTCTGTACTTGCTAAATATGCTGCAGAAATATCCCTCCACTGAGTTTGGCTGCTACCATTTTAATTGTGGGCAGATGAAGCTGCTGCCTGTTCACTTCCTGGATTTACACAGACACTCGCACCTCCAGCTCTGCAGCTCTCATTGGCCCTCTTATGACTCACCCTCTCCCTTCTTGGCAAACTCTCAGGAGAGAGAGAGAGCTGTGCATGCTGTCATAAGCCTAGGCTTTTTACCAGACAAGAAACAGGAAGTGGGCTGTATGAGGTATTTACCGTTTATACTCGAGTATAAGCAGAGTTTTTCAACACATATTTTTTTTTTTTTGTGCTGAAAAATGCCCCCCTCAGCTTATACTCGAGTCTGTGTCCATCTTCAACTTTGTGCGCCTGATCCCGGCCAAACTTGGCACAAATGTAGTTACACTCTTCCTCTACAAGTGTGCAAGGTTTGATGTCCGGGGGACATACGGACGGGGAGCACCGATTTTTCAAAGCCGGGCACCCCTTCCATAGACTCCCATGTTAAATGGTAATTTCTCCAGTGATTTTGGGGACCGAGTACCAGCCGGCCCTAGGTCTTCTGGACCCCAAACTTGCCACACATGTAACCCCACTCTTCATCTATAAGTGTGCAAAGTTTGTTGTCCAGGGGACCTACGGGACCTACCCCTTCCATAGACTCCCATGTTAAACATCAGTCTAGTGACACAGCGCCAGAGATCAGGTAGGGAGGTTGGGCACAGTGAGGGATGCAGATGGACACCCTAGGCTTATACTCGAGTCAATAAGTTTTCCCATTTTTTTTGTGGTAAAATTAAATGCCTCGGCTTATATTCGGGTCGGCAGAAAAAAAAGTTTTGCTATCCAAAGTTTAAAACAACAAGGGCAGAAGATTTAACAGATGGAAAGTTGAAAAAAATGACTGAATGTCTGCTTTAAGCTTTGGCAATAAAACCTGGAAGCTGATTGGTTCCTCTGCAGTGATGCACCAGATTTTGCACTCTCCAGTTTCAGTAAATAACCCCCATTGTGTGTCCAGTTTTCATCCTTTTGTATCTGAATTGCTCTTCTTCCATTTGCACTTTTGTATCAAATTTGACGCAGTTTTATTATAGTGTACCAAAGTACAACGCATGGCAGTGTGTTACAATGCACTGCAACTTGGGAACATTGTGGAGGTGCATTGGACTACCATTAAAAAAAAAAAAATGTCCTTGCACATAATGTGTGTTGCAGTAATGCATTTGTAATACCACCTTTGGCTTCAATCTACTGGCTCAGTTGCAGTGAATGCCGCTGATCATACAGTGATCCTCTCTAGCTCCTCCTCGGTCTTGTATTCTTTAAGCAGAACACAAGACTTTTTCTGAATTGATAAGGGGAGGAGGGGATGAGTATCCAGATCTCCACCTTGTCCATCCAGAAGAAGCCTTGCTTTGAAAAAAATAACTCTAGGTTCACACCTTGGCATTTTTGCGGCCCACGTTTGCGCGGGCACGGCAGCCTTTTCATTTCATTAGGCTTCCGTATCTGTGTTTCTCGCAGAAAAAAGTGCATGTACCTTTTTTAAATCGTGGCCCGCAGGGTAATCACATGGTCATTTCGGCCATGCAATTTTCCTTGCAGTTCCTGCGATTTTACATGTATGGTGGTGCCATTCTAAAGTCATTTGGATGGCACCACCATAGCCACAGGCAGGCCTGTGCGTTTTCTGACAGCAGCGCATTTTCATTGTGGGTGTGGGAATCGCTGCGCTACCCGCACGCATAGGTGTGAACTAGGGCTGCAACTAACGATTATTTTCATAATCGATTAGTTGGCCGATTATTGTTTCGATTAGTCGATTAATCGGTTAATAGCCTTTAAAAAAAAAAAAAAGGTAATTTTGCTGCATTTTTTTTTTGGGCCAATTTGTTGTTGGGCAGATTACAAAACACAAATTTCTGCAAAAACACATTACATGCTTTTCTGCAGCTTCTCCATTGAAGTATATTGAACCAAAATAGCACCGTTTTGCGTTTAAAAAAAAAAGTCCTTGTCCTTTCCAAATACGCAGCAGCTGAAAAAATCATGGATGTGAACGTGTCCCATAGGAAACCATGTAAATGAACTGTAGTGCGTTTCTGCAAAAAGCACCAAAAAACAGAGGTGTGACCCAGGCCTGAGATGTTTAGCAACATAATGGGGTTAATTAAACTAAAATTAGTACAAAAAGAGCAATTAATCGCTACTGTAAGGGGTTCATTTTTTACTGTGGGACAGTGAAAGTAATATTTACAGTAGCGATTTGCTCTTTTTGTACTATAAAGGACTATTTTTTTTTTTTTTTTAACCCCATTATGTTACTGGCCGATTAATCGATTTATGAAAATTGTAATCGATTGATTTCATAATTGATTAGTTGTCGATTAATCGATTAGTTGTTTCGGCCCTAGTGTGAACCTAGCGTTAAAGACATTATGAATGGAGAAGTTGAAGAGGGAGAGACCCCGTTTCATGTCACTGCATGAGTGGAGGTACTCGCAGCAGCTGAGCCAGAACATCAAACCCTACAGTTTTGTGTTATGACGGTTCGCCGCTCTAAGATAATCACCCCTCCTAGTATCGGCTGTCTCCACAATGGACTGGGTGACGGCTCTGGTTGCAACAGGAACATGAAAACAAAAACGCTGTATAGCCGCACTCCAAATGTTCACCTTTTACTGTATAAAAACAGAATCCAAATACATCCATGGATAAATCCAGGCTAACGCACAGCTAACGCGTTTCACACCAGTTATGGAGCTTACTCATAGCAATGCTATAACTGGTGTGAAACACGTTAGCTGTGCGTGTTGGTCTGTATTTATCCGTGGATGTGTTTGGATTCTGTTTTTATACAGTAAGGCTCCATGTACACAGAAGCTCAAAAACGGTTGTTTTTAAAGCAGCAGAAAAAGCTAGCTTTTATCAGCGTTTTTTTTTTTACTAGCTTTTATTAGCGTTTTTCAGTGTAGCGTTTTTTAGCTTTAAAAAAAAAAAAAAAAAAAAAAATTTTCAATGGACCAAAAATTGCTAAAAAACGCTCGCGGCCAGCGTTTTTGAGCGTTTATGAGCGTTTTTCGTTTTTTTCTGCCGAAAAACGGCACTTTGAACGCAAATTTCTTGCGTTCAGAAAAAAGCCCATTAACTCCACTGCTCATTAAAGCTAAAAAACGTTGTGTACATGAACACATAGGCTAACATAGAGTGCAGTTAATGGGCTTTTAAAAAAAACGGCAAAACGCCCATTAACTGCAGTTTATCAGCTTCTGTGTACATGGAGCCTAAAAGGTGAACATTTGGAGTGCGGCTATCCAGCGTTTTTGTTTTCCTACAGTGGTGTGTGTTGGTATACAACTAAGATTTTTAGCTAGCATCCCCTGCAAACCTCCAGATGTAGTCTGCCAAGAATTTGAGATAACTAAGTTGGATCCAGATATATTTACATTTTTACACTTTTTTCCTGAGTACATGTCATAAGAGAAACCTAGGGCTACCATTGCTGGTCTTCTGAAAATACCTGGCTGCCTTGTTTTTGTCTGGTGGTTGACTTTACTCCACAAACATTCAGATCCTTTTAGCTGTCCATCACATAGTAACCACATAGGAGAAGCAGATTATTTTATTCAAATCTCTGCTGTTGTATACAGTGTGCTTTTACAGCTGTCTCCCAGACATATGCCTGCAGTAGTTTGAATGTGCTTTACATGAAGAACAATGAGGCTTCCTCGTTCAGATACCTTCATCATACTTAGGAAGCCACATTCCCCAAGGCTTTTGCACCTTCTCATTTCTAAAATGGTCACTCGCAGATTGAGACCCAAATTACAGCCCAAGTAAAAACTTGTCCCTACAGGTAAGCTTATAATAAGTCTTGCCTATAAGTACCGTGAATATCTCCTAAAACGTTCAGCTTCCAATTAATGATCCCTCCTCCGGTCCTCTGCATAAATGGGGCGTTTTAATTTCCCCCTTTTTTTTTTTTTATTAAAATGTCCGTCCGCACTACCCCTTGCATGTAATTCACCTAGGGGAATGATCTGCATTATCCTCCTGGGATATGCATGTCACACATGCCAGGAGGCAAAGCCTTTCATTCACTAAAAGATGAGGGTGGGCCTAGCGCCATGTCATCGGGAGGCATGCCAGCCAAACCTGGAACAGCCGACAGCCTATCGATGACATCATAGGAAAACATGGCGGCACGGGACAGAGCACTGCCAGAAGAGAGGAGGATCTCAGCTGGATCCGCTGGGTTTGTATCTGAAATGTGTAGAACTCACCACCAGGTAAGTAGGGGTTTAAAAAAAAGACAGTGGGTGGAGGGGGAATATCCGCTCAAACTTAAAACTGTTTAGCAGATATTCACATCAGTTCCAGCTGAAGACATTATTGGTGCATGAGCAGTACACTCTACATTCAGGGCATTCATTGCAGAGAGCACCACGCTGCTGAGGTGATTCCTGTGGGCATGGGAGTGATGTCATTGTGGCCTGGCCATTGAAACGGGTGGAGAGCATGAACCCAGAAGGATAAGTTAGGTGAAGATGGAAGTGGCGGGAGCAGTGACAGCTTACGCTGGAGGTCTTTGTTTGAAAGGTAAGTCTGTCATAATGTGTTATTATGCAGTACATTGTGACACAGACCTGCAGAGGGCCTATTTAGAAAAAAAAAAAATTGTAGAGTTTACTATCACTTAAAGCAGTGCTTGACAAATTTGCTTGGAACCTAGGAGCCAGCTAAAAAAGTTAGGAGCCAGGAACGCGCCCCGTCGAGCTCGCGCGCAGAAGCGAACGCATGCGTGAGTAGCGCCCACATATGAAAGTGGTGTTAAAACCACACATGTGAGTAGGTGTGCAACGGATCAAAAAAACTCACGGATCGGATCGATCCTCGGATCAGATCATTTTCAGGTAGGCAAAAAAAAAAAAAATTACTAATATCCACGTCTCTCCCCACCACAATCTCCCCCTGTAATATCCACAATCTCCCCCTGTAATATCCACAATCTCCCCCTGTAATATCCACAATCTCCCCCTGTAATATCCACAATCTCCCCACGTATGTAATATCCACAATCTCCCCCAGTAATGGGCATCTCCCCCACTTACCAGTCTCTCCCGCCGGCCAGTTCAGATCCACGAGCAGCGAGGGGTGATGACATCACAAGGCAGCCGCCGCCGGGTGTACCAAGATGGCCGCGGCTCCGGAGCTAGGCCGAAGCTGCGGCCTTTCCTAAGGCTGAGGCCGCGGGGTCGCTCCGCGGATCGAGTGGTGATCCGATCCGAACAGGGTGACCCGTTCGGATCACCGCCGATCCGTTGCAGCACTACATGTGAGGTATCGCCATGATTGGTAGAGCAATAATTCTAGCCCTAGACCTCTTCTGTAACTCAAAACATGCAACCTGTAGCATTTTTTAAACGTCGCTTATGGAGATTTTAAAGGGTAAAACGTTGTCGCCATTCCACGAGCGGACGCAATTTTGAAGCGTGACGTTGGGTATCAATTTACTCGGCGTAACATCTTTTACAATATAAAAAAAAATTGGGCTAACTTTACGGTTTTATTTTTTAATTAAAAAAAAGTGTATTTTTTCCCAAAAAAGTGCACTTGTAAGACAGCTGCGCAAATACGGTGTGACAGAAAGTATTGCAACAACCGCCATTTTATTCTCTAGGGCGTTAGAATAAAAAATATATCTAATGTTTGGGGGTTATAATTAGAGGGAAGGAGATGGCAGTGAAAGCAGACAGGGGAAGCTCCATTAGCATTGCTGGTTGTCTTGTCATACCAATGGCCACCACTAGATGGCGCCCGATCACAGAAGGAAGCATAGGCCTGCAGAAGGCCGCAAAGCCGCGGCCTCAATTATCGGCCCGGCGTGGGACGACGCGATCGCGCGGCGGGGGGGGCCTTCGTCGTCGCACGGAGACACAGGATACCCCAGCTGTGCCGCCCCAGGTCGCTAATTCTAGTCGCAATGGCGACCTGGCGCCCGGGGTTTGTCGAACCCTGACTTAAAGTGATGTATCCTCTCTAAAATTGCTAGATGTCTAAGGTGCTGAGCCTGCTGGTGAAGGGTGATCTTAATAAGGGTCTGTTTAAAAAAACACATTTATTGGGGTCTATAAGGACAAAAAGGTAACTGATCTAGGCAACTGATTTTTAAAGAATTCTACGTTTCAACAGTGAAAACAAATCTGAAAATACAGGAAGTACATAATGTGGCATAAAAGAGGAACTTCCTGTCCTGTGCTTTTTTTATTTCCTTTTTTTTTTTGGTCGACAAACATACGCTAGCGAATTCTTTGTTGATCTGCTGTGATCCACTGGTCTGAGCATACACGTCAGGTTCCATGGTGCCATCTGATGCCGGTTGTCCCTTGGTGGGTCCAGCCAGCCTGCTAATGATACACCGAAAGTCCAGTTTTCCTCCAGTTTTGGATCCACCCTCCTCCAGATGCTCTTTGGAAGCTGAAGCCTCCTGGAATATCCCAGGAGGTGCCAGCAACGGGACCACATCATTCTTACCTAGGTGAAAATGAAGGCAGGGGGTGGGCTGCAGTGGAAATGAAAAAAGGTAAACAAAATAGAAAAAAGGGGAGCTTTTTAGATTGCAGAAGGAGAGCTATAATAGTCCAAAAAGTTAAAATTTGCTATGTTATAGGGCAGTGATGGCGAACCTTGACACCCCAGACTGTTATAGGTAGTATTTAGAGGTGTTAATTGTGCCTTAGCTGTGCCCTGAAAAATAACAGTACACTTCCTGGTATGTAAATGTAGCGGGGTCTCCTTTAAGGCCCCTGGACTACGTTACCCAGAACCCCGTTCGGCACCCAGGGTGCATTTGGCCACCGCAGAGACTCTTGGGTGGGGCTATAAAAGAAGGGGGCGAGGCTAAGCTCGGCCTCTTTGGACACCGCGCTGCTATCAACAGGTCTTCCCATGCGAATCTGCGGCAGTACAAGGCCTGAAGCCAGGGCCTTGCACAACTTCCAGAGAGCGTTCCACCCCCACTGCGAGCCTGGGTGGCATCCGACTTCTCTAAGTTGCTGACATCAGTTGGACCGGGACTCGGCCGTTGCAGATGCTGTGTGCGGAGACAGTTGGTGGAAGTCCCGGACTGGGATCGCGTCTGGAGTGGTGAGCGAGCACCTGCTCAATCCCAGAAAAATACACTTTACTCTGATTAGGCCTAGAGACTGTCTTGGCCCACCAAGTTTTATCTGTTGTTCCACCGGAGACTAGTAATAGAACTGGGTCGTGTAGTCTCCGGTGAAGTGTTCTTCTATTACCTATCGTGTGGATTACAAATACTGTTCTTTCTATATGTGCACCACCGTTCAAGCTGCATGCGACGAGATTGTTCCCCAAAATAGTTATATTTGAGTCAGGCCTGACTAGGGGTTAGAACTTTGTTGCTGCGCCATAAGGGCGCATAGATAGGGATAGCTGCACTTGGCGCATAATCGCCAGCATCCTCAGTGTGTACTATACTTACAGTTGCAGGGCTCTGCAGACAATATGTGTGTTTAATCTATGCCTTTTACACAAAAGTAAACCAGTTATACTTTAACACTTTGCCCTCAGTGTGTTATCATTGTGCATATATCGCTAGATTGTGATAAGAGAAAAAGAAACCTTAGACTAACTGTGCCAGAGTGGGTCGAGTAGATTGCCGGGGGTTGGCGGTGCTGTATTTCAGGGCCCGAAACAAATTCAGTGGCTCTCTTAAGTGGGGTAACGCTACATAAATGTTCCTAGGTACTGTGCCTACAGCTTTATAGCTGTATATCTGCAGTGTGAGACTTAAGGCACTGTTACCTCTGACTACTAGTCTCAGGAGATTTGGAGTGAGATCTTGTCACTACTGAGCTGCAATTGCAGGCTTTACTCAAAGTGAGCGTCCATGTTATTACATAAAACATAAGTAGCAGCACACTACTTACTGTACTCGACCTTACAGAGGATGTATGCAATGCTAACAAGGTGAATGGTGTTGTCATAGTAGAGGCCAAAAGAATGTAAGATCACCAGCATACCATCTTCACAAATGCAGACAGGACATTTATTCATCATCCTCGGAAAATTTAAATTTTTTCAAAGATGCTGAGGACCTCTTCCTTGAACAGTGACAACCACTGTTGTCTGAAAAAGAGGTCCCCAGTAGCCTTGAAACATTTTTTTTCTGTATATTTGTAATCCATTGGAAGATATTTTTTCTCTCCCTAGGAGAAAAGGGAACACATGTTTTACTACGTGTGCTGTATGCATTTGTTAAGCGGTTCAGGGAGAAGATGACAGTGAGATTCTACGTAAAGAGAGTTTAGCAAGAAAAGGCAGATTTGTCATTATTTTCCATTCAGAGAGAATGATTTGCCTGACTTTGGCCACCCCAAACCTAAAGTGGTGAAAAATGGAACAGTAGACTTCAGAACATTTTTAAAATAATATATTTTTTAAAGAAGCAACTATCGTTTAGACCAACAATATAAAAAGTGAGCGCTAATCAAAATCATGCAGCTGGCACTTAAAGGTGAATATACAACCTTCAATCAAACAGTCACAACATGAAAATTGCAGCACTAAAGCAATAATATACAATAAAAAGTCCATAAATGTGAAGTCCCAAGTGAATCAAATATACACATCTTGAGCTTCCAAAAGTCTGTGATGTCAGTACAGTGTGCCACCCCTTCCATAGACTCCCATGTTAAACGGTCATTTCTCCAGTGATTTGGTGGACCCGGTACTGGCCGGCCCTAGGTCTCCTGAACCCCTTCCATAGACTCCCATGTTAAACATCAGTCTAGTCACACAGCGCCGGAGATCAGGTAGGGAGATTGTGCACAGTGTTGCCTTATGAGAACAGTAAGGCATGGACAAAGCGAGGCACAGTGAGGCATGCAGATGGCCACCCTAGGCTTATCCTTGAGTCAATACGTTTTCCCAGTTTTTTTGTGCTAAAATTAGGTGCCTTGGCTTATATTCGGGTCGGCTTATACTCGAGTATATACGGTAATCCTCAGTGCTCCTTACTGACGGTAACCCTTCACCAATAATATGCACTCACCAGAGATAAAACCTTTTTAGAAGCCTTGTATCAGTATCCTGAAGCTTGGCATCGTTTCATCTGGAGTGATAGACAAATGGGGAGATCGCCACAAAAAAGCAGGCACTAGTTAAAAATAACTCACGCAGAGGAGCCTAAAAAAGCTTGTATAGTTTAGTATTTATTTAAAAAAAAATCGGCTGCAGCATAAAAACATATACATGCCAAATGGTTAGGAAGAAAACACTGCCGCCACCCCTGTGCACTGGGGCTCGACGGTAAAGGTGTCAGTGCGTAGGCCCTTTCTGACGCATTTCGTGCAACAGCACGTTCTCAAGGGATCTGCCTATCTAAGCCTATCAGGGCTTGGACCAGGCTTTCTCAACCAGGGTTCCTGTGGATTCCTTCAAAGGTTGTTAGGGGTTCTGTGAGCTATAGCCATTTAAAGGTGCCTGCTTAGTTTCAGGGCCAATGCCACTAGGCAGAAAAAGCAGCCTGACAACAATGATCTTTTAAGCGGTCTTTAAAAGATAAGTTCACCTCTGGAAACATGTTACTACATGTTCCACCTGTTTTTAGGGTGGATGTAACATATTCCCACTCCTGCATCCTCTCCCCCATCCCCCTTCTAATTGTGACAGCGGGCCGGGGATCTTCTCCCCGCACCCGCTGTTACAATTTGAAAAGAACCTGGGCCTACGGAACTCCACCGACACAGCAATATCAATTATTCACAGAGTTCTGTGAATGAATGAACTACAAGTACCAACAGCCTTTGCGGCTGGGGACTTGTAGTTCTCAATGAACTACCAGGGTGCTGGTGAGCATTTTAGTAGTTCATTAAATCTTCCGGTCATTCAGTAACTGCCTGCTTATACGAGGTATGGGCAGACAGCTACAGTGACTCTGCAGGAGCCTGAGATTGCCCCCACGATCTGCGGCTTTACAGGCTCCTAATAAAAAGGAAATAATAATAAATGCACATTTTTTACCTGCAGAAAAATGTGCATTTATTTATTTAGAAAGTTGAACTTTTCCTTTTTAAAGGTGGTATTCTGACCAACACTGTAGGGATTGCATTCTTCCCCCTAAGCACCAATGTAAGGGACATTTTCCCCACTGGCCCCCTATGAAATGGACTTTGTAGGGGCTTCCCTAAAACCTGATAAGTTAATTTAGGGGTTCCTCTGGGATAAAAAGGTTAGGAAAGGCTTAGTCCTTAAAGCGGAGCTCCAGGCTCCTTCAGAAAAATTTAAAAGTCAGCAGCTACAGAATACTGTAGCTACTGACTTTTAATATTAGGACACTTGTCTGTCCTGGAATCCAGCAGTGTCTTCACCCCAGCCGATTTTTTTTTTTTTTTTTTTCTTTTTATCAGCTCTTGTAAGGGAAAGCAGCAGGGAAGCCTTGCGTCTTAACAGCTGGCTCTTACTGCGCATTCGTGAAGCGCGCTGTGCTTTGTAAATGGCCCGGCGGCGGAGAAAGGAGAAGCGGGGCCGGGGCAAAGTCACCCGGAAGTGGGAGCGGGTACCTGTCAAAACCAGGTACCCACTCCCCCTGCCCCCCCAAAAGGTGCCAAATGTGGCAGCAGGGGGGTGGGGGGAAGGAAGCAAACAAAGTGGATTTTACCCTTTTGGGTGGAGCTCCAATTTAAGCTGCTGAAAGATCATTCTTACTAAGGGCTCATGCAAAGTCTGCATTCGGGACATACCTCTCTGTACGCGAGTACTGCTTGATTGTGCATATATCTATTGCGTATTTCAGCCTGCCGTTGATTTGGACAGGCTGCTGGCAGCAAGCTGTATGCACCACCTATGACGCTGATAATGCCATTTCTTTACGTATACAAGCACAGTTGTTTTTTGTAGAACATACCTGTTTATGTGCAGAGCGGACACCTCTGGCACCAGCCTGATCCTGTGGAAACGGTAACACTTCTCTGGAAAGTCCAGTTTGGACAATTTCAACTCCTCCATCTTGAGAGACAGGTTTGGGGTATCTGTAGGAACAATCATGCATGTTTTAGGGAAATAATAAAGATTTGTGGGATTTTCTGACCATCTTTTGATTATGGATGGTTTTATTTGGATCTTCCAGAATATACATTAAAACATTCAATCAAGTAACTGAAACTACAGATCCCGTTGTAGTGAATGTCAATTCTTGTGTTCTGGCAATGCTACCTCTGTGTGTGGTAGGCCTGTGAGTTATAACTCCTTCTCTGGTTGTGAGAATTGACCTTTTGCCACTGTGGAGACCCTCTTCTGTAGAGCTTTCTTACATTGCTAACAAAGGGCTGCTTGTTTTCCTCTATACAACCAATGTGTACTTTCCAGTGTTCAGCAGCTGCTAGCAATGTAAACTGAGAACTTCCACCATAATGACGTAGTGTCTGTACGGAAATTCACTTCATTTGTCCTTATTAAATGCCACTCTGGTTCTTGGAAGCTGGTCTAAACCTTTATTGTTTTGTATATGCAAAGTATTTTACCCAGTGCTGCACAATGCTGGCCGGTGATCTGCCGACAAACGTCCCCCCGGCGGATTCTGCCCCCAACTGTACTGCGCAGGCGCGGCGCTTGCGCAGTACGAACGTCAATGAGCTTTCGAAAATAGCCGAACGTGTAGAGCTGAGAGTCAGCTCTACACGGTGCCTGCGTGGACCTAGATGTAAGTGGCCAGTCGGCCTCACGTCCTCGCTTCGCTCGGACGGCTCGCTACGTTCGCTCGGCCTCCTGGCTCTTTTTTTAACATCCTCCATGTCCACGGGGATGGTAAAGAAAGAGCCTGGATGTCAGCAGTGTAGCACAATTTGGTGTGCGCAGGCGCCATGTAGAGCTGACTCTCAGCTCTACATGTTCGGCTATTTTCGGAAAAAGCGCCGTGCCTGCGCAGTACAGAGCGGGCAGAATCCGCTGGGGGGCAATGCTCGACAGTACACCGGCAAACATCTTTCTGATTATGCAAGGTGTGGAGACATCTATGACCCCTCTAGCAGTAGGAACTGTTGCCATTTCTGGGGAAACATGCTTACCAGACAGCAGTGGTTTGTTTAGGTAGAACTTCAGGAGGCCCCGTTCCCGATCACCTGATTGCTGTGATAGCCTCTGACTTCGCCCCTCCCACTCAGCGAATCGGAGAAAGCTTTGTATTCATTCAGCGCGCTCGGCCAGACCCTGTTTTATTCCAGGTGTGAGATGGGAAGTCTGTGTCTTAGCCCTGGTTCACACTGCTGCGTTTTGACATGTCAAATCGCATGTCAAATCGGCGGCATTTTCCGGCAATTTCCGGCAATGAGACCATCCTAATCGGTGCGACGCCGCATCTGCGGCGCTGCACCGATTTTAAAAAATAGTTTCTGTACTACTTTTTGCGATTTCGGCCAGCGATTTACATTGACATCTGTGCAGAAACCTGCACAGATATCTCTGTAATCGCGGCTGAAATCGAGTCTGCCAGCGGGAGTGAGATTGTGCGAGTTCAGCTGAACTCGCACGGCTTCACTCCCACAGCCCAGTGTGAACCTGGGCTTACAGCCGGAACCAAGCACTGTGTACTGTATGTAGCTGAAGTTTCATGTAGTACATACACTGTAGCACGTAGTGAAGCAAATAGTTTGTTTGGACCACCTTGGTCCAAACAAACTATTTTAAAGTGACATGAAACGTGAACATTAATTTAAGTTAGCCAATAAAGGGTATCACTTATACTCTAGAGCGGGGGTAGGCCAGATGTGGCCCTTTGCCTTTATTTGGCACTCCGGGTACTGATACAATGCACTGTTCCTTCCACTGACACGGCATTATTCCTCCCACTGACACCAACAATGGGATAATCTTCCTCCCACTGATACCAGAGATGGGGAACTAATTCTCCCACTGACACCTATGATGTAATATTTTTTTTATTTTTTTTACTCCCATTGACCACCAAGCCTATGGCAGTGTTTTACTTCCACCGATGCCAGGACATTTTCTACTCCCAAAAGTGCAGGGGTCACTAAATTTTCAAAAAGAGCCAATATACTGTCGTCCAGACTTTAGGGGCCGGACTGTGCCCAGTGGGAGTAAACCATGCCTGATCTTGAATAGTTGGTGTCAGTGGGAGGAATAATGCCCCATTGCTGGTGTCAGTGGGAGGAATAGTACCCATTTGTTGGTGTCAGTGGCAGGAATTCTGCCTCATTGTTGGTGTCAGTAATAGAAATAATGCTTCATGGGCCGCATAAAGGAAAGCAAAACGCTGCAATCTGGAGACCTCTGCTAGAGAGGTTCTGCGTTGATTAATGGCTAGTACTATATTTGCACTCGGCTCTCTTGTCAAAGCAATCCTAGCAGCTAACTAGCCATGCCCCCCTCCTGCTGCCATCCGTGGCTTTCTCTGGCTCTCCCCACCCATGAGACCACCACACAGCGACCACTGACTGGCTATCAGCTATGGTAACCCAGAAGCAATGACCTGACATCCCTTCCGGTTTACCCGGGTGTCAGTGGCGCCATTCTCAAAAATCAAAAGCATTCAAAAACACTGTTCTTGGTGTGATTTGAATGGCAGAGGAGGGATTTGGGGTCTTATAAACCCCAGATCTCTCCATAAAGAGGACCTGTCGCATGCCTATTGCTGTCACAAAGATGTTTACATTTCTTGTGACAGCAATAAAAGTGCTAAGAAAAATGTAAAGCAACAGTATACAAATAAGAAAAGATAATAATGAAAAAAAAGTACCATTGCCCCCCTCCCCCAAACCTTTGCACGGATACAGCGATCGTCCCACACATGTGAGGTATCACTGCAAAACATGAGATCATATGCAGCAATTCTAGCACTAGACCTCTCTAAGGGCCAGTTCACACCATAGAAACGCAATCCGGATGCGTTCCAGGTGCTTTTTTACATGCGCGTTTTTGATGCGTTCCAGTGAGTTTTTGGTACATTTTTAATGCAGTCCAGTTCTTTTTTTCACCCCTCTTTTTTTTAATAACCTTAGATAAGGACAAGTGTGTTCCAGTGCGTTTTTGGTGCATTTAGGTGCGTTCCAGTGCGTTTTTGATGCGTTTTAGTGTGTTCCAGTGCAGGTAAAATGCAGCATGTTCTACTTTTTTTTTTTTTTTTTGCAACTGGAACTGCAAGCACTGGTGTGAACTATGCCATTGAAAACCATATAACCTACTTTCCATGCGTTTTTGATGCAGAAAAAAACGCACTGGATTGCATGTGGTGTGTCTAATAAGTCTAAGTCTAATATGGTAACCTGTAAAGTCTTTTAAAGCGTCGCATGTAGATAGTAAAATTTACGTCGTTTGTCGCTGGTGCACTGGCGTGTGCAATTTTGTGCTGTTTACTCTACGTAACAGCTTTTTATATTGTACAAAAGTTGCGTTAGGTATATTTTTTTTGCATTAAAAATGTAATTTTAAATTTTTTTCCAGAAAAATTGCATTTAAAAAACCGCTGCACAAATAGCGTGTGACATAAAAAAATTGCAAAACCTACCAATTTATTCTCTACGGCCTATGCTTTAAAAAAATATATAATGTTTGGGGGGTTTTAAGTAATTTTCTAGCAAAAAATACTGATTGTAACATGTAAACAAAGTGCCAGAAAAACTTGGTCTGCGAGTGGTTATTCTGTAGCCTTCTATGTGCAACAAATCCAACAACTATATTAGTAATTTTACGGGATACATACTCAGCTACTGGAAAAGTGTGCTGGTCTTGTTTGTACTGATTACTTCTGTGGTAGCACTGCTGCATACATGTTTTGGTTTTAGACATTTTATTTTCAGTTTTGCTTTCCTATAAATGTGCAGATAAGGACATCATAGTACAGGAAAGAGGTTGGGTTTCATATTACAAGGTTAAGGGGACAATCCTACAAAACAAAATACAAGTGATGACAGCTTCAGATAGAAACTATTTTTGAATTTATGCCTGCTAAACTCAGCAGCAACATTACTTTGCAGCTTTACTGTTGATTCCTACTGCTGGGATTCACTCCGTGACTAAACACCCATAGTTCATAGTCGCATACCTCTATCAGTCCTGACTAGCCCCGAGGGCTTGCACACTGGAACAGTGCGCTGGCAGGACGCTAAAAAAAGTCCTGCAAGCAGCATCTTTGAGGCGCTTTAGGAACGGTGTATACACTGCTACTAAAGCGCCCCTGCCCATTGAGCGGGCACTTTTAACCCTTTTTCGGCCGCTAGCGGGGATTAAAAGCGCCCCGCTAGTGGTCGAAAAGTGGCGCAAAAACTACGGTTAAGCGGCGCTAAAAATAACAGCGCTTTACCTTCAACGCCTCAATGTGGAAGTGCCCTTAGGGTTCTGCGTAGGAAAGATCAGCATCTGAACCCAGAAAAACTGAAGGCTAATAGACTCGAGGTAAATTAAGGCATTACAGTTACATTTAAAGTATACCAGTATTGTGCAAAATATTAAATTCTACTGCTTTTAATAGAAAAATATTTATACCCACTTTTTTATTATTTTTTATATCATGCTCTCAACTGTTCGATCTATTTTTAGACCCTTGATCTATTTTTAGATCCTGGTCTAAACAATACGATCTGTTTTTAGATCCTGGTCTAAACAATACGATCTGTTTTTAGATCCTGGTCTAAACAATACGATCTATTTTTAGATCCTGGTCTAAACAATTCGATCTATTTTTAGATCCTGGTCTAAACAATATGATCTATTTTTAGACCCTTGGTCTATTTTTAGATCCTGGTCTAAACAATACGATCTATTTTTAGACTCATGGTTTATTTTTAGACCCCGGTCTAAACAATACGATCTATTTTTAGACCATTGGTCTATTTTTAGATCCTGGTCTAAACAATACGATCTATTTTTAGATCCTGGTCTAAACAATACAATCTATTTTTAGACCCATGGTCTATTTTTAGACCCCGGTCTAAACAATTCGATCTATTTTTAGATCCTGGTCTAAACAATACGATCTATTTTTAGACCCTTGGTCTATTTTTAGATCCTGGTCTAAACAATTCGATCTATTTTTAGATCCTGGTCTAAACAATACGATCTATTTTTAGACCCTTGGTCTATTTTTAGATCCTAGTCTAAACAATATGATCTATTTTTAGACCATTGGTCTATTTTTAGATCCTGATCTAAACAATACGATCTATTTTTAGATCCTGGTCTAAACAATACAATCTATTTTTAGACCCATGGTCTATTTTTAGACCCCGGTCTAAACAATTCGATCTATTTTTAGATCCTGGTCTAAACAATACGATCTATTTTTAGACCCTTGGTCTATTTTTAGATCCTGGTCTAAACAATTCGATCTATTTTTAGATCCTGGTCTAAACAATACGATCTATTTTTAGACCCTTGGTCTATTTTTAGATCCTAGTCTAAACAATATGATCTATTTTTAGACCATTGGTCTATTTTTAGATCCTGATCTAAACAATACGATCTATTTTTAGATCCTGGTCTAAACAATACAATCTATTTTTAGACCCTTGGTCTATTTTTAGATCCTGGTCTAAACAATTCGATCTATTTTTAGATCCTGGTCTAAACAATTCGATCTATTTTTAGATCCTGGTCTAAACAATACGATCTATTTTTAGACCCTTGGTCTATTTTTAGATCCTGGTCTAAACAATTCGATCTATTTTTAGATCCTGGTCTAAACAATACGATCTATTTTTAGACCCTTGGTCTATTTTTAGATCCTAGTCTAAACAATATGATCTATTTTTAGACCATTGGTCTATTTTCAGACCCTGGTCTAAACAATACGATCTATTTTTAGACCCTTGGTCTATTTTTAGATCCTGGTCTAAACAATACGATCTATTTTTAGACCCTTGGTCTATTTTTAGATCCTGGTCTAAACAATACGATCTATTTTTAGACCATTGGTCTATTTTTAGATCCTGGTCTAAACAATACGATCTATTTTTAGACCATTGGTCTATTTTTAGACCCTGGTCTAAACAATACGATCTATTTTTAGACCCTTGGTCTATTTTTAGACCCTGATCTAAACTGTTTGATCTATTTTTAGATTCTTGTCTCAACTAGGGCTGAATACAACTAATCGAGAATAAAAATTGTTGTCAGCAACTTTCATTATTGATTAATTAGCCAGCTGATTTTAGATGGCCTTCATACAGAATGTATTAGTTACTGTATGAACTGAACAGTGTGGTGAGCTGTGCATGTACTGCATTCTGTATACATGTCAGTATACACAGTGCAGCGCACATATAGCTCAACACACCATTTACACATGTCAGTATACAGAGTGTAACACACAAACAGCTCAGTACACCGTCTGTGCATGTCAGTAAGTGCCTGAGAACTTGTAGATATGTGAGAAGCAATGTCTCATGGGACATGCAGTCCTAGGCAGGATAAGGAAATTCTTTAAAGTGATTCTAAATGCAGAAGGTTTTATGTCTTAAGGCCCTTTTCACACTTGTGGGGCTTGTCCTGCGACTTGGGACTGCAAAGTTGTAACCCATGATTTCCAATGAGTACCATTCATATCTGTGCGACCTAAAGTCGCACCGACTTCAAAGTAGTCTCGGTACTACTTTGGTCCGACTTTAATGCGAGTTGAGGTCCATAGCCTTCAAGTTTACACAGGCACTCCCAAAAATTGCGTGACTTTCAAGTCACGGCAGTGTGAAAGGGGCCTATAGGGCAGGGATATGCAATTAGCGGACCTCCAGCTGTTGCCAAACTACAAGTCCCATCATGCCTCTGCCTCTGGGTGTCATGCTTGATGCTGTCAGAGTCTCGCTATGCCTCATGGGACTTGTAGTTTGGCAACATCTGGAGGTCCGCTAATTGCATATCCCTGCTATAGGGGTTGTAAAGTCATAAGGTTTTTTATCTTCATGCATTCTATGCATGAAGATAAGCCTTCTGTGTGCAGCAGCCCCCCCCCCCCTCAGCCCCCCTAACACTTACCTGAGCTCCAGTGATGTCCACGAGTGTTTCATCCGTCTGAGATTCTCCCTCCTGATTGGCTGAGTCACAGCAGCTGTGCCATTGGCTCCCGCTGCTGTCAATCAAAGTCAGTTAGCCAATCAGGGGAGAGAGGGGCGGGGCCAGGTTGGGGCTCCATGGACACAGGGAGCTGTGACTCTGTTCGGGTGCCCCCATAGCTGCTTGCACTGACACTTTTTGGGAACCAGTGACACTAATACAGTGATCAGTGCTAAAAATATGAACTGTCACTGTATAAATGACACTAGCTAGGAAAGGGTTAACATCAGGGGTGATCAAAGGGTTAACTTCCTTGTTTACATAGGCAGATTGCAGTTCTGTGTCTCTGCCTGCCAATCGGCGGGTGCTGGCGGCCATCCAGTACCCACCGATTAGCTTCTGCTGTGTGTAATAGCAGTGGGCGCAAGCAGGCGGCGCACATTTACGCCACCTACCCGGAAGTGCGGGATCATGTGTGTGTAATAAAAAAAAATTAATGTATTGTGTATGTGATCCAGTGCACAGCTGTTGCCCTGTAGCATGAAACGACTATAGGGCGGTCGGGAAGTAGTTAATCAGGCAGTTTAGCGCACCTGTCTGTCGCTGATCTTCAGATGGATTACATGTCCACAGTTATTGACTTTTAAAGCAGAGAGCCAGCTAGAAGCTGATGATCAATATAATAAAATGTGTCTTGTTTCGCTTTTCTAGTTGGATGGAGTGTATGAGAACAAGATGGTTTGTCTGTGTTATCTTCTCTAATCTGATGAGTCAGATAATAATCAGTTTAGTGTCTTCTCAGGTAAGAGGCTCTCAGTCGGAGCAGGTGGATGACCTAAATGACCCATAATTGCCTTTCATCTGAGTCAATAGGAATGCCTATTATCAGTTGATTCATACGGCTCCGTGTATGTTCAAGCTCTGAGGCATATTTTTGAAGTTGGGAAACAATGTAAAGTCATGTGAGATTAAAGTAATTGGTGTGTCACAGCACAGGTCTGCCCTAATTCTAATACCATGGTGCTATTAAACAATGTTTCCGGTTCTCGTATCCCAGAACTCTGTTAGTTCCAATAGGCTGGCTGTAATCTCCATCTCGGCTCTAACCAGCAGAAATGTTACCTGCCCTTATACTCCAGTATCGACCTTCTGCCTTTTATGGCATCACATGTCACCGATCATGCATCCTGTTGCTATGCAGTGACACGAATAAAGTTAAAGGGGAAAAAAGAAAACGTTGTGATGTGCTAAAAAAAAGTGTGATATTTTTTATTTCTTTTATTTATTAAACCCTCTATACATACCCTTTTTTCTGCAGTCTTATAGACAGTTTTTTTGTCATAACGGGTTCTTTCATGTGGTGGTTTTTGGGGGGACCGAGTGGTGCTCATGTAAGGACACGTAAGCATCACCTTAAGTAATCGTCCTGAAGTACTGTGATCCCAGGTTGTGTTGACTGGCTGCGCTCAGAGGAAACGGGTAGGATGACACGGTCATTCGGCTTGAAGTGGACCAATGGGGCTGGGACAACACCAGAGCATTAAGAAGATATGTCGAGCTTGGCTTTTTATTTTAATACAGGTGAGGGAGCCAAAAAATAATTGTATCAGCCTCCTGTGTCCCCTCTACAGCAGAGCTCAGAGTGGAAGAGGACGATGCAGTGGTGGTTATTATTTTTGGCTGAAATTTTGCTTTAAAATGTATCTAAAACCAAACCTTTTTATTTTTGGATAGTGTGGGTAAGAGCCCATTCACACAGGGACCTTTGGATCCGACTTCAAAGTCGCCCCAAGTCTCCTCAAGTCGCGCTGCATGAGAAAATCAATGTAAGTGAATGGAGCCGTCTTAACCACTTGAGCACCGGGCACTTAAACCCCCTTCCTAACCAGACGAATTTTCAGCTTTCGGTGCTCTCACATTTTGAATGACAATTACTCAGTCATACAACACTGTACCCATATGAATTTTTTGTCCTTTTTTTCACACAAATAGAGCTTTCTTTTGGTGGTATTTAATCACTGTTGGGTTTTTTATTTTTTGCGCTATAAGAGAAAAAAAGACTGAAAATTTTGTAAAAAAATGAATTTTTCTTTGTTTCCGTTATAAAATTTTGCAAATTAGTATTTTTTCTTCATAAATTTTGGCCAAAATTTATACTGCTACATATCTTTGGTAAAAATAAGTACAAATTGGTGGATATTATTTGGTCTTTGTGAAAGTTATAGAGTCCACAAGCTATGGTGCCAATATCTGAAAATTGATCACACCTGAAGTACTGACGGCCTATCTCATTTCTTGAGACCCTAACATGCCAGAAAAGTACAAATACCCCCCAAATGACCCCTTTTTGGAAAGAAGACATTCCAAGGTATTTAGAAAGAGTCATTGTGAGTTTTTTGAAGTTGTAATTTTTTCCCACAATTCTTTGCAAAAATCAAGATTTTTTTTTCTTTTTTTTTTTTTTTCACAAAATTGTCATATTAGCAGGTTATTTCTCACACACAGCATATGCATACCACAAATTACACCCCAAAACACATTCTGCTATTCCTCCAGAGTATGGCGATACCACATGTGTGAGAATTTTACACGGCGTGGCCACATACAGAGGCCCAACATGCAGGGAGCGCCTTCAGGCGTTCTGGAGCACCCAGGCCAATTCTGACATTTCTCTCCTACATGTAAAAATCATCATTTGTTTGCTAGAAAATGACATAGAACCCCAAAACATTATATATGTTTTTTTAGCAAAGACCTTAAAGAATATAATGGTGGTCATTGCAACTTTTTATCTTGCACGGTATTTGCGCAGAAATTTTTCTAACGCGTTTTTTACGGAAAAAAACTTTTGTGCTTAAAAGAAAAAAAAAAACAGTAAAGTTAGCCCAATGTTTTTGCATAATGTGAAAGATGAAGTTACGCCGAGTAAATAGATACCTAACATGTCACCCTTCAAAATTGCACACGCTCGTGGAATGGCGCCAAACTTCGCTACTTAAAAATCCCCATAGGCAACGCTTTAAATATTTTTACTGGTTACATGTTTTGAGTTACAGAGGAGGTCTAGGGCCAAAATTATTGCTCTCGCTCTAACGTTCGCAGCGATACCTCACATGTGTGGTTTGAACACCGTTTTCATATGTGGGCGGGGCTTACGTATGCGTTCACTTCTGCATGCGAGCTCGCGGGGGCAGGGGTGCTTTAAAAAAAATATATATATTTTATTGTTCATTTTACTTTATTTTAGTTTGACATGTTTTTCCGTCCCAAGTTTTTTGATCACTTTTATTCCTATTACAAGGAATGTAAACATCCCTTGTAATAGGAATATGGCATGACAGGTCCTCTTTACAGTGAGATATGGGGTCAATAAGACCCCACATCTCACCTCTAGGCTGGGAAGCCTGAAAAAAAAACAACAAAAAAAACAATCTTGGCTTTGATCGTAGCGGTGAGTCGGTAGAAGCACCGGAGGGCAGCGGGAGGGGGGGGCATCCCCTCTCACCTTCCGTAAGAGCGATCAAGCAGTGGAACAGCCGCTATGATCGTTCTTATGGTGCAGGGAATCGCCAGCTGAAAAAGCGAATATCTGAATGATGCCTGTAGCTGCTCCCATCATTCAGATATCCCTGCATAAATTTAAGGACGTCATATGACGGCCGGCGGGGGGGAAGTGGGTATTGCGGAGTATTGCCGGGTATTGCGGAGTATTGCCGGGTATTGCGGAGTATTGCGCAGGGTGTATTGCGCAGGGTGCATTGCAGAGTATTGGGCAGGGTGTATTGGGCAGGGTGCATTGCAGAGTATTGGGCAGGGTGCATTGCAGAGTATTGGGCAGGGTGCATTGCAGAGTATTGGGCAGGGTGCATTGCAGAGTATTGGGCAGGGTGCATTGCAGAGTATTGGGCAGGGTGCATTGCAGAGTATTGGGCAGGGTGCATTGCAGAGTATTGGGCAGGGTGCATTGCAGAGTATTGGGCAGGGTGCATTGCAGAGTATTGGGCAGGGTGCATTGCAGAGTATTGGGCAGGGTGCATTGCAGAGTATTGGGCAGGGTGCATTGCAGAGTATTGGGCAGGGTGCATTGCAGAGTATTGGGCAGGGTGCATTGCAGAGTATTGGGCAGGGTGCATTGCAGAGTATTGGGCAGGGTGCATTGCAGAGTATTGGGCAGGGTGCATTGCAGAGTATTGGGCAGGGTGCATTGCAGAGTATTGGGCAGGGTGCATTGCAGAGTATTGGGCAGGGTGCATTGCAGAGTATTGGGCAGGGTGCATTGCAGAGTATTGGGCAGGGTGCATTGCAGAGTATTGGGCAGGGTGCATTGCAGAGTATTGGGCAGGGTGCATTGCAGAGTATTGGGCAGGGTGCATTGCAGAGTATTGGGCAGGGTGCATTGCAGAGTATTGGGCAGGGTGCATTGCAGAGTATTGGGCAGGGTGCATTGCAGAGTATTGGGCAGGGTGCATTGCAGAGTATTGGGCAGGGTGCATTGCAGAGTATTGGGCAGGGTGCATTGCAGAGTATTGGGCAGGGTGCATTGCAGAGTATTGGGCAGGGTGCATTGCAGAGTATTGGGCAGGGTGCATTGCAGAGTATTGGGCAGGGTGCATTGCAGAGTATTGCACAGGGATGGATAGATGGCTGGATCTGTGACTGCAATTGTCACAGATCCAGCCCACAGCTGACATGATCTGACATGGGGGAGGGAGCGGACATGATCCGCTCCCTCCCCTCTCCTCTCACACTGTACCGATCGGTACAGAGAGGGGAGGGAGGAACCGCCGTCATCACATGACGCCGGTCTGTTTACAAGTGATCGCTCCGTCATTTGACGGAGCGATCGCGTGGTAAACGGCCGCGATTAGCGGCCATCTACCGTGATCCGTGATGCGCCGGGTCTTCCGGACCCGGCGGTCACGGTCATATCCTGGAGCGCGCCCCAGGGGGCGCGCGGGAGCAAGATTCTGTGAGGACGTTCCTGGGACGTCCACTCAGGATAACTCGACGTCTTTTGTACATGGCGCGGTTGGCAAGTGGTTAATGCACACGACTGCAGCCGCTCCGACTTCAGAAAAGGTTCCTGTACTACTTCAATCCGACTTCTGGGCGACTTGTAGGCAACTTGTACCCATTGATTTCAATGGAAGTCGCCTCAGTCTTAACAGAAGCAACTTTCCAGGAAGAGAACATACATTTCTCAGGCAAACCCCTCCCTCCTCCCTCCCACAGAGCTGATTCTTGTTTGATTGGCCACTGGAAAGCCTCCTGTCCTGGAGGCAACTTGAAGTTACCTTGTAAGTTGCCTCATGTCGCGCTGTGATTCATACTCAAGTCATGTCCAAGTTGCCTCCCAAAGTCGAGCTGGAGGTCGTGTTGCCCCTGTGTGAATGGAGTCTTAGGGCTAGGATTCCTGTGGGGGTTATATTTTGTTTTCTGTGTCCTCAAGAATTAATAATCTTTTGGCAAAGAATCACACCAAACGGTAACAATGTTGTTTCATCCACACAGGAATCCTTTGACAATGCGAAAGCACACACGCAATCCTTTTGTTATTCTTTGATGCAAATTGTAACTAAAAAGGATCAGCTATTAAAATTCCTTGAGTGGAATGACTTGGTATTGGGATTATAGCGGTACCAAAAACAAGATTCAAAGAGATAATAAAATTAACAAACTTTAATTGATACATGGTAAAAACGTGATAATTGATAAAATGTACATGTCCAAAATATGGTCAACTTATATATGTTAGACAGAAGTTGGTACTGTAGTGTCTGCTCCCGACATATTTTGCCAGTGATGGCTTCTTCAGGGGACCTTGTAAGACACTAATAATTAAAGCAGAACTCCGGCCAAATTTTTTTCTCTATGTCCTTGTTGTTGATCTTATACCTTCACCAACTTTGCAATCCATGTTCTTCTGCGCTCCGTAGTTCCTCTGCAATAGGCTGCTTTAGTTGCTGAAAAAACTTTATTGCCTGCTTACATCCTGTTTGTAAGACCGCTGGCTTCTATCCCCGTCCTAAGATCAGCCAGCGGTCTGACACGCCCCCTTGTAGTCCTCCTGAAAGTAGCAGGGAGGAAGCAGACATGTTTTGGGCGGAGGGGGTATCACAGCCCCCGGTCTGTGCCACCCATGGAGGTGGTGTCCTCCTCCTCTCTCCTCCTCCTCGTCCTCCTCGTCCTCCTCCTCCCCCCTGACAGTCACTGCCCCTCCCACGCTGTCCCTGCCGCACTGTGGCAGTAATTACTTGTGTGACACAGCGATGATCCCCCACTGTCAGGTATTGTATACGAGAACGTTGCTCGCTGATATCCCCCCCTCCCCCCACCGTTATTGGCACAGTGCGCTGTCATTCATAATAACACAGAGGGCGGTGTCTCAAGTGCATGGATATAGAGATTAGTCAACCCACATCCCTAAATACAACTATAAAGATAGGAACTTTGATTTGAGTGTCTATTTAACATCATAAAAAGTTATATACCAAAAGGTTCTTTTAGACGTTTTTATTGAAAAAAGTAATAAACGGCTGCTACTAAATATACAAAACACATCCAAGTGAACGTAGGCACAAATGGGAAAAGACACGAGCGCAAATAACAGATAACATTTAACAGATAATAGTTGCAAAACAGGACCCAGCTCTGTCTATAGGGTGAGGCAGAAACCCAATGTTTCGAGGTTATCTGTGTTCTCTCAATCATAATAACAGTGGGGCATCAGCGCTCGGCTTTCTCGTATACTATACCTGACACCGCAGGAGATCCCCGCTGTCATATTACTGATGATAATCATCCCCACTCTGCACTGGTGGTCCCTGACGTGCTGGACCCTCACAAGGTGGTCCCTCACATGGTGCTGACATGGTGGTCCCTGGCGAGCGGCGCTGGTGGTCCCTGGCGAGCGGCGCTGGTGGTCACTGACTGGTGGTCCCTGACATGCGGCACTTGGTGGACACTGATAACCTGCACTGATTTGCATTTATATTAAATGTATTAGTTTAATTTAAATGTATTTATTAAATGCATTAAATTAATATTATATTAATATGCATTTATATTAAAATGCTTTGCATTTCTAAGGCTTGTAACCTATCATACCGTGTGTTGCCTATGGCTTGCTGGCTGCAGAATGAGGGGTGTGATTTATGTTGAAGTGTGCAAATTCACATTTACATGTACAAGCCTAGTGTACCTCCCACATTTACTTCCATCCCAAGGATTCATGTAGTCTGATTACAGTTAGAGAGAAGAGGATATGATGTAATCACTGTTCTAACACCTCCTACCTGCCAGAATAGATGAAGCATTTTTTAAATCCGAAAACTGACTTCCTGAAAATTAAATCCCATCATGCCTCTGCCTGTGGGAGTCATGCTTGTAACTGTCAGCCCTGCAATGTCTCATGGGACTTGTAGTTCTGCAACAGCTGGAGGGCCGCCAGTTTGAGACCCCTGTCTTAAACGGTAAGAAATTTCAGAAATGTAATAACTGTTTAGTGTTGTGTGGGGGTGTACTAATGAGGGTTTTTTTGAAAATCCTGGAGTTCTACTTTAATGGGCTATAACAGAGAAAAATAAAAAATACAGAATACTGTATTTATCGGCGTATATCACGCACAGGCGTATAACACGCACCCTAACTTTAAGAGGGAAGTTTCAGGAAAAAAAACTTTCCACAGCCCCCTGTGTATAACACGCAAGCACAGTTTACCCTCTATTTTCAGGGTAAAAAAGTGAGTGTTATACGCCAATACATAATCACTTGGAATTGCCATAATATACTTTTAATACAATAATTCATAAATTTTCAATAAAACAATATTCATCCTGTCGCAACCATCCCCCGCTTACCCAGGCAATTGCCGACAAACTCCCACCTGGCATCAAGGAATGGAGAAGGATTGCCGCATGACCACAGAAGGCATATAAGGACCAAACTGAAGTGAATGAAGTATGCAAATACATAAATAAGTCCATCATAGGGCTTGCACAAGCTCAATATAGTTACTTAGTCATGTGCACAGAATAGTGGATACAACAGTTTTATCCGCTATTCTGTGCACATTGTGAATTCATTCCACTCCTGCCAACCAAGGGATGAGGTGCATTTCTATATTCTAGCCTTACCGTGGTTTTAAGAATTATTAAAATTCCTTGTTTTTCCCTCAAGTGTTAGTTAACCTAAAAAAAAAACAGATCCTGTTACCTTAAAGCATGTTATACAGCACAGTGCTTGTGCTGTGTATTTTGGCCCCTTCTATCACCTAAAAAACCTGTCTGATCCTGCCTGGCTATATCCTCCCCTCTGTAAACTGACCCCGTTTTATCATGGCTGCTGAACCCTGACACTGTGGTCAGTTTACGTGCCTCCAGCCCCGCTCTGTCCTCCCCCTCCCCTCCCTCCCTGCCTGTCTGTTCTGTGTCAGTGCCCGCCCCCTTCCCTCCTGCTGCTCTCATAACTACTATAAAATCCTCCCATCCCCTCTGTAACATAACAATATGTGCCCCAGTGTCTGTGTTATTTAAAAAATATGCTGATCTGTACCTATATCAGAGCGGCTCATGTGACTCCTCGACTCTCTCTCTCTCCTCTCTTCCCCTCCTCCCTGGCTGACATCAGGAGTGTTCGGCCCGCCTGCTGGAGCTGTCAGCCGAGGAGTCACGTGAGCGCCGGGAGCTGCTCTGATATAGGTATAGATCAGCATATTTTTTATATAACACAGACCCTAGGGCACATATTGTTATGTTACAGAGGGGATGTGAGGATTTTATAACAACCACTTTAAAGCATGTCTCCAGGAAAAGGCAAAAAGTTCCAGTCCCACTGTACGCCCAGGTTCACACTGGGCTGCGGGAGTGAAGCCGTGCGAGTTCAGCTGAACTCGCACAATTTCACTCCCGCATGCAAGTCCCGATTTCGGCTGCGATTACAGAGACATCTGTGCAGGTTTCTGCACAGATGTCAATGTAAATCGCAGCCCGAAATCGCAAAAACTAGTACAGAAACTACTTTTTGAAATCGGTGCAGCGCCGCAGATGCGGCGTTGCACCGATTAGGACGGTGTCATTGCCGGCAAATGCCGCCGATTTGACATGTCAAAACTCACCAGTGTGAACCAGGGCTAAGCGTTAAATGCTCCTTTAGGTTTATGGTACTGGAAAAAGCAGTTTTACTTACCGATCCTCCACTCCCCCAGGCCACCTCCATGCTTCTAGAGCAGTCCTTGTAGCCTTTTCTCCCCTACACTTTGGTGGTCTCATGTCCTCTGATGTCTTTGAGTAAAATGCAAGGTCTATACTATACAGTATAGCCTTGCTTTTTCTGGTACTCTAACCCTAAATGAGCATTTTAACCCTTGCACTGCAGGGCAGCCCTATTGCCAGGAAGGATTTATGTTTGTGTCCAACTTTATCACTTGTTGATACCAGAAAACTTTGGTCAGATTGCATAAATGTAAATCTGAGGGTATGGAGTCTGCAGGCACTGGACCTCTGTTCAGACCGACTTGTTCAAATATTATTTCTTTTTGTTAACTAAAGCTTTATTGAAATCCAGTGGGCTACAAAAACAGCGTATTCCAAAAATACAATTGGTTGTTGAGAACACACCAGCTCACCAATACATAAGTTACAGTATAATAGATTTGCCATTCCCTTTCAACAAGTAGACACATGAATAGAATTCTAAAACCAGGATTGAACAGATGGTTGGATAAAGGATCTGCAAATGTTGTGGAACTACACAACCCAATAATACTGCTTAGGCTGAGACATTGTCATCTTTTGTGTTGTGTCTCGAGAGCTGTCACGTCTTCATAATGTTCTTCCTCTTTCTGTATTGCCCACTACCTCTTTCATAATGTTTCAACCTATTGTTCTGGTGTATCATTGAGATATTGATTAAAATCTTACTTTTCAAAAGGGGTATACTAATTTTATGCTGAGCAGTGTGTGTATGTATTATATATATATATGTGTGTGTGTGTGTGTGTGTGTGTATATGTATATGTACACACACACGTACACCCCTCACATTTGTGAAAATATTTTATTATATCTTTTCATGTGACAACATTGAAAGGGGTTGTAAACCCTCAGTGGCCCTGATCCTCGTCTTCTGGGGTCCCCTGGCGGCGCTGGTAGCTACTCCTCATATCGCGTGCTCACGTTTGAGAAGGCTCTCCTAAGGTGGACACCCGTGCGGGCACGCTCCTGAGTCCTGCTTTTGTACATTCACACAGAATGCAGGACTCGGGCCCGTCCCCCTGATCCCGTGTCATTGAATTTGATTGACAGCAGCGGGAGCCAATGCGTGCGCTATCGATCTATCCAATCAAGAGCCGAGACAACGGGCAGAGAGGTAGAGTGCGTCTCCACTGAGGGAACGAAGGG
This sequence comes from Rana muscosa, assembly GCA_029206835.1. Lineage (NCBI taxonomy): Eukaryota > Metazoa > Chordata > Amphibia > Anura > Ranidae > Rana > Rana muscosa. The sequence continues at coordinate 1,006,819,211 of CM055122.1, read as the reverse complement.
GCACATGTGAGTAAAACGTGGGGGGGGGGGGGGCTACAGGGTTTGTCAGTGTCAGAAGTTTTTTCACCTAATGCATATGATGCATTAAGGTGAAAAAACACAAGGGGTTTTACAACCCCTTGAAGAAATTACACTTTTCTACAATTTAAAGTAGTGAGTATACAGCTTGTATAACAGTGTACATTTGCTGTCCCCTGAAAATAACTCAACACACAGCCATGAATGTCTAAACTGCTGGCAACAAAAGTGAGTACACCCCTAAGTGAAAATGTCCCAATTGGGCCCAAAGTGTCAATATTTTGTGTGGCCACCATTATTTTCCAGCACTGTCTTAACCATCTTGGGCATGGAGTCGTCCCCCCCCCCCCCTCCCGATCTTCACAGGTTGCCACTGGAGTTCTCTTCCACTCCATGACGAGATCACGGAGCTGGTGGATGTTAGAGACCTTGCACTCCTCCATCTTCCGTTTTGAGGATGTCCCACAGATGCTCAATAGGGTTTAGGTCTGGAGACATGCTTGGCCAGTCCATCACCTTTACCCTCAGCTTCTTTAGCAAGTCAATGGTCGTCTTGGAGGTATGTTTGGAGTCGTCATCATATTGCAATACTGCCCTGCGGCCCAGTCTCCGAAGGAAAGGGATCATGCTCCGCTTCAGTATGTCACAGTACATGTTGGCATTCATGGTTCCCTCAATGAACTGTAGCTCCCCAGTGCTGGCAGCACTCATGCAGCCCATGACCATGACACTCCCACCACTATGCTTGACTGTAGGCAGGACACACTTGTCTTTGTACTCCTCACCTGGTTGCCGCCACACACGCTTGACACCATCTGAACCAAATAAGTTTATCTTGGTCTCATCACACCACAGGACATGGTTCCAGTAATCCATGTCCTTTGTCTGCTTGTCTTCAGCAAACTGTTTGCGGGCTTTTTTGGGCATTGTCTTTAGAAGAAACTTCCTTCTGGGACGACAGCCATGCAGACCAATTTTATGCAGTGTGTGGTGTATGGTCTGAGCACTGACAGGCTGACCCCCCCACCCCTTCAACCTCTGCAGCAACGCTGGCAGCACTCGTATGTCTATTTCCCAAAGACAACCTCCTGGGTATGACGCTGAGCACGTGAACTCAACTTCTTTGGTCGATCATGGCGAGACCTGTTCTGAGTGGAACCTCTCCTGTTAAACCTCAGATCCTCAGAGTTCTTTGCCATGAGATGCCATGTTGCACTCCCAGTGACCAGTATGAGAGAGTGAGAGCGATGACGCCAAATTTAACACACCTGCTCCCAATTCACACCTGAGACTTTGTAACACTAACGAGTTACATGACACCGGGGAGGGAAAATGGCTAATTGGGTCCAATTTGGACATTTTTACTTAGGGGTGCACTCACTTTTGTTGCCAGCGGGTTAGACATTAATGGCTGTGTGCTGAGTTATTTTGGGGGGACAGCAAATTTACACTGTTATATAAGCTGTACACTCACTACTTTACATTGTAGCAAAGTGTAATTTCTTCAGTGTTGTCACATGAAAAGATATAAAATATTTTCAAAAATGTGAGACGTGTACTCACTTTTGTGAGATACTGTATGTGTGTGTTCCAAAGAATAAACAACTAGGAGCATCGGTCACCGGTGTGTGCTGCCCTCGTGTTAGAAGTGGTGTTGCGTCTTCGCACAATCTCGTGGAAGTTCCTAGTGTCCCTTGTGATCATCTCTGTCCACTGTGGTGATCGATGTTGGGTAGAGACATCCTTGAGTTGCTTCATTTTAATTTCCCAATGTTTAAGCATCGGTTTCATCAACCCCCTGAAGAAGATGAATAAAGCTGCAGCGTGTTGGGATAGCATTCACGTATTAGGGACTTTGTAGGCCCCTCAAGTGGATTGATGCGTTTGATGATCATCATATGTTTTGTTTTTTGTATTTGATGTAATGGGACCTTTTTGGTCTTTTTTATTTTTTTATTTTTTTGTGTATTTAATTCTATATCTTTTTGTGGGCCTTAAAAATCCCACGCATCATTTAGCCTTCCTTATACTTTTATTTAGGGATGTGGCACCTAAAACAACTAAGTTGCATGGGCTGACTTAGGCCCCATGTACACTGCTGCTAAACGGATGTTCAGAGGCAGTTGGACACTTTTTTCAACTGCCCCTGAACTCATTCAATGTTATCCTATGTGACCATGTACACAAGTTTGTTTTACTGTCATTTTTAGGCAGTTATAGGCCTTTTTTTTGAAGGCAAAAAAATTAGTTCAGACGCCAAAGTTTTCCACGCCAAGCGCTTCCAAACGCAGTAACCCGCGTTAAGCAGCGTTTCGTTTATGGGAGTTTTTAGTTTTTGGCCATTTAAATTAAAATATATATTTTAGTTATTTTTTGAAACACTTGCAAATGCGGCAAAACTGACGTTTTTAAACGTGGGTTACTATCTGTAAAGTTAAATCATTCAGGAGAGGTTGTAAAAAGTCACGTGTACATGAAGCCTTACTGATGTCCACACTTACATTTGTCTGTCCATTAGTAAGGTTCTCACAGTTCCGAAAGACTCCATTGGTGGTCTTGTTACATCATGATGTGGGATGTCTGCAAGCCCTGGGGGGGGGGGGGGGGGGAGAAAGTTTATTTATTCCTTTGACTACAAGGACGTGTCCTACACATCACGACAAATATTTTTATTTTAAATTCCATTCTCAAGCCCTGTACACACGATCAGATTTCCGATGGATTTTTCCATCGGAAAACCAATGAAGCTGACTTCCATCAGTCTTGCTTACATACCATCAGTCAAAAAAACGACCGTTCCAAACGCGGTGGCATAAAACACTCCGATGAGCCGAGAAAAATGAAGTTCAATGCTTCTGAGCATGCGTCGACTTGATTCTGAGCATGCGTGGGTTTTTTATTCGATGGACTTGCCCATAGACGATCGGAATTTGCTATCGGTTTTTTATCCATCGGAAAAATTTAAAACATGTTCTATTTTTTGACACCGATGGGGGGGAAAAAGACCGATGGGGCCCATACACGATCGGTTTGTCCGATTAAAAAAATCCATCGGACTGTTTTCATCGGTAAAACCGATCGTGTGTACGCGGCTTCAGCCTCTGGAATTTGCTGTAGAGGTGTCCGGGGCGGTTGTAATGCCAGTGTTTGATAATAAAGCTATGATATCGATTCATTGTTTCATTGGGAAGCTGTGCCAAGGATTATGGAAAAAAAATCATTAACTTTACTCTGGTTTTCATAGAAGTGCAAGTACAACGCATGTGACTGAGTACAAGTGAGTACAAGGCCATGCCCTTTACCTAAGAGTGTGTACAGGTTATTGTCTCCACATAGATAGATGGAGGAGGCTGGCTCTTCAGCAGAAGCTATTATTGGTCTGCAGCTTCCAGATAATAATGTGCCTTAATAAGAAAGTCATTTCCTTTTACAAGAAACCACTGTGAGAACAGAGCTGTGACAGAGTACACAGCAAGTTTATGGTAGAGCGAAGCGTGGTGCTTGTCTTTCTATCAATAAGAGAACGCACATGCCTGTCACCGTCCGTGCTGGGGCACCTGGAGTAATGTGCAATGTTCCAGCTAGATAGTGATCATGAATCCGAGGGTTCTGGGGGCTCTGAGGATTCTGATGATTTGGTGGATCAGGGCCAGAAGATCACCTCTGGTCTGCTGGTAAGTTCTTAAGGCATACAGCATATCCCCATTTCTGCATACTGAGCCCCATCCATCTCTGTGTCTATACTGTATTTATGTACTATTCTTTTCCCTGTTTTTTTTTTTCTTTATTTTTTACATAGTGAGTAGGATATAGTAAAAACGTTCAACACTTCGAAAAGCTGAGGCTAATAACTGCAATGTATTTGAAATGTTTTTTCTTTCTCGTACATCACGGGACACAGAGCGACATAGTCATTACTAATGGGTTATATAGTTACCGTCAGGTGCTGGCACTGGCAACTTCCAAAACCGGAAGTACCCTCCCCTATATAAGCCCCTCCCATCCGGGAGCACCTCAGTTTTTTTTTGCCAGTGTCTAAGGTGTTGGCCAAGAAGAAACATGTGTTTTTCACTGAGCTTGCGTACAGGTTCTTTTGGGCCTCAGTAAGCTATTCCGGATCCGACCAAAAAAGCTTCATAGCTAAACGGTCGGTACCCGGGCCTTGCAGATTAGAGCAAGGTTCTGCCTGTAATGCTTCTCTTAGGAGAGCTGGACCCTGGGATCCAGAGCTCTGGTCATACCCACGACCAAGATGTTTTCTGTGCAGGGTGCTATACAGGTCCAGGGGAGTGGAATCCTTGGGAACCCGGTCCCTGAAGGTTTGATTACAATGCCTGCCGTGATAGGTGAAGTTTGGGCTTTTGTGGACCAAACAAAGTCCTGCGGCGGGGAACAGGTAAGTGGGGGCCCCCAGGAACTTGGTTCTATTGGGGGACCCCCAAGCCTAATTTGTCTTTCTGTCTGTTACCTAACGGTATTCCCGCTAAATATCTGTGCATGCCTGTAACTACTAAAAAAATGTAATAATTTTTAATGGTGGTCAAGAAAAAAAAAAAAAAAAAAAGAATGTTTTTTTATATATGTTTAGTATATTAAACTGCGGTACCTGTGTTTGTCCACTAGAGGCCGCTGTGGAATGTTTTTCTTGTCATATGGACTAGTTTCTTCTCAGAGAGCAAAGTCCAGGCAGCTGGTGAGTTCTCCTACAGGAAACTGTTTCCTCTGCCATGTTGCAGTGTTCGTCTATCCCCCGGCCTGCGGCAAAGGGGGCCCTGGCTCCTGTCCCTGGTTTCCATGTTTGAAAATTAGCGCCGAGGCGCACGTGGCCGCGCGCGTGCGCGTGCACGCGCCTCTATACATAGAGGTGGCCGGGAAAAGGGGCGGGGCCTGGGGGATGACGCTCTGTGCGCGCCGCAGCGCTTCTGCGCATGTGCGGGCGTCCCAGCAGGTTTTTAAAAAGCCACATTATTGCAGTAAGCTGGCTATGAAGTACAGAGACAGAGCTGGCAACATTTAAAGGCATACAGCATAGCGGTTGATACAGGCATCCCCTAGAAAGGCACATTAGTAGACACCAACTGTGATATAGCAGCAATTTTGCTAGACTATTCTCAGTAAAAGTGGTGTATTACGGCTGGAATACCTCAGCTTTAGGCTTAGGAATATGCCGTCCAGTAGCTCCGGAACTGAATCTTCCAGGAAGCGAAGGGGGTCTCATCGGGCTCTGAGGATCTTGGGCATACTCCTGCTGCACCAGTCTCCCCTGAAGTTCAGAGGTAAGTGACCGTAGAGACCCCGCAGGGGTACTTGGTACTGTGGCTGTCCTCAGTCACCTGCTCCTGTGTATGTAACAGAGGAGGTTTTTTCCTCAGCTCTGGGAGGATTAGAGAGAGATTGTCAAAATTTATCGCTGCATCCCTGTCAGGGAAAGCACGCCCGATCTCCGTCTCCTCCTTCAGAGTGCCTGTTAGCAGAGCAACAGTCCCATACAGGGATCGACCTGCCTGAAGGGGATCAGGATAAGGTTGATTCTGTTATAGAGGAATCAACAGTGGGGGAACCTTTTCTCAGCATCTCAAGCTGAAAGATTATGGGTTCAGTCTCTGACTAACATGGTCCGATCAGCATTTAAAAATGCACCTTGCGGAACCATCAACCACTACTGTATCCTCGTTGGGGTCGCTAGAAGCCCCCAGACTGTTTGTTCTTTTCCACTTCACCCTTTACTGAAAGGGCTCATTTACCAGGATTGGGAACGTCCTGAGAAAATATTTATTCCCCCAAGAGATTTCCGGTGGTCTATCCCATGGAGGATAAGTTCATCAAAAAAAAAAATGGAAGGTCCCTACAGTGGACGCAGCCATCTCTTGTATGTATAAATCACTGACATGTCCAGTGGATAATGTCCAAATGTTCAAGAACCCAATAGATAAAAGATTGGAGTCCTTATGAAAATCTGCTTGGTGATACAACCAGCAGTAGCAGCTATTGGGGTCTGCTAAGCAGTGAAGGATCAGTTGAAACAGGTCTTGAGGGACTTGACAGATCAGCAGGCTTTGCCCTAGCTGATCTACCTAGAGCCTTAGGCTTTGCGGTTGACGCCATAGAGGATTCAGTCCATCAGGCCTCCCGCCTTACGCTGTCTATAGTACATATGCGTAGGCTCCTATGGCTCAGAAACTGGTCTGCTGAAGCTCCCTGTAAAGAATGGCTGGTTAGCGTCCCATTTCATGGTGAACGCTTATTCAGGGAAAACCTGGACAAATATATCCAGAAAATTTCCAGCGGTAAAAATACGCTCTTGCCGGTTAAAAGCAGAGTTAGAGGTCCCTCTTTAAGAGGCCTGCTTCTCCAGTCCCTGGGGCATCGGCTGTGTAACAGTTCCGACGGCCTCCTCGGTCAAATCCCGGGGGTAAAAAACGGACAGTAGCAGGGTAATGAGAAACCCTGGGTCAGGGGAGGTACAAAACCTCCCCCAAAGTTAAATTCATTGAAGCCCCCACTCAGTCGGGTGGGGGGAGGACTCCAGTTGTTCGCAAAGAGACCTGGCGGGACACGATCAAGACAGATAGGTGCTCTCCGCAGTAGGTTTGGGATACAGTTTGGAGTTAAAAGACTCTCCTCCTTCCCATTTTGAGGTCAAACGTGCCAAGGGATCCCCGGAAGAGAGAGTCCCTCCTGTTGGCACTAGAACAACTATTGCTCCAAGGAGTAATTATGGAGGTTCCCCTGGAAGAATGAGGGTTCGGGTTTTACTCAAACCTCTTTACAGTCCCTTAGCAAACGCGGACGGGAGGCCCATATTAATTTTAAAAGGGCTATACAAATTCCTGTATATCGGGACTTTCCGATGGAGTCGATCTGATCGGTGGCCACTGCCCTACAAGGGGAGGATTGGTTAGCCACGATCGACATCAAATTCCCATCTTTCCAGTCCACCAAAAATTTCTACGCTTTGCAGTAGAAGGGCGCCATTTTCAGTTCAGAGCCTTACCCTTCGGTTTGGCCACAGCACCAAGAGTGTTCACAAAAATTCTGGCCCTTTATTGGCCAATCTAAGAACACAAGGTGTAATGATAATGGCATATCTGGATGACTTGTTGCTGATAGACCACTCAGTGAAAAAACTAGACGTGGTCGTTCACAAGACGATCAAGTATCTGGAATCTCACGGTTGGATTATCAACCGAGACAAGTCAGCCCTAAAAACCAGTCAAAAGTCTGGAATACTTGGGGCTAAGGTTGGATTCAGGCCAGAGAAAAATATTCTTGCCTCGAGGAAAGGTGTTGTCTTTGAAAGATTTGATCCACTTAGTGGGTTCAAAAAGACAGCCATCCATACGCCTGTGCATGAGGCTGCTGGGAAAAATGGTGGCATCATTCGAAGCAGTACCTTGAATGGAATTGACCGTAGGGAAGTTGCAAAGGGCCATACTGTCAGCCTGGAACAAAAAAGTTCAGGCTCTGGACGTACCAATGTCCTTGTCCCCTTCCGTTCGCAGAAGCCTCCGTTGGTGGTTGGTTCCCCGGAATCTGGAAAGAGGGAAATGCTTCAGTCCGATTTCTTGGAAGGTGGTCACTACAGATGCCAGCCTTTTAGGCTGGGGAGCAGTACTGGAGCAATGGTCTCTCCAGGGCAGATGGTCGGATGCGGAAAAGGCCCTGCCCATCAATCTCTTAGAGATACGAGCAGCCCGGTATGCCCTAGTAGCATGGACATCCAAACTCCAAGGGTCCCCTGTCAGAGTTCAGTCAGACAATGCCACAGCAGTGGCATATATCAATCGTCAGGGGGGCACCAGGAGTCGTGCAGCCCAAAGGGAAGTAAATTACATCCTGAGATGGGCAGAAAGATATGTCCCAGCCATATCTGCGGTATTCATTCCAGGGGTGGAGAATTGGAAGGCGGACTTTCTAAGTCGCCAACAATTATGCCCAGGGGAATGGTCCCTTCATCCCGAGGTTTTCCGGACAATATGTCAGCGGTGGGGAACACCGGATGTAGATCTGCTAGCATCCAGGTTCAACACGAAAGTGGACAGGTTTGTCTCTTGGACAAGGGATCCCCTAGCGTGCGGCTCGGATGCCCTAGTGTTCCCTTGGGATCAGTTCAAGCTGATATATGCATTCCCACCGCCACAATTGTTACCTCGATTACTCCGCAGAATCAGGGTAGAAAAGAAACCAGTGATTCTGGTGGCTCCAGCGTGGCCCCGAAGAGCATGGTACGCGGAGATTGTAAAAATGTCTGTGGGGAGTCCTTGGACCCTCCCACATCGTCCGGACCTGCTTTCGCAGGGACCGATATACCACCCTTCCTTACCAGCCCTAGGTTTGACGGCCTGGCTATTGAAGCCCACATTCTAAAAAGGAGAGGGCTCTCTAATGCTGTGGTGTCTACCATGATCAATGCCAGGAAACCGGTATCCAGGCAGATCTACTATAGAATCTGGAAGGCGTACATCGCCTAGTGTGAGGCCAGGAAATGGCATCCACGTAAATACGTAATAGGTAGAATTCTGGACTTCCTACAATGGGCTGTAGATAGGAAGCTTGCCTTGAGTACTATCAAAGGTCAGATTTCGGCCTTGTCAATATTTTTTCAAAGGCCCTTGGCTTCGCATTCACTAGTCAAAGCCTTTATACAAGGAGTGATGCGTATTAGGCCTCCGGTTAATATTCCCATATGTTCATGGGATCTAAACTTGGTTCTGTCGGTTCTACAGAAACAACCATTTGAACCATTACAGCATATTTCCTTGGTGCTTCTCACCAGGAAATTGATTTTTCTAGTAGCCATTTGTTCGGCTAAAAGAGTATCGGAATTAGCAGCTATGTCCTGTAAGGAGCCATATCTGGTTATCCATAAGGACAGAGTAGTGTTACGTCCTCATCCAGCCTTTCTTCCTAAGGTGGTATCGAGGTTTCATTTGAACCAAGATGTGGTTCTTCCTTCTTTTTTCCCCAAACCTACTTCGGTAGAGGAAAAGTTATTGCATTCTTTGGATGTAGTAAGAGCAGTTAAAGCTTATCTAAAAGCCACTGCTCAGATTCGCAGAACGGATACTTTGTTTATTCTGCCGGAAGGCCCCAGAAAGGGTCAGGCAGCGTCAAAGTCTACTTTAGCCAAGTGGATTCGACAGGTCATTATGCAAGCTTATGGCTTGAGAAGGAGACCGCCTCCGTTCAAAGTTAGAGCGCACTCCACGAGAGCAGTTGGAACTTCATGGGCAGTGCATCACCAGGCCTCCCTGGCTCAAATCTGTAAGGCCGCAACATGGTCTTCGGTACACACGTTTACTAGGTCCTACCAGGTGGACGTTAGAAGTCAGGAGGATGTCGCCTTTGGGCGCAGTGTGTTGCAGGCCGCAAAAGATCCTCATGTCTGATAGCGCTCAGCTTATATATGGTGTATCCCCCCCCCTCATTTGGCATTGCTTTAGGACATCCCATTAGTAATGACTATGTCGCTCTGTGTCCCGTGATGTACGAGAAAGAAAATAGGATTTTTATAACAGCTTACCTGTAAAATCCTTTTCTTGGAGTACATCACGGGACACAGAGCTCCCGCCCCTCTTTGGGGACACTTATTGCTTTGCTACAAAACTGAGGTGCTCCCGGATGGGAGGGGCTTATATAGGGGAGGGTACTTCCGGTTTTGGAAGTTGCCAGTGCCAGCACCTGACGGTAACTATATAACCCATTAGTAATGACTATGTCGCTCTGTGTCCCGTGATGTACTCCAAGAAAAGGATTTTACAGGTAAGCTGTTATAAAAATCCTATTATTTTTTTGTTGGAGATCTGTTGCAGGGTATAGTTGTTGTTTCATGAATACAGTTTTTCTTTGGCTTGAGGGCATTTCTTCTCTCTTCATCCATATATTGTGCTTTTTAACCACTTTCAGTCCAGGGCAATTCTGACAGTTTTCTCATACATGTAAAAATCAGCATTTATTTTTTGAAAATTACTTGAAACCCCCAAAGTGTGTGTGTGTGTGTGTGTGTGTGTGTGATTTTTTATTTTTTTTGTGTATGTTTTATGCAGAGGCCCTGGAGAATAAAATGGCTGTTGCAATTTTTTAGGTCGCATGATATCAAAGCACACATTTTCAGAAAAGAATATGCTTTAATGAATTATAGTGTACACAATATGTGAAATGGGTGTCTTTCGCGCTACTCAAGAGTAAAATAAATGGATCTGGGGTGTGTGTGTGTTTAATAGCTGCAAAACCTATGTGTTCACATAACAAAATTAAAAGGGGGGAGGGGGTTTTGCGCTATAGAAATAATACAAAGTTTACGCTAATCTACAAATGATAGTGAATAATATAAAATAAATACTATAAAGTGACAGGATGATCTGGAATGATAACAATCAATCCAAATGTGCTAAAAAGTGCTGTCAATATAAGGTGCTGGCAGAATAAAGTGCAATCAATAAAGTGTAAACAATAAATTGCAAAAAAGTGCATAAACGTGACTGCAAAAAAGTTCAATATTGCAATTGGTAAAAAATAATGGAAAATCAGTCAATCTCCAAAGAGTCCCATACAAATGTCTCAGGTTGGAATAGTCCTAAAATGGGTCAGATGTAATTTGTGATATCCCACTGCAGTGGATAGACAATTGGAGTATTGAACCAGCAGGCGAATCCTACACCAGTCTCCCAGAACTCTCACCTCTGTAGTAAAATGACTGGCATTACAGATGGTAATATCTCTCATTGGTTTTTCTCTCCACTGTACTCTCTAACAAATAGCCTCCGCCACTCACGCTGATCTTAATAAGTCAGCCATCCTAAGATAAAAAAACAGGGGGGTGGGAGGAAAGGAGAGGGGGAGCAGAGCTCCAGCCAGGTACCAAGGGAGGGGCGAGAAAGAAACCTCTATGGTGTAGTATGTTTAAAAAATATATATGACTTTATTAAAACGATTAGGTGGACTCTTACATCACAATTAGATAATACGCGTGCAGTATATGTTGATTGCGGCGTAGTGAGCGCCGTCTTACTTGTTCCTCCGCTGCTTCCGATCTGTCATGTGATGCCTCAATCCTTCCCTACAGCGTTACGTCACGTACCTTGTGACTTCTTCAGGGGACAATATAACACAATTTTTGGTAAAATATAAAAAATGATGTTGTGCCAAGTAAATGGATACCTAACGTCACACTTTAAAACTGTACACCTGTGCAACAGTAACAAACTACAGTACCTAAAAAAATCTCCATAGTTGACGCTTTAAAAGCCTTTACAGGATACCGGTTTAGAGTTGCACAGGAGGTTTGGGGCTAGAATTATTGCTCTTTCTTTGACATTCGCGATGATGCCTCACTTGTGTGGTGCGATCACCTTTCACATATGAGTGCGTGACCTTGCATTCACATAAGCGCAAGTGGTCTGGGGTGCTTTAAAATTAAAAATTTTGACACTGTACATTTTTTACTTTTTTTTTTTTTTAATTGAACTTTGTTGCTAATACAAAGGGTTGAGCAATATCTCGTGATGGCATGGACCGTGACAGGTACTCTTTATGACGAGATCTGGGGTCTATAATACTCCATATCTATTCTCTGCCCTCCAAAGCATCTGATCAAACCAAGATTGGTTTGATCAGATGCCTTTACAAGCTGCTAAAGAAACCGAAAGTGACAAAATCCTTGTTGCTTCCGCTTTCTGACATCACAAAGGGGCAGGAACAACATCTGTTTCCTTCATTCTGCGACAAATGCAGCCCATTGCACACGTTACCAGGCTCCTCAATGGGGTGGGAGAGCCTGGAAAAGCCAGGAGGAGGATCGTTGGGGCAAAAAATCTTTCATTGCTGTAGCGATGACCAAGATATAACCCTACCCAACATGAGGACGTATATATACGTACGGCGGACAGGAGGGACTGGTTAACTGTCTTTTGGCATAGCGGGTATCGGGGTGGATTTGATTGAAATCAAGTCGATTTTAAATCACTAGTAAAATAGCTTGATTTAAATCAACTCAATTTAAAGCGGAGTTCCGCTGAAAAAAAAAAAATTAGAAGTCAGCAGCTACAAATCCTGCAGCTGCTGACTTTTAATATTAGGACACTTACCTGTCCAGGGCACCCGTGATGTCCACACCCGAAGCCGATCTGTCCCTCGGCTCCTGGCTGGAGGCCAGCTGAGGCATCTTCACAGTCTGGTTCCCTACTGCGCATGCGTGAGTCGCGCTGCGCGTCCTCACTGGTCTCTGCTGTCTTCTGGGACCTGTGTGTCTCCCAGAAGACAGCGGGGGGTCGAAGGAGGGGCCGGACATGTCGTAGATCGCAGCATAATCTGCAGCAATCTATTGCCGGAGTTGGGAGCAAATACCTGGATTAGATGGGTATCTGCTCCTCCCCTCCTCCCCTCCCCCCCTGAAAGGTGCCAAATGTGACACCGGAGGAACTGTAAAAACAGAAGTTCCATTTTTGGGTGGAACTCTGCTTTATATCATTTTTAAAGAGCAACTGTCATCACTGTCCTGCAGTGGCTCCTCCTCTGACCCGCTGTTGGCTCACCCACAGTCCTATTCATTTTTAATGGAATGGGTGGTGATGCGGCAGTGACACAACAAGGTGAGGGACGTGTCGGCAGCAGGTGATTGGATGCCCGCTAACAGGCGCTGCCATGATGGATCTGAAGTGACAGGTGCTCTTTAAATGTAAGGACTTATTCTTGCTGGTAGTTCTAATCTTTAATATTTGTAAACAAAATGAAGGTTTCCTATTTAGAATAATAAGCTGTTGGGTTAGAAAAACAATGATGTCAGAACCGATTCAATCATACAGTTTGTAGTGTACATAGATTTGCAAAACAATAGGATAAAGGAATATTCCTGAACTTTGTTTTATCTCATGGTTACTGTGAAATTGTGTGAATGCATCAATGCAGTGCATGTTATCTTAGCTTGCAGAGCTTGGATTCATTGAATGAGTTTACCAAAAATTATAACATTGCAGAATATACAGCCTCATGCTACATAACTAAGCTTCATTTCATGCTGAATAAACTAAATTATTAGTTTTCTATTTAAGATACATTATCTTTAGATAGGTGTTTTTATTTATTTTTTTACTCCAAAAGCATTTTATTCAAATAAATTTAATTAAAAAAAATCTGATTTGTTTTTAAAAACCAAAAAACCAAAATAACTGATTTATATCCACCCTGACAGGTATACCATGTTCTTGTTAAAGCCTAAGTGCAGACAAATAAACAAAAAAAATCTGCACCAGGGATGTAACTTGCAATAAGTAGGATGTGTGCCTTATTCTGATGACACTTAAGTAAAGTCCTCCTTCACCTATGCTCCACCATGGGTTATGTATAGTAAGAAGCAAATACATTGAGCTTTAGCCTTTGCACATATGATGGATCCAGTAGCACCTCTGATTTATGTTGTGAGTATTAAACTGTTTGGTTTAGTGCAACGTGTCCGCATTAGGCATCCAACAGCTCAGCAGGTATCAGAATGATACTGGTGTGTAGATATTACAAGTCATGAATGTATAGACCAGTGATAGTGAACCTTGGCATCCCAGATGTTTTGAAACTACATTTCCCATGATGCTCAACTACACTGCAGAGTGCATGAGATATCATGGGAAATGTAGTTCCAAAGCATCTTGGGTGCCAAGGTTCACCATCACTGGTATAGACCATCCATGTAGTTGGAGCCATAGAGGCCACCATCCTCCTAATGAATTGTCACTAACCAAACCCTTCGGTATTTGTTAATTGAGATTTAGTATGGCTAAACAATAAATATATTGTTTTTCCCTTTTGAGTTGTTTGCAAGAAGTGTTAATCCTGGTTCCTCTAGGAATGTTTACTGAGGATCTCAAGGGAAATTATTAAAAATACTGTTAAAACATACTAGTGAACTGTTTTACTTGCCAGAAGGATATATAAACTAATTATTGGGTAAGTAAGTATTTCGGATTTCACCTCCTCTCCTCCTACCTACTCAGTATTAGTCACATTCAACTGGACTTGTTCTGTAATGTTGAAGATGCTTCATAGTGTTTGCAAGCCACCTCTTCAGTTCTAAACTGAACTAAAGAAGTAGTATAGACAAGCCACCAAACCTCTTTAACATTGTCTAGAAAGTCCAGTTGAATGTGACTAATACGAATATGTCACGACCTGGATAAATAAGAACCTTCGTAGACAAATCCACAGTAACCTGCATTGCTGATTCCTTATCTGTGAGCAGACAGGTGATATATGCAGCTGGAATGCTGGACTAGGCGCTGTTCACTCCCGCGGACCCCAAGGGTTTGGGCGCTGTTCACTCCCGCGGACCCCAAGGGTTTGGGCGCTGTTCACTCCCGCGGACCCCAAGGGTTTGGGCGCTGTTCACTCCCGCGGACCCCAAGGGTTTGGGCGCTGTTCACTCCCGCGGACCCCAAGGGTTTGGGCGCTGTTCACTCCCGCGGACCCCAAGGGTTTGGGCGCTGTTCACTCCCGCGGACCCCAAGGGTTTGGGCGCTGTTCACTCCCGCGGACCCCAAGGGTTTGGGCGCTGTTCACTCCCGCGGACCCCAAGGGTTTGGGCGCTGTTCACTCCCGCGGACCCCAAGGGTTTGGGCGCTGTTCACTCCCGCGGACCCCAAGGGTTTGGGCGCTGTTCACTCCCGCGGACCCCAAGGGTTTGGGCGCTGTTCACTCCCGCGGACCCCAAGGGTTTGGGCGCTGTTCACTCCCGCGGACCCCAAGGGTTTGGGCGCTGTTCACTCCCGCGGACCCCAAGGGTTTGGGCGCTGTTCACTCCCGCGGACCCCAAGGGTTTGGGCGCTGTTCACTCCCGCGGACCCCAAGGGTTTGGGCGCTGTTCACTCCCGCTGACCCCAAGGGTTTGGGCGCTGTTCACTCCCGCGGACCCCAAGGGTTTGGGCGCTGTTCACTCCCACTTGCCAATCTGGCCCTTCCAAAGTCTGAAGGATAGTAATATAGCTCATTGTTTATGAATTTTGGAGACCCCTGTTGTAGGCCATGGTGTATATTAGGGGTTTCAAAATCGCAACAATGACCTAAAGTACACCTGTTATTAAAGATACATGAACTTTGCTGGCCCTTTTCTGACTCTGTAAAGTCACCAACCCCAAACTGTCATGCAGAAAAAAATAGATGAACAAATGTTAGAATTCTTTATCTCTATATTTTGGTCTGCGCCAGTGATGGGTATGGAAGCCAGAAAATTGGCATAATTGTCAGGGAGTGTAACTTTTCCAGGAGAGATCGGCAGTGACTGCCATATTTGTTATGACAGATGTATTTTAAAGGGGAGTTCCACCCAATTTTGGAACTTCCACTTAATCCACTCCTCGCCCACTTACATGCCACTTTTGGGGGCGGGGAGTGGGGGCTTCAGTAGGAGTGGGATTTCCTGTCCCACTTCCTCCTTCCGCCCAGGGGCCGCCTAGGCGATTTGTCATATTGCCTTTTGGTGGCCCCTCCCTGTAGGCGATCACCTGGGACACGTGACAGGTCCCAAGCGATCGCCTGTCCACTCAGAGAGCGCTGCGCCATTCGCAGTGAGTGGTCCGGCTGTGAAGCCGAAAGCTGTCACGGCCGGGTGCCCACACTATGAATGGAGGCGCCGGTGGAGAAGGGGGGGAGGAGCGAAGCTCCGGGCGTCGCGTTGCTGGACAGTGGAGCAGGTAAGTGAATGTTTGGACAAATGCTGAGCATTTAAAAAAAAAAAAGTGTTTTGGGGACTGGAACTCCACTTTAAGAGTTACAAATCTTTGAGTAGGAAAGGCTATTCACATATACTGTATGTATTTCTACCTTAGACGTTTTCCTCGAGTTCCCCTCTAAAGGGGTTTCATCCGTATTCTGGTTGAATGTGTTCATTCTAAAACTAACATGTCTAGCTTTTACTTTCACGTTACTTGCAAGCAATAAAGAGCTTCGTAATAGTGTACAGCACTGTAAGCCTTTTCAGTTTGGGTACGGTATGGAAGTTCAAGAATTGCACAACGAAACGTTTTGATTGTTATTGTAAGGTATCTTTAGAATTCAACTGTACTCTGAAGGTAATTTCTTTTAGAAGCCAAAGAGCAGATTTTAAAGCAAAGATGGTGCACCCCTGTAATAACTAGTTTTCACAATTTTTTTTGTAGAAAGATAAACACTTCTTCACTATTACAATAAAAGTACCTGTAACAAAAAAAAAAAGATGGTGCACCCTTCTCGCACTTTTGGGGGTGAATTCATTATCACTGGCCACCCTAATGAAGAACAATGGATAACTAGCTGGAGAAGCTTCTGCAAAAATGGCATTGGGAGCTGTGACTTGGCGGAGGAGCATTAAGGTTGCATTCACACCTGAGCGTTTTGTAGCCTGAAGCTACAAAACGCTAGAGGGGAAAAAATCCATTATTCTCTATGGAGATGGTTCACATCTCCACTCCAAAACGCCTGAAGCTCAAACAAGTTCCGGACCCTTTTTTGTCGCGCGAACCGGGCAGATTTGGGCGTTTTAGGAGTCATAGAATCGAATGGAAACGCTTGATTCAAGCGTCTAGCGCGACAACGAGCGTTTCTACGGGCGCAAATTCATGTGACAAAACGTCATTAAAAACGCTCGAAACGCTACGCTCAGGTGTGAATGCAGGCTGAGTGATTATCAGTAGAACATAGTAAACTCGGGGGCGTGTTTTCTTATTTTTTTTTCCTGTGTTTTTTTTTCACTGTACTGGGGTCCGGTGCTTTTTTAATGCGTTCCGTGCATTCTGGTGCGATTTCGGTGCGTTTTACCGCCCGCATTCCAGTTCAGGAAAAATGCAGGATGTGTGAGTGTAAGTAGGGTCATGTGTCCACACAATAGAGAATCATAGAAAGGTGAAGATGGAGAGGGGACTTGGTGTTGGGTAGAGTTATTAACCTAGTGAGGCTACTGTGACTAGCCAAAGGAGAGTTTATAGGTACAGCAGCGAAGGATCCAGGCCTAATGGGTTTATATAATCAATCCATGGCTGCCAAACCTTCAGAAATGTTTCTATCTAAATGTATGGCTTAAAATGACGTGTTCTTTCACAAAGGAATATGTACTCAAAGGAGATTGCTCTAATGATAACTCTGCCTGTGTATAACCAGCTTGAAACCTAAAGTGAAATCACTTTGAATGGGGAATTGGCTCACAGGGACATAAAATACATCTACTTACATCAGGGGTGCCCTAAATTTTGAAGAGCGAGGGCCATTTAAGCGACATGGTAATCTGGCGCGGGCCACAATATGTGCCTTATCGATCCGGTCATACGGAAGGGGACAGATGCCCTTGTGTGTTTTTTTTTTTTGTTTTGTTTTTTTTGCGGATCAGATTGAAGGTAGGTGGGTGTAAACGGACACAAGTCTGTTTACATCTGCTGCACCATAGAGGTGAATGGAGCGTCCAATTCGGTTGAACTGATCGTGTGAAAGGGGCCTAATGCCTAGTACACACGATCAGTTTTCCCGGCGGTAAAAAGTCCGCCAGGAAAACCGAGGGGAAAACCGAGAACCTGCTTGGTAGCTTTTTCCCCCCTACACACGGCTGGGTTTCCTGCCAGGGAAACTGCCATAAGAGCTTTGGTCGGGATACCCGGCTGTGTGTATGCTCCACCGCAGGCTTTCCCCATAGAAAAACTGCCGGCTTAAAAACCGCCGGGAATCCCGGCAGTTTTCCTGTCGGGGAAAACTGCGATGGAGCATACTCGCGGCCGGGATTCCTGGCTAAAAGCTCTCATGGCAGTTTTTCTGCCAGGAAAACCGGTCGTGTGTACGAGGCAAAAGGCTGCTTTCACACTGATGCGCTGTGGTTTACCCACACAGCGGGTGCAGCTCAGTGTACCTTTTGGCTTTCCAGCGGTTTACCTGAACTTTGTCATAGACTTTTATTATATCCTGCAGGTGTGGTACACTGTCTGAAAGCACATCAAACCTGCAGGTTAAAACAGAGTGCATTTGGTATCACTCCGCTTGTGACAGGAGCCGGCACTATACAGGAAGCATCAGCTTATGTGGCTCTGCTGCGCAGCCGCTTACTTCCTCTACCGCCGTCTTCATTCACAACACTGATGCTCTGGGATGGCAGGTTGGCAAACCACGATCTGGGCTTGCCAATCTACCATTCCAGAGAAGGAGGTCACGGGCCACATGTGGCCCCTGGGCCACTGGTTGGGCACCCCTGACTTGCATAATGTTGGCATGCAGCATTATCATATTTTATCACCCGTCTGCGCCTTGGTGTGCTAAATGTCCGCACTGTGTTATTACTCTAGTTTGTAGCCAGGATGGACTGTTTATTTATCATACACTGGCTGCCTACACCTTCTTTGTAAATTAAACTCGAGAATGTGAACATTGCCTTTTTGTAGGTCAGAGTTTGATTATATAACTTACTATCGTAGTAAACGTACAATATGTATCTCCAGGGCAGTAAAAGTGAAAAGTGAACTCCAGAAAAAGGTTATGCAATTTTAAATCTCCAGTGTCAGATTTATGTACGTTTGATCGTTCATGAACCTTGCTCTTTTTCAACAGTAACGTTGCTGGAATTTATATAATATATATTTCTTTTATTTATTACACAGTTGTGCTCATAAGTTTACATACCCTGGCAGAATTTATGATTTCTTGGCCATTTTTTAGAGAATATGAATAACATAAACTTTTCTTTCACTCATGGTTAATGTTTGGCTGAAGACATTTATTATCAATCAACTGTGTTTACTCTCTTTAATCATAATGGCAACAGAAACTACCCAAATGACCCTGATCAAAAGTTTACATACCCCAGTTCTTAATACTGTGTATTGCCCCCTTTAACATCAATGACAGCTTGAAGTCTTTTGTGGTATTTGTAGATGAGGCTCTTTATCTTCTCAGATGGTAAAGCTGCCCATTCCTCTTGGCAAAAAAACTCCAGTTCCTGTAAATTCTTGGGCTGTCTTGCATGAGCTGCACGTTTGAGATCTCCTCAGAGTGGCTCAATGATATTGAGGTCAGGAGACTGAGATGTCCACTCCAGAACCTTCCCTTTATTCTGCTGTAGCCAATGACAGGTCGACTTTGGTCTTGTGTTTTGGATCATTGTCATGTTGGAATGTCCAAGTACGTCCCATGCGCAGCTTCCTGGCTGATTAAAATGAAAATGTTCCTCCAGTATTTAGCATTATCTTGCCATCAATTTTTACCAAATTTCCTGTGCCTTTTGTAGCTCACACATCCCCAAACATCAGCGATCCACCTCTGTGTTTCACAGTAGGAATGGTGTACCTTTCATTATAGACCTTGTTGACTCCTCTCCAAATGTAGAGTTTATGGTTGTGGCCAAAAAGCTACATTTTGGTCTCCTCACTCCAAATGACTTTGTGCCAAAAGTTTTGAGGCTTTTCTCTGTGCTGTTTCGTGTATTATAAGCGGGATACTCTGTGGTATTTGCGTAGTAATGGCTTTTTTCTGGCGACTCGACCATGCAGCCCATCTTTCTACAAGTGCCTCCTTATTGCGCATCTTGAAACAGCCACACCACATGTTTTCAGAGAGTCCTGTATTTCACCTGAAGTTATTTGTGGGTTTTTCATTGCATCCCAAACAATTTTCCTGGCAGTTGTGGCTAAAATTTTAGATGGTCTACCTTACTAAGGAGACTTCACTTCCTGTTTTCATACTGCGCATGCATGAGTTGCGCTGTGGTTTCTGAACAGTCCCGCTGTCTGTTGGGACCTGTGTGGTTCTCCCAGCGGGCAGCGGTGGCAAGGAGACGGGGGCTGTAAATGGCGTAGGTCGCCGCGGCGCCCTTATACTGAAGTGGGAGTGAGTACCTGTTTTTGACCGGTATCCGCTTCCCCCTGAAAGGTGTCAAATGTGGCACCGGAGGGGTGGGGGGAGAAGCAGATAAGTGGAGCTTCCACTTTTGGGGGGGGGAACTTCGCTTTAAATGGAAAGAGCATTAATGAAATAGAAAAATGAAAAATTTGTAATGTTACACCGATATCGGTATTGATGCCGATGCTAAGCATTTGCACAAGTCTTTTTACTCCTGCTAATGCGTCAATACTAAAACTGGTACCTTCCGACTCAGTTCACATGTGCAGACCGGTTTGCAGTGCGATTTCAAAGCCTGGTTTAGGTGCGATTCCAATGCGAATTGTAGGGTATGAATTTAGAAATCACACAGGACGTTTTCAAATCACACTGTGGCTGGCCCACTTATATGTGAACAGGCTGTCAAAACTCGCTAAAACGCACACAAAAACTGATGTCTCTGTAAGTGACAGCTGTGCGGTTTTTCCATCCGTTTTCATGCATGTATGGTGTAAAAGAGCCCTAAAAAAATAAAATAAAATAGAAATCGGCTATTGGTATTGGCAAATATTTGAGTAAAAGTATTGCTACTTGGTCTTAAACTGTTATCCGTGCATCTCTACTTATTTGTATGTAAGCCTTATTGGGTAACCTGGTGCTCTGTTGACATCCTTGTAGCTTATGGCAGTTCGGTCTCTGCTTACGATAACCTATAGCCTTTCCTGTCTCTGCTGGCCTTGCAATAGATTAGTACTCTTCAAGGAAACGTGTACTGACCATAATAGACCGCCTTACCTTGTTAAAGCGGAGGTTCCGCCGAAATTTTATTTTTTTTAAAAGCTTGCAAATACTGCAGCTGCTGACTTTTAAAACATGGACACTTTCCTGTCCAGCGCGCCCGCGATGTCGGCAGCCGAGGTCGAGCAATCGTTCGTCCCTCGGCTGCACCCGCCGCCATCCTCGATGAGGGAATCGGGAAGTGAAGCGTTGCGGCTTCACTGCCCGGTTCCCTACTGCGCATGCGCGAGTAGCGTGGCGCGCCGTCACTGGTCCCCGCTCTCTCTCCTGGGAACAGTGTATTTCCCAGGAGAAAGCGGGGGGTGTGGGAAGGGGCGTGACTGCTGCATGAATCTATTCCCGGAAGTGGGTGCAAATACCTGTCTTAGACAGGTATCTGCACCCCCCCTCCCCCTGAAAGGTGCCAAATGTGACACCGGAGGGGGGGGGGGGGTTCCGAAAAGCGGAAGTTCCATCTTTGGGTGGAACTCCGCTTTTAAAGTCAGTTTGGCAAGAGACCTCTAGAACGTTTCATTGCTGCAGTTTGAAAAGTTGAAACTGAAAATATTTTCTCAATTTCCAGCTTTTTCCTCCATCTGCTGATATCATAAATATTTGATCGGTCTCAGAGCTGTGCTTCATCTTCATAGTACATCGATCATCTAGTCCTACAGAAGACAGGATGTCGGAGCTTCTCCCTTGAAGTCTTTTTAAATGTTTTATAACAAGCTAATGTTCAGAAGAGATTTGATTTCCTCCAGCAACTTGCTTTTTGCCAGCATGTGAGGCTCTCTAAGCATTGCTCAGATCAGCACTAGAATTGGTACATGCCACAAATGATTGGTTATGTAACAATTTATTTGAAGTAATATCCCCACACAACAACCAGATGAAACGGCAATCTAGAACTCCCCCCTCCTCCTTCATATCGGAGTTCTATGAAGTACTAGGATGCAAGGTTGCCACTGAGCATTGCATTGAGCTAATGATATTAAAAGATCAGATTACTTTCTATAAAATGCGCTTTGAAGTTTCTGTACTGCTGGAGTTGTAAGTTATTTGTACTACTTGTGACTTTGTGCATTCCAGTTAACCTATTATTCCATATGAAGGGAAACGTTGATATTTAAATAAATGCATTAATGCGATTTGCGTAGCCATTAGTGCTGCAACGGCGCGTCGACGTAATCAATTGTCGACTACGGAAATACGTCGGCATGCGTGAAAAGGCGTCGACGCGTCACGTTGCGAGTTGCTTTGGCCAGGGCAGGTCAAACACCCCCACCGCGGCTTTCAGCGGTGATCGGTGCTTCTCTCCCACACACGATCACCGCTGACTGTCCCCTATCCTCCTCCAGTCCCCATCCGTCCTCCATGCTGCTGTCCCCCTCTCTCCTCCGTGTCCCCCTCTCTCCTCCGTGTCCCCCTCTCTCCTCCGTGTCCCCCTCTCTCCTCCGTGTCCCCCTCTCTCCTCCGTGTCCCCCTCTCTCCTCCGTGTCCCCCTCTCTCCTCCGTGTCCCCCTCTCTCCTCCGTGTCCCCCTCTCTCCTCCGTGTCCCCCTCTCTCCCTCAGGATGGAGAGCGGAGGTAGGAGCCGGTAAACCCGGCTCCTTAGTTTTCTGAATGGACAAAGTCGGTAATCACTGACTCTGTCCATTCACATAACTGAAACATTGTAACCCCCTGTGATTACGATGTCTCAGTTAATGAATGAAGAGAAGCCGCTGTCTTCTCTCCATTCATTATCAGTGCAACTGAGGCTGCTGAGAAAGGGACTGGGGAATCTGTGTCCCTAGTCCCTTTCCCTGTCTCAAATGGGAGATGTCAGAGGTCTGTTAAGACCCCTGATATCTCACCATAGCCCCCCAACAGGGCTGGTAAAAAATAAAATAAAATTATAAAGCAAAGAAAGCATTGTAAAAAGTAAAAATAAATTGTAAAAAAAAAAAAAAAAAAATTAAAAAAAAAATTAAATAATAATAAAAAAAATATACTGACACATGTGCCACTGTCACATGAGATTAAATAAAAGTATTGGTAGTCGGTATCGGCGAGTACTTGAAAAAAAATCTTGTACTCCGTCTTAAAAAAGTGGTATCGGGACAACCCTAACCATAACAACCAAAGACGTTCTAGGACCAGGATGCACAGCGTCAATCATTGGTATGCTGATGGTGGACAGCTTGCCTGTGCTAATGGTAAGGCATGACTCAGGAAAAGATGAAGGTCCACCTCCTCCAGACTTCCTACACCTCCCTCCTTCTGCCACACTGCTGGAGCCAAACGGTAGGGCTCTGATGTGAAGAGAGGACTGGGGGATTGGAGGACCTCTGATATGAAAGGGGACCTCTGATGTGATGGGAGGACCTCTGATGTGATGGGAGGACCTCTGATGTGATGGGAGGACCTCTGATGTGATGGGAGGACCTCTGATGTGATGGGAGGACCTCTGATGTGATGGGAGGACCTCTGATGTGATGGGAGGACCTCTGATGTGATGGGAGGGCCTCTGATGTGTGATTGGGAGGACCTCTAAAGTGTGATTGGGAGGACCTCTGATGTGATTGGGAGGACCTCTGATGTGATTGGGAGGACCTCTGATGTGATTGGGAGGGCCTCTGATGTGATTGGGAGGGCCTCTGATGTGATTGGGAGGGCCTCTGATGTGATTGGGAGGGCCTCTGATGTGATTGGGAGGGCCTCTGATGTGTGATTGGGAGGGCCTCTGATGTGTGATTGGGAGGGCCTCTGATGTGTGATTGGGAGGGCCTCTGATGTGTGATTGGGAGGGCCTCTGATGTGTGATTGGGAGGGCCTCTGAAGTGTGATTGGGAGGGCCTCTGAAGTGTGATTGGGAGGGCCTCTGAAGTGTGATTGGGAGGGCCTCTGAAGTGTGATTGGGAGGACCTCTGATGTGTGATTGGGAGGACCTCTGATGTGTGATTGGGAGGACCTCTGATGTGTGATTGGGAGGACCTCTGATGTGTGATTGGGAGGACCTCTGATGTGTGATTGGGAGGACCTCTGATGTGTGATTGGGAGGACCTCTGATGTGTGATTGGGAGGACCTCTGATGTGTGATTGGGAGGACCTCTGATGTGTGATTGGGAGGACCTCTGATGTGTGATTGGGAGGACCTCTGATGTGTGATTGGGAGGACCTCTGATGTGTGATTGGGAGGACCTCTGATGTTTTATCAATGATAGTTTTATTAAGGAGAAAGTCATTTACAAAGTTCAGAATAAACACAAATACAACAAATTAGTATACGTAGCACAAACATTCTGAACATGAACTTCTGAACAGAAAAGAAAAACGGAACATAAAAAAAAAAGGTAAGATAAAAGAATATACATACATACATACATACATACATACATACATACATACATACATACACATTATATATATATATATATATATATATATATATATATATATATATATATATATATATAAATTAGTGTGTAGTTCTATTCTTTTTATCTTACTTTTTTTTTTTATGTACTTATTTTTTGTAAAGTTATCCAAAGCTAATTAGTTAATCAAAAAAAGAACACTAGATTAAGTAAAAAAATAAATAAAATAATAATAATCGTTCGAGTAGTCGACTAATCGAAAAAATAATCGCTAGATTAGTTGACAGAAAAAATAATCATTCGTTGCAGCTCTAGTAGCCATGCTTTGATTTTAGTTGCGTTTTTTTTATAATTGACAATTTTTATTGAATTTTTGCGTTTTCAATACAAAAATATAAAACACAGTTGAGTGAAGAAAAAGAGGGGTAGTAGAAACAAACATCTCCGGTAAGGGCATGAATGCTCTCAATACAACAATTCTATCACAATGTCCGGTGGCATAGTTGGCTAGATCACAACACTGCATAGCCCAGGAACGCAATATCGGAAATGCAGTAGTAATAGATTATTTTTCTCTTGTCATCCATGGACTGACACAGCGTGTCTTATACACCTTTACACGTGGGTTATGTCCCTGCTTGCAGGAGAAGACCTAGGCAGAATGTGAGATGTTATACATACATTCTAAACAGCCAGAGCTGAACAGCCCCGCCCAGGGGGGCGGTCCCTCCGGCATAATCCTCCCACTGCAGTCAGCAGACCTCAGTTTTTTTCTGCCTAGCAGAAGGAGAAGACGTGGCTCTCTCAGGAGCCAGTCTCCTGACCTATTTTTTTATTCCTTTTGGAATTTTTTCCTATTTTTTTTTTTTTCTTTTGAGATCTTCTATCAACTGTCGGCTGGGCAACAGGTTGGGTACAAGATATCCTCGTAGTCTTCCCTGTCCGACCATCGAGCGTGCTGATCCTCGCCTTGTGTGCGTGAGACTCAGTTCACGACATGCCCCACGACTCCAGGGGTGGCCGGTGGGCTTCCAGCTCCGCGGTCCTCTCAAGATAGAACAGTCCGGCTGTATCTTTCGCGGTGGACCGGGCCGACAGCTACTCAGTACTGCACTGTGATAGTTCTGTCAGAAACACACCAGTGGGTCCCTCAGGGGACGGGTAAGTAGTCTCTCCTGGCTGCAGGTGAGTACATGCTGTGTGTTTCTTATGTGGGGGATTTCCCTGTCTCCCCCTGTGTTTTTTAATGTCACTCTCTGTGCACTTCGCTGGCGCTGTACTGTGTGGGGTGCCTGGGGGCCATACTGTCCTGGGGGGGGCTCATGCTGCTCTTCATTTCGCTGGGGCTGTTTATTTGAGAGTGAGGGGCCTGGGCGCCGTTCGGCGCCATGTTTGGTGACTGTGCTGTTTTTTACATTGGCGGCCATCTTGCCGCGGTCCGCCAGAGCACATTGCGGCGGCCATTTTCTTGTAGCCGCACCTTCTTCTAGCTCTAGTTTGGCCTCTAGCGCCGCTCAGGAACGGCGCAAATCTCCTCACAGTCTCTCTCCTCTCAGCTCACTCACGCTGAGCAGCGCGGCGCGGAGAGACAGGGCAGCGGAACCGAGCGGTCCTTGTCAGGTTGGTGGGTCCCCTGGGCATTCCCCTACTTCAGTCAGCACAGCCTGTGGGTGGTCTCAGAGGGGGACATTATGGAGTCAGAGTCACCAGCTTCCCCTAACATGCCAGAGGCAGCAGCCAGTGCTCCAGCACCTGCGGTCCCTATGGACCAGTTGTCGGCAGTCCTGGAATCATTTCTGACCAGGATGGAAGCTGTGTGTGAGCACAAGGGAGCAAAAAAGCGCCCTCTCCCCACTTTATCTCCACAAGGGGAGTGCTCGGATTCAGATATGGGCCTAGCTATTGCTGCTCAGGACCCTAGCTCTGAATATTTGGATGGTTTTGAACAGGACATTCCTTGTGAGGAAGACTCCAGTTCTGAGTCAGTAAATGACAGGGCGCTTGTTAGTGAACTCATTGATGCTGTGAGGGACACTCTCAAGCTAAATGCTGCGACTGCAGAACCTCAGGCGGATACAGTCTCCTTTTGGTTCTTTTAAGACCAAGCCTTCTAAAAAGGTTTTTCCATATGTACCTTTCTTTGACCAGCTCATTGACCAGGTCTGGGAAAAGCCGCAGAAGACTTTCATGGTCCCGCGGCGTTTGTCTATTAGATACCCCTTTGAAGACGCCCTGCTTAAAAAGTGGGCTTCTCCCCCGGTGGTCGACCCTCCAGTCGCCCGTTTAAACAAGGCCACCACTCTCCCGATGGAGGGGACTCCTGCGTTTAAGGACCCCACTGACAGGAGGTCAGAAGTGGTGAGTAGAGCCATGTTCGCCTTGTTGGGATCCGCCCTACGGCCAGTAGTAGCGGCGACCCTTGTGTCTCAGACACTCACGGAATGGGCAAAAATTTTGCACCAAACTGTGCAGGAGTATAACCTTCCTCCAGACACTATTGCTCTGGCCCACCAGATGGTGCAGGGTCTGATATATGTGTGCGACGCCACGTTGGACGCGGCCCCTTTAATATCCAGGGCCTCTGTCTCGGCGGTGGTATTGCGTCGTCTCATCTGGTTGAAATGCTGGTCTGCTGACCTAGCTTCTAAGAAGCTCCTGACGGATCTACCTTTTAAGGGTGGTAGACTTTTTGGTGCTGCTCTGGATGACATCATCAAGGATGTCACGGGAGGTAAAAGCACTCTCCTTCCTCAAGCTATCAAGGGTAAGGAGGCCCGACGTAAACCGGGTCCTTCCTTTCCAGCAAAAAAGGGGTTTTTTCGTCCGTCAGAGTCCACGGGTAAGCCATCCCAGACTGACAACAGTGCGGCTGGCGGGCACAAGCGCCCCTGGGTGCGTAAGCCGAACAAGCCGGCTCCCAAGCCCGCCTCCGCGTGAAGTCTTGCCCCCGCCCGTCTCTGGGGTGGGGGGACGACTTCGCAGGTTCACGGATCGGTGGACCTCCCGGATCTCCGACCGGTGGGTGTGCGAGGTGGTCACCTCAGGATACAGAATAGAGTTCCGCTCCTGGCCCCAGACAGATTCTTTCCCTCAAATCTCCCTCTCCTTCCTGCCCGTCGGGCAGCCCTCTGGGGGCTGTACAGGATTTGATCGGGTCCGGAGTAATTGTGCCGGTTCCGTCCCAGGAGAGGTTTTCAGGGGTTCTACTCGAATCTGTTTGTTGTTCCAAAAAAGGACGGGGTTCGGCCAATCCTGGACCTCAAGGCCCTGAATGCCTTCGTGAAGGTGCAAAAATTCCGCATGGAATCCATTCGCACGGTGATCGCTACACTCCATCAAGGGGATTTTCTGGCATCCTTGGACATCAAGGACGCCTACTTGCATGTTCCGATCTGCGCAAGCCACCAGAAGTTTCTGCGCTTTGCGGTCGGCGAAGTCCACTATCAATTTGTGGCTCTTCCCTTCGGCCTAGCCTCGGCACTGAGGGTGTTCACCAAGGTGCTTGCTCCGGTCCTAGCTTTGCTGAGACAGCGAGGCATTGCTATTGTAGGCTATCTGGACGATTTTCTTCTAAGAGCAGACAGTGGCTCAGAATTGGAAGAAAGTGTGACTATCGTCAGTCAGACCCTCAGGGAGTTTGGGTGGCTCCTGAACGTTCAGAAGTCGGTTCTAGTCTCGACTCAGCGTCTGGAGTATCTAGGTCTGATTCTGGACTCCTTGGAGGCAAGAGTCTTCCTACCTCCAGACAAACTACTGACACTTCAGTCTGCAGTACGGGTGCTGACGTCCCGAAAATGGTCGTCAATCCGCTTTTGCATGAGAGTCCTGGGACTCATGGTAGCCTCCTTCGAGGCCGTTCCTTATGCCCAAGCGCACACCAGGGCTTTACAGAAAGAGATCTTGTCCACTTGGGACAAATCCCCGTTGTCCTTGGATCTTCAGATCCAGGTGAGTCACCTGGTCAGGGCGTCCCTGACGTAGTGGTTGAGGTCCCCGGCTCTTCGGTCCGGGAAGTCGTTCCTCCCCATCCAATGGACGGTGATCACGACGGAAGCCAGCCTAACGGGCTGGGGGGGGAGTCTGGGGAGTCCTGTCGGCCCAAGGGCTTTGGACTCCGGACAAAGCCCTCTTACCGATCAATGTGCTGGAGATACGGGCAATCAGACTGTGCCTCTCCTCATGGTCGGAGAAACTACAGGGTCACTCCATCAGGATCCAATCGGACAACGCCACAGCAGTGGCGTATGTCAACCATCAAGGGGGGCCTCGGAGCTCAGCTGCGGCTTCCGAGGTCGCCCGCATCCTGAGGTGGGCCGAAAGTAGCGTGCCGGCTGTCTACATTCCGGGCATAGACAATTGGCAGGCGGACTATCTAAGTCGCCAGACGCTGGACCAGGGAGAGTGGTCCTTGCACCCGGAGGTCTTTCAACTCCTTTGCAGACGGTGGGGCATGCCGGATGTGGACCTGATAGCCTCTCGACTCAATCGCAAGGTGTCGAGGTTTGTGGCCAGATCCAGGGTTCCCTGGGCGGATGCCTCGGATGCGTTGGTGGCCCCATGGGGTCTGTATCACCTGATATACGTTTATCCTCCGCTGCAGTTGCTCCCTCACCTGCTCCGCAGGGTAGCGACCGAGGGAATTCCGGTGATCCTCGTTGCTCCGGATTGGCCTCGGCGTCACTGGTACGTCTCGTCGCAGACGTTCCCTGGCGGTTACCAATACGGGGGGACCTTCTGTCTCAAGGTCCTATATTTCATCCTGCTTTACAGTCTCTGGCTTTAACGGCATGGTTATTGAAAGCCAGGTGCTGAGAGACCGAGGTCTCTCGGATTCGGTCATTTCGACCATGTTAAGGGCACGGAAGTCTTCCTCCAGAAAGATCTATCACCGTACTTGGAGAGCTTACATCGCCATGTGCGAAGAGCTGGACTGGCGCCCACGAACGTATTCCGTTCCCAGAATCCTGCATTTTCTGCAGCGTGGCATGACCCAAAAGCTCGCTTTGAGTACCATTAAGGGTCAGATTTCGGCCTTGGCCATCTTCTTTCAGCGACCGCTGGCGGGTCATCCCTTGGTTAGCACCTTTGTGCAGGGGGTTCGCCATGTGCTCCCCCCTGTCAAGCCTCCTCTCCCCCCGTGGGATCTGAATTTGGTGCTCTCGGTTCTCCAGGAACCTCCCTTTGAGAATATTAGAGATATTCCCCTCTTGACTTTGTCTCAGAAGGTGGCCTTCTTGGTGGCCATTACTTCCATTAGACGAGTGTCTGAGTTGGCGGCCTTGTCCTGCAAGTCGCCCTTTTTGGTCATCCATAAGGATAAGGCGGTGTTACGTCCGCGACCTTCTTTTCTGCCAAAGGTGGTCTCGGCCTTCCACTTAAATGAGGACATTGTCCTCCCGTCCTTGTGTCCTCACCCATCGCATCCCAGAGAGTTTGCGCTTCACACTTTGGATGTGGTACGAGCCTTGCGGGTGTACCTGTCTGTTACTGCCTCTATTCGGAAGTCTGACTCACTATTTGTGGCTGTCTCTGGTCCAAAACAGGGCCAAGCGGTTTCGTCTGCCACCATTTCTAGGTGGATCAGACAAACCGTCATTCAAGCTTATGCTCTCAAGGGGCGGGCGCCTCCCTTTCCGGTTACGGCACACTCCACCAGGGCAATTGGTGCTTCCTGGGCTTTCCGACATCAAGCGTCGGTTGCACAAGTGTGCAAGGCGGCGACCTGGTCGTCTGTTCATACCTTTTCTAAGTTTTATAAGGTTGATGTGGCTGCATCTTCGGATGCTTCCTTCGGCCGCAAGGTGTTGCAGGCCGCTGTTTGATGTTGCAACTCCTCCGTTGAGGAGCTCTGCCTTGTTTGGAGTGAAGTTTTTGGTTTTCCATTTATACTGCTCCCATCCCTCTTGACACTGCTTTGGGACATCCCACGTGTAAAGGTGTATAAGACACGCTGTCAGTCCATGGATGACAAGAGAAAATAGGATTTTTGTACTCACCGTAAAATCCGTTTCTCTGGCATCCATGGACTGACACAGCACCCACCCTTCTTTTCGAGTTTGTACTGCTTTGTTACGAACTGAGGTCTGCTGACTGCAGTGGGAGGGTCATGCCGGAGGGACCGCCCCCTGGGCGGGGCTGTTCAGCTCTGGCTGTTTAGAATGTATGTATAACATCTCACATTCTGCCTAGGTCTTCTCCTGCAAGCAGGGACATAACCCACGTGTAAAGGTGTATAAGACACGCTGTGTCAGTCCATGGATGCCAGAGAAACGGATTTTACGGTGAGTACAAAAATCCTATTATTTTTTATGTCAGACATTCCATAAGCATTTGCAGTCATAGATAAAATGCGTAGCCTGCTTTTCTGGAGAGAAAAAAAAAAGGGGGGAGAGGGGGAGGGAGAAAGGAAAAATGGGGGAGGAAGAGAGGGAAAGAGATGAAGAGAAAAGGCCCCAATGGGCTCGTCTCTCCTGGGCTCCAAGTGCACATGGTATACAGAGTGGGGGAGGGGTCTCGTAGAATCAGGGTGGATCTGTGTCAATGGTTTCATTCAGTTAAAGCGGATATTGCAAATACAGCAGCTGCTGACTTTCAAAATATGGACACTTACCTGTCCAGTGTGCCCGCGATGTCGGCACCCGAACCCAATCTGTCTCTCGGGTGGAGGCGCCGTCATCTTCGGTAAGGGAATCGGGAAGTGAAGTCTTGCCGCTACTGCGCATGTGCGAGTCGCACTGCGCTTCCTCACTGGTCCCTGCTGTCTTCTGGGACCTGTGTGTCTCCCAGAAGACAGCGGGGGGGGGGCGGACATGGCGTAGATATCCGTGGCTACTGTAGTGATCTATGCTCGGAAGTGGGAGCAAATACCTGGCTTAGACAGGTATCTGCTCCCCCCTGAAAGGTGCCAAATGTGACACTGGAGGGGGGGGGGATTCCGAAAATCGGAAGCAAAATTTTTGGGTGGAACTCCACTTTAAGTAGAATTGCAATTGCAGGCCATTGCACCCAAAATGCAGCATACAGGACTTTTTCACCAAGCACTGGTGTATGCATACCTTATTGTAAACAATGCAGTATATTTTTCTCTATGCATTTTGCTGGCGTATAGCTTCACTCTCATAGAAATAGTATGTAGCTTTGGAGCATGAGAATGGTAACTTCCATCTGAAGCTTCCTCCGAATGTATATATGAAACATTTAGAACAGTGGTCTCCAAACTGTGGCCCGGGGGCCAGATGTGGCCCTTTGCTTGCTTTTATCTGGGGGCACTATTTCATCCACTGATACTAACAATGGGGTAAAATTTCCCCAACTGACATCGGCGATGGGGCAAAAATCGTTCCAACAACACCAATGATGGGGTACAATTCTTCCCACTGACACCTATAGTAGGGCACAATTACTCCCACAGAAACGATGGGTCATTATTTTTACTCCCAATGGCCACATTCTGGCCGCAGTTTAAGGCTGAAGGGCAGTAAACTGGCCCTTTGGTTTAGAAAGTTTGGAGACTCCTGATTTGGAAGAACTCCCATCAATTCCTCAGAGTGTCCCAACAATACATAGCCCATCTATAGCAAAAAATGGGATTGTGCAGAATAAGTATTGTAAAGAGCCTCCGTCTCATTGGCCAGTAGAAAGGTGCAAGAGCAGGTGGGCTGCCTTTGAAACACAGGCTAACACAGGTTTTGGGGTTTAACTTACACACTTTGAAGGGTCCCCTTTAAAGCAGATGGGACAGATGCAAAATGATTCTTGGTACCTGCATTAGAAGATAAACTGATTTGCATTTTTTAATGCCCTCAAGTTTACAAATGGAATTCAGGAATTGGGGGGGGGGGGAAATCCGCCTAGCCCCCCTCTATACAGTAACCGCTCCTTTTGATAAGTGTGGTTTCCCATGCTGTCTGTAGCCTGGCTGCCTGTGCCTGCTTAATGACATCCCATAGACTTGAGTGATATGTTGCTCTTGCATTACAGGCTTGTCCAATTTTAAGTCTATGGGATAAAGTTTAGTGTGAGAGTCTGCAAAGCTGAACTGAGCAGTTTTTCTATTTTAAAAAAAAATCAAAGAAGGCTGAGCTAGACAGTTTTCTGCATACCTCGGGCTGAGTTCCCAGCACAGCCAGAAAACTGACCGTGCTGTGCTCTTATGCCTAGTGTGGTCAGTTTTTAATAGGAAACCAAGGGGACTAGCTCCTGCTTTCACATAAAGGAAGCAATACAAAAAGAGCAGGATACTTTTTTTCATACAAGTACAGCAGGCACATATTAGGAATATGAAATGTTGGGGTTACATATGCTTTAACAGGGGCAGTGGCCGCCTGCACCTTAATTCTGCTGTGCAGAAATAAATATCTACCACCCTACTGCTTATTATACGTATGGTGGTAAAGGAGTGGTTAGAGTTGAGCCATTTTATCACTTTACATGTTACTGTGGTTTAACTGTTTTAAATTGTACAACGTTCCTTTGGTATTTTCTCTTCAACACTTTGTTTATTCCCTTTTGGCTTTCATCATGTTTCTTTTATTGATTGTCAAACTCAAACACCACACATTTTTTTCAACCTTTCCAGAAGAGTTTTTGCAAATTCTCTGTTTAGGTTGGGCAGGCTGTTGAGAGCCATTGCAATTTTGCTTTAAAGCGGTTGTATTGCCCCCTTGGTCATTTTTACCTACAGGTACATTTTTATAATAAGGCTTATCAATAGGTAAAATGAATATCTCCTAAACCTGCACGGTTTAGGAAATATTCACCCTTCATGCAGCTGCTGGCATCAGCGTCGCATGCCTGCTGAAGGTCCGGCAGCTCGTGCCGGAACAGAGGTCTCCCACGGGCATGCGTGGGAGTGACGTCATTGCAGCTCCGGACACTCACAGCACTGGAGCCCGCGAACCCGGAAGCAGCGCAGAGGGGAACATTTCGCCGCCCCCCCCCCCCCCCCCGGCGGTGCACTGTTGGAGCATTGTTCTAAGGTAAGTATTTCATAGTGTGCGAGTATGCAATGCATCACATTATGCTATTGTCTTGCAGGGTGTTTTTTTTTTTTTTTTTTTTTTTTTTTTTTTTTTTTTTGGTAGGGTTCAATTTTCACAGTTTTAATTCCTGCTTGAAAGGATAAGTTCACCTTAAAAAACAAGCTACATGTTACACCCATTATCGAGGTGTAACATGTTATGAATGCACCAGTCCCCACACCTCCCTGATCCCTGCTAAGCCAGCTAGGACGGGACCACCCACTAGCTGTCAATTTATTTTAAAACCCTGTTGCTGTGCGGGGCTCCGGCCACGTCACTCATTCACACTCCACCAGCGCCAATTCTCTGGGCATTGTCGTAGCCTTTCTACCAGCCACCCAAGACCCAGAGCTGTGGGGTAACTCGAGGCCTAGGAGAAAGATTGTAACCAATCGGAGACCAGGCCTATTCTGACACTTTTTGTTTACAAGTGAAAATCTGCATTATTTTTGCTAGAGAAAAAAATAATAATATATATAAATTTGTTTGCAGAGGCCCTAGAGAATAAAATGGTGGTGGTTGTAATTTTCTATGTCACACTATATTTGCATAGCGGTTTTTCAAATGCAATTTTTTAGAAAAAAAATACACTTTCATGAATTTATATGCTAAAAAACACAATATATTACCCAAATCTTTTCGATAACATATGAAAGATTGTGTTATGCTCAATAAATGGATACCTATTACATCACACTTTTTAAAATTGCAGTTTAGAGTTACAGAGGAGGTATAGCGCTAGAACTTTTGTCACTTTTAATTTATTTATTTTTTTGTTTTGAATCACTTTTATTCCTGTCACAAGAAATGTAAATGTCTCTTGTGATAGAAAAAAGGGATGACCGGTCCTCTTTATTGATACTTCTGGGGTCTGTAAGATCTCTCCCTTACCCTGGAAAGCATGAGATCAGTAAGGCCCCTTTCACACGGACATTCCGTATGTCCGTTTTTCATCCATCCGTTTTCGGATGAAAAACAGACATGCATGTATCCCTATGGGATAGCGGATGTCAGTGGATGAACATCCGCTGACATCCGATGACAACAGCCTCCGCTATGGTCCGTTTAGCATGACAGAGGAAAATCCTATTTTTCCATCCGTCTGCGGATCAGATGAAAACGGACAGATGGTCCGTTGTTATCCGATCCCCCCCCCATAGAGGAGAGCGGCGATCTGACCGGTCCGTTTCTGCACAGTGTGCAGAGACGGACAAGTCATCTGCCGGCTCAGCGGGGATCATCCTATGGGATAGCGGATGAACATCCAATGACAACAGTCTCCGCTATGGTCCGTTTAGCATGACGGAGGAAAATCCTATTTTTTCCATCCGTTTGCGGATCAGATGAAAACGGACAGATGGTCTGTTTTCATCCGATCCCCCCCCCCCCATAGAGGAGAGCGGCGATCTGACCGGTCCGTTTCTGCACAGTGTGCAGAGACGGACAAGTCATCCGCCGGCTCAGCGGGGATCAACGGAGCGATCTCTGTTGAGCAAGCGGATGTTCACGGGGCGGATCATCACGGGATCCGCCCGTGTGAAAGAGCCCTAACAAAAACATTGACCTCATGCTTTACAAAAAAAAGGCAGCGTGTACATCTGCCTAACCGGAAGTGACGTCATGATCTTCTCCTGCCGCCTGTAAAAGCAATCTAGAGGCTAATTAGCCACTAGGATTGCTTTTAGATGAAAAAGTATCACCGGCTGTAAAAAAAATATTGTCACTCCAGGATAATCACTTGAAGCCAATCACATACACGTACGTGATTTGGTGTCAATTGGTTTAAAAAGGTATTTACGCTGCTACTTATTACAAATGGCATGCAGCATTTCTAAAACCAGTGAGTAGAGCAGTGTTTCTCAACTCCAGTCCTCAAGGCGCCCCAACTGATCATGTTTTCAGGCTTTCCATTTTTTTGCACAGGTGATTTGATCAGTTTTAGTGCCTTCGTAATTACCACAGCTATTTTATCTGAGGGAAATTCTAAAAACATGACCTGATGGGGTGCCTTGGGGACTGGAGTTGAGAAACACTGGAGTAGACAACATGTAAAGCTTGCTTAGTAAGATGGCCTTTCCTTGTTTTAAGCAAAACCACCCAAGGATCTCTGAAGGTGACTGCTTGGTATTAGATTTATGAGACTGCAAAAATTGAATAGAAAAGCGATAGACTTGACTCTACATAATGAACGAATGTAACTTTTTATATTTATTGTTACAGAACAAATGACTGTCACTCCTGAAAGTCTTCAGTACATAACTTTTGAGGGTGTCCAGTCCAGATTTGATGGGATATTGATCTGTAACATCTGATGACAATAAGTGATTCTCACAATTGATGAGATTCCAGACACTGTTATGCCCATCTTGTCATTTCTAACCCCCAATTTGCACCCCTCTGCCCTAGTATTCATGTCCTCAAACAAATTTAGCACACAGTACAATGTGTGTTAAATGTTGCTTTCATTGTTCATAATCTTAATAAGAACACCCACTTTATACGCCTTGCTTTACAAATCTGAACTGATGTAAGCTTTGTGATCATTGCGCTTTGTAACACATTGATATTATGTGTAATGAACTCTGGGCCTTTCATGCCCTCCTTGTATTGTCTGATTCCTGGGGCCCATCAGAACTTGTTCCTTTAATTGGCATGTCATCTGCTGAGAAATGGAGAGAAGACTTTCTGCTGTCTAATTGGAGGGACACCATAAGCAGTGACAGAGAGGTATAATTATGTGTTCTGGGATAAGTTTGAAGAAACTGAATTGTTATTTTGAAGCATTGCAGATAGACAAGTGCCGTCATTTACATCCATCTATGGTTAGAGCCCTTTTCTTATGTGTACTGAAATTACCTTTCACTTAGCCATTATCTCCTTGCCTGATAAAAGCTTCCATTGTAAAAATCCCAACGATTTTCTTTACTGCAACAATGTGTTTTTTTGGACTTTGTACCTTAGTTTTACATTAAGCCAATAACAAGGTTATATAATTTAAAGAAGAACTAGAATTTTTTATTGGATAGAAAAAAGGTTAATGCAGCGCTAGCAGAAATAAAATGTGCACACCAATAAATAAAAATAAAAAAAAATACCACTGAGGTATTCAACATATGTGGGTGTCCACCCCCTAGTGTGAAGACCGTGTGAATAATAACAATGTTACAAAATCAATTGACATATGGATATGGTCACCACTGGCAATTAGATTGCAATCGCTTGCAAAAATTGATGAGAAGCAGGTGAAGAAAATGCTAACAGTTAGTTGAAATGTCACATAATGAAAAAACTCGATGTATATCCAAGAATGGTATCCGGGTTAGCGGTCACCCCTCTTGTGGCCCCACTCACCAGACGAAGAGGAGAGAGTCTCCAAATGGATCATGTATATTCTGAGTCCGGATGTAATGGGGTTCAGCAAATTGATTCGATGAAGAGACAAATCCTAATGGAGGGGAGAGAGAGAAAAAACATGGATGTGAAGTACCGCCTGTAACCTTGTAACACAGCGCTACTATCTGAGAAACTCACGAGACTGCAGAAAAAACAAGGGTTATTGTGTTCCGGGTTTGCAGGCGTGCGTTCCACGAGAACCGGAAGCAACATCACTGGTTCTAGTTTGGACGCAATTTCCGGCCAAACTAGAACCAGTGATGTTGCTTCCGGTTCTCGTGGAACGCACGCCTGCAAACCCGGAACACAATAACCCTTGTTTTTTCTGCAGTCTCGTGAGTTTCTCAGATAGCAGCACTGTGTTACAAGGTTACAGGCGGTACTTCACATCCATGTTTTTTCTCTCTCTCTCCTCCATTATGATTTGTCTCTTCATCGAATTCATCGAGTCAATTTTCTGAACCCCATTACGTCCGGACTCAGAATATACGTGATCCATTTGGTGACTCTCTCCTCTTCGTCTGGTGAGTGGGGCTACAAGAGGGGTGACCGCTAACCCGGATACCATTCTTGGATATACATCGAGTTTTTTCATTATGTGACATTTCAACTAACTGTTAGCATTTTCTTCACCTGCTTCTCATCAATTTTTGCAAGCGATTGCAATCTAATTGCCAGTGGTGACCATATCCATATGTCAATTGATTTTGTAACATTGTTATTATTCACACGGTCTTCACACTAGGGGGTGGACACCCACATATGTTGAATACCTCAGTGGTATTATTATTATTTATTTTTTGTTTTTATTTCTGCTAGCGCTGCATTAACCTTTTTTCTATCCAATTTTAAGGTGTTAGGACCGCAGCTGCTGCAGCATAAGGTACGATTAATTTCACCATATTTCACTATATTTCACTGCTTGATCCTTAAGCGCGAGTTCTAGTTTTTTGTTTTTTATTTTAGAATTTTTTTATTTTTTAGGTTTTGGAGAGTGAACATCTCTCAAATTTTTTATTTTTTTTCCAGTTCTTTATTTAGCAGTTTTGCAAGGCAACAAGATACAATGCTGATGAAAAGAAAGAAAAGCCCGCACTCTGAGGGGGAGAGCTGCAGAAGATGCAGAGTAAAAACAATAACATAGAGCAGAAAGTAAAATACCTTAGTATCCACACAGTCTGGCAAGCATTGGTCGTAATAGGGATGTGACAGTAGGGTGGACCACAAAAGGGTTCAGATCTATAGAGAAGATTCATTTTTCACATTTTGAATATAACTGGGATAGATGTCATGGTCCTATTGGGGTACAAAAAAAGGGGGGGTATGGAATTGGGCAGGAAACCTCCCCACAGTCCAAGCTCTGCCACTCTTACCATCAGGAGGTGGTTGAAGGAGACGTCGGTGTTTTGCTGTCTGTGCCCCATTAGGGAGATTCACCCTCTCTCTATTTGTTTACTATTACCACCCAACGTAAAAGAAAATCCCCAAATTTGGTTTGTCTCCAGAACAGGAATAGAGAGAACCTCCAATGGGGAAACTAGTTCTGGTGAGACACATTATTAGATATGCAGAATATAACTGAAGGTACAGTCCACCCAAAACGAAGGCCTCATGCCCACGGACGTTTTTACAGCTGCGTTTTTTACAGCGTAAAACACCTGTCCATGTTATTGTATATTTTTTTTTTTTTTTTTTCGAAAGAAAAAAAAAGTCTGAGCTAAAAAACGCAATCACGGCGTTTTTGTGCGCTTTTTGACGCTTCGCGTTTTTTTTATGCCTAACGCCGACGCTGAGGAACGCACTGGTCCTGGGTTTTTTTTTTACAGCTTAAAAACGTCTATGCTATTTGCAGCTCAAAAACGTCTAGATGGGCATGAAGCTATAGACTAACATTGACAGGCGTTTTAAAGCTGTAAAAAACGCTCAAAAACGTCAGTGGGCATGAGGCCTAACAATTGAGTTTTGGTAAAACTGCCAGACAGTGTTTTTATATCTCTCAGGTCCTGTATTTTACCTTTTCAACACAGAGGAACCCTTGAAATAACTTTCTGTTCCTACTAATAATTACAATAGCTTCAACTCATGATACATTATTAGGATGGACATTGGGAAGAATGATCCTTACACTTGTAGTCATTGGGAATAATGACCCCCTTACAGACAGCTAAAAATATCATTGGTGTCAGTGGGAACTTATCTAAGAGGCAGAAATTACTCATTGCTGGAGGAACCCTAGTTTAAATCAATGTACCTTCTTTCCTGGGTGTGTACACTTGCTGTTAGGAGGATATATCACACTGCCTGCTGACGTCATAGAGCCGGTCCAGGCTCAGGTTAGATCGCGACACTGGAATCGGGATCCGCCCACATGCCTGAACTGACACCCGGCTCAGCCTCTCAGCGAGCCGATGAGAGCCTGTGCTGGCTGCTTCTGCCTTCTCCACAGCCCAGCGTTCCCGTAAGCAAGGAGGAGGCAGAGTTGAGAGCAGTGACTGACAATCACCAGCTCTCTGCTCGAGGAGCTGTGAGAACCGAGCGATCTGCGGGGTTACATCTCTTGTTTCTCCGGGGGTTAGGTCGCTTGTTTCTCCGGGGGTTAGGTCGCTTGTTTCTCCGGGGGTTAGGTCGCTTGTTTCTCCGGGGGTTAGGTCGCTTGTTTCTCCGGGGGTTAGGTCGCTTGTTTCTCCGGGGGTTAGGTCGCTTGTTTCTCCGGGGGTTAGGTCGCTTGTTTCTCCGGGGGTTAGGTCGCTTGTTTCTCCGGGGGTTAGGTCGCTTGTTTCTCCGGGGGTTAGGTCGCTTGTTTCTCAGGGGGTTAGGTCGCTTGTTTCTCCGGGGGTTAGGTCGCTTGTTTCTCCGGGGGTTAGGTTGCTTGTTTCTCCGGGGGTTAGGTTGCTTGTTTCTCCGGGGGTTAGGTTGCTTGTTTCTCCGGGGGTTAGGTTGCTTGTTTCTCCGGGGGTTAGGTTGCTTGTTTCTCCGGGGGTTAGGTTGCTTGTTTCTCCGGGGGTTAGGTTGCTTGTTTCTCCGGGGGTTAGGTTGCTTGTTTCTCCGGGGGTTAGGTCGCTTGTTTCTCCGGGGGTTAGGTCGCTTGTTTCTCCGGGGGTTAGGTCGCTTGTTTCTCCGGGGGTTAGGTCGCTTGTTTCTCCGGGGGTTAGGTCGCTTGTTTCTCCGGGGGTTAGGTCGCTTGTTTCTCTGGGGGTTAGGGTTAGGTCGCTTGTTTCTCCGGGTTAGAGCTGGCGGGGGACAGATGCTGCATTCACCTAGGTAAGTATAAATCTGCAAAACCCCATGCTTCTCTTTGAAAGCTGAAATTTAGCTATATATAAAAAAATAAAATAAAATGTGCAGG
This sequence comes from Rana muscosa, assembly GCA_029206835.1. NCBI lineage: Eukaryota > Metazoa > Chordata > Amphibia > Anura > Ranidae > Rana > Rana muscosa. Next base: position 1,006,779,487 of record CM055122.1, on the reverse strand, counting down.
GATGCTTGTCCTCTGTCTATGAATTTCCAGCACTGCAATGATTACTAATGAGGAAACAATGCCTCACTGATGACACTGCTTGTAGCACATCTGTGAATGGAAGAGAGTCTGCTCAGTCACAGGATTCTCTCCTCTATTCAGAGATCAGGTTAAAAGCAGTGTAATCAGTGAAAGAACTTTTCTCAATGGAGGAGCCCCCATCAGACTATCTGTACTGCTGTTCTGCCTGAAGACCGGTGTTCTATCAGAAAGCTGAATAAACAGTGCTAATGCACTACCAACGTGTTCAACCGTAATTAATAATACGTAGAGTGAGAGGTGCAAACAGCAGCCAAACCTCTGTAGTATTGCCAATACCCATAAATTGTGTAAGATAGTAAAGTAGCGCTAATTGCTCTATATGTGCGTTGTATATGTAATACAGTAAGCCTAATAAATAAAGTAAACCTACTAAATAAATAAATAATGTGACACAAACAGTGCACAATAAGGATTAAAGTGCTAATGTGCAAAAATCTAAGGAAATAAACTCATAAATATAAAAAAAAAAAAAAGATATAGTTCTGAATCGCAGTGTAACAAGTGCAATGTGACAGTGCTAAAGTCCATATGTAAGGTGCATCCAAAGTAAACTGGTAATGAAATATTAAAAAAAAGATATTATAAAAATAACAATAAAAATCTTGAATCTATAAGCGATATAGGTAGTAAACAATGATCTAGTTCATTTGTAAAGTGCATCCAACAATGAACTGGAGTTCTGACCAATAAAGTTCTAAATCCCAAAAAAGGCTAAAAACGCATAAAAAAATTCAAGGCCCTTGAAATCTTTTGGCGTTTTTTAGACGTTTTTATTGCGTGTGTTTTGTCGTTTGAACAATAAACGCAAGATTTTTAATAAACTCTAGATTTTTAAGCTTTAATACACTATGGAGTGTTTTTTTGCTTGCCCTTGACTGCATGTGTCTGGAGACCACATCCCCAACGGAGAAAAGATTGGAGAAACTGGATAAACAGCCGCAGAGATCCCTAGCTCTGATATCTGGAGGAGGATACAACAACCGTGCTCAGTGACTGGTATTCCTTGATGCATCATTGGACCCATTGGGGTCTTTCCTTTAAAGCGGAGGTCCACACTCAAATTTTTTTAACATTAAAAATAAAAATAAAATATAAAAAAATAATTGATAGAAAAAAATAAAATAAAAATTCATACTCACCCTAAATGCCTGTTGCTATGCGGAAGTCCCCTAATCTGCCTCTAATGTTCCTCTTCTCGTCCGGTGGGTCTCCTTCCGCTTCCTCTTCTTGTCGATGGGCCGCGCTGCCTTCTGGGAACTGTGTGTATCCCAGGAGGCAAGCCGCCCATTCACAAAGCGTCGTGCGAGTGGCGCATGCGCAGTAGCTTACAGCTTCACTGCCTGTTTCCCTTACTCAGGTTGGAGGAGTTGGGACCTGCCAGCAGCGATCGATCGCCGTGGCAGGACCGACATCGCGGGCGAGTAGGACAGGTAAGTGTCCTTATTAAAAGTCAGCAACTACACTGTTAGTAGATGCTGACTTTTTTTTTTTTTCGGCTGCACCTCCGCTTTAAGGTGAGAGGCTAGCATTACTGGGGGGGGGGGGGGGGGGATCCATAGAAGGATATTTTGCACTTCCTACCTTCCATTTGTAATTTGGACTCCCTTACCTCTCCCTTTCCCCCTCATCTCCTTTTTGCTTGCTTTGGAGGTGACCCTTTTTTGGATTTAGAACTTTATTGGTCAGAACTCCAGTTCATTGTTGGATGCGCTTTACAAATGGACTAGATCATTGTTTACTACCTATATCGCTTATAGATTCAAGATGGTTATTGTTATAATATCTTTTTTTGAATATTTCATTACCAGTTTACTTTGGATGGACTTTAGCACTGTCACATTGCACTTGTTATACTGCGATTCATCTATATATTTTTTTTATTGTTATATTTATGAGTTTATTTTCCTAGATTTTTGCACATTAGCACTCTAATAGTTATTATGCACTGTTTGTGTCACATTATTTATTTAGTAGGTTTACTTTATTTATTAGGCTTACTGTATTACATATACAACGCACATATAGAGCAATTAGCGTTACTTTACTATCTTACACAATCAGAAAGCTGCTACATGTCAGAAAGTGCAACCAAAGTGACGTTCCGTCACGGCCAAATTGGTACACCCGTACTCGGCCACACTAAGCCTACAGTCTGAAGTCGTGAAGCGGACATCTTTTTACACCCACCGAAGTCTTGCAATTTACACTTCTTTTTACCAGTAAACTGAGCTTATATCGTGAAATACGGGATTTTGAAATCCATCAAACTGTTTTGATCTTGAATCTTAAAAGCTTTTCAAATTCAACATCAAAACAGGGTCACGGATTTCTAAATACAGTAAAACCTTGAATTGCGAGCATAATTGGTTCCGGAGGCATGCTTGCAATCCAAAGCACTTGTATATCAAAGCAAATTTTCCCATAAGAAATAATGGAAACTCAAATGATTCGTTCCACAACCATTTATTCATAAGTCCTTCAGTTTATAGTCCATATAATAAGATTATAGCAATGTGACCAGGTTGTGTAACCATAAAATGTCCATCCACAAATGGAAGCCTCCACAAGGGGATTACAAGCAAAATCCAGCAGGAGCTACAGAGTATAAAAGAGAAGAGAGGCGCCTCTAAGTGTAGCAATATGGTTACATTTAATGAAGGTACAACATTTAGCAACTCACATGGTTGATGATTAAAAGAGGCACATCAAAGTATGCAGGCATCCGGGGTAAAGCTGCCCTCATAGACCATCCTCCACACCGCCGGCTCTCACCGCTGTCAGTCTGCAATTGTGACCGGGAAGACTACCCTGCAGTAGAACGATCTGAAAGCGAGGCTTGAACCGCTCGTGGAGCACAGCGTGGAATGGACGACATCAATGTCGGTGAAGAGAATGGTCTGTGGACAGCTTTACCCCGGATGCCTGCATACTTAGATGGGCCTCTTTTAATCATCAACCATGTGAGTTTCTAAATGTTGTACCTTCACTAAATGTAACCATATTGCTACACTTAGAGGCGCCTCTCTTCTAATTCGTACTCCGTTGTGACATGACGCTACTCTTATAACAAGACATTGCTTGTATATCAAGTCAAAATATATAAAAAAAAATTGCTTGTCTTGCAAAATGCTCTCAAACCAAGGTTTTACTGTACTGTATTTCACTATATAAGCTCAGTTTACTGCTAAAAATAAGTGTGACATGCAAGACTCCGGTGGGTGTAAAAAGATGTCCGCTTGCCACATTCTGTCTGTATCCTTACTGCAGGCTAGTGTGGGTGTACCAAGATGGCCACGATGGATCACTTCCGTTGCATTTTCTGATGGGCAGCGGCTTTCTGACAGGACAACGGCAGCATTTAAATTGGTAGTAAATCATTGTAAAAAACAAAAAACGTTCCTCTCAAAATAATTGCATAATGTGCTAAAATGCATCGCATGTTAGCACAGCATGAAATACTTGTCTTAAACGAAGCCCTCTGTCACCGCTGGGAGTGCTTCTATTTTCCCCCCGCTCTTCCTTTCCTGGTTCATGGATTCTGGCTGTGTGAGTGGCTAGAGTCGCGATGATGTCACTCCTATGCATGCACGTGGGAGCCCTCGGTTATGGCACTGTGCTCTGTAGTTCCAGTGTCTTGTTGAGCTGGTTCCCCTATCGATATGGTTCCGAGCTCGACTGCGCAGGTGCACTCGTCGGCTGTAGACGCGCTTGCTCCCGAGAAAACATGCCGTGCAGCAAGGGGCGGAGACTGGGACACGCCGCTCTATAGGGCGGGATTAAACATGTTGATGGGCGGGTGACACGCCGCTCTGTATTTTTTTTTTTTATGTTGATGAGCGGGCGCAAGGGGCGGCAAAAGGGGCGGGCCCGGAGACTGTGAGAGAAGTGTTGTACATATAAATCTCTAGGCTTGGTGTCTAACATTGCAGGGAGCGCACACTCATTGATCCGCCCCTTGCTGTATAGAGCAGTGTATTGTCGAGCTGGTTCCCCTAGCATCGGGAGCGAGCGCGTCTACGGATGCCGAACAGCTGTTTACGCTCGGAGAATTCCGTCGCCTCGGATTGCGCCTGCGCAGTCGAGCTCGGAACCATATCGATAGGGGGAACCAGCTCGGCAGAACACCGGCACGGTAACCCAGACCTTGAGCGCATGCTCCGGTGACGTCACCGGCTACATCCAGGATGAAATATCTCCTAAACAGTGCCCATTTTAGGAGATATTGATTTTATCTACAGGTAAGCCTTATTATAGGATTACCTTTATTATAGGATTACCTTTATTATAGGATTACCCGTAGGTAAAAAAAAAAAATCACAAAGCGGACTTTAGTCCCGCTTTAATCACTGTAGCACCAGAAGTTCAGAGACAGAAAGAGGACCGGCATCTCTGCAGTGAAAATTTCTCCAGAATCCAGCTGTCTGCATAACGTGCAACATCCCTCATTACAGGCACATTACTGGTTCGAGGGCAGTAAAAACATGTGGCTGTGCCATGTTTGTGACGCTCCCCATTAAAGGCAGCGGACAGGGGTGTACACCTGCTGCAGGCCAGGAGCGATGCTTTGCAAAAATTATCCCTCTTTCACATTTGGCGGGCACAACTGCCCGCCCAACATGTCTTATTTAACTATACAGAGCCCGCCAAACGCGAAAGATCATTTTTACAAAGTATCGTGCCTGGCCTGTAGCAGGTGTACACCTCTGTCCATTGCCTTTACAGCTTAATGGGGAGCATCACAAATGTGGCACAACTACATGTTTTTACTGCCCCCCCCAACCAGTAATGTAAATGAGGCCTAAAAAGTAAAATGGGTTCAATTAAGAAAAGTCCGGCTGCAGTATATGGTATTGCCTAGATAGATGACTATAGTTCAGCCGAGTTCACTCCTGGAAGTAAACCAATGATTTTTATGTATTTGTTGTATGCTCTTGATTGGCGAAATACAGTTCTCGGTTTGTTTCTTGGTCTTGGCAAAGTGGGATCCTAAGATAAAGAGGCAAAATGATGAGTGTCGGCTCACTGAGAGTAAATAACTGGAAATGTCAGATAGCTGGGCGGACACAGGACCAGCTACTGAGTCTGCAGTTTGTAGAGTTTATCTTACAATCCAGAGCAGGGCAGGATGTGGAGTCTCTCTACAAAAATATCCACGTCTTCAACTCAAAGCGGAAATGGATCCTTTTTCATTTTTCAATGGCTTTGCTGCAGTGTGATGGTTTCATTTTTTTTTGCTCTGCAAAAGGCATTTATTTTTGAGACTGAATTTGTAATATATCCTGCTGTGGTAGATTTTCAAAATTGGATGTTATGTTTGTCAGCAAAGGGGGAAGAAGTGTCTTCTCTATAAATCAGATGGTTTTCTAATCCGTTTTATCTTTATGTGATCACTGTAGTCATTTTGAATTAATTGCGCCTCTAAGGACAGCACCACAAATTGCTTCCTTCTTTCTACAATGAGTATTATCAGTGTGGGCTTGGCAGTGAGTAACATCACAAGCTCTTTGCTAGGCTAGTGCAATTCGTCTCGTAGCGAATCGAAATTCGTCCGAATTTAGCAACTTTCGGACGTTCGGAAGCATTCGAATTTCCGAACAAAGCAATTACGAATAAAACCGAATCCGAAATAAATTATATCGCAAATAGCGAATGCCCGAATGTCTTCGGCATAATTCGTTATGAAAAAAGTTACGAGTGTACGAATCCATTCAAAGCACAATAACACTCATCTCTGCTCTCTGCTTCTCCCTCACCGTGCTGAACTCCCTCTCAAAATGGTGTACAGGGGCGGAGGCTATAGCCGCATGTAAAAAATGAAAGTAAAATATGAGATTTTGAATCGTTACAAATAACCGCTATGTATTTAGAAAAGTACAAATCCATTCGAAGCACATTAGGCATAATAGGCAGCGTCGTTGTGAGAGAGACACGGAAAATTCCGAATCAAGAACCCAAAAAAAGTTACGAAAGTAGGAGTTGTGTCCAGAATCAACGAAAAACAATGTACTCTACCGAAAGTACGAATTATAAATCAACTAAAAATAAGGCTTACATTAATACGAATCATTCCGATTCAACAAAAAATGTTGCTTGCGAAAATACGAATTAGTCCGAACACGAAAAATCCCGTCTAACAAAATTACGAACGATTACGTATCAACAGGACCGAAAAGAAACGAACCGAAACTAAACAAATTTTTCCGTTGTGCACAAGTCTACTCTTTGCTACTACAATGCAGGTCAGTACCTGTCTAATCGGGAGAGTGGAAAGTGCCCATGTGCTACCACTCATTGCTTTACAGTTGTGCTCATAAGTTTACATACCCTGGCAGAATGTATGATTTCTTGGCCATTTTTCCAGGGAATATGAATAACACAAACTTTTTTTTCACTCATGGTTAGTGTTTGGCTGAAGCCATTTATTATCAATCAACTGTGTTTTAGTCTTTTTAAATAATAATGACAACAGAAACTACCCAAATGACCCTGATCAAAAGTTTACATACCCTGGTGATTTTGGCCTGATAACATGCACACCAGTTGACACAAAGAGGTTTGAATGGCTATTAAAGGTAACCATCCTCACCTGTGATCTGTTTGCTTGTAATTAGTGTGTGTGTGTATAAAAGGTCAATGAGTTTCTGGACTCCTGACAGACCCTTGCATCTTTCATCCAGTGCTGCACTGACGTTTCTGGATTCTGAGGAAAGCTAAAGAATTGTCAAAGGATCTGCGGGAAAAGGTAGTTGAACTGTATAAAACAGGAAAGGGATAACAAAAAGATATCCAAGGAATTGAGAATGCCAATCATCATTGTTCAAACTCTAATCAAGAAGTGGAAAATGAGGGGTTTTGTTTAAAACCAAACCACAGTCAGGTAGACCAACTAAAATATCAGCCACAACTGTCAGGAAAATTGTTCAAGATGCAAAGGAAAACCCACAAATAACTTCAGGTGAAATACAGGACTCTCTGAAAACATGTGGTGTGGCTTTTTTAAGATTCATAATAAGGAGGCACTTGAATAAAGATGGGCTGCATGGTCAAGTCGCCAGAAGAAAGCCATTACTACGCAAATGCCACAAGGTATCCCGCTCACAATACGCCAAACAGGACAAAGACAAGCCTCAAACCTTCTGGCACAAAGACATTTGGAGTGATGAGACCAAAATTTAGCTTTTTGGCCACAACCATAAACACTACATTTGGAGAGAAGTCAACAAGGCCTATGATGAAAGGTATACCATTCCTACTGTGAAACACGGAGGTGGATCGCTGATGTTTTGGGGATCTGTGAGCTACAAAGGCACCGGAAATTTGGTCAAAATTTGTTATCAAAAAATACTGGAGGAACATTTGCATTCATCAGCCAGTAAGCTGCGCATGGGACGTACTTGGACATTCCAACATGACAATAGGGCTGGGGAAAAAATCGATTTGAATCGAGTTGCAAGGGCAAATCGATGAAAATTTTGACCAAATCGATTTATTTATTTATATTTTTCTCCCATAGGACCGGCACTCCGCGGACTAGGCCCAAGCCGGGGCCTCACCTAAAAAATCCTGCTCGCCGCGATCCTGTGAAAAGGCTGCGAGGCCGGACGCCGTGGACTAGGCCGAAGCCGCGGCCTCGCGCCCTTTTCCCAGCGAGCTGCGGGCAGCAGTTTTTAGGCGAGGCCGCTGGTTCAGCCTAGTCCGCGGCCTTTTCCCAGGATCGCAGCGAACTAGGCTGGAGCCGCGGCCTCGCCTAAAAACTCCTGCCCGCAGCCCCTATAGGACCGGCGCGGTGTCCATCAGGAAAAAAAAAGTCGATTAGAATCGTGAGTTTTTTTTTTTTTGTTTTTTTTTGGGCCAAAATCGCCCAGCTCTACATGACAATGATCCAAAACACACAAGGCCAAGTTGACCTGTCATTGGCTACAGCAGAATAAAGTGAAGGTTCTGGAGTGGCCACTCTGGGGAGATCTCAAACGTGATCTCAAATGATTTTTGCTCATGCAAGACAGCCCAAGAATTTACAGGAACTGGGGTATTTTTGCCAAGAGGAATGGGCAGCTTTACCATCTGAGAAGATAAAGAGCCTCATCCACAAAATACTTCAAGCTGACATTTACGTTAAAGGGGGCACTACACAGTATTAGGAACTGGGGTATGTAAACTTTTGATCAGGGTCATTTGGGTAGTTCCTGTTGTCATTATGATTTAAAAAGAGTAAATACAGTTGATTGATAATAAATGGCTTCAGCCAAACACTAACCATGAGTGAAAAGTTTTTGTGTTATTCATATTCTCTGAAAAATGGTCAAGAAATCATAAATTCTGCCAGGGTATGTAAATTTATGAGCACAACTGTCTAGGGGCCAATGTACTGTATGAAAGAACATTTCTTGTTCACCATGTCAACCCTTCAGAATCCTTGTTTCATGGTCTACCCTGCTTTTTAAGTGAAGCTGATTGGTTGCAACATGAAAACTTCTTGTAGTTGCTTATATGTCATATTAAGCTCTTGCTGACTTACTGTAGCTGAAATACAGTAAGTGACAAACAATCCAGAGCACTCAACCCAACTTCATTGAGTGCAGAGACGGAATCTGTGCATTGTTGACTGTGATGTGAAATGAAGTCGTCGTAATCTGGGTGCGATATGTCAATAAGGCTGGCCATACACATTAAGATTTATCTCATTCAGCCCGTTTCACCCATACACGCTATTGGAAAAATCTGCTTTGATGGCTTTTGTATTCTGCCAGTTACCACTTGCAGCTGTCAGAATAAGCCAACATAGTCTGCATCAAATTGGGCGCAGGCGTGTTTGGCCAAGAATATTCTGCCTGGTTCCTTCAACAAAAATTGACCTTTGTGGAATCAGGTGATGCTGACAGAGCCACACACTGAACAAATCTTGGCCGATCCAACAGGAATCCGTCTAAATTTTGACCTGTGTATGGACGGCTTAAAGTACAGGGGGTCCCCGAGTTACGAACACCCGAGTTACGAACGACTTTTACTTACGAATGGCCTCAAATGCCGGCCACTTGTGCTCTACGATAACTTTCGAGCAGCTCCGACACATTCTACACTGCCGTACTACGCCTCAGATAACATAACAAGCGCCCGGAACATCCCACATCCATGCACAGGCGGCAGTTACACATACGAACACTTACGAATGCAGTGTCCGACCGGAAGTTACACTTACAAATGCAGTGTTGCGACTTACGAACAACTTCGACTTACGAACAAACCTACAGTCCCTATTGTGTTCGTAACTCGGGGACCCCCTGTAGTAGTAAACCCTCAGTGTTATAAAATAAATAAATCCTGTTATTGGCATATTATACATAGTTACATTGTTTCAGCTTGGACCAGTGTAACTATTTATATGACATACGTGGCCGATGCTGCTGACACAGCTACTTTCAATGATATCCACTTGCTTCCAAGTCCCGTACTGAGCAGCCAACCTGATGCATTGCGGACTCAGGAGGTCAGCCGCCCAGCATGGGCACCATTTAAAGAATGATGGTAATTTTCTGAATGATTGCAAAGCATTCCGATGGGATGAGCTTGATGTCACCGCACTACCGCTTCACCTCATTCAATCATAGAATGTTTTGTATTCATGCAAAGCATTCTCTGAATGGCTCCCCTACCGAGTGGGCAACCTCCTGTGTTCGGAATACATCAGGCCGGCTGCACAGCACAGGACCTGGAAACAAGAGTTAACTGAAGGTAGTGGTGACTACGTCGGTGATTTCCAGTGGCATCGACCAGGTATGCCATATACTTGGTTACATTGGTCTAAGCTTGATGCTGGTGTCTTGACATATTCTTTAAAATGTTGAGGAAAACTTTCAAAAATTGGATCAGCTGTGTATATGGCAGGAAATCCGCTTCTGGCCTTTTTATCTTCAAAGCTTAACTGATCAAGCTGAAGATTCAAAGCAGGGGAGTTCCCTGCCATCCTAGCCTACAGGGCTGTGCGTTTCTATTGATGCACACAGTGTAGGGAGACGCAACTCTAGTCCCTGCTGCATGTGATGCTGCAAGAGAAAGGAGCCACCCTGAAACGGGAAACGATCTGCTTTCATTTATTCATGTAAAACCTTTGTCACTAAAGGAAAAAAATCTGTTGTAACTGCTTGTGTACCTTCAGTGTTAGACCCCTTTCACACTGAGGGCGTATTGCAGGCGCTATAGCGTTAAAAATAGCGCCTGCAATCCGCCCTCAAACGGCTGCTCCATTGTCTCCAGTGTGAAAGCCAGAGGGCTTTCACACTGGAGCGTTGCGCTAGCAGGACGGTAAAAAAAAGTCCTGCTAGCCACATCTTTGGAGCGGTGTGTTTATCGCTCCTTCACCGCTCCTGCCCATTGAAATTAACGGGACAGCGCAGCTATACCGCCCGCAATGCGGGCGGTTTTAACCCTTTCTCGGACGCTAGTGGGGGTTAAAAGCGCCCCGCTAGTGCCCGAAATGCGCCGCAAATTCACCCATAGCGTCGGCGGTAAAAAATAGCGGCGGCTCAGTGTGAAAGGGGTCTTAGCTGAAGTTTGGGTTCAATTTGTCAGCGTATCTAAATCTGCTAGTACATTCACCCAGACTGACAATGCTGATGTCCTAAAGGTGCCCCTGTTCTCCTTCATCCAGAGTGGGGGCACTTTAATACAGGAGGTGTGTTACTGGCCAGATCACCAGGTGAAAACAGAAGGAAAAAGTAAAAAGAAAACAAATGTAGCTACTAGGGCCGAAACAACTAATCGATTAATCGACAACTAATCGATGAATCGACAGCTAATAGATTAATCGACAACTAATAGATTAATCGACAACTAATAGATTAATCGACAACTAATAGATTAATCGACAACTAATCGATTATGAAATTAATCGATTAATCGGCCAGTAACATAATGGGGTTAAAAAAAAACTAAAATGAGCCCTTTATAGTACAAAAAGAGCAAATCGCTACTGTAAATATTACTTTTACTGTCCCACAGTAAAAAATGAACCCCTTACAGCGATTATTTGCTCTTTTTGTACTAATTTTAGTTTTTTTAACACCATTATGTTACTAAACATCTCAGGCCTGGGTCACACCTCAGTTTTTTTGGTGCTTTTTGCAGAAACACACTACAGGTCATTTCCATGGTTTCCTATGGGACACGTTCACATCCATGATTTTTTCAGCTGCTGCGTATTTGGAAAGGGCAAGTACTTTTTTTAACGCAAAGCGGTGCCATTTTGTTTTTTTGGTTCAATATACTTCAATAGAGAAGCTGCAGAAAAGCATGTAATGTGTTTTTACAGCAATTTGTGTTTTTTAGTCTGCCCAACAACAAATTGGCCAAAAAAAAAGTAAAAATGCAGCAAAATTACCTATTTTTTTTTTTTATATTTTTTTTTTTTACGGTTATTAACCGATTAATCAAAACAATAATCGACCAACTAATCGATTATGAAAATAATCGTTAGTTGCAGCCCTAGTAGCTACCACATCTAATGATTTGTAAGCTGCAATATATTGCACTTTTGGTTTTAATAATGCTTTAAACTGGAACATAGGTAAGGATTAAAATGTAAACAAGTTGTATACTCATTTAGTGAAATCCACTTTTGAGCGTGCTTAAAAAACTGAGTTTAATGTCACTAAGTTTGCTTGCTATGCCACTTCGCAAGGGTCACTTAAATCAAATAATCTGAAGTTCACATTTTCTTGCTTTTTTTGAGTTGTCTTTCTTAATGCAATTTTATTTCTTTCTAGTCACAAACCATGAACTATGTTGGGCAACTGGCCGGGCACGTCCTGGTTACTGTGAGGGAACTGTATAAAGGAATCAACCAGGCTACCCTTTCAGGCTGCATCGATGTGATTGTGGTCCAGCAGCAAGATGGCACTTTCCTGTGCTCGCCTTTCCATGTCCGCTTTGGGAAGTTGGGAGTTCTTCGGTCCAAGGAAAAAGTGGTAAGTCAGTTCTGCATCGTAGTGTCAGTTGAGAAGGCTTTTCATAGAACATTACATGGTTAGTAGAGTGGATCGCCTGGAGCTTTCCGGTTATTTTATTCTTTCAGCTCTGCTGGGTTGAATGGCAGCACAGCTGGGGCGGCGTATTCACATTTGCATGCCCCATACCTGAAAAACACAACATTGTGTATATGTACGTGATCCAGTGTGGCAGGTCTGCCCTGCCGCTGTATAAGGGCACTTTCACACTGGGGCAGGGGTCCGTCGGCGGTAAAGCGCCGCCATTTTTAGTGGCGCTTTACCGGTATTTTAGCGGCCGCTAGTGTGGTGCTTGTAACCCCCGTTAGCGGCTGAAAAAGGGTTAAAAGCGCACGCAAAGCGCCGCTGCTAAAGCGCTTTGTGGGCGCATCGTCAGCGCTGGCCATTGATTTCAATGGCAGGGGCATTTTAGGAGTGGTGTATTCTCTGCTTCCGCAACACCCCAAAGATGCTGCTTGTAGGACTTTTTTTTACTGTCCTGCAAGCGCTTCGCTCCAGTGTGGAAGTACTCAGGCTTTCACACTGGGGTGGCAGGGGAGGCATTTTTTAGGTGCTTTACAGGTGCTATTTTTAGCCCTTTAGCACCTGAAAAACACCTCGGTGTGAAAGTAGCCTAAGTGGGGAGGGTGGTCCTGAAGTGGATATATTGGAGCATTGTTAAGGCATGTTGACACGCTTTATGTTAAAGCAGCCCATTCATTTTGCCACCTCATCCAGCTTTTTTTTCACAAATGAACAGATTTCTCCATCCACACAAATATAGATGGAGGAATCCCCCCTGCTGGGATGTTGTATTCTTACAGCTCAACCCGCCACCGTCAGAAAACACTGATCATTAGCCACCAGTCTACAAAAGTTTTTTTAGCTGGTCAGTTCAACAGAAGTTAAACAGCCGAATTTCGATCTGTGTATGGCTAGCTTTAGGGTAGCATTCTAATTACCATTGCCTAGTGGGCATTCTTCCCTCTGACCGCCAGTCTAATCGGCATTGTCCGAATGACTTCTGGTGGACTAATCTTACTGGGGATGCCTGAAAAATATTTTCTTTATCGTACACCACGGGACACAGAGCTAGTCATTACATAATGGGTTAAGGGTCACCAGCGGTGATTGGACACTGGCACAACCAATGGAAGACAGGTCCCCTCCATATAACCCCTCCCATCAGGGAAGTACCTCAGTTTTTTCGCCAGTGTCGAAAGGTGTTGGACGCGTTAGGAGGTGCTAAAGGAAAGCTCTACCAAAGAGACCCTCTGGGGGTAAAAGAGCTATGCTTTCGGATCCATCCAAGACGCCTACAAATGAGCTGAATCTGGATGGGATCCGGGCCTCATCCATGAGGCGTCGCCTGTAATGTCTCTCTTCGGAGGACTGGGCTCTAAGATCCAGCACTTTCGCTATTTCGCTATAAAGTCCTGGTAAGAGTCTTGTACAAGGCCCAGGGGAGAGGTATCCTTTAAATAGGAACCCATATCCCTGAAGGTTGGCACACATAGCCCACCGTGAAGGGTGAAGTTTGGTATCTGTCTGAAAACTTTCAGCAGAAAAACCTGCGGCGTAGAAGAACAAGAAGCCGTGGGGTTCAAGAGCTAATAAGCAAGCCCCCAAAACCTCTCATTGAAGGGGCGCCCCCGCTCGGCCGAGTGGGGGGAAGGCTTCGTCAGTTCTCAGCGACTTGGCGGACCGAAACCCAGGACAAATGGGTGGTATCCACAATATCCTCAGGGTACAGACTGGAATTTCGAGAGATCCCATCTTCTCAATTCCGAAGTTCAAGACTCTCCAAGGATCCACAAAAAAGAGGATCCTTCTTCAAAGGTTTGAATCACTTAATTGCTCAAGGTGTGGTTACAGAGGTACCCCAAAAGGAGCAAGGTTCAGGTTTTTACTCAAACCTCTTTGTGATTCCAAAACCGAACAGAGAAGTCAGACCCATCCTGGATCTAAAAAATCTAAACCAGTTTCTGAACGTTCGCCATTTTCGAATGGAAACGATTCGATCCGTGGTCGCTACTTTAAAAGGCGGAGAATTCATTGCGTCCATAGATATCAAAGACGCATATCTACACATACCAATCCTCCCCGCTCACCAAAGATTCCTAAGGTTTGCGGTAGAAGATCGCCACTTTCAATTTGTGGCCCTGCCATTTGGTGTAGCCACCGCGCCCAGAGTATTCACAAAGGTGCTAGCTCCTCTGTTAGCAAACCTAAGAACACGGGGCATTGCGGTAACAGCCTATCTAGACGATCTACTATTAATAGATCAGTCAAAGGAGGGATTGGATCACGCTGTAGACACTACAGTAGGATACCTGGAGCATTTAGGATGGATTATAAACTTACAAAAATCCTCTCTCCAGGCCCAAAGAAGGATAGTGTACCTGGGCATGATCATAGATACAGCCCAAAACAGAGTATACCTGCCAGAGCCAAAGATACAGTCTCTGAAAGACCTGATCCACAAGGTCAAAGCAAACAAGAGGCCGTCTATTCGCCTTTGCATGAGACTATTGGGAAAGATGGTAGCCTCCTTCGAGGCGGTCCCTTACGCCCAGTTTCATTCGAGACTACTTCAAGGCAATATTTTAGCCTCCTGGAACAGGAAGAAGCTCTGGATATACCCATGCGCCTGTCCTCACAAGTACGCCACAGCTTCAATTGGTGGCTAGAAGCCAGGAATTTACGGAAGGGAAAGTCCTTCCTCCCAGTGGCCTGGAAGGTGGTATCTACGGATGCCAGCCTATCGGGCTGGGGTGCAGTATTCGAGGAGGCTTCTACCCAGGGAACCTGGGCCAAGACTCAGGGGATCCTGCCCATCAATGTGCTAGAGATCCGGGCGGTATATCTAGCCCTCAAAACCTGGACATACAGGTTACAGGGCTACCCAGTTCGGGTTCAATCCGACAATGCTACGGCAGTAGCTTACATCAATCACCAAGGAGGCACCCACAGTCGGGCAGCCCAAAGAGAGGTGAACCGGATCTTGGCATGGGCAGAAGAGCATGTACCTTCCATCTCTGCAATCTTCATTCCAGGGATAGAAAACTGGCAAGCAGACTACCTGAGTCGTCAGCAGCTGCTACCAGGAGAGTGGTCTCTTCACCCAGAGATCTTTCAGGCCATATGTCTGAGATGGGGAAACCCAGATGTAGACCTGCTAGCTTCCAGGTTCAACAAGAAATTGGACAACTTTGTGTCCAGAACGAGAGATCCTCTAGCCTACGGGACAGACGCTCTAATAACTCCATGGAATCAGTTCTCACTGATCTATGCATTCCCTCCGATCCCTCTTCTACAAAGACTGCTTCGCAGGATCAAGGAGGAGGGAATACCAGTAATCCTAGTGGCCCCAAACTGGCCCAGGAGGCCTTGGTATGCCGAGATCGTAAAAATGGCGATAGGAAGGCCCTGGAAGCTTCCACTTCGACACGACCTGTTGTCACAGGGTCCAGTATTCCACCCTTCCTTACAAAGGCTAAATTTGACGGCCTGGCTGCTGAGACCCACATTTTGAAAAAGAGAGGGGTCTCTGGCCTGGTTCTTTCTACGCTCATTAATGCTAGAAAGCCAGCCTCCAGACTCATCTATCATAGAGTCTGGAAAGCATACGTTTCCTGGTGTGAATCCAGAAGTTGGAATCCTCTGAAATATGAAATAAGTAGGATTCTTGCTTTTTGCCAGTTAGGAGTGGATATGAAATTAGCCCTTAGCACCATCAAAGGGCAAATATCGGCTCTATCAGTCTTCTTTCAGAGACCATTGGCATCTCACTCCCTAGTTCGGACATTCATTCAGGGGGTACTGAGGATAAATCCTCCAGTCAGGTCTCCCTTGTGTCCATGGGATTTGGATTTGGTATTGTCAGTGTTGCAAAAGCAACCTTTTGAACCTATTCGCCATATTCCTTTAATTATATTAAGTAGGAAATTGGCCTTTCTGATTGCTATAGCATCTGCTAGGAGAGTATCAGAGCTAGCAGCTCTTTCTTGTAAAGAGCCTTATCTAATTTGTCACAAGGACAAGATCGTACTACGACCCCATCCGGCTTTTCTGCCTAAGGTGGTGTCGGCTTTTCACTTGAATCAAGACATTGTTCTGCCTTCCTTTTTTCCAAACCCGCGGACGGCGGGGGAAAAATTATTACACTCTCTAGATCTAGTGAGAGCGGTAAGGGTGTATCTGCAAGCAACCGCTCAGATACGTAAAACAGATGTTTTGTTTATTTTACCAGATGGTCCCAAGAAGGGCCAAGCGGTATCAAAATCCACCATTTCCAGGTGGATTAGACAAGTAATTGTTCAAGCTTATGGTTTAAAGAACAGGACTCCTCCTTTTCCTGTTAAGGCGCACTCTACCAGGGCGATAAGTGCTTCATGGGCAGTGCACCACCAGGCTTCGATGGCTCAGATCTGTAAGGCTGCAACTTGGTCCTCAGTCCATACATTTTCCAAATTCTATCAAATAGATGTGAAAGGACATGAGGATTCCGCCTTCGGGCGAAGTGTGCTGCAGGCAGCAGTATAGGGCTTCTGGTCCGCAAGCGGTCGGTTTGATCTGTGTCTCCCCCCTTCATATGAGCATTGCTCTGGGACGTCCCATTATGTAATGACTAGCTCTGTGTCCCGTGGTGTACGATAAAGAAAATAGGATTTTTATAACAGCTTACCTGTAAAATCCTTTTCTTGGAGTACACCACGGGACACAGAGGTCCCACCCTTCTTATGGGAACCTTACTGCTTTGCTACAAAACTGAGGTACTTCCCTGATGGGAGGGGTTATATGGAGGGGAACTGTCTTCCATTGGTTGTGCCAGTGTCCAATCACCGCTGGTGACCCTTAACCCATTATGTAATGACTAGCTCTGTGTCCCGTGGTGTACTCCAAGAAAAGGATTTTACAGGTAAGCTGTTATAAAAATCCTATTTTAAGGATTACTCTGGGGTAAAAATGTTGAACGAGGCTGCCTTACTGATTCCCACTTTGGGGATTTCTTTCTCCCCCAAAATCCTTTCTTGCACCATGTCACAAGTCTTCAGGAGTTCCTGAACTCTCAGTGAAGGCCCTCTATTCTTCAAATTTTTTCTGATGATGTTTCTTCTACTGTTTTCAACTACTTTATTGTTGTTCCTCCATGTACCCCGATTTGTTCTCATGTTTCAAGATAATGTTGGACCTAATTTTATTATGAAAAATGTGTATATCCAGGGCGCTCCAAGCATTTGAATCCTGACAGATAAAGTCTGTGTTGGAGAGGGTAGCAAATTTTCACACACTTTAGGCAGCACTCAGGGAGACGAGCAATCTCTAATGGAAACAGAAAAACAAACAAGGCGCCTCTAAGTGCAGAAGTATAAAACTTTTACTATCCCCTAAAAGGGTTAAAAACACTTACCTGCTACATGCCTGTTTCATCTGCTATCTTGTAAGTGCGTCCAGGAGATGTTCCAGTAGCAGGGCAGTCCCAGTCTGTGATGGTAAAGCTTCCAGGGAAGTCCACGAGATAACGGCTCATTTGTGCTGTGAATGTTCAGAGGACACAGTAACGCTGGAGCCTGGGGATGACATCAGAGGAAGCGAGACAGAAACCAGCATGGAACACAAACGGGAAGTGGACAGGAAGTGTGTCATAGAGGCAGGGCGCGTTTCGGAACAGCTCATTGGTTCCTTCTTCAGCCAGTGACGATGGTTCCATAAGGGCTAGACTTCTTATAGTCTATGTGTTGTAATGGGGGTGGGACTTGTGGATGGCAATCGAATAAAAAGCAACACAGTGTTTTAGCAGCAGAACGCTGCCAAATGACTATACACTGTTTACACACAGAGTTAGAAATAAAAATAACAAGAGAAGGAGGACCATTGCTGGACAGCAAATAGGACAGAATCTGCATACTCATTTTTTGTTGGGGAAAAAATGATGTATGACATAAATATTAAACATAATCAATTTTTGACAATATTAAAATCCATATAAATTACAGTTAAAACAGGGGAATTATTATCAGGGGCATAAAGATATGCATACACATATGTATGCATACATAAAAAACGCATGAAAAATGCATAGTACACCAGACATAGAAGAGGATAAACAATATAGAGGATTGCTTTATATAATGGCACAAATTTCCAAATCCTCATTTAACCCTCCAGGGGCCAAAACACTTAAAGAAAAATCCAAAACATTTCTCTACGACAAAGCTTGCGAAAGCGCTCAGCTGATGGTAGGTCTCTGAGCATCGCCTCAATCACCCAAACCGAAAGACCTTCAGTAGATTTTTGGTGATGTTCAAGGTAGTGCCTAGGGACACTATGATTGTCTAGAGACCATCGGTGATAAAACGGCGGTGTTCACCAAACCGTTTGCGCAGTGGTCTCGCCCTACATAAAACAAACCACAAGGACATGTCAAGCAATAGACTACATGGTCAGAGGAACAAGTCTGGAAACCTTTGATGGGGTACGTTTTTCCTTTTACACAAAAGTCCTTCTGGCCATGCTTGACAAACCTACAGGTCTTACAAAGGGGTTTTTGGCACTGATACATGCCTGAAATAGCTAAAAATGTAGGGATGGAATACCCTGGCGGTAAGGGTTTTTCTTTTAACTTACTTGGTGCCACTTTACCTTTTTATGTTGGGGGGCCTTTCTATAGGCAAATTTTGGCTTTTTTGGTAAAGCAGAGACAAGGTGTTAATCCTGCAACAATAAGGGCCAATGTTTCCGCACGATGCCCTCCATCTGTCTGTGGCAGGAGTGAAATTGAATAATAAACCGTATATCATTTTTATTGGTGTCGGCTTGGATCTTACGACGTGATGGAATAGACGTATCTTTATAAAAGGAAAAGGCCATTTTGACAATATCGGCTGGAAATTCTTTATCAATAATTTTTTCCTCCAAGATCTTACTCATAATCGGTATCCCTAGTGCAGTTCTTTTTCAATCTGCAATATTGGCTTTTAGGTATATTGTTAAGCCACTGAGGGTGATGGCAACCTTTTATAATTGAGAAATTAATTACCCGCCGTAGGCTTAGTAAAATTCTTGGCATGGATGTCCTTCCCAATAAAGAAGAGCTCCAGATCAAGAAAGGCCAACTGGTGTTCGTCTATGACTGAAGTGAAATTAAGACCCATATTATTGTTACAGTAAGCAACAAAATCAGAGACTGAGGATACACTGCCATCCCAGATAATGATCACGTCATGTATATATCTTCCATAAAACACGATGCGAGATGAAAAGGGGTTGTTATGCCAAATGTGAGTAGATTCCCAGTATCCCATAGTAATATTTGCATATGATGGCCCAAAATTTGCTCCCATCGCAGTCCCGTTTACCTGCAGAAAGAAGTATTTTCCAATTTGAAAGTAATTATGAGTTAGGCAAAAGGCAGTTGCCTCTAAAATAAAGGATGCTTGCCTGGAATTCAATAAGGGATCCTGACATAAAAAGGATTGGATAGCACACAATCCCACATAGTGTGGTATGGAGGTGTACAGAGACTGGACATCAAGTGAAACCCACAGGTAAGTGGGCTCCCAAGAATAAGGGGAGAGGAGTTTTTTTGTGTATACATATTCTTATTTCCCCTGATAATTCCCCAGTTTTTAACTTCCTTTTGTCTGGTGTACTATGCATTTTTCATGCGTTTTTTATGTATGCATACATATGTGTATGCATATTTTTTTCCCCCTGATGATAATTCCCCGGTTGTAACTGTAATTTATATGGATTTTAATATCGTCAAAAATAGATTGTTGAATATTTGTCATACATAATTTTTTCCCCAACAAAAAATGAGTATGCAGACTGAGCAAAAAGTAGTATGCAGATTCTGTCCAGCAATGGTCCTCCTTCTATTGTCATTTTATTTCTATCTGTGTGTGTATAGTCATTTGGCAGCGTTCTGCTGCTAAAACACTGTGTTGCTTTTTATTCGATTGCCGTCCACAAGTCCCACCCCCATTACAACACAGACTATAATAAGTCTAGCCCTTATGGAACCATCGTAACTGGCTGGAGAAGGAACCAATGAGCTGTTTCGAAACGCGTCCCGCCTCTGACACACTTCCTGTCCACTTCTTGTTTGTGTTCCATGCTGGTTTCTGTCTCGCTTCCTCTGAGGTCATCCCCAGGCTCCAGCGTTACTGTGTCCTCTGAACATTCACAGCACAAATTAGCTGTTATCTCGTGGACTTCCCTGGAAGCTTTACAATCACAGACTGGGACTGCCCTGCTACTGGAACATCTCCTGGAGAATATAAATGCACTTATTTTTTCCCCTGCAAACATATGTGCATTTATTTCTTTTTTTTTCCCAAAAGGTGTACTTATCCTTTCATAATAATCTCCAAGCACTGATATATTGAGAACTCCTTTTTTAAAACCACTTTTAGTACCAGCTTGTATTACCCCTAAATTCCCAGGCCTCTTTTTTATTTTTTTTCCGACGCATACTTATACAGATATAACAATGTTTATTTCATCCACAATACAGTACATTAATTAAGGATGCTTCACACTACGTAAAATTGCAGTTAACTTTGTTTGTGGAAAACGGTACCTGGATTTGGCCCCTTCTAATATCTTAACCATCAGCATTTGAAATGTAGCAAAAACGGAGGTATTGACAACTAAGCAGTAAACTCTCCACTGTTTGTAATTCTACACATTATTCTGTGGTTCATGGATCACAAAAGGGGCATTTGATTTTGTAAATGCACAAGGTAGGGTTTGGATGGGAAAGTTGAAAAGATCGAGGGAAGGGATGTAGGCAAAAGAATGTTCTGGAAGTGGGGAAGGGTAAGAGAAAAGACGAACCAACCTTTCTGAATGTATCCTCCTGCCTATGAAGGGAGGAAAGGGGGTAAAGCTCTCCATTCTCCATTTCGTTGACTAAATACTAGGCCATTTTTCATTTTTTTCCAGTGCTGTGATACTTTGATAATTACTTGGCTATGCAACACTATTCCCAAATAAATTTGGGTACCCCAATTTTGTCACAGGGAGCTTTCTTTCAGTAGTATTTAAAAACTATTGTATTTTTTTTTTTTTTTTTACTTCTATAAAGGAAAAAGATGAGAAACTTAAAAAAAAACAAAAAACAATACCCTTTTTGTTAAAATTAAAATGCCAGAACAGTACAGACACCACTAAAATTACATCTTTTTGGAAAGTAGAAATGCCAAGGTGATCCAATTTTTTGCCACTTTTTTTAATGAAAAAACGTGGTGGTAGTGAGGGGGTTAAAGCATTGAGCTTGGTAATTGTGCACTAGATACCACACAAAATGGTCATACACAGAGTGAGGCAGAGCCGCACTGTGTGTGTCAATAAACACACGGGTGCCCCCATAGCAAGCGACTGGTTATGGGGGAACTCAAAAGGCAGGAGGAGCCAGGAGCGCCAGCTGGGGACCTCAGAAGGAGGCCGGGGCCACTCCTTTCCCCCCCCCCCCTTTTTAAATAACAATCACTTTAAAACTGCTGTTCCTGTTCCCGTTGGGTAGATTCATTCTGTTTTTCCTGGTGAACATTTTGACCATTTTCACTGGGACAAGAAAGTGATTGTATATCTAAAATGTTATCACTGGAACATGAAGTGAGAGAACTCTTCCAGTGGGGGCAATGATTCTGATGACAACTGTTGAAGACAGGATTTCTGCTCACTTTGGAGGGACTCCCTCTTTCAAGATGGGATGTGAAAGAGAAATTTTCCAATGGGGCACAGAAAGCAAAAACTACCTGACAGGGGATTTAAAAGCGCTTTCATTTTCTAACCATAAATGTAAAAAAGTGTTGGCTTGAGAGACACTTGAATTTTGCTTGTTCTCACTGTGATGCATCTTAACTAAATAATTTGCCTAATGTAGCCATTTGTTTTGTAAAAAGCTGAAGGCTCTTTTTCTTTTGTGTGGTAGATTGATATAGAAATCAATGGAGAACCTGTGGATTTGCACATGAAGCTTGGTGATAACGGTGAAGCATTTTTTGTAGAAGAAACTGAAGAAGAAGATGTAAGTGTTGTGGAAAATGTTCTTCCCTGTACAACTGTGTATACATCTGCTGTATGTACTGGGGGGTTCACACAAATAAGATAAAGGGGGATTCAAACTCATATTATATTTTAGGCAATATTTGCTGAGCAAATGAAGCTGCTGTCTGCACTGTCCATCTATAATCCCTTCTAAAGCCCAAAAATGTCTTAGTTTAACCACTGAACGACCGCCCACTGTAAATATACGTCAGCAGAATGGCACCGACAGGCAGAATCACGTATATGTACGTGATTGCCTTTGTATAGTTGGGGGGTCCGATCGGACCCCCCTTCTTTACAGTGGGTGGTCGTTTTACCTTCGGGAGCGATCCGGCATGAGGGGACGGCCGTTCGATTCCGGCCACCCCCTCCCGATCGCTCCCGGCGAATGAGAGAGCTTCCCCTGCCTGCCAGGAAGGAGGAAGTGATGTCATCTCTCCTGGGGCGCTCACATATACCGAGCGCCGTACAGGAGAAGATGCCAGGTTAGTACACACAACACTACACTGACACCAGGACACATAGGCACATAAATCGGCCCCCCCAGATCACCCCCCAGCCCCCAGTCACAGTGTCACTGATTGCAGTGACCATTTATTTAGTGACATTTGTGACTGTAAAAGTGTCACTACATTTAGTTTTAGGTCCAGTGTAGCCCCCTAACCCCCCCCTAATAAAGGTTTAACCCCCTGATCACCCCCCAGATAACCCTTTCACCCCCTAGCACCACTGTCACTAAGCAATCATTTTTCTGATCGATGTCTTAGCGTCGGTGATGCTGATCGGTAGCCAGTAATTTTTTTTAGGTTCGCCGCAGGTTTTTATAGCGTCGGGTACCCCCATATATTACCTAATAAAGGTTTAACCCCCTTGATCGCCCCCCCAGGTAACCCTTTCACCCCCTATCACCACTGTCACTAAGCGATAATTTTTCTGATCGATGTCTTAGCGTCGGCGATGCTGATCGGTAGCCAGTAATTTTTTTTAGGTTCGCCGCAGGTTTTTATAGTGTCGGGTACCCTCATATATTACCTAATGAAATGAAGGTTTAACCCCCTTGATCGCCCCCCAGGTAACCCTTTCACCCCCTATCACCACTGTCACTAAGTTATAATTTTTCTGATCGATGTCTTAGCGTCGGCGATGCTGATCGGTAGCCAGTAATTTTTTTTAGGTTCGCCGCAGGTTTTTATAGCGTCGGGTACCCCCATATATTACCTAATAAAGGTTTAACCCCCTTGATCACCCCCCAGGTAACCCTTTCACCCCCTAGCACCACCGTCGCTATGCGATCATTTTTCTGATCGATGTCTTAGCGTCGGTGATGCTGATCGGTAGCCAGTAATTTTTTTTAGGTTCGCCGCAGGTTTTTATAGCGTCGGGTACCCCCATATATTACCTAATAAAGGTTTAACCCCCTTGATCGCCCCCCCAGGTAACCCTTTCACCCCCTATCACCACTGTCACTAAGCGATAATTTTTCTGATCGTTGTCTTAGCGTCGGCGATGCTGATCGGTAGCCAGTAATTTTTTTTAGGTTCGCCGCAGGTTTTTATAGCGTCAGGTACCCCCATATATTATCTAATAAAGGTTTAACCCCCTGATCGCCCCCCAGGTAACCCTTTCACCCCCTATCACCACTGTCGCTAAGCAATCGTTTTTATGATCGTTGTCTTAGTGTCGGTGATGCCGATAGGTAGCCAGTAATTTTTTTTTTAGGTTCGCCGTCAGGTTTTTATATAGCGTCAGGTACCCCCATATATTACCTAATAAAGGTTTTAACCCCCTAATTGCCCCTAGTTAACCCTTTCACCAGTGATCATCATATAAGTGTTACGTGTGACGCTGGTTAGTTAGTTTGCTTTTTATAGTGTCAGGGCACCCGCCGTATATAACCCAATAAAGGTTTAACCCCCTGATCGCCCGGCGGGTGATATCAGTTAGGTTTTAGCGTCAGAGAGGGTCTGCGTCACACCCCAGGCAGCGTCAGGTTAGTGCCAGTAGCGCTAACACCCACACGTGAAGCATACACCCCCCTTAGTGGTATAGTATCTGAACAGATCAATATCTGATCTGATCAGATCTATACTAGCGTCCCCAGCAGTTTAGGGTTCCCAAAAACGCAGTGTTAGCGGGATCAGCCCAGATACCTGCTAGCACCTGCGTTTTGCCCCTCCGTCCAGCCCAGGCCACCGAAGTGCAGTATCGATCGATCACTGTCACTTGCAAAACACAACACACATAACTGCAGCGTTCGCAGAGACAGGCCTGATCCCTGCGACTCCAGTGCTGTAGGAGGTGATTTCACCACCACAGTTAAAAAAAAAAAGCATATATGCCGAAGCATTGGGGCAGCAGGAGCGGAGGAGCGATTTTGCTCCTAATGCCGCGTATATACGGTCGAAATTCCGACGGAGGCTTGCCCGTGGAAAAGTCTGACCATGTGTACGCGGCATAACTTTTGCGAGAAGATGCCCCCATGCTTCGGCATATATAAATGGTGCATGTATGCCCATCATTAGAAGTGGGTGGATGAAGGCCGGTATTCTAATGGTGGGCATACCCACCGATCAATCTTTTTTTTTCGTTCAGCCAACAGGCTGCATGAAAAAAAAGATTACAATACATGTCCAACAAGGACCAGCAACGTACTGGTATGTTGCTGGACTTTGAATGTTTATACCAGAATGATGCCTGCGGGTTTAGGTATCATCTTGGTATCATTCTTTTCAGCCAGCGGCCGGCTTTCATGTAAAAGCAATCCTAGTGGCTAATTAGCCTCTGGACTGCTTTTACAAGCAGTGGGAGGGAATGTCCCCCCCCCCCCGGATATAAAAAGCGCCATTGGGAAATTGGGAAAGCATTTTATCACACCGATCTTGGTGTGGTCAGATGCTTTTGAGGGCAGAGGAAATATCTAGGGTCCAATAGACCCCAGTTTTTTCAAAAAAGAGTACCTGTCATTACCTATTGCTATCATAGGGGATATTTACATTCCCTGAGATAACAATAAAAGTGATAAAAATAAATAAATATGGAAGCAACAGTTTAAAAATAAAATAAAAAAGCAAAATTAATAATAAAAAAAAAAAAAAAAAGCACCCCTGTCCTGTCCTGCTCTTGCCCAATGGCGAACGCAAGCGTCGGTCTGGCGTCATATGTAAACAGCAATTGCACCATGCATGTGAGGTATCACCGCGAAGGTCAGATCGAGGGCAGTAATTTTAGCAGTAGACCTCCTCTGTAAATCTAACGGGGTAACCTGTAAATGCTTTTAAAGGCTTTTAAAAATGTATGTAGTTTGTCGCCAATGCGCGTTTGTGCAAAATTTTAAAGCATGTCGTGTTTGGTATCTATGTACTCGGCCTAAGATCATCTTTTTTATTTCATCAAACATTTGGGCAATATAGTGTGTTTTAGTGCATTCAAATTAAAAAAAAGTGTATTTTTTCCCAAAAAATTCGTTTGAAAAATCGCTGCGCAAATACTGTGTAGAAAAAAAAAATGCAACACCCACCATTTTATTCTGTAGGGCCTTTGCTTTAAAAATATATATAATGTTTGGGGGTTCAACATAATTTTCTTGCAAAAAAAAATATGTTTTCATGTAAACAAAAAGTGTCAAAAAGGGCTTTGTCTTCAAGTGGTTAGAAGAGTGGATGTAAGCTTCCTAATGTTGTGTATAAAATGCCAGAACAGTTCAAAACCCCCCCAAATGACCCCATTTTGGAAAGTAGACACCCCAAGCTATATACTGAGAGGCATGTCGAGTCCATGGAATATTTTATATGTTGACACAAGTTGCGGAAAAAATACAATTTTTTTTTTTTTTTTTTGCACAAAGTTGTCACTAAATGATATATTGCTCAAACATGCCATGGGCATATGTGGAATTACACCCCAAAATACATTCTGTTGCTTCTCTTGAGTACGGGGATACCACATGTGTGAGACTTTTTGGGAGCCTAGCCGCGTACGGGACCCCAAAAACCAAGCACCGCCTTCAGGCTTTCTAAGGGTGTCAATTTTTGATTTCACTTCTCACTGCCTATCACAGTTTCGGAGGCCATGGAATGCCCAGATGGCACAAAACCCCCCCAAATGACCCCATTTTGGAAAGTAGACACCCCAAGCTATTTGCTGAGAGGTATTGTGAGTATTTTGCAGATCTCGCTTTTTGTCACAAAGTTTTGAAAATTGAAAAAAAAAATAAAAAAAAAAAAAAATGTTCTTTCTTCATTTTCAAAAACAAATGAGAGCTGTAAAATACTCACCATGCCTCTCAGCAAACAGCTTGGGGTGTCTACTTTCCAAAATGGGGTCATTTGGGGGGGTTTTGTGCTATTTTGGCATTTTATGGCCTTCAAAACTGTGATAGGTAGTGAGGAGTGAAATCAAAAATTTGCGCCCTTAGAAATCCTGAAGGCGGTGCTTGGTTTCCGGGGTCCCGTACGTGGCTAGGCTCCTAAAAAGTCCCACACATGTGGTATCCCCGTACTCAGGAGAAGCAGCAGAATGTATTTTGGGGTGCAATTCCACATATAACCATGGCATGTGTGAGCAATATATCATTTAGTGACAACTTTTTGTAATTTTTTTTTTTTTTTGTCATTATTCAATCACTTGGGACAAAAAAAAAATATTCAATGGGCTCAACATGCCTCTCAGCAATTTCCTTGGGGTGTCTACTTTCTAAAATGGGGTCATTTGGGGGGGTTTTGTACTGCCCTGTCATTTTAGCACCTCAAGAAATGAGATAGGCAGTCATAAAGTAAAAGCTGTGTAAATTCCAGAAAACGTACCCTAGTTTGTAAACGCTATAACTTTTGCGCAAACCGATTAAATATACGCTTATTGACATTTTTTTTACTAAAGACATGTGGCTGAATACATTTTGGCCTAAATGTATGACTAAAATTGAGTTTATTCGATTTTTCTTATAACAAAAAGTAGAAAATATCATTTTTTTTCAAAATTTTCGGTCTTTTTCCGTTTATATCGCAAAAAATAAAAATCGCAGAGGCAATCAAATACCATTAAAAGAAAGCTCTATTTGTGGGAAGAAAAGGACGCAAATTTCGTTTGGGTACAACATTGCATGTCCGCACAATTTACAGTTAAAGCAGCGCAGTGCAAAATTCTGAATTCACCTCTGGTCCTTTAGCTACCAAATGGTCCGGGGCTTAAGTGGTTAAACATGAGATAATTGAATGCTGCTAGTTTGAATGCAGAGCTCAATTTTTCAAAAGGCAGGCTGGGCAGGAACCTAGGGGTCTGAAGGGCATCCAGGGGGCCAAGCTACAACCTTCATGCTACTGCAGTAAATCGGGGAGATGGCCAAGTTGGTCAAAGCTGTGCACTAGCTTGTCACTTCACAAGGGAGGATGCATGCAGTTATACGCGGGGTCAGCTGTAACAAGGTTTCTGGTACCATAAGTTTTTAATGCAGAATATGAAATTTGAATTTTAAATTCATGAAAATTATTTGAGGGAAAGAGATATGTATGTGTTTGGTGAATTAAAATGAAAATGTTCTGTCCTGGTAATAATGGTAAAAATGAAAGTTTGGCAGAAAAGAAGAGGTTGCTATAAACTATACAGTTGGGCTAGTTTTTTGTTTTGTTTAACATGCAGTTAAATTAGCATTTTAGACCAAGTATTTTTTAAAGTACAGTCATGGCCGAAATTGTTGGCACCCCAGAGATTTTTCCAGAAAATCAAGTACCGTATTTATCGGCGTATAACACGCACAGACGTATAACACACACCCTAACTTTAAGAGGGAAGTTTCAGGAAAAACTTTCCACAGCCCCCCTGCGTATAACACGCAGGCACAGTTTACCCTCTATTTTCAGGGTAAAAAAGGGAGTGTTATACGCCAATAAATACAGTGGAAAAGTTGTAGGTGGTTGGTGTGTCCTCTGGAAGATACGGCACCTCATCCCTGATTTATGTAAAGGGGGAAGAGTAGGGACTTTGGGATTATTGCGGTGCCAAAAAATTTGTATATACAACAATTATAGTGAAAATATGTTTTATTTATACAAAAAATAAATAGCAATATAGAAGAAAATGCAGTTGTAGCTTTAGTGTACATAATTGATGGTTACACCCAACATGTTTCACCAAAACATTGGCTTCATCAGGGGTACTTGATTGTACAGTGTAGCTTTAGAAGAATATCTAAAAAGTAGAGTATATATAACATGAATAAACAATTTCATACAAACAAGCATGTTATAAACAGGAAGGCAAAATTGGGCGCCCTAAGACAAAAACAACAAGACCTAAGGGCGATGAAAGGAGTATTAAAGTGCAGGTCTGCCATACCCACCAATCTTCAAGGACAACGCAATCAAATAGCTGCCAAGGGCCAACCAGGAAGCCAGACAATGTGGCTGCAGGGGACTATTAGAAAAAAATGAAAAATTAACATTAATCCTAGAATGTGTAGGAATGACTAGTGTGGACAGAAAGAATCGCCACACTCAATTAGACATCCTATTATGTAGACTAACATAGTCTGTAGTACATACCAAGAAATTGTTGAGGAAAAAACGGGGCGCTGAAGGATATATCTGGACAAAATCCACTCCCAAATGAGGTATCAAAAATACATCTGAAACGGAGAGATAATCGAAGTGCTCAATTATCATCCAAGTATATATGCCCATAGATTTAGTAAAAATAGGAGGAGGGAAGCTTACCTTTGATTAACAAGCTAGATGAAAAGTCGAAAGTTGCACGCTAATGTATGGTTGTTCAAAGGCAAAAAGACCCCCCTGGGTATGATGTTGCTAGCAAGGAGCAATAGCCCAATCAACACACGCTTACGACAGCAAAGTTGCTTGTTGGTAATGATGGAATTGGGAATAATAGTAAAAGGCAATGTTGAAAAAAAATAGAAAGTGCCCAACAAGGAAAAGAGTTGCATCAGACCAACCAAACAATAAGCAAAGATAAGTCAGTCAAATACTTATCACTCCAAAGAAAAAAAAAAAGAAATAATGTTATTCAAGTACCTGATGTCACCACACAGCATAGCAGCATCACCTTTGCGTTTTTTAGGGATCATATCTTGTGAAAGTTCTCTATAAAGAGTGGAGGTGCTAGAAGAAAAAGAAGGTGAGACAACATTAGGAATTACATGAGTGGCTTTAGGAGCTTCTGAAGAAGGAGGCTTGGTGGTAAATCTATCATTATTAGATGATTGGTTCCATTTGTAGGCATAGCCATTGTCATGGGCAGCTTTGTCCCTAAGAAATTTAGCTTCTTTATTGTTGATGATAGTCAATGCATATTCCTCCACACGCACCCCTAGGTCTTTGAGCCGAGTTGTGAATCTGGAAGAAGAGCGCATTAAGACATGATCATCAAACCAGCTAGAGATTTGAACGTCAAGTAAATCTAATTCCTTATCCTATTGACTACACAAGATGGAAAGCATTTGAAATGAACAAGATTGGAGATTTAATTCCCAAGAGGATTTGAGAGCATAATTTTTACCTTCCTAACATTAGGAAAAATTTGAATCCTGAGACCCCAGGGTACAATATGGTTGTCTGAATATTTGATAAAATAAGTTTTATGCCAATAAATTCTCACTTTCCTCTCTAAAAGACGCTGTAGTCGCATAAAATTGCGATCAAGTTCAGCATCCGTTATCTTGTCATTGTTTTGTGATCTAATCTTTGACATGAGACCATCCCAGGCCTCCCCACAGAAGTCAGCCATGATGACCAGAAGAGAAACCACTGAGAGAAAGAAGAGTATAGAAATCAATGAATAAAGAAAATGCAACAATAGTATATCTTAAAACTATATATAAAGATCAAAAAAAGATTTACAAGACAAATAATTTAAGACAAATTATGTATCTGATAGAGGGACCAACAACCACAGTAAGATGTATTGAAACATCAAAAGATTGGAGGAAAAGTTGTAGGTGGTTGGTGTGTCCTCTGGAAGATACGGCACCTCATCCCTGATTGATGTAAAGGGGGAAGAGTAGGGACTTTGGGATTATTGCGGTGCCAAAAAATGAGTACGGTATATACAACAATTATAGTGAAAATATGTTTTATTTATACAAAAAATAAATAGAAATATAGAAGAATTAGGGATCATGTATTGCCAACTTATAAAAAGTTAACCACTACAGCATTAAATCGACACATTGGATATCAACATAACTATGATGCCCAAGTTGTTACCTTTTATGCCCTCGAGCATGTGCCTCAACATGTTCGTGGAGGCAGTATAGATACAGCCCTGCTACAACTGGAGACTCGATGGATACATAACCCTTGATGCAGTCAAATTCCCTGGACTTAATGAATATATTGGCTATAAATCCTTTCTATAGCAATCGACTAGTTCATTTATGGCCATGATTCCCCTCCTTGCTTACTCCCTGCTTTTTTTCTCCTTTATGACCTTTTGACCTTATCCCATTTAACATCTTGGGACCCACTGAGAACCAATCTACAATGGGTCAATTCCCATTCTTGATTTATCATTTTGACCATATGACCTAATATACTATCTTGTATACTGTATATGTTCTTATTTAGTTTGCTTATTTGTATACCTGCATATATGTTTGTTTTTTTTGCTTCATTGTACCAGTTTCAATACCAATATGACATGTGTCTTTCCCTTTTCAATTTAGGATATCATGTTGTGATCCGGAAGGTATCGGGGGCCTTGGGATTGAAACAATTTGCCTTTTCCATCTGTGGGCCTTGTTGATGGAGTTTGTGCTCTGTCTGTCATTTCTCTGCCTTATCCCTGGGCGGCGTGCCTTTTGGCTGTCGTGGGCCTATGCCGGGTTGCTGACCCGTGTCTGTATGGACACCCAAGGGCTGGTGTTTTTACACCATGCCCGCTTTGTAGCCACGCCTGCCCACGGTTGCCTTGGTTGCATCTCTCCACTCTCCGTCCTTACCAGTTGCGTCCTCTTGGTTGTACGCACTGGCCGCGTCATGTGACGTCCATCGCTAAGCAGTATGGTCATTGTAGGCGCTTGGCGCATGCGCGTTGGCTACCTCACGTCCGCCGCCGCCCAGCGACGTAAGACGCTGGGGAGGCTATTTAAACCACCATAGACAGCTCATTAGCTGTCTACTGGTGCGGGGCGCTGCTGCTATGCTGTGTGGTGACATCAGGTACTTGAATAACATTATTTCTTTTTTTTTTTTCTTTGGAGTGATAAGTATTTGACTGACTTATCTTTGCTTATTGTTTGGTTGGTCTGATGCAACTCTTTTCCTTGTTGGGCACTTTCGTTTTTTTCAACATTGCCTTTTACTATTATTCCCAATTCCATCATTACCAACAAGCAACTTTGCTGTCGTAAGCGTGTGTTGATTGGGCTATTGCTCCTTGCTAGCAACATCATACCCAGGGGGGTCTTTTTGCCTTTGAACAACCATACATTAGCGTGCAACTTTCGACTTTTCATCTAGCTTGTTAATCAAAGGTAAGCTTCCCTCCTCCTATTTTTACTAAATCTATGGGCATATATACTTGGATGATAATTGAGCACTTCGATTATCTTTCAGTTTCAGATGTATTTTTGATACCTCATTTGGGAGTGGATTTTGTCCAGATATATCCTTCAGCGCCCCGTTTTTGTTTTAAATTTCCTCAACAATTTCTTGGTATGTACTACAGACTATGTTAGTCTACATAATAGGATGTCTAATTGAGTGTGGCGATTCTTTCTGTCCACACTAGTCATTCCTACACATTCTAGGATTAATGTTAATTTTTCATTTTTTTCTAATAGTCCCCTGCAGCCACATTGTCTGGCTTCCTGGTTGGCCCTTGGCAGCTATTTGATTGCGTTGTCCTTGAAGATTGGTGGGTATGGCAGACCTGCACTTTAATACTCCTTTCATCGCCCTTAGGTCTTGTTGTTTTTGTCTTAGGGCGCCCAATTTTGCCTTCCTGTTTATAACATGCTTGTTTGTATGAAATTGTTTATTCATGTTATATATACTCTACTTTTTAGATATTCTTCTAAAGCTACACTGTACAATCAAGTACCCCTGATGAAGCCAATGTTTTGGTGAAACATGTTGGGTGTAACCATCAATTATGTACACTAAAGCTACAAACGCATTTGCTTCTATATTGCTATTTATTTTTTGTATAAATAAAACATATTTTCACTATAATTGTTGTATATACCGTACTCATTTTTTGGCACCGCAATAATCCCAAAGTCCCTACTCTTCCCCCTTTACAATAAATACAGTATTTCTCACAGAAAAGTATTGCAGTGACACATGTTTTGCTATACACATGTTATTCCCTTTTGTGTGTATTGGAACAAAACAAAGAAAGGGAGGAAAAAAAGCAAATTGGACATAATGTCACACAAAACTCCAAAAAATGGGCTGGTCAAAATTCTTGGCACCCCTTAACTTAATATTTAGTGCACACCCTTTGGAAAAAATAACTGAAATCAGTCGCTTCCTATAACCATCAATAAGCTTCTTACACCTTTCACCCGGAATTTGTGGACCACTCTTCCTTTGCAAACTGCTCCAGGTCTCTCTTATTGGAAGGGCGCCTTTTCCCTACAGCAATTTTAAGATCTCTCCACAGGTGTTCAATGGGATTTAGATCTGGACTCATTGCTGGCCACTTTAGAACTCTCCAGCGCTTTGTTGCCATCCATTTCTGGTTGCTTTTTGACGTATGTTTGGGGTCATTGTCCTGCTGGAAGACCCAAGATCTCGGACGCAAACCCAGCTTTCTGACACTGGGCTCTACAGTGTGGCCCAAAATCCTTTGGTAATCCTCAGATTTCATGATGCCTTGCACACATTCAAGACACCCAGTGCCAGAGGCAGCAAAACAACCCCAAAACATCATTGAACCTCCACCATACTTCACTGTAGGTACTGTGTTCTTTTCTTTGTAGGCCTCATTCCATTTTTGGTAAACAGTAGAATGATGTGCTTTACCAAAAAGCTCTATCTTGGTCTCATCTGTCCACAAGATGTTTTCCCAGAAGGATTTTGGCTTACTCAAGTACATTTTGGCAAACTGTAATCTTGCTTTTTTATATCTGTGTCAGCAGTGGGGTCCTCCTGGGTCTCCTGCCATAGCGTTTCATTTAATTTAAATGTCGACGGATAGTTCGCGCTGACACTGATTCTCCCTGAGCCTGCAGGACAGCTTTAATTTCTTTGGAACTTGTTTGGGGCTGCTTATCCACCATCCGGACTATCCTGCGTTGCAACCTTTCATCAATTTTTCTCTTCCGTCGACGCCCAGAGAGATTGGCTACAGTGCCATGGGTTGCAAACGTCTTGATAATGTTGCGCACTGTGGACAAAGGCAAATCTAGATCTCTGGAGATGGACTTGTAACCTTGAGATTGTTGATATTTTTCCACAATTTTGGTTCTCAAGTCCTCAGACAGTTCTCTTCTCCTCTTTCTGTTGTCCATGCTTAGTGTGGCACACACAGACACACAATGCAAAGGCTAAGTGAACTTCTCTCCTTTTTATCTGCTTTCAGGCGTGATTTTATATTGCCCACACCTGTTACTTGCCCCAGGTGAGTTTAAAGGAGCATCACATGCTTGAAACAATCTTATTTATCCACAATTTTGAAAGGGTGCCAAGAATTTTGACCAGCCCATTTTTGGAGTTTTGTGTGACATTATGTCCAATTTGCTTTTCTTTCTCGTACATCACGGGACACAGAGCGACATAGTCATTACTAATGGGTTATATAGATACCGTCAGGTGCTGGCACTGGCAACTTCCAAAACCGGAAGTACCCTCCCCTATATAAGCCCCTCCCATCCGGGAGCACCTCAGTTTTTTGCCAGTGTCTAAGGTGTTGGCCAAGAAGAAACATGTGTTTTTCACTGAGCTTGCGTACAGGTTCTTTTGGGCCTCAGTAAGCTATTCCGGATCCGACCAAAAAAGCTTCATAGCTAAACGGTCGGTACCCGGGCCTTGCAGAGAAGAGCAAGGTTTTGCCTGTAATGCTTCTCTTAGGAGAGCTGGACCCTGGGATCCAGAGCTCTGGTCATACCCACGACCAAGATGTTTTCTGTGCAGGGTGCTATACAGGTCCAGGGGAGTGGAATCCTTGGGAACCCGGTCCCTGAAGGTTTGATTACAATGCCTGCCGTGATAGGTGAAGTTTGGGCTTTTGTGGACCAAACAAAGTCCTGCGGCGGGGAACAGGTAAGTGGGGGCCCCCAGGAACTTGGTTCTATTGGGGGACCCCCAAGCCTAATTTGTCTTTCTGTCTGTTACCTAATGGTATTCCCGCAAAATTCTGTGCATGCCTGTAACTACTAAAAAAATGTAATAATTTTTAATGGTGGTCAAGAAAAAAAAAAAAAAAAAAAAATTTTTTATATATATATTTAATATATTGGACTGCGGTACCTGTGTTTGTCCACTAGAGGCCGCTGTGGAATGTTTTCTTGTCATGTGGACTAGTTTCTTCTCAGCAGAGCAAAGTCCAGGCAGATGGTGAGTTCTCTTATAGGAAACTGCTTCCTCTGCCATGTTGCAGTGCTCGTCCATCCCCCGGCCTGCGGCAAAGAGGGGCCCTGGCTCCTGTCCCTTGTTTCCATTTTTTGAAATTAGCGCCGAAGGCGCACGTGGCCGCGCGCGTGCGCGTGCACGCGCCTCTATATATAGAGGTGAGCCGGGAAAGGGGGCGGAGCCTGGGGGATGACGCTCTGTGCACGCCGCAGCGCTTCTGCGCATGTGCGGGCGTCCCAGCAGTTTTAAAAAACCACAATATTGTAGTGAGCTGGCTATGAAGTACAGAGACAGAGCTGGCAACATTTAAAGGCATACAGCAAGCGGTTGATACAGGCATCCCCTAGAAAGGCACATTTGTAGACACCAACTGTTTCTTATAGCAGCATTTATGCTAGACTATTATCAGTAACTGGTGTATTTCGGCTGGAATACCTCAGCTTTGTGGCTTAGGAATATGCCGTCTAAAAACTCCGGGACTAGAAATTCCAGGAGGAATAGGGGGTCTCCATCGGGCTCTGAGGATCTTGGGCATGCTTTGGCTGCACCAGTCTCCCCTGAAGAATCAGAGGTTAGTGACCATAGAGCACCCTCAGGAGTACCTGGTACTGTGGCTGTCCTCAGTTCACCTGCTCCTGTGTATGTAACAGAGGAGGTTTTTTCCTCAGCTCTGGGAGGGCTGGAAGAGAGATTGTCAGCATTGATCGCTGCTTCCCTGTCACAGGAGAAAAGCGCTCGATCTCCGTCTCCCCCCTCAGAGTGCCTGTTAACAGAGCAACAGTCCCATACAGAGGTCGACCTACCTGAGGGGGATCAGGATGAGGTCGATTCGGTTGCAGAGGAATCAACAGTGGAAGAGCCGTTCTCAGCATCACATGCTGAAAGGTTATGGGTTCAGTCCCTGACTAATATGGTCCGATCAGCATTTAAAATGCCACTTGCGGAGCCATCCTCCACTTCTGTCTCCTCGTTGGGGTCGCTAAAAGCTCCCCAGACTGTTTGTTCCTTTCCGATCCATCCTTTACTGGAGGGGCTCATTTACCAGGATTGGGAGCATCCTGACAAAATATTTACTCCCCCCAAGAGATTTCCGGTGGTCTATCCCATGGAGGATAAGTTCATCAGAAAATGGAGGGTCCCTACAGTGGACACAGCCATCTCTTGTGTGAATAAATCACTGACATGTCCGGTGGAAAATGTCCAAATGTTCAAGGACCCAATAGATAAAAAATTGGAGTCCTTATTAAAATCTGCTTTTTCTACAGCAGGATTGGTGACACAACCAGCAGTGGCAGCTATTGGGGTCTGCCAAGCAGTGAAGGATCAGTTGAAACAGGTCTTAAGGGACTTGCCGGATCAGCAGGCTCTTGCCCTAGCTGATCTACCTAGAGCCTTATGCTTTGCGGTGGACGCTATAAAGGATTCAATCCATCAGGCCTCCCGCCTTACGCTGTCTGTAGTACATATGCGCAGGCTTCTATGGCTCAAAAACTGGTCTGCTGAAGCTCCCTGTAAAAAATTGCTGGTCAGCTTCCCATTTCATGGGGAGCGCTTATTCGGGGAAGACCTGGACAAGTATATCCAGAGAATTTCCAGCGGTAAAAGTACACTTTTGCCGGTTAAAAATAGAGTTAGAGGTCCCT
The DNA here is from genome assembly GCA_029206835.1 of Rana muscosa. NCBI lineage: Eukaryota > Metazoa > Chordata > Amphibia > Anura > Ranidae > Rana > Rana muscosa. The sequence goes on along the minus strand of CM055122.1, from coordinate 1,006,743,199 downwards.
CTTTTAAGAGGCCGGCTTCTCCAGTCCCTAGGACATCGGCTGTGAAACAGTTCCGACGGCCTCCTCGGTCAAATCCCGGAGGTAGAAATCAGGGACAGTTGCAGGGTAACAAAAAGCCCTGGAGCAGGAGAGGTACAAAACCTCCCCCAAAGTCAAATGCATGAAGGGTTGCCCCCACCCAATCGGGTGGGGGGAAGACTTCAGTTGTTCACAGAGACCTGGCGGGACACGATCCGAGACAGATGGGTGCTCTCCGCAGTAAATCTGGGATACAAATTGGAGTTAAAAGACTCCCCTCCTTCCCACTTTATAAGGTCAAACGTGCCAAGGGATCCCCAGAAGAGAGGATCCCTCCTGTTGGCACTAGAACAATTATTGCTTCAAGCAGTAATTATAGAGGTTCCCCTGGAAGAGTGGGGGTTCGGGTTTTACTCAAACCTCTTTACAGTTCCGAAGCCAAACGGGGACGTGAGGCCCATACTAAATCTAAAAGGGCTAAACAAATTCCTGCATATCAGGACTTTCCGGATGGAGTCGATCCGATCGGTAGCCACTGCCCTACAAGGGGAGGAATGGTTAGCCTCGATCGACATCAAGGATGCTTATTTGCACATTCCCATCTTTCCAGCCCACCAAAAATTCCTACGCTTTGCGGTAGAAGGCCGCCATTTTCAGTTCAGAGCCTTACCCTTCGGTCTGGCCACAGCACCAAGAGTGTTCACAAAAATTTTGGCCCCATTATTGGCCAATCTAAGAACACGAGGTGTAACGATAATGGCATATCTAGACGACTTGTTGCTGATAGACCACTCAGTGGAAAAACTAGAAGTGGTTGTTCACGAGACAATCAAGTATCTGGAATATCACGGTTGGATTATCAACCGAGACAAGTCAGCCCTAAAACCAGTCAAAAGTCTGGAATACTTGGGGCTAAGGCTGGATTCAGACCAGAGAAAAATTTTCTTGCCTCAAGAAAAGGGGTCGTCTTTGAGAGATTTGATCCACTTAGTGGGCTCAAAAAGACAGCCATCCATACGCCTGTGCATGAGGCTGCTGGGAAAGATGGTGGCATCATTCGAAGCAGTACCCTACGGTCAATTCCATTCAAGGAAGTTGCAAAGGGCCATACTGTCAGCCTGGAACAAAAAAGTTCAGGCTCTGGACTTACCAATGTCCTTGTCCCCTTCCGTTCGCAGGAGCCTCCGCTGGTGGTTGGTTCCCCAGAATCTGGAAAAAGGGAAATCCTTCAGTCCGATTTCCTGGAAGGTGGTCACTACAGATGCCAGCCTTGTAGGCTGGGGAGCAGTACTGGAGCAATGGTCTCTCCAGGGCAGATGGTCGGATACAGAAAAGGCCCTGCCCATCAATCTCTTAGAGATACGAGCAGCCCGGTATGCCCTAGTAGCATGGACATCCAAACTCCAAGGGTCCCCTGTCAGAGTTCAGTCAGACAATGCCACAGCAGTGGCATATATCAATCGTCAGGGGGGCACCAGGAGTCGTGCAGCCCAAAGGGAGGTAAATTACATCCTGAGATGGGCAGAAAGATATGTCCCAGCCATATCTGCGGTATTCATTCCAGGGGTGGAGAATTGGAAGGCGGACTTTCTAAGTCGCCAACAATTATGCCCAGGGGAATGGTCCCTTCATCCCGAGGTTTTCCGGACAATATGTCAGCGGTGGGGAACACCGGATGTAGATCTGCTAGCATCCAGATTCAACGCAAAGGTGGACAGGTTTGTCTCTTGGACAAGGGATCCCCTAGCTTGCGGCTCGGATGCCCTAGTGTTCCCTTGGGATCAGTTCAAGCTGATATATGCATTCCCACCGCCACAATTGTTACCTCGATTACTCCGCAGAATCAGGGTAGAAAAGAAACCAGTGATTCTGGTGGCTCCAGCGTGGCCCCGAAGAGCATGGTACGCGGAGATTGTAAAAATGTCTGTGGGGAGTCCTTGGACCCTCCCACATCATCCGGACCTGCTTTCGCAGGGACCGATATACCACCCTTCCTTACCAGCCCTAGGTTTGACGGCCTGGCTATTGAAGCCCACATTCTAAAAAAGAGAGGGCTCTCTAATGCTGTGGTGTCTACCATGATCAATGCCAGGAAACCGGTATCCAGGCAGATCTACTATAGAATCTGGAAGGCGTACATCGCCTGGTGTGAGGCCAGGAAATGGCATCCACGTAAATACGTAATAGGTAGGATTCTGGACTTCCTACAATGGGCTGTAGATAGGAAGCTTGCCTTGAGTACTATCAAGGGTCAGATTTCGGCCTTGTCAATATTTTTTCAAAGGCCCTTGGCTTCGCATTCACTAGTCAAAGCCTTTATACAAGGAGTGATGCGTATTAGTCCTCCGGTTAATATTCCCATATGTCCATGGGATCTAAACTTGGTTCTGTCGGTTCTACAGAAACAACCATTTGAACCATTACAGCATATTTCCTTGGTGCTTCTCACCAGGAAATTGATTTTTCTAGTAGCCATTTGTTCGGCTAAAAGAGTATCGGAATTAGCAGCTATGTCCTGTAAGGAGCCATATCTGGTTATCCATAAGGACAGAGTAGTGTTACGTCCTCATCCAGCCTTTCTTCCTAAGGTGGTATCGAGTTTTCATTTGAACCAAGATGTGGTTCTTCCTTCTTTTTTCCCCAAACCTACTTCGGTAGAGGAAAAGTTATTGCATTCTTTGGATGTAGTAAGAGCAGTTAAAGCTTATCTAAAAGCCACTGCTCAGATTCGCAGAACGGATACTTTGTTTATTCTGCCGGAGGGCCCCAGAAAGGGTCAGGCAGCGTCAAAATCTACTTTAGCCAAGTGGATTCGACAGGTCATAATACAAGCCTATGGCTTGAGAAGTAGACCGCCTCCGTTCAAAGTTAGGGCGCACTCCACGAGAGCAGTTGGAACTTCATGGGCAGTGCATCACCAGGCCTCCCTGGCTCAAATCTGTAAGGCCGCAACATGGTCTTCGGTACACACGTTTACTAGGTTCTACCAGGTGGACGTTAGAAGTCAGGAGGATGTCGCCTTTGGGCGCAGTGTGTTGCAGGCCGCAAAAGATCCTCATGTCTGATAGCGCTCAGCTTATATATGGTGTATCCCCCCCCTCATTTGGCATTGCTTTAGGACATCCCATTAGTAATGACTATGTCGCTCTGTGTCCCGTGATGTACGAGAAAGAAAATAGGATTTTTATAACAGCTTACCTGTAAAATCCTTTTCTTGGAGTACATCACGGGACACAGAGCTCCCGCCCCTCTTTAGGGACACTTATTGCTTTGCTACAAAACTGAGGTGCTCCCGGATGGGAGGGGCTTATATAGGGGAGGGTACTTCCGGTTTTGGAAGTTGCCAGTGCCAGCACCTGACGGTATCTATATAACCCATTAGTAATGACTATGTCGCTCTGTGTCCCGTGATGTACTCCAAGAAAAGGATTTTACAGGTAAGCTGTTATAAAAATCCTATTTTTTTTTCCTCCCTTTTTTTGTTTTGTTCCAAAACACACAAAGGGAATAAACGTGTATAGCAAAACATTTGTTACTGCAATACTTTTCTGTGAGAAATACTTGATTTTCTGGAACAATTTCTGGGGTGCCAACAATTTCGGCCATGACTGTATTGTATAACCTCATCATTTGTGCAATGTTCTATGTGCATGCCATAGTTATATGGGCATATGATGTACTTGCAATAAAGGTGGTATTTATCAGGCCCTTTGGCACCCTGGCTACTCACTGGGGAGACCACTGCTTTATATGTGGTTCAATGTCAGGCTTTTTTTTGGTGTGTTTGGGTGCCATTTAAAGTTAATGGTGTGGCAACATGTGCTTTGGTACAATGCATAGGTGTGGTATCTTAAGACACCCCATATAGCAATTGTGTCATTCACATGCAATCATTGGTCAATTTTAGGTAAAATTAAGGCCACAATTCTGGTAAGATGTAGCTTCATCTTATTTCATGTTTCTATTCTGTTTTTGCATTTAGGAACTGGTTCCGGCATACCTGGCTACCTCACCTATACCTACAGATGACCATTTTTTTAAGAATGTCCATAGCCACTTGCCAAACTCTGGGGAAGAGGAAAAAACTTCTCCATTTTCTCACACCACAGAGCCTGAGAACATTAGCACAGGGTCTGTGAAAAAGAAGAAGAGGAAAAGAAGAAGAGCTAAGCACGAGAAGAAGGAGGATGTTCCCTCTACCTCAGGAGCTGAGGAAATATTTGAAATCGAAATGAGCTCAGATGAGGAGAGTCCAGTTCATCCACCAAGGTAACATAAAACAGTTGTCTGTGAAGGTTATTATTTATCTGGGTCATGGTATAGCTACGGTAGTAGTAGTTGGTCGCATTCACCTGGACTTGTACTGTTGAAGGCGATCACTGCTCATCCTCATCCATGTAGCTTCTTCTGCACTAAGCGTCAAAAACATTCTCTAGCATTTAAAGCCACACAATTAAACAATTGTCGAAGTCAAAGGATCCAGGTATAAGAACATGTGAGGAAATTACTGAGAAGTTGTCAGAAGGGGAAAAAAAAAAAAAAGAAGATATGGATACAGAATATAAAAATGAGAAAGGGGGGGGATCCTGGTGTTAATCCACTTGAAAGCTATAGGGCACTGTAACTGGCTGGGTGTAGTGTAGGGAAAGCATAAGATGGCCAAGGTTCCCATATTTTTGGAAATCCTAGTTTGGGAGTCGTGTAATATGCTTGACATCTTTTCGTTGAGCATCTTAGAAATCGAACAGTCCTTCACTGCGGCAAATAAAACCGTAGGTTACTTCCAAACCTTGGCTATGGTACGCTTGGCTGAAACAAGTAGGTGGCCAGTTTCTGTTGATAGGAAAACAGACCATGAATAGAACCAAGCAATATAGCTAGCTTTGCGTCCTTGGGGATGGGCAAGTGAAACGATGTATGCAAGAGACCAAAATCCTCAACCAGAATCCAATGAAACGCTGGCACATCCACCCAATAGGAGGACGTTGCATTGGCCACATCCCCTAAAACATCTATCACTATACGCAGGACTTGTATGTACTATGCGAGCTGGAACCCAGTACCATCTTAGTAAGGCTTTATAAGCTGCCTCCAGGGTCAAATTATTAAGTGAGCATTTTGCAATAATAGACCCCACTCCTTGGGGTTAAAAGGCATCACCAAGCCGTGCTCCCAAAGAGAGATTTAGGAGGAAGAATATTTAGAGGGACAAACCATGTTCAGCGGAGAGTATATCTGCAAGATGGTGCACGAGTCAATGGGGGAGTGCAAACATGTTTGCTCAGTCTGTTTTTTGGAATGGAAAGGTGGAGGTGCATCGTAGAAGGGCCAACCAGTGGCATCTGGAGGTATTGGTAAAATTTCCGAGGACATGCTTCATAGGTTTCTGAATGATTGGCCAAAATGGAAAGGAACAAGGATGTGAGGAAGTGGCGTACCTGTGTGAAACCAAGCAAGGTCCACCAAAACGACCCTGGTTGTTCAAGCCCCAGATGGAAGAGAGAATTATTCAGGAGAGGAAGCAAGGGTAGGAAGGGGGGGACATGAGGTTACCTGAGTAGCGCACTGAGTCCCAGAGTTGCAGACTATCAGACATCAGGGGGCTCAAGAGGAATGGGCAGGTTCTTTGTGGGAGCCATAACAAGGCTTTTACTGAGTTGGTGCACAGTTAGGGAGTTTAAGGAGCATCCAGAGTGGGAATTCATGTGGAGCACGGTGAGCTTGGAAAACTGGGCTGCCAAGTAATATTTTGCAACTTTGGGGACTCCCAAGAATCCCTATGTGTGAAATAGGTGGCACCTGCTATTCATGGGGGTTTATAGGCCCAAATGAATAGTAAACTTATATCCCGTAGAAGGAGCAGGAACGCGTATGGGTAGGGTACGGAAGAAATAAAGGATTTTGGGCAAGATTGTCGTTTTGACTACATTTTATTCAAGGAAATTGTGGGGAACTGCCATGATTGCATGGGCGCTATTACTTTGCATAACAAGGGATAATAGTTGGCTCTAAAGAGAGTGAGGCGTAGGAGGAGTTCAGCTTGATGCCCAAAGATGTTGTCCAGTGGTATGGGAAACAGGGTTGGAGGTGGATGGGTGGAGTGTGATATTCTGGCAGTCGTCTTGTGGGGATTAATCTGACAATATTGGAGAATTGCAAGTTAGGCAATTTTGATAAGAGGCTTTGTCATGGTCAGGAGTGCGTATCCGCAAACAAATATTTTGTGGTGCTTTCTGGCATATTGGACAACAGAGATGTTGGGGTTGCCTCTGAGTGCTATGGCTAGGGGTTCCAAGGCGAGGATGAAGAGAGTCGGGCTAAGAGGCGTGCCTGTCTGGTGCCTTGAAAAGGGTTGGAAAGGTGTCCCGCATATTGTGCTACAGCTAACAGGAAGTGGTAAAGGGCCGCAATCCATGCTAAGAACGAATCACCAAAGCCCCATCTTCTCAAAACATATTGAAGGTAATCCCAGGAAAGGGAGTCAAAAGCCTTATAAATGTCAAGTGAGAGGAGGAAGCCTGGGATCTTGCGATGATTCAACAAATGGATTAGGTGGATTACCTTGCGGACCTTATCACCCACCTGTCAGCCAGGGACAAAGCCCACTTGGTCCCTGTGGACAATTGTGCGCAGGTGGCAGTTGATCCGATTTTAAAACCTTCCCAAGGATTTTAATATCCTCGTTCAAAAGAGAGATCTTCCAAAAGGCCTGGGGCTCTGCTGCTTCCTCACTAGTCTTAAGGATCTAAGACTATTGAAATAAGTCATCACGTGGGGCTCTAGAAGTGGAGCAAACTTTATTTAATACAACCCTGAAATGCCGTCCGGTCCTTTTGTCTCAGACTTCTTTCTGACCCTGTGTCCTTTTTAATACAGAGAGAGAGATCTAGCCAGAAGTGGTCAAATAGTCATACCTCCAAAGTGGAAACAAGGCTAAGCGACTCGACTATACTCAAAAACATAGGAACTGGGGTGCCGAAAAAATTACAGCAGGTGCTCTGAACTGATGAGTCAAAATTTTAAGTATTTGGATGTAGCAAAAGGGAGTTTGTTCGTGAAGGACTGGCGAAGGGTACAAAAATGAAGCAGGGTGGAGGTTCGTTGCACGTTTGGGGATGCATTTCTGCAAAGGGAGTTGGAGATTTGGTCAGAAATGGTGTGCTCAATACTGAGAAATACAGGCAGTTGCTTATCTATCATGCCATACCATCAGGGAGGTGTGTGATTTGGCCCAAAATTTATTCTGCAGCAGGACAATGACCCCAAACATACAGCCAATGTAAATAAGAACTATCTACAGTGTAAAGAAGAACAAGGAGTCCTGGAAGTTATGGTTTGGCCCCCACAGAGCCTTGATCTCAACATGTCTGGGAATACATGGACAGACAGAAGGATTTCAGCCAACCTATATCCACAGAAGATTTGTGGTTAGTTCTCCAAGATGTTTGGAACAACCTACCTGCCGAGGTAATTCAAAAACTGTGTGCAAGCGTACCTAGAAGAATTGATGCCGTTTTGAAGGCAAAGGGTGGTCACAGGAAATATTGGTTTGATTTGGATTTCTCTTTGGTTCATACTTTTCATTTTGTTAATTGATAAAAAATAAACTATTAACCCCTCCTATTTCTGAAGGCATTCTTAATATACAGTATTTTTTCACTCCTGCCTAAAACTTTTGCACAGTAGTATATATTATTTTGGGCCCCCCAGGAGCTCTTGACATAATATGCATGTATTGTCGGTATATTTGCACATCACAGCATGCTTACCTTGCAAAGTTTCCTCCTTGAGTGATGGGATGTCTGCGCCCTCTCTCTGTATTGTTAGTGCTTCCTATTTTCCTCTGGTCCAGAGTCTGTCTGACATGGAGATTCTGGCATAAAATGAATTACTGCTTTAGGTCGGTCCGTTTGAGTCGTTTGCAATAAATAGTTTGTCCACAGGAGAGCGCCCTTGGCACACTTGTTTAGATGAGCTAATTGAAATAATTCCTTATTGACTCTGTAGTCTACGTTAGAAACTGCCCTCTATTACTGTGAAAGGTTTGACAATAGACATGCCTCTCGCAGGGGTTGAATTACTAAAACTGGAGAGTGCAAAATCTGGTGCAGCTGTGCATGGTAGCCAATCGGCTTCTAACTTAACTTGTTAAATTAAGCTTTGACCAATAAAACCTGGATGCCGATTTTTTATTTATTTTTTGTTTTGTTTTTTTATGCAGAGCTGCACCAGATTTTGCACACTCCAGTTTTAGTAAATAAACCCCACAGTGTTGCTGAATTAAAGGAAACCTGTCATAAGATGAGTATGGAACGTGCCATTGCTGACATCTCCTGAAAATACTCATTGCCTTTCTGTCATGACTATTTTTATTTAGTACTTTTAGTTACTAAAATAAAACATGTCTGCAAATAAAGACTTCTGCCTTGTCTCTGACTCTCCTGATCTGCATACTTTTTCAGAGTCAGTGAATCAGAAAGTACAGAAGCCAGCGGGTTAGTATAAGTGCCGGTTCACACAGGGGCGACTCGTCAGCCGCCTGACAAGTCGCGCTCCGTTCTATACTATGGAACCATTCTAATAGGAGCGACTCAAGTCGCTCCGACTTAGAAAAAGGTTCCTGTACGACTTTGGAATGACTTCAGGGGGACTTGCATTGACTTCAATACAGAAGTCGATTTGTAAGTCGCCTCTGAAGTCGTGTGCAGATCGCCTTGCCGAGTCGTGCTGCCCCAGTGTGAACCGGCACTTAGAGGCAGGTAATTAAAATGTTTACAAGGAGGTCAGCAACAGCAGCCCCCATGGTTCTTTCCAAGCAGATTTACTTTAAGAATGTTTGAACGGGATAAAAAAAGAACCCTTTTACTGCCATGGACTTAGTAGAAGTATGAATGTCCAATGGCAGGCTTATAGTGCATTTAAAGGAAGGCCAAGTATGAAACGCAAAGAGCAGCAGAGGACTGAGCGAAGACTCAGAAATTTCTACAGTACTTTTCTTCTAAAATTGCCATAATAATTTATGCTGCCATTGATAGGAATACTGCTTGGCTGAGTTATACTTTGATATTTATCTTGGTCTGTCAAAGAAAGTTATCAGAATATTCATCAAGACTTTGACATATCTTTTATCATACAAGAGTTTTTCCCTCCTTCTGATTTTTGCTTAGCAGGAAAATATATATTTTTTTAATTTAAAAAAATATATAAAATGTTTCAGAATGGCCCATTTTTCAGAAATAATTATTCAAGTGTGATAAATTTGGCATGTTGCCTTTTCAAGAGTATGGATAAAGAGCTCCGTTATAATCCTTTCCTGAAATAATGAACTGAACGCCCACACTATTTTGAGATAACTTTTTGAGACTGAGAATAAGAGATCAAATAAGACAGAGAAAGAGACCAAGTGCATGAGTCACATTCTAGTAAATGTGACAAGAAATAAAGGAGTATACAGCAATAAACGTGGGGCACATTCACATGAAACTGCAATAAGAAAATTGCTGAACAGTAGAAACCAGCTGTGAGAACACGGTTGCGCAGCAGGGGAGATCGTTGTACTAACATTGCCTGTGTTAGTACAGCAAACTGTCAGGTTTTATTTGTTCGGGGTTGAATGGAAAAAAAACGTAGTGTGTACCAGGCTTAACCATTTGCCGACCGCAATACATATAAAGTTCTTTCCATATTTGGACACATGCACAATTTTCATACTTTTGGCTCTGTATGCCGCCAGAATAAAATGAAAATGAAACAATCCAAATTAATTTGAACTGCAGGCTTTCAGCTTTAATTCAAGGGGTTGAACATAAATATCAAGTACATATTTTTGGAACTGCAACCATTTTTATACACACAGCCCCCCCCCCCCCCATTTGCATTGGCTCAAATGTAATTTGACAAATGAATCTAATCATAAATAAAATCTTAATTTTCAATATGTTAAGAATCCTTTACTGGCAATAACTGCCTGAAGTCTGGAACCCATGGACATTACCAATCACTGGGTTTCCTCCTTTCTGATGCTTTGCGAGGCTCGAAATGTAGCTGTCTTCAGTTGTTTTATGTTTGTGGGTCTTTCTGCCTTTTAGTTTTGCCTTCCTTAAGTGAAATGCATGCTCAAATGGGTTGAGATCAGGTGATTGACTCGGCTTTTGCAGAATATTCCTCCTTCTTTTCCTTCAAAAGCTCCTGGGTTGCTTTTACAGTCTGTTTTGGATCATTGTCCATCTGTACTGTGAAGCACTGTCCAATCAACTTTGCTGCATTTGGCTGAATCTGAGCTGACAGTATATCTCTAAACACTGCAGAATTCCTCCGGCTGCTACTGTCTTCTGTCACATCAATAAACAATAAAGACCCAGTGCCACTGGAAGCCATGCATGCCCATGCCATCACACTGCCTCCACCATGTTTTACAGATGACGCTGTGTGCTTTGGATCATGAGCTGTTCCAAGCCTGCTCCCTTCATTTTTGTCTTTCTGTCATTCTGCTACAGATAAATCTTAGTTTCATCCGTCCAAAGAATGCTTTTCCAGAACTGGTCTGGCTTTTTTTTAGATGCTTTTTGGCAAAGTCTAATCTGGCTTTTCTATTCTTCAGACATATGGTTTGCACCTTTTGGTGAACCCTCTGTATTTGCTCTCGTGAAGTCTTCTCTTGATTGTAGAGTTTGACAATGATACGCCCACCTCCTGGAGAGTGTCCTTCACTTGTCTGGATGTTGTGAATGGGCTTTTCTTTACCATGGAGAGAATCCTGCGATCATCCACCACTGTTGTCTTCTGTGGACGTCCAGGCCTTTTTATGTTGCTGAGCTCACCGGTGCATTCTTCTTTCCTCAGAATGTACCAAACTGTTGATTTGACCACTCCTAATGTTGCTGCTATCTCTCTGTTGGATTTATTTTGTTTTTGAAGCCTTTGAATGCATGATGTAGGCTCACAGCAATAGATTCAAAATGCCAATACCACACTTAGTCAACTCCAGACCTTTTACCTACTTAATTGATGAAGAAATAACAAAGGAGTAGGCCACACCTGGCCATGAAACGGCTTTTGATTCAATTGTCCAATTACTTTTAGTCCCTTGGAAAAGGGGGTTGGCTATTCTTAAGAGCTGTAATTCCCCAACCCTTCCTCTGATTTGGATGTTCATACCCTCAGATTAAACCTGAGTGTGTGCACTTTCAGCCCATATCCATTATATAACTATAGCTTAAATATGTTTCAGTAAATATCTGGAATAAAAACTAAAATTGTGCCTGTGTCCAAATATATATATGAACCTAACTCCTTTTTATATATGTTGCGGTTTGCAAGTGGTTAACCGTGATTATGGCTGAATATATCAGCCATAACCCCGGTATAGTTTTTTGCACCCGGCGGCTGGCTTTCTCCTAAAAGCTTACCTAGCGAAACACTTTCTGAAGCGGACATCCCCGCCTTGCTTGCCGATGTTTCTCAGTCTTATAGTTTCCACCGGTTCGCCCGAGAAACTGATGACGCACAGTAGAGCTTGCACAGAGTGTTCTAGATTGCACTGCATCCGTGATGTGAGTATCCCAGGAGGCTTTGACAGCTGGGGTTCATCGCTCTTACCTAGGTGAGAATACCAGATGTTGGTTTCTCCTCTGAGTGTACCAGGTTCACGTTTGCTCTATATGAGGCTTTAAACCATTTAACCACTTCCTACCGGGTCATAGACATATGACGCCGGCAGGAACCCTCCCTCCCTCCGGGCGGACGTCATATGACGTCCTTTTTTCCCGGCCGTCTATGGGGCGCGCGCGCGCACCCGCGGCAACGCTCGTGACCCGGTGAGTGTGCCCGGCGGTCGCGATGTCCGCTGGGCACCCGCGATTGCCCACGATCACGGCAGAAGTGTGGATCTGTGTGTGTAAACACACAGATCCACCTCCTGTCAGAGGTGAGGAGACCGATGTGTGTTCCCAGTACAGAGGAACACAGATCGGTCTCCTCCCCTTGTGAGTCCCCTCCCCCTACAGTTACAATCACTCAATAGGGAACATATTAACCCCTTGATCGCCCCCTAGTGTTAACCCTTTCCCTGCCAGTCACATTTACACAGTAATTAGTGCAGTTTTATAGCACTAATCGCTGTATAAATGTGAACGGTCCCAAAAACGCGCCAATAGTGTCCGATGTGTCTGCCGCAATGTCACGGTCACAATAAAAATCGCAGATCGCCGCTATTACTAGTAAAAAAAATAACTTTTTGCGCAAACCAATCAATATACGCTTATTGCAAAAAAAAATTACCAAAAATATGTAGAATACGTATCGGTCTAAACTTAGAAAAAAAATTGTTTTAAAAAAAAAAATTGTGATATTTATTAAATCAAAAAGTAAAAAATATTGCATTTTTTTCAAATATGTCGCTCTTCTTTTGTTTATAGCACAAAAAATAAAAACCGCAGAGGTGATCAAATACCACCAAAAGAAAGCTCTATTTGTGGGGGAAAAAGGACGTCAATTTTGGTTAGGTTCAACGTCGCACGACCGCGCAATTGTCAGTTAAAGCGACGCAGTGCTGCATCGCAAAAAGTGCTCTGGTCAGGAAGGGGGTACATTCTTCCAGGGCTGAAGTGGTTAAAATAAAAATAAAAAAATCATACTCCCCTAGATGGATGCTGCATCTCCTCCCCCATTCAGTTTTAAGACTGCTGATCGCTCAGTTCTCAGAATTCCGTGAGCTAGTGACTTTCAGTTACCGACTCTCTGCCCATTATCTCTCCCCCCGCGATGCTGCCCCTGCCTGGACCGGTCTGTGACATCAGGCAACAGCCCGCTGTCTGCTGAAAATGGGTCATAGGATGAACTGCACTCCTGACCCACAGGAGAAGTACAGCCAAATGAGCTTTGGCTGTACTTTTTTCCTTTTAACTGTTATCCTTCTCAGAAGGATATCCACAATGGCAGCCTGCATATTTCTATCAACACAGGTTTCCTTGAAACCAGACAAAGAATAAGCCCCCTGATTTACACACATGCAGCTTTGAAATTGCGCTATTTTAGTGCAATTTCAAAGCCGCACATCAGTGCGATTTGCACTGCCAATTTCATTGAGGCTTGCGACTTAATTTAACAGAAGTCCATGTAAGTCGCAATGAAATCCGTAAAAAGCAGTGCAGGAAACTTTTTTTCATAATTGCTGAAACATGAGTCGCGGCGAAATGAACAATTACCTTGCCGGAAATGGGGTGCGACTTGTCATGTGATTTGGAACTGTCAAATTCCGTGGCAAGTCGCACTGGTGTGAACGGATGCTCAGTCACGCTTATGTACAAAACAAAGAGTGATCAGAATGGATCAGGCCGACTATTTTGTTTCTGTAGTTTGTAAACACTTGTGCTGTCATGCGATTTGGCGTTTTTGAGAGGAACTCCTTGCTGTTTCAGCATAATTTTTCTCTCCAAACAGTTACAACCAATGAGGCCTAGTGATAGGATTGTTTTAGATGGGTGCCGTGCTGTTTCCAACCAATAGATGGAGACAATTGCAAAAAGAAAGCTTTATTGTAAATGAACTTCAACAGATCAGACTGAAAGTTTGGCATTTACGTTGCATCCCATTTATTGGCTAACTTTTTAAAGGCGTTTTAAAGTCTCAGTTCTTCACCTTAATGCATTCTATGCATTAAGGTGAAAAACCTTCTGTGCTGCAGCTGCCCCCCAGAGCCCCCTTTTCCTTACCTGAACCCTATCTTTCCAGTGATGTGCACGAGCCCAGCAGCTCCAGCCGCTGTCTGGATCATGCTGCTGTCGATCAAATCCAGTGAAACGGGAGCCGAGTCCTGCTGTCTGTGTCAATGGACGCACCAGCAGGACTCGGTAACGCACCCCCACGGGTGCCCCCATGGAAAGCGGCTCTCTGTGGGGGCACCCGATGAAGAGGAGGTGCCAGGAGCACCACCAGGGCACCCCTGAAAAGGATGATTAGGGCCGCTCTGTGCAAAACCCTTGCACAGAGTAGGTAAGTATAACACGTTTGTTTGTTTTTGTTTTTTTTTTAAAAAGGACCCGGGGAAAAACCTCCTCCCGTGGGCCGGGATGGGAGCGATTATAAGTGTAGGGGGACCTGTTAGAATGGTCAAAATCCCTTTCCGTATATGAATAATTGTTATACCCATCATATGTATTGGAATCCCTTAAAGGGGAGTAGCGGTTACTAGTTCGAATAGGAGTACGGTATGAAGAATAGTAATCCTGGTGATAACCACCATGATCAGCTCGTTGGTCTCGAGGGGACCTGTCCCGGACTGGGTGGTAAGATGATCACTGACCACCCTGATCACCTCGTTGGTCTCAAGGAGATCTATCTTGGGTTGAATGATGAGGGAGTCTTTGGCCCTCAGATCTACCTTGTTGGAAACCCCTTCCTCTACTTCTACCTCCTCTCCCTCTATTGCCCTCCCTAGAGGGATATACCATGGGGGACTGGGAGTGACCCGAGCCCTCGAGAGTGGTCCATTTTTGGTGGGCAAAGGGGCAGAAGCGGGGGGTACTACTGATCTGGGAATACCATCAGCCACAACCGGGGCCAATGTATCCATTATTGGTTTATTTTTTTCACAGGATTCACTAATGATTGTATTTAGAATTATATGTATATATTGTCATTATTGATGTATTAATTGGGAATCACTTCTAATTAATAATAATCCTTAATTAGTACACATTTAACCTACAGCACCCCCTACCACCTGCACAATATTTAGATAGAAGGTATACACTTCATCAGGGGAGCAGCTTAGCACTACGGTGTTAAAACTATTCTCAATATTCTATTTTTATTTAGTTTTGGGCGCGGAATTTTTTGTTTTACACATTCAGGGAACCATTGCTAAAAATTCCTATATCTACAGCTCATGATACATTAGTGCAGGGTTCTTCAGCAATATACCTGTCAATTGCAAGCTGCTGACAGATCGCTTCCCCACGGTTTACACTCCCCTATCACTTCTGCATGCAGAGCGGTGCAGGTAAACAGAGTGTCTCTGCCCTTCCCTGCTGGCCCGTCCCATCCTGTTCATCCCAGGTTCTTGTATGTGATGGGATAGACAAGAGAGGAGGGGCTGGCCAGGAACAACACGCCAGAGCCACGACTACCACAGCCGCTCCCCTGTGTACCTCTACACAGAAGAGGAAACTGCTACTGCCCTGCTCCAATGTAAGAATGTGCCCTGCTGCCGTGTAATCATGTGCCCTGCTTTACCCTCTCTTCTCTACCCTTCTGGCCCCTTGCCCTGCTGCTGCCCCCCTGTACACTGCTATTAAGTTGGACCCAGAATTGAGAATATGTGCAGAAAAAGCAAGTACAATATTCTTATTAAATGGGTACATTTTATTTTTTATTCTATAATTTAATACTTTTTTAAAAAAATAAGTAATATCTACAGCTCGCGAGTCCGCAGATCACACCGATGTTCTGTGACCTGTGAAAATTATTTCAGGGGTTCCCGGAGATTTCTAACTTTGTTTCCAAGGGTTCCTCCAAGGTAAAAAGGTTGAGAAACGCTGCATTAGTGTGATCGTCAATGGGAAGAACGCCTCTTACACTTGTGGTCGTTGGAAATGGCTGAAAAGATCATTGGTGTCAGTGGGAACTTGTCTGAGCGGCAGAAATTGCTCATCGCTCAAGGAACCCCTAGTAACCCCCTGGAAGAACCTGCTCTTTAGAGTTCGAGATCAGGAGTGTTATTGGGGTAACTGACTCAGAGACCAGAACTCCAGGCACAATCCTCACCTGAAATGTGAGTTCTTTTGAAATGTTAGTATACCAAGGAAGTAATGAATTACAACTGTTATTGATATACAGCTATTATTCTTGACACCCTTGTATAGTAATGGTTATTGTAAGTAATCAGAGCTTAATGGGTGTGTTAATGGACTAATTCACTAGGAGCTATGAATTCTAGGCACACTTGTCACATCAGTGAGAATGGCAGTTCTTTTGAAATCTCCATATATCCTTGGTCAAAGGCTTTTGAAGAAACCGGTTTTACGGGCAGATATCAGAAATTCAA
Source organism: Rana muscosa (assembly GCA_029206835.1). Lineage (NCBI taxonomy): Eukaryota > Metazoa > Chordata > Amphibia > Anura > Ranidae > Rana > Rana muscosa. The sequence goes on along the minus strand of CM055122.1, from coordinate 1,006,727,136 downwards.
TGAAGTCATTAACGTGGCACGTAAAATTCGTGTCCCTATTAAGACCACAGTCTACACATCTCAATTTCAGCTGTTCTGTGTGATTTGAAGTTCTCCATCAGTACCATAATTATGGGATTGCTTATGCTGTGGCCTCTGCAAGAACATCTGTTTTGTTGTGGCAAAAAGTATAAAGGGTTATTCGTTGGTGAAAGGTTTGACCTGCCTCCAGCATACTGTCCTGTAGATCCTGTGCATTTTACACACCTATGGATAATGCCAGATCTGAGGATCTTCCGCTAAGTGTCCTGTATTCTGTACTCTTACTGTGATCCCAGTACTGGTACCCTAGTACTGGTACCCTAGTGTTGCTGTAGATACAGTGCCTTGCGAAAGTATTCGGCCCCCTTGAACTTTTCATCCTTTTGCCACATTTCAGGCTTCAAACATAAAGATAAAAAATTTTAATTTTTTGTGACGAATCACCAACAAGTGGGACACAATTGTGAAGTGGAACGAAATCTATTGGATTTTTGAAACTTTTTTAACTAAGAAAAAAATGAAAAGTGGGGCGTGCAAAATTATTCGGCCCCCTTGCGTTAATACTTTGTAGAGCCACCTTTTGCTGCGATTACAGCTGCAAGTCGCTTGGGGTATGTCTCTATCAGTTTTGCACATCGAGAGACTGAAATTCTTGCCCATTCTTCCTTGCAAAACAGCTCAAGCTCAGTGAGGTTGGATGGAGAGCGTTTGTGAACAGCAGTTTTCAGCTCTTTCCACAGATTCTCGATTGGATTCAGGTCTGGACTTTGACTTGGCCATTCTAACACCTGGATACGTTTATTTGTGAACCATTCCTTTGTAGATTTTGCTGTATGTTTGGGATCATTGTCTTGTTGGAAGATAAATCTCCGTCCCAGTCTCAGGTCTTTTGCAGACTCCAACAGGTTTTCATCCAGAATGGTCCTGTATTTGGCTGCATCCATCTTCCCCTCAATTTTAACCATCTTCCCTGTCCCTGCTGAAGAAAAGCAGGCCCAAACCATGATGCTGCCACCACCATGTTTGACAGTGGGGATGGTGTGTTGAGGGTGATGAGCTGTGTTGCTTTTACGCCAAACATATCGTTTTGCATTGTGGCCAAAAAGTTTGATTTTGGTTTCATCGGACCAGAGCACCTTCTTCCACATGTTTGGTGTGTCTCCCAGGTGGCTTGTGGCAAACTTTAGACAAGACTTTTTATGGATATCTGAGAAATGGCTTTCTTCTTGCCACTCTTCCATAAAGGCCAGATTTGTGCAGTGTACGACTGATTGTTGTCCTGTGGACAGACTCTCCCACCTCAGCTGTAGTTCTCTGCAGTTCATCCAGAGTGATCATGGGCCTCTTGGCTGCATCTCTGATCAGTCTTCTCCTTGTCTGAGCTGAAAGTTTAGAGGGACAGCCAGGTCTTGGTAGATTTTCAGTGGTCTGATACTCCTTCCATTTCAAAATGATCACTTGCACAATGCTCCTTGGGATGTTTAAAGCTTGGGAAATCTTTTTGTATCCAAATCCGGCTTTAAACTTCTCCACAACAGTATTACGGACCTGCCTGGTGTGTTCCTTGGTCTTCATGATGCTCTCTGCGCTTTTAACAGAACCCTGAGACTATCACAGAGCAGGTGCATTTATACAGAGACTTGATTACACACAGGTGGATTCTATTTATCACCATCAGTCATTTAGGACAACATTGGATCATTAAGAGATCCTCGCTGAACTTCTGGAGTGAGTTTGCTGCACTGAAAGTAAAGGGGCCGAATAATTTTGCACGCACCACTTTTCAGTTTTTTATTTGCTAAAAAAGTTTAAAATATCCAATAGATTTCATTCCACTTCACAATTGTGTCCCACTTGTTGGTAATTCTTCAGAAAAAATTAAAATTTTATATCTTTATGTTTGAAGCCTGAAATGTGGCAAAAGGATGAAAAGTTCAAGGGGGCCGAATACTTTCGCAAGGCACTGTATGTATGCAGGTTTTTACATGTCTTCTCCATGCAGGGAAATGCTTAGTAGTGGGCTTTTTAGGGAACATCTACACTGAGCTGTCTTTGATAATATCCAGGAGAATATGTTGAAGTCTTTTTTGTCTTTGTACAGCGACAGTTCGGACAAGTTTAGATATGGCTTCTTTCCTGCCTGTGCTCCATGCACAGTCTTGACAAATCTCCCTTTAGTGTATTTGGAACACTTCACACTGCTTGCTGACTATGACTGATTAAGTGGTGATCTATGGCCATCTGCTAGAATAAGTCAAGTATTGATGTCAATGGTTAGCAGGTGGGTGAAGACGGTGTCAAATAGTTCCACCTGCTTACTCCAGAAGTAAAGCTGGCGCCCTGATGCTTACCATGCATGTGGCTAATGACACTAGAGAGGAAGACATTTTTTTTAAAAGCTGAACAGAATTTATTAACTGAAAAGTGGCTGGGCGCAGTAAAAAGCTGGCATGTCAGCAAGTGAATGCCCCTTGGTAGAAAGCAGGGCAAGTGAACATAGCTGATCATGGGCACCTGTGACTTGGTTTAAAGTGCGCTTGTGCCATAGAAATTTGAGATTGTAGATAATGGTCAGGATCTATGAACCTTTCCTCCAAATTTGACTATTTTATACTGAATGAGTTGTAAATTGGGTGCATCTGTCTTCAGGTTAAATCCAATTTCTGAAAACAATAAACAATCTATTGCCCTGGGCATGTTCCAGTCTTTTATTTGCAGCTTCTTTCACAATAAATTGGTTAGTAATAAAGTGATATAGACAGTCTAGATATTGCAAAATAATACATTGCAACAGTTCCTGTTTTTTTTTTTTTTTCAAGTTTTCATATACAAATCCCATGATGAATGTGAAATATTTCAGCTGATCTGTTATACATTATACAATCGTGGGACTTTGAATTTATGCAGACCAGTTAGCCTGGGAATTCAGGGAAAGAGGAAGGAATGTGAATTCAAGGGGATGCAAAGACACAGATTTTTCTATCGGTTACCAGCCATGCAGAATGTTGTATATCAAGTTACTCCTAATCTCCAAAAAATAATCTTCTATAATAAACTGTATGCAAACAGCAAAGAAATTCCGCCTCTTGTCCAATTGGTGTTTTCACGTTTAAATTGTCCAGGCTTTATTCATACCAAAATACATAATAATGAGTGGCTATGATATACCGGTATGTTAAAATGTGTTCTGTTACGTTTTTCACAAACTCACTAGAAGGATTCACTTTTAATTCACCAAAGGCTGCACTGTTATGTATGTTCTAATCTCATTATGAATCTATTCTACCTTTGCGAACTCTAAGAAAAGTCAGATTCACTTTACACTTTTTAGTAAATAAGGTCCTGATTTCAGTAAGTGCTTAAAGTGGTTCTAAAGGCAGAAGTTTTTTTTTTTTGTTAATGCTTTCTATGGGAGGGAGTTGCAATAGTCAAGGGCAGAGATAACCAGGAGTGAGTTAGGAGTTTTGTGGTGTCGTTGATTAACCTCCCTGGCGGTATTCCTGAGTCAGGCTCGGGGTGAATTTTTCATACCAAAAGCGTTAACCCCGAGCCAGACTCAGGATCGCATTGCAGGATCCATGTACAGGTTGCTTACCTTGTCCCCTGGATCCTGCGATGTCTCCCTACTATGATCTGTGAGCCGCCGTGTCTCGCTCAATTCACAGTGCCGAGCTCTGTTCCCTGCGAGTGTTGCGACGCACGGGGACGGAGTTCGGCTCCAAATTCAAAAAGTTAAAAACACAGTACACTGTAATTTTACAGATGGTACACTGTAATCTTACAGATTACATTACTGTATCAAATAATTACACATCCCTTTTGTCCCTAGTGTTTTGTCCAGTGTCCTGCATGTAGTTTTATATTATAAAAACTGTTCTTTCTGCCTGGAAACTGGAGAGATTGTCCATAGCAACCAAAAAGTGTCCCTTTTATGTCAAAAGTGGTTTTAGACCAGCTAGAAAACAGCGATGATAAATTAGAATCACTTGCAGTATTGATGATGAATTTCCCCACAAATCACTTTCGCTCAAACACTGAAAGTAATGACGGCGACAATTTTGCCACTGAGAAAATTTCAGTGTTTTAGATTTGATTACATTATTGAATCATTTTTATTATTATATTTGCTATTATTTTATAGTTATTTATTATATTATAATTAATGATTTAGTGTTTCAAACTTTATCATACCCGGAATGTCTACTAGACTCTTGTTTGGTCAGATTTAAGTGAGTTATTACTAAGAATTACAGGCCTAAAATATAAACCGCCAAATTTCCATGCAAATAATGGTACCGCTTTCAGCATCAAAAATCTGACATAATCATACCGCCAGGGAGGTTAAGAAGTGGTGTTTTTAAAAAAGTTATGAAGTTGATGGTGGCAAGATTGGAATAGTGAATGGATGTGAGGCCAAAAGGAGAAGTTGGAGCCCAGAATTACACCTGCTACCGAGGAGCTGCAGTTCAAAGCTATACTAATACAGGAGTATACACTGTACTACTAACATATGAGCACACACACAGGTTGGACTTGTGTCTTTTTTTTTTTTTTCAACCTCACTAACTATGTAACTATATCCAGAAAGAATTCATAGCGCATCACTTTTTCCACATTTTGTTATGTTACAGACTTATTCCAAAATGGTTACAATTCATTATTTTCCTCCAAATTCTACAAAGATTACCCCATAATGATAACGTGAAAGAAGTTTGTTAGAAATCTTTGCAAATTTATTAAAAGTTAAAAATCACATGTACATAAGTATTCACAGCATTTGCTCAATACTTTGTTGAAGAATCTTTGGCACCAATTACAGCCTCAAGTGTTTTTGGTGCACCTATTTTTGAGCAGTTTCTCCCATTTTTTCTTTGCAAGACCTCTCAAGCTCCATCAGGTCGGGATAGGAAGTGTCTGTATGCGACATTCACAGAGTTGTCCCATAGTCATTCCTTTGTTATCTTGGCTGTGTTCTCAGGGTTGTTGTCCTGTTGGAAAATTAACCTTCGCCCCAGTCTGAGGTCCAGAGCGCTGGGGAGCAGGTTTTCATCAAGGATGTCTCTCTGCATTGCTGCATTATTTTCCTCAATCCTGACTAGTCTCCCAGTTCCTGCTGCTGAAAAACATCCCCACAGCATGATGCTGCCACCACCATGCTTCACTGGTATTGGCCAGGTGATGAGCGGTGCCTGGTTTCCTCAAGACATTTACCCTTGCAATTCAGGCCAAATAGTTCAAGCTTTGTTTCATCAGACCAGAGAATTTTGTTTCTCATGGTCTGAGAGTCCTTCAGGTGCCTTTTGGCAAACTCCTGAGGGGCTGTCATGTGCCTGGCCACTGTACCATACAGGCCTGATTGGTGGAGTGCTGCAGAGATGGTTGTTCTTCTTCTGGAAGGTTCTCTCTCCACAGCAAAATGCTGGAGTGGAGCTCTGTCAGTGACTTTAGGTTCTTGGTCACCTCCCTGACTAAGGCCCTTCTCCCCTGATTGCTCAGTTTGGCTGGGCGGCCCGCTCTAGGAAGAGCCCTGGTAGTTCCAAACTTCTTACATTTACAGACGATGAAGGCCACTGTGCTCATTGGGACCTTCAATGCTGCAGAAATGTTTGTGTCTGGTGTGAACTGGCCCTTAGGTAATCCTGTCTCGAAAGTCTACAGACAATTCCATGGACTTCATGGCTTAGTTTGTGCTCTGACATGCACTGTTAACTGTGGGACCTTTATATTAAACGGGTGTATACCTTTCCAAATCATGTCCAATCAACTGAATTTACCACAGGTGGACACCAATCAAGTTGCAGAAACATCTCAAGGATGATCAGTGGAAACGGGATGCACCTGAGCTCAATTTTGAGTGTCATGGTAAAGCTTTTATACTTGCGTATACACCTGTATATGTGATATTTAATAAATTTGCAAAGATTTCAAACAAACTTCTTTAACGTTGTCATTATGGGGTATTGTTTGTAGAATTTTGAGGAAAATAATGAATTTAATCCATTTTGGAATAAGGCTGTAACATAACAAAATGTGGAAAAAGTGAAGCTCTCTGAATACTTTCCAGATTCACTGTACGTTCTTGTGCTGCATCTTCCCCACAGAGTCCCCTAAATAATCCATTAGGGCACAGTACTAGAAATAGGGGTTCATTTCTGATGAAAGATACAATGTAAGCTCTAACGAGTAGGGCCCTTTGATTCCTACTGTAATAAAGTATATTGTATTTGTACTATCTGCCCTCAAGTTGTAAAGCGCTGCGTAAACTGTCGGCGTTATATAAATCCTGTATGATGATGATGATAATGTAAAAGTGTATTTTTCTTTTTTTACAAACTGACATATAAGAATACAACATTATGCAGTACACTTTAATCACCACAAGGTGATGCTGACTGAATTCTGTATGCTGCTAATGAAAAGAAAATCATTTATTTTATTCTAATATTTTAACACGTGTTCTTGTAGTAGAAAGTAGTAAATTTTTTATACAGTGTCAGAAATGGTGATTCTTGTCAATACTGGTTAGTTGAAACCTAGACGTCTGATTTACTTTTACTAATTTGTTTAATAAATGATCACCCACACTATGAGAAAAAGGTTTCAGACCAGTAAGAACGTTCTACACATTTGATGATAGAATCTAAATATAAATGCTGTGTTCACTTTTGGTGATGAAGTGTAAGTCAGCCTGAACTTATTATACATCAATAGTCCCTGAAGGTGGATTTTATATTTTTTTGTGTTTTTTCAATGTGTGGATAATTTTATTTGTAACACTAATACATTTTTTGTATATTAATTATATTCCAATAGATCATCTTCAGGCTCTGCCTCTAAGGAGGAGGAATATAGAGAACAGTTTATCTGCCATTCATCTGATCGCTACGCCTTGTCGGACGGAGACTGGTCTCCACAAGACAGGTATAGAGCTCCACATCCAACACCTGCTTTGTATAATGGGCAGCCAGCTCTGTACTCTTGTAATGTTTTGGGAAGGATTGTGTTAAAGTAGTCACAAGTTCATCTGTCACCTTTGAACACATTGACCTGAATGTTATTAGTTGACCTTATTTTTGGTTATGACTGTGTAATCTACAGTGGATATAAAAAGTCTACACACCCCTGTTAACGACTTCAGCCCCGGAAGATTTGGCTGCTCAATGACCGGGCCATTTTTTGCGACGCTTTAAGTGACAATTGCGTGGTCGTGAGATGCTGTACCCAAACTAAATTGGCGTCCTTTTTTTTCCCCCCACAAATAGAGCTTTCTTTTGGTGGTATTTGATCATCTCTGCGGTTTTTATTTTTTGTTAACAAAAAAAGAGCGACAATTTTGAAAAAAAAAAAACATTTTGTACGTTTTGCTATAATAAATAGCCCCAATAATTTTTTTTAAAAAAGCTGATCGTTTCCTCAGTTTAGGCCGATATGTATTCTTCTACATATTTTTGGTAATAAAAATTGCAAAAAGTGTATATTGATTGGTTTGCGCAAAAGTTATAGCGTCTACAAAATAGGAGATGGATTTATGGCATTTAAATGTTATATTTTTTCTTACTAGTAATGGTGGTGATCTGCAATTTTTATCGGGACTGCGACATGGCGGACAGATCGGATACTTTTGACACATTTTTGGGACCATTGACAATTGTACAACGATCAGGGCTAAAAAAAATGCACTGATTACTTTGTAAATGTCACTGGCAGGGAAGGGGTTAACACTAGTGGGCGATTAAGGGGTTAACTGTGTTCCCTAGTGTGTGTTCTAACTGTGGGGGGAGGGGACTGACTATAGGTGATGACAGATCGTGGTTCTTAGCTCATAGGAACTCACGATCTGCCTCTCCTCACAGAACTGGGATGTGTGTTTTTACACACACGCGTCCCTGTTCTGGCTCTCGTGCCCAGCCGGCGGTCATCGCGACCACGCCTTCTTTCCCACTTAAAGGAGCCGACGTACAGCTACGACGGCTCGCGGGATCATGCCGACCTGCCACAGTATAATGACAGCGGCTGATCGGCAAGCAGTTAAAATGTCAGGTTTCTGTGATGTAAAGAAAATGAGACCAAGATAAATAATTTCAGAACTTTTTCTACCTTTTTTTTTTTTTTTTTTTTTTTTTTTTAATGTGACCTATAAACTGCACAACTATTGAAAATCAAACTAAAATCTTTTAGGTGGGGGGTTGCATAAGTGTGCACACCCTCTTAAAACTGGGGATGTAGCTGTGTTCAGAATTATGCAATCACATTCAAACTCAAGTTAATAGGAGTCAGTACACACCTGCCATCATTTAATGTGCCTCTGATTAATCTTAAATAAAATTCAGCTGTTCTAGTTGGTCTATCCTGACATTTTCTTAGTCGCATCCTACGATAAAAGCCATGGTCTGCAGAGAGCTTCCAAAAGCATCAGAGGGATCCCATTGTTAAAAGATGTTAGTCAGGAGAAGGGTAGAAAATAATTTCCAAGGCATTGGCTATACTGTACCATGGAACACAGTGAAGACAGTCCTCATCAAGTGGAGAAAATATGGCACAACAGTGACATCACCAATAACTGGACGTCCCTCCAAAATTGATGAGAAGAAAACTGGTCAGGGAGGCTGCCAAGAGGCCTACAGGATTTAAGAGCTGCAGGAATATCTGGCAAGTACAGGCTGTGTGGTACATGTGACAACAATCTCCTGTACTGTTCATATGTCTGGGCTATGGGGTAGAGTGGCAAGACGGAAGCCTTTTCATACAAAGAAAAACATCCAAGCCTGGCTAAATTTTGCAAAGACACATCTGAAGTCTCCCAAAAGCATGTGGGAAAATGTGTTCTGGTCTGATGAAACCAAGGTTGAATTTTTTGGCCGTATCTCCAAAAGATATGTTTGGCGCAAAAACAACACTGCACATTACCAAAATAACACCATACCCATAGTGAAGCATGGTGGTGGCAGCATCAGGCTTTGGGGCTGTTTTTCTTCACCTGGAACAGGGGCCTTAGTCATGGTAGAGGGAACTATGAACAGTACCAAATACCAGTCAATATTGGCACAAAACCTTCAGGCTTCTGCTAGGAAGCTGAATATGAAGAGGAACTTTATCTTTCAGCATGACAACGACCCAAAGCATACATCCAAATCCAACAAAGGAAGGGCTTCACCAGAAGAAGATTAAAGTTTTTTGGAATGGCCCAGCCAGAGCCCAGACCTGAATCCCATTGAAAGTCTGTGGGGTGATCTAAAGAGGGCTGTGCCTATGAGATGCCCTCGCAATCTGACAGGTTTGGAGTGATTTTGCAAAGAAGAGTGGGCAAATATTGCCAAGTCAGGATGTGCCATGCTAATAGACTCATACCCAAAAAGACTGAGTGCTGTAATAAAATCAAAAGGTGCTTCAACAAAGTATTAGTTTAGGGGTGTGCACACTTATGCAACCGTATTTATATTTTTTTATTTTTACTTCCCTCTACCTAAAATATTTCAGTTTGTTCAACTGAGCTGTACAGTTTATAGGTCACATTAAAGGTGGAAAAAGTTCTGAAATGATTTATCTTTGTCTAATTTTTTTGCATCACAGAAACCTGACCTTTTAACAGGGGTGTGTAGACTTTTTAAATCCACTGTAGATGCCCAGGAATTAGCCTGTCCGGAGTGTTAGCGCTTATAATTTGTTAGGAACTGTACGCAAGCAAGTTTCTTAAAGCCCTGCCCTCTGATTCCTCCTGTATTGAATTGCATTGTAATTGTACTGTCTGCCCTTGTTGTAAAGCGCTGCGCAAACTGTTGGTGCTATATAAATCCTGTATAATAAAAATAAGCCAGACTCCGGGAGAAGAAAAAATGCTCCCTTGCAGTGAAACGCCCCCTGCACTGCAAGGTTTAAAAAGGCTCATTTATGTCAATGGGACTGGGTTAAGAAGTTTTAACTACCTGATCCTTCACTGCGCCAACAGATGGCGCCCCCTGTCCCTCCGACATATAGATTGTATGGCTTTTATATATGCCCTGTATTGCTTTTCAAGCTAACAGACTCACAGCAGAACTTTAATCAGATAGAAAAGAAGACCAATACTGCTTGCTGTATACTAGCCTCACTGAATTCCTCATGTGCGAGTATATTTCCGTAGTGCCACATCTATTCAAAGTGCAGCAAGCAAGAGCAAGCAATCGTATTTCTGTTTGCTGCAGGCAGATGAAACTTAGTCTGATGGATTTCTCTGAAACATGAGTGCACTAGTGATAAGGATTTGAATGTTTTTGTTTTTTTAATGTTTGTCTTGCCTCCACTTAGGGCCCCATCACACATCCGCGTTTTTGTAGCTTGAAGCTCCAAAACGCTGGAGGAGAAAAAAGTCAATTATTCTCTATGGAGATGGTTCACATCTCCACTGCAAGTCGTCTGAACCCCAAAGTTCTGGAGCTTTTTTTTATAGCTCGAATCGGACAGATTGTTGCGTTTTTTTGAAATGTGTTTTGTTCCACAGAAATGCATGTAAACGCTTGATTCAAGCCGTTTGAAGTGCTTAAGGGTCCTTTCACACGGGGCGGATCCGCTTGCTCAGCGGGGATCGCTCCGTTGATCCCCGCTGAGCCGACGGATGACTGGGCGGTCCCCGCACACTGTGCAGGGACCGCCCTGTCAGAGCGCCGCTCTCCCCTATGGGGAATCGGATGACGACGGACCGTAGAGTCCGTTGTCATCCGATCTGCTCCGCCGACGGAAGGAAAAATAGGGTTTTCCTCCGTCACACTTTGGCGGAGCGGATGTCAGCGGACATGTCTCCGCTGACATCCGTGCCTCCATAGGGGTACATGGAGGATCCGTTTCAGGTCCGCCTAAAAAACTGACAGGCGGACCTGAACGGACCTCCGTGTGAAAGAGCCCTTAGTATGTTTTTTTGCACGTTTTTGAAAGTTTTTCTGCTCAAATGCAATAACTAAATAAAAGTTAATAATAATAAACACAAATGCATAAAATAAATATAAAAAATAAATAAAATAACCCCAACCCTTAACCCTAATATTAACCCCCATCCTAACCCTTAATAATAAGCTCTAACATGAAAATTAAACCCTAATCCTAAACCCTACCCCCAATATTAACCCCTAACATTTAACCCCTAACCTAACCAAATAAAGTAAATTAATAAATATACCTCTAGCCCTGACCTTTAACATCTAACCCTTAACCCCTTACAAAAAAAGTAAAAAAAAATAATAGGTAAAATAATAAATGGGATAAAAAAAAAAAAAAAAAGAAAAACATAGCAACAAATAATGAAACGGATGATATTTTTCTATATTGGCTAATTTGAAAATGCCAACGCTCAAAAACACTGTAAAAAAACACTCACAAAGACGCATAAAAACGCTCCAAAGCAATGCTCAGGTATGGGGTGTGCCGCCAGCGACCCGCTACCGCTGTGATGGGACTCAGCGGGTCCAGCGGCCGCGATGGCCGCTGGTACCCGCCGTTCGTTCACAGGGGAGGCAGAATGGCGGTCTGCCTATGTAAACAAGGCAGACCGCTGTTCTGCGAGGGAGGAGGATGGAGATCTTGTGTTTCTGCTAAGCAGAAACACAAATCTCTGTCTTCCTCCAGTCACAGCATCCCCCCCACAGTTAGAACCTAATCTTTAACCTTTTGATCGCCCCTGATGTTAACCTCTTTCCTGTCAGTGTCATTAGTATAGTTACAGTGCATATTATTTAGCACTGATCACTGTATTGGTGTCACTGGTCCCCAAAAAGCGTCAAAATGTCAAATGGGTATCCGCTTTGTCTGTCGCAATGTCAGTCCTGCTAAAAATCACTGATCGCCGCCATTACTAGTAAAAAAAATAAAAATTACATAAAAATATCCCCTAGTTTGTAGGCGCTATAACTTTTGCACAAACCAATCAATATACGCTTATTGGGATATTTTTTTAACAAAAATATGTAGCAGAATACATATCGGCCTAAACTGATTAAACCTTCCGGGGCTGAAGTGGTTAATGTAGAGTTCAGGAAACCTCAGCCAGTAATCTATTTTTAAGGTGTTGCAAACCGGTTTCCATTGACATTTACAGAATGTAAAATGTATGAGCATTTTGTTTCTTATCTACATGGAATACCAGACCTATTGGATGTTTTAAAAACTCTACAGCTAATTGAAATAATTCCTCACAAAGCCGTATTACAACCTTATGCCCTGTACACACAATAGGATTTTCCGTCCAAAAAAAGTTGGATGTGAGCTTTTGGACGGATATTCCGAACGTGTGTAGGCTCCATCCAACATTTCCTGTCAGAATTTCCGCCAGCAAAAGATTGAGAGCAGGTTCTCTATTTTTCAGACGGAAATAGTTCTTGTTGGAAATTCCGCTCGTCTGTATGCAATTCCGACGCGCAAAAAAACACGCATGCTCAGAATCAAGCAGAAGAGCCGAACTGCCTATTGAACTTCATTGATCTCGGCTCGTCGTACGTGTTGTACGTCACCGCTTTCTTGGCGGTCAGAATTTCAGACAAGATTTGTGTGACCGTGTGTATGCAACACAAGTTTGACCCAACATTCCGTCAGAAAAAATCCACGGTTTTCTTGTGGAAATTTCCGATCGTGTGTATGGGGCATTACTAAAGAAAACAAGCTGAAAAGTGCAAGAGACTAAGAACAGGCTTTTAATCGGAATATGCAGAATTAATTTCTATGGTGAAAGTATGCTAAGTGTTCTTGTTTGATTAAGAACTATTGCTTTACTTTGTTCTCAGTGGTTATTCACAGTCTTTTGGTCCAAAGAGTGATTCAGAGCTAGAAGTTAAACCCATGGAGAATATGCTTAGAACAGAACCTCAGATGGAGTGGACGTGGGGAGGCTTCCCAGAGTCTGCCAAGGTACAGCATGTTGTCTTTACAAGCTTCATAGTTGGAGATATGGGCATTGTATGTCTTTCATAATGGACAGATATTACACATATTGCATGTCTACACTACTGCCAAATGTTTGTTTAGCCTCTCTGTCTCTGGAACTGTAATGAACGCTATTTTGCCTTTTGCCTTGTACTTTTGTTAAAGGGGTTGTAAGGCCCCTTTCACACTGAGGCGTATTTCAGGCTTTTTAACGCTAAATATAGCGCATAAATAACGCCTGAAATACTTCTGCCCCAGCATTCTCAATGTGAAAGCCCGAGGGCTTTCACACTGAGGAGATGCGCTGGCAGGAGATAAAAAAATCTCCTGCAAGCCGCATCTTTGGAGCGGTGAAGGAGCAGTGCATATACCGCTCCTTTACCGCTCCTTTCCATTGAAATCAATGAGACACCGCGGTAATACAGCCTACAAACCGCGGCTGTAGCAGCGGTTTGCGGGCAGTATTCACCCCTTTTTCGGCCGCTAGTGGGGGCTAAAACCGCACCGCTAGTGGCCGAATATCGCGGTAAATATGACGGTATAGCGGCGCTGAAAATCACGCCGCTATACCGCCACCGCACATGCCTGCCCCAGTGTGAAAGGGGCCTAATGGAAAAAAATATCTCCTAACTAGCTTCCTTTTACCTAATGCAATGCTAATTCACTAACCTCTTCCATTGATTTCCCTTGCAAAAATTTCCTTTTTCCTTCATTAAAATCCTCACTTCCTGTTAGTCTGTATGTAACTACACACCATCAGGCGAGCAGTTCTGCCTGGTGGTGAGTGTTGTGCTCGCCCGCTCCCTTGGACTACAGGAGTGCGTCAGGACGCTCTCTACGTTGAACATAGAGACACAAGGGCTGTGTATTAGTGGGCGTGTATATCACACAGCAGCGCCGCCTCCCTTGGCTTTGTTTCTATTCTTCACTGGCCCGCCTCGACTCCGCACCCTTGCTGCCTGGAGATTTTGAATCCTATGCTCGGCTATTGGGAATTTATTTTTTTTTTTTTTCATCAACTATGCCCTTATTGTAATTTATAAATCAATGTAAAATATTTGTCATGAATTTACAGTAGTTGAATAATAACCCGATTTACAAATATTACCATTTTAGATGGATGAAATAGTCCTGCTGCGTAGGCTGGGGAGGCGGGAATGGGTGGATACTATGGGCGGCGTGTGGACGAGAACTTTGCTCGTTCTCATAAGGCAAAAAAAAAAAAAGGGTCTGCGCATGCGCGATGCCGCTAAGCGTAATGGGAACTGTAGTTCCGTTATTGCCGCGACGTCGCTGTAGTGCACGCGCACCACAGACCAGGAAATACCGCATACTAACTACACAGGAAAGCCGGAGGATGATTTATAAGCGCTATTTAGACAGGTATTTACATTTTTTAAATGAAACTAATTCCTTATTTTCGATATAAGCACCTGACAAGGAATAATTATAGTGGAAAACATTTTTTCCTTTACAACCCCTTTAAGGATAGTGGGATAATTCAGAGACATAAGGCAAGCTGTAAACAGGCTGAATGTTGGCCGATTCCTGCAGAATCAACCAAAATGCAAGCTGTGGGTGTCCTGTCAGCACTACCTGATTCAAAAAACTGACTGAGCTGGGTGGAAAATGATCAGTCAAACAGTGACTGCATCCAATCGGATACAGTCAGTGTTCGGGTATTCAGGCAGCCACAGGTGCAGCGGCTGTCAGAATACAATATCCGTCATAGGAGAAGCTATTTAGCCTGCATGGGTGGATCAAGTGGTTTTCTCTAGTTCAGACCACAGGCTGATAAGAGATAACCTATATGTGTAACTTGTCCTTCTGTATGTTAAATGCTTCCTATTTTCTTGGGTTTATTTCATATCCATGGTTGTAGTTTGTCACTCAAATGGCTGCATATCAAAGAGTAAAATGGGGAACCTTGCTGAACAGATGCCGAGATAAAACTCGGTATAACTTACACAGAATGTGCATTAAGATAAAGAAACAACAAGTTAATGTCAATGTGAATCAATATTAAGTAGGAGACGTGCCCTGCATATGTAATGAGCAGTCACTATCCTTTTATCAGAAATCAAAGGCACTTGTGTGACCTTAAACTGGAGGAATGCTGGATGTGTTGCTTTTCTGTAATTTTGTCCCAGGCTAAGCCCTGGTTCACACTGGTGCGATTTGACATGTCAAATCGGCAATATTTGCCGCAAATTGCGGGCAATGGTACCATCCTAATCGGTGCGACGCCGCATCTGCGGCGCTGCACCGATTTCAAAAAGTAGTTTCTGTACCTGCACCTGCACAGATGTCCCTGTAATCGCGGCCAAAATCGGGACTGACAGGCAGGAGTAAAATCGTGCGAGTTCAGCTGAACTCGCACGGCTTCACTCCCACAGCCCAGTGTGAACCTGGGCAAAGAGTTTTAATAATTTTTTTTTTTTGTTTTTTTGGATCCTACTTGGTGATAACTTAGGCCCCAATTTTTTCACAACCCCCTATAATTTTTTGCCCACATTGACTGGCTAGAATCTAGCCAATAGAATACCGTAATCCTACATACAAAAAACAAAAACAGCAGAGATTTGTAATTTGTAGCAAATCGGGCTGCACATCCTTCAGCAAAGTCTCTGTGCCAGATTTTCAGACCTGTGCTTCTCTATTCCCAGGCAGTCAAGTGTAATAGTTTGCAAAGTTTTAGGATGGATTTATTACTGAAGATAAAACCGATTTAACTCTTAGGGCTAGTTTACACTTGCCTCAAAACATGGCTTTGGACACATTTTGTTAAAGCTCTCTGAATGCCAGTAAAAGCTCCTGTCACTAAATAAAATGGTTAACTTACAGTGCTGTTTACACCTTGCGTTTGCTTTGGCTTCGCTTCAAAAATTATACCCCATGTCGCTTTAGTGGTGCCTCAAATTCAGCTTTAGCTTCACTTTTGCAGGTATGAGATAAACAAACAAACACACACACACACACACACACACACACACACACACACACACACACACACACACACACACACACACACACACACACACACACCATCTGTTAAGCTTCAACAGAGCATTATGGAAGCACCACCAAAGCTTCATCGAAGCACCACTGAAGCATCAAAAACGCATCCTAAAAGCATGTTGAAGCGGTAGGTGCTTTAACCACTTCAGATCCGTGCTAAAGCCGAAAGACAGCTGCAGCGCGGACCTGAACTGCCGGGAGGGCGTCCCTGGACGTCCTCCTTGTTTTTACTTCTGCAATGCGCGCTCGCGGCGGCACGCATCGCGGAAGAGCTGTGCCCGCTGTGTCACGCGGTTGCCGATGCGCGTGCCTGGCGGCCGCGATGTCTGCCAGGTACCCGCGATCGGCAGTCAGAGCCAGGGACGTGGATTTCTGTGTGTAAACACAGAGATCCACGTCCTGCTAGGGAGAGGAGACCGATGCTGTGTCCCTTGTACATAGGGACAACCATCGGTCACCTCCCCCAGTCAGTCCCCTCCCCCCACAGTAAGAATCACTCATGAGGGAACACATTTAACCCCTTCCTCGGCCCCTAGTGGTTAACCCCTTCACTGCCAGTCACATTTATACAGTAATCAGTGCATTTTTATAGCACTGTTCGCTGTATAAATGTGAATGGTCCCAAAATAGTGTCAAAAGTGTCCGATGAGTCCGCCGCAATATCACAGTCCTGACAACAATCGCAGATCACCAATATTACTAGTGGGAAAAAATAAAAATGTCATAAATCTATCCCCTATTTTGTAGGCGCTATAACTTTTGCGCAGACCAATCAAACTCTTATTGCGATTTTTTTTAATTTATTTTTTTCCAAAAATATGTAGAAGAATACGTGTCGGACTAAATTAAAGGGAAAAAAATGGGATATTTATTATAGCAAAAAGTAAAAAATATTGTTTTTTTTTCAAAATTGTCGCTCTTTTTTTGTTTATAGCGCAAAAAATAAAAACCGCAGAGGTGATCAGATACCACCAAAAGAAAGCTCTATTTGTGGAAAAAAAATTTCATTTGTGTACAGCGTTGTATGACCACGCAATTGTCATTCAAAGTGCGTCAGCGCTGAAAATTGGTCTGGGCAGGAGGGGGGTTTAAGTGCCCAGTAAGGAAGTGTGTGTCGAAGACAAAGCAAGTGTAAATGAGCCCTTAAGCCCTGGTTCACACCAGTACACCTTTGAAATTGCGCTACTTCAGTGCAATTTCAAAGCCGCCCGATTAGTGCGATTTGGATCTCTGATTTCTGGATTGAATGAGGGCTCAGGTAAGTAAAAGGGGGGGGGGGTCAGGGGGGATACTGATATCTAAACATTTTTTTACCTTAATTCAAGGATTGCAAAAACATGTTTAGGCTTTTATAATCACTTTAATGCTACTGTGCAATGGAAAGCTGGTGTAGTATGAAAGTGGAGAGCTTTATGGTGAGGGGAGGGGGGGCACCTTTTGCTTTGAGAGTAATGCATTGTTTTTCTAACCAAATCTGCATCTTTTAAGGCTTACAAGAAGGAAAGAACAGAGTACTTGCGGAGAGCGACAATTACTCCTTCTGAGAACACGCACTTTAGGGTGATCAGCTCTGAGGCCTTGTCGGGCACAACTGAGGATTCATCCACTGAGGACTCTGTTTGCACAGTCCTTAAACCAGAACCACGTCCTCTCTCCATCAGTGTTCAGATGGATCCAGATGGAGACCAGTTAACAACTGCTGAAACCACCCCAACCTCTCCTTGTGAGCCAGACGATGTCCTCCTCCAGGAGACTGCTGATATTCTGTCAGATATGAAGCTTTCCTTAAAAACAGACTCTCCAAGCAAGAAGAAAGGTACATATTCAACCACACCATATCGGACATTGCGCAAAGTTAGTGATGCCTAGGGCTTTTTCTTACTAATACGAGACAAATGTAAGCAATCAAATGGTATAGAATCTACAGTATTTTAGGTTAAAGCGGAACTAAAGTCTCCATACTTACCTGTCCAATGGTCCTCCTTCTGAATGCTGGCCGGCAAGAGATGTCACTCCTGGGCTGGAGACAATCATCTTGGCACTCTGAGACCAGCCCGGCACTGTAAGCTGAGCTGCACATGCAAAGCTCAGTTTATGTTTCCATAGGAGAAGGCGAGTAGGTAGGTAGGGGCATTTTATTGAGTAAGAGAGCGTGCATGTCTCTCCTGCAATAAAAGTCTGCCTGCTTGCAGGTGGATATCCAATCAGGAGACATGAGAGGTGGCTTATCTTAAAGTGAACTCCATCATGAAGAAAATGGGTTCTGCCATTGCTGGTCTTTCTGAAAATGCCAGATACCAACCGAGTCTTAACTATGGTACGTTTTAGGCACAGTCTCAGACAAATTTGTTGTAAATGAGTGTCAACTACTTATCGCTATACTTGTTTTTTATCAGTGACTCACAGTATTAAAAATCAAAGCTTTAGGATGACAGCCGTTTTCAAGAGAAGAGTTCAACAATGGCAGCCTCCATTAATCTCATGAATGAATCCCTTTAGGACCTGTTCACACCAGGTGCATTCGAATTCTGGTGGGCGGCTGTTTCAGCGCAATCCTACTGAAAGACCTGATATAATGCCTCACCTCCTACCTTGACAATTCACACAACCGCAATGCAATTAAAAAATACAGTATGCAGTACATTTTTTAATGCAACAGTGCGAGGCAATCCATCCCCTTGCACAGTGCTGCAGCCAAGAGAACTTAAAGCAGAGGTCCACCCAAAAATGTATCTTCCGCTTTTCGAAACCCTCCCCTCCTCCGGTGTCACATTTGGCACCTTTCAGGGGGGAGTAGATACCTGTCTAATACAGGTATTTTCACCCACTTCCGGGCATAGATAGCCGCATTATCTGCGGGTATCTACGCCACTTCCCCCCCCCCCCGTTGTCTTCTGGGAGACACGGGTCCCAGAAGACAGCAGGGACCATTCGGATAGCGCAGCGGGCCTCGCGCATGCGCAGTAGGGAACCAGGAAGTGAAGCAGCAAGGCTTTGCTTCCTTATTCCCTTACCGAAGATGGTGGCGGCAGCATCCGAGGGACGGGTCGGCTTCAGGTGCTGACATCGCGGGCGCCCTGGACAGGTAAGTGTCCTTATTTTAAAAGTCAGCAGCTGCAGTATTTGTAGCTGCTGATTGAAAAAAATAATAATTTGGCGGACCTCCGCTTTAATGAACTGTCACTGTGTGACATTTTAATAGTCTGTTTAAAAAAAAAAAGTACACATTACAATTTACCGTGATTGAAGAATCAGCACTGCTGTCATCCAATCACCCTGCACACCAAAAACGCGCATGCAGAAAAGCATCCGGACTGCGTTTTCTATGGTGTGAACTGGCCCCTAGGCTGCTTTCACACTGGGGTGGGCGGGCGTTAACGGTAAAACGCTTTTAGTTTTAGCAGGGCGCTTTACCGTCGTTTTAGCTGTGCTATATGGCCGCTAGCGGGGCGCATTTAACCCCCTCTAGCGGCCGAATAAAGGGTTAAATGCACCCGGTTTATCGCCGCTGCCTGCCGAACCGCTTTGCAGGCTCTTCGGCAGCGGTGCCCATTAATTTCAATAGGCAGGAGCGGGTTTTTCACTGCCCCAAAGATGCTGCTTGCAGGACTTATTTTTTTTAAACAACCTGCCAGCGCAGTGCCCCAGTGTGAAAGCACTCGGACTTTCACACTGGGGGTGCAGGGGAGTCGTTTTTCAGGCTCTTTACAGACGCTTTGATTTGCCAAAAAGGGCCTGAAAAACGCCTCCGTGTTTGTTCACACCAGATGTAGTTCTGTGTGCTTTTTTCTGCACTAAAAATACATGCATGTATTCCAATGGGTCTAGTTCACACCAGTGCAGTCAGTACTGAAACCTAGCAAATTGTATCAAAAACGCACTGGAACTGCCTGTGGTGTGAACTGTGAGCAAAAACTAATCCGAAACGTAGGAGTGCATTTGTGGCGTGAACTGGCCCTAAAAATGCATGCACATTGTTTTCCATGTATTTCAATGGCTTTAGTTCACACCAGTGCAGTCAGTTTATGGTGAAGAAACTGACCGGGAACTGACTGCATTGGTGTGAACTAGAGCAATTGAAATACATGGAAAACGCTGTGCATGCATTTTTAGTGCAGAAAATGCACACGTAACTGCATCTGGTGTGAACTGGCCCTGAAACTTTTTTTTTTTTTTTTCACATTTCTTCAATTACTCCCTGGTTTCTAGGCCTAGGCAAAAGATGTCATATGTCCCAAGAGTCTTCAGGTGGGGAGGAGGGTGGGAGGGGTTTTCTCAGCTAAGCACATCCTCCTGCTAGCATGCCTGAGCTAAGGACAGAGGAATTCCAGGAAGTAAATGGTACATGTATCACGTGATACTGTGGGAATTATTTGAAAGCGTTGTCTTATTTTGTTTTTTCCACAAAGGGGTAAGGAAGAGAAGCCAGCATCAGGGCCCGGGTGATATTTATCTGGACGACTTGAATGTTTTGGAGCCTGAAGTGGCAGCACTTTATTTTCCTAAAAGGTATAGTTCTGTTTTTGTACAAAATTCATCAATATAAGCCCCATTAAATAAGAATCAGGGAGGGGATGTATGGCAAATGTTTGCCAAGTTATTCAAAAATATGGTTTGCATTATTTACACTGTAACCTTTTGCATGACACAGGAGGGTTCGTTTTTTTTTGGGGGGGGGGTTTAATTTAGCATTATATGCGCCATTTTATCACCCCCCTTTGCATTCTGCTTTATAAATGAAGTGCAAGTGTCAAGTATTTAATGCCATCCTGGTTTCCATCATTTCCACATGCATAACAACAGAAATAGTTTCCCAGCCATTTAATAACAGAACAAACTTATTAGTATGTAACTTACTGTCAAAACAAAAATTTATGAAAGACAAATGTGTTCTCACACTTTTACAAAATAGCCTGTAGGATGATGCAATTTACACAGATTTAAATAATGTATACACTGAAGACGCCTCCATCTAGGTGTAGCGGATTATTTAAAAAGTATAAAAGACAATAAAAATGCACTCACTAGTTAAAAGTACTTCCATCAAGAGCTCTGCTTCAACTAGCCACATGCCTGTAAAGCTCTGCAGCCTCACGGTGATCCTATGGAGGTCTATGTGGGTTTATGACCAGCCTTGATTCACTTTTAACTAGTGAGTGCATTTTTATTGTCTTTTATACTTTTTTAATAAATTGCTACACTGTTCAAATCCTGCCTGTGATCCTTCTTTCCACTCACTCACAGGCAGGTGGGTCAGTGATGTGAAAGCCTTCCCCTGTAAACCATGCCCATCTGTTAAAAATGAAATGCGTTACTCGGTCCATGAGCGCAAATGTATTCTTTCAGCAGGGTTCTGTAAGGTCTGTTCAACCAGGGGTTGCACCAGCATGGTTTGGACACATGTACTTTGCTGAGATTGCTGGGAGCATTGTAAACATGCTTACTGTATGCCCTTACCTGCCAGTCAAAGATGTGGATGGGAAGAGGGGAGTGAGTGATGCCATGGGAAGGTTTGGTGTCTCTGAAAATGCACTGTGGCTTTACAGGCTGATATTGGAGGAGCAGATAAAATTGGAACTTGGAGTAGTTAATTTAGACAGGTACAAATATTACTTTGTCGTTTAAAGTGGTTGTAAACCCTGTTACACCACTTTTACCTACAGGTAAGCCTATAATAAGGTTTACCTGTAGGTACTGTAAATATCTAGTAAACTTACACCGTTTAGGAGATATTCACTGTATCCGCATGTGCTGACCTCATCAGCACATGCGCACTGAAGAAACGGCCCGCTCGTGCCATTTCTTCAGGAGCTGTGCCGTGACCAGCGGCTCCCGCGTGCATGTGTAGGAGTGACATCATTGCGGCTCCCGCCAATCACAGCCCCGGAGCCCGCGAACCCGGAAATAACTCTGGGAGACATGTCGTCGGTCACAGGGACCGCTGCGGGGGCTTTGATATAAGGCAAGTATTTCAAAATGAGCTAGTATGCGATGCATACTAGCTCATTATGCCTTTGTCTTGCAGATTTTTTATTTTTTTTGGAGTTTGCAACAGCTTTGAAGCTCATTTAACAATTTCAAGGGGAATTTCCACTTTTAAGAGCACCTATCCTTTTAATGGCTTGTAGTGACACCAGCATTGGTGAATTTAATGTTCTTATCTTCAACAATGACTATAGTATTTTAAAGACAACCGCTGAAGAAAAAAAAAAGATAACGGCATAATGTGCTAGTATACTAGCACATTATGAAATGCTTTCCAGCGGCCCCTGCTAAGAGGTCTAACTTCCTCCGGTGTTTCTTCCGGCGCTGTGAGTGGACGGAGCCGCGATGACGTGACTTTGGCGCATGTGTGCGGTAGCCGCCTTTTCCGGCACAGGCTCTGAAGGTTCGGCACTGTAAACTCGACCTTCAGAGCGCATGCGCCGATAATGTCATCTGCTGCATGTGCTCTGAAAATTTCCTAAGCTGTGCAAGTTTAGGAGATATTCACAGTAAGCCTTAATATAGGCGTACCTATAGGTACAAGTGATGTAACAGAGTTTACAACCACTTTAATTCAAGTTTTTATATTGATGAGAAGCATGATGCTATTTGTATTAACACTGAGATAATCTACTTGTATTGCAGCGAATCAGATCCAGGATCCAGGCAGTGGATGGAATCGGACATGCTCTCAGGCTCGCAGTCCCCCCAGTCTGTGGGTAGTGCTGCTGCGGATAGTGGTACAGAATGCCTCTCTGATTCAGCCATGGACTTGCCAGATGTAACGCTCTCTCTTTGTGGAGGCCTAAGTGAGAATGGAGAGATATCTAAAGGTGAATTGTACTGGCACTTTCCCCTACAGCAGCCCCAGTACAGCCATTCATTCATTAGCATTTTTAGAGTGGCAGATAAACTTGTCTTTCATTTGCTTCCTGGAAGCTGTTTCCCTGTATGCAGTGTTACTGATTAGCAGACAGATGCTGCCTGTTAGTGGGACAGACACCTCACAGGGACTAAATGACATCATAGAATTTTGCGAACTGAAAGTATGCTGTTTGCAGCAGCTTGGCTAATCTGAAATGAAGAAATTCTATAATAAGCAGTCTCCAGCTGTGCAAAGATTTAGGCCTCAATCCATCATGTAGCCTCTCCTTGCTGCACAGGGGTTGTGTCTTAAAGTGTTGGTTTTACTGCTCCAAATCTATAGCAGTTTTCCCTTTTTAACATTATATGATGTATGTTTTACTTAAAAAGAAAAAATAGCAGTGCAAGAAGTAGTGAGCAAAGCGCAGAATGTGGTAACTCATGGCAATCAGGTTATGGATACCTGTAGAAAACTGTTAAACAATTCCTGATTGGTTTCTATAGGTTATTGCTTTTCTGTTTTTTTGTTTTTTTTGTGTTCTTTGTGACTTGTCTTTTGATAATTATACCTTTCAGATTATTGTATGGGTAATATGGGGGGAGGAAAATAAGGGACAATCTTCCCAGATGAATATAAAAATATGACCGCGCTATCCCACTCTATCCAAAATGAAAAAAAAATGGTTGGAGTTGGGCTTTAAAACGGAAGTCCCGTGAAAAAAAAAATACTGCAGCTGCTGAATTTTAATAAATGGACACTTACCTGTCCAGGCTGCCCCCGCCATCCTCGGTGAGGGAATCAGGAAGTGAAGCGTTGCGGCTTCACTGCCCGATACCTTGCTGCGCATGCGGGAGTAGCGCGGCGCGTTCTCAGTGGTCCTCGCTGTCTCCTGGGACCAGTGTGTTTCCCAGAACACAGCTGGGGGGGGGGGGGGGAGTGGAGTGACTCTTTTTCTGTATTATACAGGTATCTGCACCCCCCTCCCCCCTGAAAGGTGCCTAATGTGACACCGGTGGGGGGGAGGGTTCCAAAAAGCGGAGGTTCACTTTTTGTGTGGACCTCCGCTTTAAATATGATGTTTCTTAGTCCTATTTTATAGAAATGTGTAACTCCCTTTTTTTTTTTTTTTTTTTCTAGAGAAATTCAAGGAACACATTATCACATATCAACAGTTTGCAGAAAACCCAGGAATAATCGACAATCCTAATCTAGTTGTGAGGATCTATAACAGGTATTGCACAGTAGACCACCATAGCCCCGGTTGTTCTTGTCTGGCTCCTGTTGTGGTTGCTTGTTTGTTTTTTGTTTTTTTTTAATAAGAGGAAATTGTGGTTGCTTGTTTAGTTAACCACCTCAGCCCAGAAGGATTTACCCCCTTAATGACCAGGCCATTTTTTGCGATGCAGCACTGCAATACTTTAACTGACAATTGGGCGGTCGTGCGACACTATACTCAAATAAAATTGATGTCCTTTTTTCCCCACAAATAGAGCTTTCTTTGGTGGTATTTGATCACCTCTGCGGTTTTTATTTTTTGCGCTATAAACAAAAAAGGGCAACAATTTTTAAAACAATATGTTTTACTTTCTGCTATAAAACATAGCCTATAAAAAAATGTAAAAAATCTAATTTCTTCATGAATTTAGGCCAATATGTATTCAGCTATATATTTTTGGTAAAAAAAAATCCCAATAAGCGTATATTGATTGGTTTGAGAAAAAGTAATCACGTCTACAATCTATGGGATATTTTAATGACATTTTTATTTAAATTTTTTGACTAGTAATGGCGGCTATAATTTTTGTTTTGTTTTGCGGGACTGCGACATTGTGGTGGACAAGTTCGACACCTAACTGACACTCTTTTTTGGGGGGGGGGGGGGGACCAGTGAAATCATTACAGTGATCAGTGCTAAAAATATGCACTGTTACTGTACTAATGACACTGGCAGGGAAGGGGTTAACTTCGGAGGCGATCAAAGGGTTAAGTGTGCTCCTAGCTGGTGCTGTGTGGGGGATGGTCTGAATGGATGAAGACAGAGATCGGTGTTCCTGATTAGCAGGAACACCGATCTCTATCTTCATCCCTGTCAGAACTGTGATCTGCCTTGTTTACATAGGCAGATCGCTGTTCTGGCTCTCTGGGGAACGATCGCAGGTGACTGGCGGACATCAGGTCAGCCGAACCCACTGGTTGGCATCCCCTGTGTCCAATCAACGTGTGCGCGAACCTCAGGCAGTGCACACATGCCACAGGTACGTGATTTTGTGCAATAGAGCCGACCTGCCGCTGTAAATATGCAGTAGGCGGTCGGCAAGTGGTTAACCATTGCCTGTTCAGTCAGTTGCTTCCTTTGGTTTCATTGTGGCACACATTGCACTCTGAGATTTTGTTCCTGTGTGGGGAAAATCTGCAGACAAAAAGCAATAGTTAACGATTAGACTCTTTACCATGTGTTAATTAAGCCTTGTACACACGATGAGTATATCGAATAAATGATCGTCTGTTTTGCATACTAGTCTCATATCAAAAACCAATAGGTTACTAAAGTTACGAAAATTCTCATACCACAGAATACAACTTCGGAAGTGATGTAATGTGTTGTATTGCATTGTAATGTATTCTTTTGTTTCCGAGCACGCGTGGTCTTTTTTCCAGACGAATACTGTACTGATTTAAACGAAAATCCTTTGTTCTGTTATCGTACCAGAAAACTTTTCGTGTTTGTCCCTTCTGATAATTTTGCATAAACTGTTGTGATCGGCTCTGGAAAGCTGTGTACGAACGATCAGATTATCGTACGAACACTTCAAAAGTGATATTTTTCATCTTATTTAATGAGCGTGTGTACGAGGCATAACTATGTGCCTATCAGCAATCTTCCTTGTACAGACTATGTACAATGTATTTTGAAGCCGCATGGGCTGTAATTTAAACCGGAGTTCCACCCAAAACTGGAACTTCCGCTTAATTGCTTCCTACCTCCCTCCGGTGACGCAATTTTCACCTTTTCAGGGGGGGACGGGGACCTGTTTTTGACCGGTCCCCTTCCCCACTTCTGGGAGACTGGGCCATGGGCCGATCTCCCAGGAGTTTGGCTCCTTCGTCCGCCGCCAGTTCAATCAGAAAGCGCAGCGCGCTTCACGCATGCGCAGTAGCAAACCGGGCGTGAAGCCGAAAGGCTTCACTGCCCGGTTCCCTTACCTGGCATGGCATCGGCTGCACCCAACAGTCGATCCGAACATCGGCTGGGGTCCCGACATCCCGGGTTCCCTGGACAGGTATGTGTCCATATAGTAATAGTCAGCAGCTACAGTATTTGTCGCTGCAGACTTTTAATTTTTTTCCCAAAGGCGGAATTTCGCTTTAAATTAATGGTCATTTTTACTGGATAGAAAAGCTATACAGTGGAGGGGGGTTTCAGGACAAGTCTGATCATTGAAGAGCAGCCGGCTGAGTTCCCAGCATAGCTAGAGAGCTGACCATGATGTGTTCCCCTGGTTAGTGTGGTCAGTTTTTAATAGGAAAGCAGAGGGACTGGCAGGAACACCAGAGATTTCATACAATAACAAAATACTCTTTCATACAAGTACATGGTACAGCAGGCACATATCATGAGTATGAAATGTTGGGTTTACGTATTTTTTTAAGCATGCACCCATGTGAGGGCCGTGTTTTGCCTGTGCGGTATTCACAGGTTTTTCCATACATCCGCACGTAGACATTTCCATTCCTGTCAGGTTCGGACGTAGTGGCTGCTCCCAATTTTGATATCCATGTCACCGAACGCACACTGTGTGTTTGGGAACCCACATTGATGTCAGGTTTGGAGCAGAGGCTGCGTCCCAATAGAATTGGACTGCCTGCGTGCGGATGCATGGGACACGTGAATACTGCACTGCAAAGCACAGCTCTCACACAGGTGTATACTTGAGTACACCCATGTAAACAAGGCCTACTTTTTTTCAAAGAATAGATAAATGGATTTAGTGGCATTTTTTATGTATGGCTGGAATTTTAGCTTTTGAATGATGTCACAATTGAAAATGTAAAGAGAAGCTGTCATAATGTTTCTCGTGGAAGCAAATAATTTCTGGGCCATTTATTTTTTATTTTTTGGTCTATTAGCGCTTGGTATTCTGCTGGAGTTTTATTGTCTGTCAAATTCATTTGTTTATGTGTGTGTGTGCGTGTTAATATCATTTCTTTTTTTATGTGTGAGTGTACTTACTAATATTATGTATACTGTGACAAGCTTACTAAGCATTTGTATTGTAGGTACTATAACTGGGTACTGGCAGCACCTATGATCCTGAGTTTGCAAGTATTTCAAAAAAACTTACCCAAGGTAAATATCACGTTGTTACTTTTTGCTATCTGCGACACATTGCTATTACTGCACCTTTTTTTTGTCTCCAACATTTACATATTCATTTTGTTGTTTTTAGAATACCATTGAGTCCTGGATGAAAGAAAAGATGCCAAAGAAATCTGGAAGATGGTGGTTCTGGAGAAAAAAAGATAGTTTGGTTAAACAGGTAAGCCAATGTTGTCTTCTGAGCTGAATAGTGTACACAAATAAT
This sequence comes from Rana muscosa, assembly GCA_029206835.1. Lineage (NCBI taxonomy): Eukaryota > Metazoa > Chordata > Amphibia > Anura > Ranidae > Rana > Rana muscosa. The sequence continues at coordinate 1,006,699,779 of CM055122.1, read as the reverse complement.
CAAACCCCATGTTTGTAAAACATGAGAAACATATTAAAAAATAAATTCTTTCTCAAGTAGGCTTTTACTTAACCACTTCAGCCCTGGAAGGATTTGCTCCCTTAATGACCAGGCCATTTTTTTGTGATATGGCACTGCGTCACTTTAACTGACAATTGCACGGTTGTGCGACACTACCCAAACAAGATTGACGTATTTTTTTTTAACCACAAATAGAGCTTTCTTTTGGTGGTATCTGATCACCTCTGCATTTTTTTTGGTTTTTTTTGTGCATTTTTTTTTTTTCCGCTATAAACAATAAGACCAGCAATTAAAAAAAATTATTTATCAGTTTAGGCCAATATATATTCTTCTACATATTTTTGGTAAAAAAAAAAAAAAACGCAATAGGCGTATATTGATTGGTTTGTGCAAAAGTTATCACGTCTACAAACTACGGGATAGATTTAGGGACTTTTATTGTTTTTACTGATAATGGCGGCGATCTGCGATTTTTAGCGGGACTGCGACATTGCGGCGGACAAATCTGACCCCAAATTACACTTTTTGGGGACCAGTGACATTATTACATTGATCGGTGCTCTAAAAATGCACTGATCAATGTAAAAAGGACAGGAAAGGGGTTAATACTAGAGGGCAATCAAAGGGTTAAGTTTTTTTTTTTTTGGGTGTGTTCTAACTGTAGAGGGGATGGGCTTACTGGAACATGACAGAGATCACTGTTCCCGATCACTGGGAACAGTAGATCTCTGGCAGAACGGGGAATCGCCTTGTTTACATAGGCAGTTCCCCTTTTCTGCCTCTCCTCACCGCGATAGTGGGCTGATGGCGGACATCGAGTATTTATAATTAGCTATCAGCTGCTTCACCTGCAGGGCTCTAATGGTGAAAGGGCAAGGTCTCCATCCCTTTAGGCAGGATTTCCCTTTAAAACTATCTCACCAAAAATTACATGTTTGTTGCAGGGGATGCCCAAAATTGTATTTGTATTTTAGTGCAGACTTGTGGGAAAATCAGTGATCCAATCACACAAGCAGGAAATTACATACCTAGGGGGAGTTCTATGCACCATCTGTGTACAGAACGCCTCCAGGTTGCCATATTGCATTTTACAGAAAATTACAGAGCTGCAGATTGGAAAGAAAAGATAATTTTTAATAACATTCAATTACAATATGACTTGTGTCACAATTGTATAAGCTATTTTATTTACATTTTTTGTGTTTGCTGATTTTTTATTTTTGTTGGAGCAATATCTAGTTCAAGCCTAGGGCCTCATGCACACTGCAGCTAAAAAATAATAATCTTGTTTTACAGGCATTTGACTTTTTTATTAAAGGTGAACACATCCTTTAAATGTATCATGGTAGTACAGTAGTAAGAATGATCAAACTTCCAGAATTGTAACAATTTAAAAAATATGGCTTATAACAGGTTACATCCAACAAGGCGTATAACACCTTGTGGACTTCTCTTCTATTTACATTTTGACTAAGCACTTGGGAGTATAATAATCACTATACTTCCAGTACCCAGAGGCTAGACCTTCAGGACTCGGATACATCATCTGAGTTGTGTGCAGCCATTCTGCCTGCCCCTTTTCTCCTTTTGCCCAATTACATAAAGCTTTGCATTAAGAGAACAAATTCACAAAATACATATCCTTCTGTGAATGGACAGTGGAGAGGAGGAGTGGGCAGTCACAGCCAAATCTCTCCTGTCAGACCGCCAGGAGTATAAAAATAGCTCACAGCATTCAGGAAGAATGCAAGTCTGGGGAGTCAAACTCAATTTCATTGCGGGCTGCATCAGCATTATGGTCGCTCTCAGACGGCCTGTTCTATCTGTAGACCCCCCACCATCAGAAGTAAATAGTCCCCCGCTTTCCCTCACATCACAGTGCACCCCCCTTACCATGTGCTGCTGCTCGGAAGAGCTGGGGCCGGAGCTAGGAAGCAGTAAGTGCAGGGTCTGGAGGAGGACTAGAGGAGGGCTGCAGTCAGCTGTCAGAGTCTGCTGAATGCTGAGACCAGTGGAGGTGGAGATGAGCCTCTCTGTGGCTGTATGGAGAACCACAGGATCTGTTGGAGTTCTGTCCTCTCAGCTGCTGTCTGCTGAGACAAGGCGGGGCAAAGATGAGGGAGGTGCGGGCCTTGTGTTTGACACATGTGATGTAAGTAGTAAATAGAAGAGATGAGTGCACTTGGTGTCCTACACCTCATCAGACTTAAACAGTTATAAGGCAGCATATTTTTAAAACTGATGCAATTCCTAGTTTTGGATAGAGTAGGGAAGGTTTAGAAGACCCATGTTAAGTTTTTATTGTTTTTTTTTTTATTCCCCCCTCTGTGTCCATTTACTTCCTGTCCCAGAGATGCAACAGGAAATGAAAGGAAGGCTAGGTTCAGACTGCTGCAGTCCAATTCTGATCCGATATTAAATGTGCAACTCGGATGGGGCTTGCATCTCTTATGGGGCCAGAATCACACTGGAATTGCACCAAAAGTAGTAAAGGAATTTTTTCCAAAATGGTACCATGCCGAGTTGCATTAACCACTTCAGCCCCGGACCATTTGGCTGCCAAATGACCGAGCCACTTTTTGCGATTCGGCACTGCGTCACTTAAACTGACAATTGCGGTCGTGCAACGCTGTACCCAAACAAAATTGATGCCCTTTTTTTTCCCACAAATAGAGCTTTCTTTTGGTGGTATTTGATCATCTCTGCGATTTTTTTATTTTTTGCACTATAAACAAAAAAAGAGCGACAATTTTGAAAAAAAACTATATTTTTAACTTTTTACTATGAAAAATATCCCAATTAAAAAAAAAAATATATATATATATATATATATATATATATATAATATATATATATATTTTCCTCAGTTTAGGCCAATATGTATTCTTCTACATATTTTTGGTAAAATAAAAATTGCAATAAGCCTATATTGATTGGTTTGCGCAATAGTTATAGTGTCTACAATATAGGGGGTAGTTTTATGGCTTTTTTTTTCTTCTAGTAATGGCGGCGATCTACGATTTTTATTGTGACTGCGACTTTATGGTGCACACATCGGACACTTTTGGGACCATTGTCATTTATATAGCGATCAGTGCTATAAAAATGCACTGATAACTGTAAAAATGACACTGGCAATGAAGAGGTTAATCACTAGGGGCGGTGAAGGGGTTAAGTGTGTCCTAGGGAGTGATTCTAACTGTGAGGGGGAGGAGCTACCAGTGGCACGTCAGCGATCACTGTTCCCGATCACAGGGAACAGTAGATCCCTGACATGTCACTAGGCAGAACAGGGAAATGCCTTGTTTACAAAGGCATCCATCCCCCTGTTCTGACTTTGCCGACCGCAATCACGGGCCGCCCGGGAACATCGAGTTCCCGGGACCTGCGGGTGCGCAATGGGCGGCAAATTCAATGGGACGTACAGGTACACCCATTTGCCTGCCTGTGCCATTCTGCCGACGTATATTGGCGTGTGGCGGTCGGCAAGTGGTTAATGTGGATGGGCACTATTGAAAACAATGTGATTTCCATTGTCATGCGATTCTGTGTGACTCAAGTAACATCTGAAATCACATTAATGTGAACGGAGCCGAAATCTTCCCAATATAAGGAGAATTCCCACCTCAGAGAGCTGTTATTGAAATCTCTATCCCTACTGGAAGATTTACCCTCACCTCTTGTTCTTGTGACAACTCTGAATTCTGAACCTTCCCTCTGTTTTGGTGACATTGGTCTTCCTCTTCCCTAATACAAAGTAAAAAAAAAAAAAAAACTTGCAGTACACTGTAAAATGAGATGGTTTGACTGTCATTGTTCAGTTTTATATGATTTTGTTCTGCCTTTTTTTTTTTTTACAGCCAGACACAAAGGACGAGAAATTGGACACAGAAATGGTTGGAGAGCAAGTATCCGAAAACAAGGACACTCCTGCTATCCGGTAACTGTGCTACTTGTTAGATGTAATAATAGGAAATGGTGTGTAAAAATGTCGATAGAAATTGCGCAGGTGAAATACTAAATAATCAAAACAGCTGCTGGCAATTAAACAGAACATTCGTGCATAAAAAAATATATAACCCAAAATTGCAAAATGCTAATTAGACTGTGATAAGCCAATGAGAACATCTAAAATATTATTGTTCAAATCCGTGAGGAAATCCAACATGAATAAAGTTCTTGAATATTCATGTCTCAGTGATGATAAACGATTGAACACCAAAAGTGCACCTTCCACCGTGAAGAAGGCTGTGCCCTTACCAGATGACTAGACTCACGTTATAGGAGCCTTGTAATGCGTGAATGTGTGTAATGCATAGGATCCGTCCTTTGGATATAAACAAGATCATGGAAGTATCTACACAGGTGGCTGCTCTATGTTTCTCACTCCCACAATAAGAGAAAGGAGAAGAAGAACACCAACATAGCATAAAACCGAGATGGTTTATTGAGGTAGTCTGAGTCCAAACAGACCAGGATAAAACCGTTTCCAAGGTAAAAAATGGTCTGCAGATCACATAGGAACTAGCATGGTGAGAATTGGCATAGACTTCACCCTACTAGTTTTGTCACAACGGACATCATCGGGGGTGTGAAGTCCATGCCAGAAACCATGCTATTTACCAGGTCCACAGCGGAAAGAGCACAGCTGATCGGATACTTTAATCACAGCATATGGTCACTATTGGTCAGAAAGAAAAAAATGACAGGGGAAAAAGCAATAGAGTGGATGAACCCACATTGCTTAGAGGGCATTAATCCCACAGTAGATGCATACCAAGCCTCCTCATTGTCAATCCAACAGGACAACGGAATACATATGACAGATCGAGATCTAGGAGGCAAGAAGTAACCAAGCCTCATTTTCAATCCGCCACAACAGCAGAGTTTAATACACACCAGATCTCAATAATAGGAAATACCTTCTCTGTAGTGTAAAAGTATACTCGGTGCAGCACTCTAATCAATGCTTTTACAGTAAAATAAATTACTATACATAATATAAACCACCATGGTTTAAAAATTATATAAATACTACTAATGTGCCAATAGGTAAATAAACGTGAAACGCATAACGTAGTGTGTGTGTGTGTGTGTGTGTGTGTGTATATATAGGTCATCTCCTGTAGTCTGCAGTCTCTGGTCATCTCCTGTAGTCTGCAGTCTCTGGTCATCTCCTGTAGTCTGCAGTCTCTGGTCATCTCCTGTAGTCTGCAGTCTCTGGTCATCTCCTGTAGTCTGCAGTCTCTGGTCATCTCCTGTAGTCTGCAGTCTCTGGTCATCTCCTGTAGTCTGCAGTCTCTGGTCATCTCCTGTAGTCTGCAGTCTCTGGTCATCTCCTGTAGTCTGCAGTCTCTGGTCATCTCCTGTAGTCTGCAGTCTCTGGTCATCTCCTGTAGTCTGCAGTCTCTGGTCATCTCCTGTAGTCTGCAGTCTCTGGTCATCTCCTGTAGTCTGCAGTCTCTGGTCATCTCCTGTAGTCTGCAGTCTCTGGTCATCTCCTGTAGTCTGCAGTCTCTGGTCATCTCCTGTAGTCTGCAGTCTCTGGTCATCTCCTGTAGTCTGCAGTCTCTGGTCATCTCCTGTAGTCTGCAGTCTCTGGTCATCTCCTGTAGTCTGCAGTCTCTGGTCATCTCCTGTAGTCTGCAGTCTCTGGTCATCTCCTGTAGTCTGCAGTCTCTGGTCATCTCCTGTAGTCTGCAGTCTCTGGTCATCTCCTGTAGTCTGCAGTCTCTGGTCATCTCCTGTAGTCTGCAGTCTCTGGTCATCTCCTGTAGTCTGCAGTCTCTGGTCCTCTCCTGTAGTCTGCAGTCTCTGGTCCTCTCCTGTAGTCTGCAGTCTCTGGTCCTCTCCTGTAGTCTGCAGTCTCTGGTCCTCTCCTGTAGTCTGCAGTCTCTGGTCCTCTCCTGTAGTCTGCAGTCTCTGGTCCTCTCCTGTAGTCTGCAGTCTCTGGTCCTCTCCTGTAGTCTGCAGTCTCTGGTCATCTCCTGTAGTCTGCAGTCTCTGGTCATCTCCTGTAGTCTGCAGTCTCTGGTCATCTCCTGTAGTCTGCAGTCTCTGGTCATCTCCTGTAGTCTGCAGTCTCTGGTCATCTCCTGTAGTCCGCGATTACAGAGACATCTGTGCAGGTTTCTGCACAGATGTCAATAGAAATCGCAAGCCGAAATCGCAAAAAGTAGTACAGAAACTACTTTTCAAATGCCGGCGATTTGACATGTCAAATCGCAGCAGTGTGAATCAGGGCTCAGTGAAAGTTGATGTACTGCAAGCTTTGCAGTACATGAACTTTCACTGAATGTAGACTGTGTAATGATCAGGGCGGACTGACCCATCGGGCCTTTGGGCACTATGTAGTGCCAATCCACAATTTGTTAATTGAAAGATTAAAGCGCTTGACGTAGTTTTGTTAGCTGTTTTTTTTTTGTTTTGACAGGGGCGCAGTTTCAGTGCTTGCCATAGGTGCCATTTTCACTAGATACGCCTCTGCGAAGGGCTGAGCCCAGCCCTGACAGTGCCCCCTCCTCAAAGACCCCTCCCCCTCAGAGGACCACCGGGCTTGAGGGGAAAACGTCTATGGAAATCACGGAGGAGGGCAGGGGCATGTACGTCCGAGGATGGGACCCAAGAGCTTTCCTCGGGACTGTACCCCTTCCAATGCACCAGGTACTGTATGCGCCTACGGAACCTACGGGAGTCAACAATGGACTGTACTTCATACTCCTCATGGTTCTCTAACTGTATAGGGTGAGGACGTGGCACAGAGGTGGTAAAACGGTAGCAGACCAAAGGTTTCAATAAGGAGACATGAAACACATTAGAGATACGCATACTGGAAGGAAGGTCCAACGCATAAGCCACTGGGTTTATCCTGTGAAGGATACAGAAAGGCCCAATAAACCGAGGTGCAAACTTCAGAGAAGGAACACGAAGTCGGAGGTTGCGAGATGACAGCCAGACCCTGTATCCGACCTCTTAGGAAGGCGCAGGCAGGCGTCTGCAGTCAGCATGGAGTCTGTACCTCTCGTTGGCCTGTCGCAAAGCCTCCTGGACTTATACCCAAGTGGAATGAAGACCACGGAGATGTTCCTCTAACGCAGGAATACTCTGAGGAACAAACGAGTCAGGCAACATGGAAGGTTGAAAAACATAATTCGCCATAAACGTGAAGCAGAATTCAGAACGCTATTGTGAGCAAGCTCCGCCCATGGTCAGAGGTCTGACCAGTTGTTGTGATGGTCAGAAATATAGCAACACAGGAATTGCTCCAAGGACTGGTTGGCTCGTTCTACGGCCCTATTAGACTGCGGGTGATACGCAGAGAAGAAAGCAAGCTGAATTCCCAACTGTGCACAAAAGGCTCGCCAGAACTGGGACACAAACTGACTTCCCCTGTCTGAGACAATGACCTTGGGTAGGCCATGTAAGCGAAAGATCTCCCAAGCAAAAATGGAAGCCAATTCCTTAGACGTAGGCAACTTCTTAAGTGGAATACAGTGAGACATTTTAGAGAACCGGTCTACCACCATAAGGATAACTGTGTTGCCCTGCTTAATCCTCACAAGATTGTATGCCCCTCTCAAATCAAGCTTCGTGAAAACCGTTGCTCCCTTGAGGTGGTCAAATAACTCCGTAATCAACTGAACCGGATAGGCATTCTTAATGGTGAGACGATTAAGACCCCTTATAATCAATGCAAGGTCTCAGTTCACCACTCTTCTTCTTCACGAAAAAGAAACCAGCACCAGCAGGAGATGAGGATTTGCGGATGAAACCTCGGGAGAGTGCGTCTGCAACATAGTCCTCCATGGCCTTATCCTCCAAGACCGACAAAGGGTTAACCCGGCCACGAGGGGGTATGGTGCCAGGTTGAAGGTCAATTGCGCAATCATACGACCGGTGTGGAGGCAAAGTACCGGCTTGACCCTTATCAAAGACATCGCTAAAATCGCGATACTCCTCTGGCAGGGAGGAGAGTGGAGAGGCGCACAGGACCTTGGCTACCTTTTGAAACCATCTCTTACTGCATTGTGGTGATCAGGACCGAACCTCAGCATGGAACCAATCAAAAGAGGTGTTGTGCCTCTGTAACCAAGGATAACCAATAACCAGCGGAAACTTAGATGTGGAAAGAACTTGGAATTGAATTATCTCAAGGTGAAGAGCCCCTACGGCCATGGACAACTGAACAGTCTCATGAGTAGGGGTGCAACAGATCAAAAAACTCACGGATCGGATCGATCCTCGGATCAGAGCCACGGATCGGATCATTTTCGGATCGGCAAAAAAAAAAAAAATTACTAATAGCCACGTCATCCCCCCCCACTGTAATATCCACAATCTTCCCCCAGTAATATCCACAATCTTCCCCCAGTAATATCCACAATCTTCCCCCAGTAATATCCACAATCTTCCCCCAGTAATATCCACAATCTTCCCCCAGTAATATCCACAATCTTCCCCCTGTATGTAATATCCACAATCTTCCCCCTGTATGTAATATCCACAATCTTCCCCCTGTATGTAATATCCACAATCTTCCCCCTGTATGTAATATCCACAATCTTCCCCCTGTATGTAATATCCACAATCTTCCCCCTGTATGTAATATCCACAATCTTCCCCCTGTATGTAATATCCACAATCTTCCCCCTGTATGTAATATCCACACTCTCCCCCTGTATGTAATATCCACACTCTCCCCCAGTAATGGGCATCTCCCCCACTTACCAGTCTCTCCCGCCGGCCAGTTCAAATCCATGAGCAGCGAGGGGTAATGACGTCACAAGGCGGCCGCCGCCCCCGGGTGTACCAAGATGGCCGCGGCTCCGGAGCTAGGCCGAAGCCGCGGCCTTTCCTAAGGCCGAGGCCGCGGATCGCTCCGTGTGCCGATCCAAACGGGGTGACCCGTTCGGATCACGGATCGTCACCGATCCGTTGCACCACTACTCATGAGTCACATGGGCAGGCTGTAGAGGTCTCCCGTCAAGAGCCTCAATGGCAAGTGGAGTGTCACACAGCTGCAGCGGAATCGAGTGCTTTGATACAAAGGCAGCATCAATGAACAGGCCTGCAGCCCCGGAGTCAATTAGAGCCTGTATCTCGACGGACGACTCGGCCCATGACAGGGTAACCAAAACCAGGGGCTTATCTTTCTGGGAAACTGGAGACGAAACAACGCCACCTAAGGTCTGTCCATGATAGGACCTCAAGGTTCGGGCGTTCCCTGGGCGGGTAGGACAAGACTTCAAAAAGTGACCAGCCTGGCCACAATAAAGGCACAATCTCTCCCTCCTCCTAAGGGCTCTCTCGTCTCGTCGTTGGGCGTGAAGCCCAAGTGCATGGGTTCATCTTCACAGACCGACTCGGTACCAGGAGGCATGGGAGGTGAGGGAGGCAAGGGTGGGACTGCAAAGCTCAGAGGCAACTGTACAGGAGGCTTCCTCAAGCGCTCCTTAAGAGAGAATCTGGAGTCAATGAGGATGGCAAATGTGATCAACTTCTCCAGCTCAGTGGGTATATCTCGGGCTGCTATCTCATCCTTGATGTTATCTGAGAAACCATGAGAAAAAGCAGCCGCGAGGGCCTCATTGTTTCAAGCAACCTCTGCTGCTAGAGTACAGAATTCAATGGCGTAATCGGCAACCGTCCTCGTACACTGTTTGATGGACATGAGGCACTTGGCAGCAGAAGCGGAGCGTGCGGGAACGTCAAATACCCTTTTCAAGGAAGCCACAAATTCTGGGTAACTCGGGACTACGGGTTTTTGCGTCTCCCATAGAGGGTTTGCCCAGGCCAAGGCTCTGTCAGAAAGCAAAGATATCACGAAACCCACTTTGCTTCTGTCCGTAGGAAATGCCTGGGGCAGCATCTCAAAGTATATCTCAACCTGGTTGAGAAACCCTCTGCACTGAACTGGATAACCCCCAAATCGCTGGGAAAGTGGAGCGGAACCAGACCTACCTCTTATAGAGGTAATACTCGAGGCGGGTGCCTGCACAGAGACTACCGGTGCGGCCACAGTGGAAGATTCTAGACGAGCCGTGCGACTCGGGAGCGTCTGTATCGCCGTGACAAATGGATCCATGTGGTGATCCAGGTCATCCAATCTGGAAAAAATATTACCAACAAGTGGATTGGCTGCATCTTCTGAATTCATGGCCTTTGCCTACTGTCAGAAACCATGAATCAGACCGAGACAGAAGCACAGTTAAATCACACTTGTTTAATAATAAAAATAAAAAGGTAAACCGAGTAAGCGTAGTCAAAACATAGCCAGAGTTCATTAACCGGATTGGGTAGTCGGCCAAGCCAATGTCCAAGAGCCAGCGATAATGGTAGTAGTACAGCAAGCAGGATCTGTAGCCAGAGGGAACGTCAGTCATGCAGGTCTTCAACAGGAACGCAGGAGAAAACATCACAAGAGACTAACACAGGCGAAGGCGGAGAGCAAATGAACTGGAAGGCTTTAAGTAGGCAGAGCTGACGAGCAGGATCATCAACATGTGGATCACTGTGGAGAGATGGGAGCTGGCAATTAGCTGACAGCTGAGCTGCCAGCACAGAGAAGGAAGGGCTGAGCCCAGCACTGACACACAGGTCAATTCAGTATGACAACATAAGCCCATAGAAGAGATAAACCACTCATAGTGCTCAATAGAGATTTATTAAAATGTATCAAAAGTTTTGCACTTACAATTTGAATAGATCTGCACATGCGCTTCATAGAGAAAAAGCTGAGCTGTATGCCATACAGTCCTACTGTCAGTGTGTCAATGTGAATGCGGTGATGTCAGAAGCTGCATCCTCCAGACTGGAAAGTACTTAAAACTCACCATAGTAACATGTAAACCGATCGAAAATCCTTGACACTTACAATAATGGATAAACATTGTCTGTAAGGCATCGGCAGCACACAGACAAAAAAATCATATAAAGTAACTGTAAGTAAGTAAAACTAAATTATTATTTTTTTTTGCTAAATACCTATTTCAGGAAAAATAAGTGTGTGTGTGTGTGTGTATATATGTGTGTGTGTGTGTGTGTGTGTGTGCGTGCGTGCGTGCGTGCGTGCGTGCGTGCGTATATATTATCGCAAACTAATTCTGATAAAAATCATGTATAAAAAGGGATTTTTATAACAGCTTACCTGTAAAATCCTTTTCTTGGAGTACATCACGGGACACAGAGCGACTTAGTCATTACTAATGGGTTATATAGATTACCTTCAGGTGCTGGCACTGGCCACTTCCAAACCGGAAGTACCCTCCCCTATATAAGCCCCTCCCATCCGGGAGCACCTCAGTTTTGTAGCCAAGCAATAAGTGTCCCAAAAAGAGGGGTGGGAGCTCTGTGTCCCGTGATGTACTCCAAGAAAAGGATTTTACAGGTAAGCTGTTATAAAAATCCCTTTTTCTTTTTCGTACATCACGGGACACAGAGCGACTTAGTCATTACTAATGGGACGTCCCAAAGCAATGCCAAATGAGGGGAGGGATACATAAGCTGGGCGCCATCAGGCATGAGGATCTTTTGCGGCCTGCAACACACTGCGCCCAAAGGCGACATCCTCCTGACTTCTGACGTCTACCTGGTAGAATCTAGTAAACGTGTGTACCGAAGACCATGTTGCGGCCTTACATACTTGAGCCAGGGAGGCCTGGTGATGCACTGCCCATGAAGTTCCAACTGCTCTTGTGGAGTGCGCCCTAACTTTGAACGGAGGCGGTCTCTTTCTCAAGCCATAGGCTTGTATTATGACCTGTCGAATCCACTTGGCTAAAGTAGATTTTGATGCTGCCTGACCCTTTTTAGGGCCTTCCGGCAGAATAAACAAAGTATCCGTTCTGCGAATCTGAGCAGTGGCTTTTAGATAAGCTTTAACTGCTCTTACTACATCAAAAGAATGTAATAACTTTTCCTCTACCGAGCTAGGTTTGGGGAAAAAAGAAGGAAGAACCACATCTTGGTTCAAATGAAACCTCGATACCACCTTGGGAAGAAAGGCTGGATGAGGACGTAATACTACTCTGTCCTTATGGACAACCAGATATGGCTCCTTACAGGACAAGGCGGCTAATTCCGATACTCTTTTAGCCGAACAAACGGCTACTAAGAAAATCAATTTCCTGGTGAGAAGAACCAAGGAAATGTGTTGCAATGGTTCAAACGGTTGTTTCTGTAGAACCGACAGAACCAGGTTTAAGTCCCAAGGACATATGGGAATACTAACCGGAGGGCTAATACGCATCACTCCTTGTATGAAAGCTTTGACTAGTGAATGCGAAGCCAAGGGCCTTAGAAAAAATATTGACAGGCCGAAATATGACCCTTGATAGTACTCAAGGCCAGCTTCCTATCTACAGCCCACTGTAGGAAGTCCAAAATCCTCCCTATCACGTACTTACGTGGATGCCATTTCTTGGCCTCACACCACGTAATGTACGCTTTCCAGATCCTATAATAGATCTGCCTGGATACCGGCTTCCTGGCATTGATCATGGTAGATACCACAGAATTAGAGAGCCCTCTCTTTTTCAGAATGTGGGCTTCAATAGCCAGGCCGTCAAACCTAGGGCTGGTAAGGAAGGGTGGTATATCGGTCCCTGCGACAGCAGGTCCGGACGATGTGGGAGGGTCCAAGGACTCCTCACTGACATTTTTACAATCTCCGCGTACCATGCCCTTCGGAGCCACGCTGGAGCCACCAGAATCACTGGTTTCTTTTCTACCCTGATTCTGCGGAGTAATCGCGGTAACAATTGTGGCGGTGGGAATGCATATATCAGCTTGAACTGATCCCAAGGGAACACTAGGGCATCCGAGCCGCAAGCTAGAGGATCCCTTGTGCGAGACACAAATCTGTCCACCTTTGCGTTGAATCTGGATGCTAGCAGATCTACATCCGGTGTTCCCCACCGCTGGCATATTGCCTGGAAAACCTCGGGGTGAAGAGACCATTCTCCCGGGCATAATTGTTGGCGACTTAAAAAGTCCGCTCTCCAATTTTCCACTCCTGGAATGAAAACCGCGGATATGGCTGGGACATATTTTTCTGCCCACTCCAGGATGCAATTTGCTTCCCTCTGGGCTGCACGACTCCTGGTGCCACCCTGGTGATTGATATATGCCACTGCTGTGGCATTGTCTGATTGAATTCTGACAGGGGACCCTTGGAGTTTGGATGTCCATGCTACTAGGGCATACCGGGCTGCTCGTATCTCTAAGAGATTGATGGGCAGGGCCTTTTCTGCTTCTGACCACTTGCCCTGGAGAGACCATTGCTGCAGTACTGCACCCCAGCCTATGAGGCTGGCATCTGTAGTGACTACCTTCCAAGAAACCAGACTGAAGGGTTTCCCTTTTTCCAGATTCTGGGGCACCAACCACCAATGGAGGCTCTTGCGAACGGAAGGGGACAGGGACATTGGTAAGTCTAAAGCCTGAACTTTTTTGTTCCAGGCTGACAGTATGGCCCTTTGCAAATTCCTTGAATGGAATTGACCGTAGGGTACCGCTTCGAATGAAGCCACCATTTTTCCCAGCAGCCTCATGCAGAGGCGTATGGATGGTTTTCTTTTTGTACCCACTAAGTGGGTCAAATCTTTTAAAGACGACACCTTCTCTGGAGGTAAGAAAATCTTTCTCTGATTTGAATCCAGCCTTAGCCCTAAGTATTCCAGACTTTTGACTGGTCTTAGAGCTGACTTGTCCCGGTTGATAATCCAACCGTGATATTCCAGATATTTGATTGTCTTGTGAATAGCTACTTCCAGCTTTTCCACTGAGTGGTCTATTAGTAGCAGGTCGTCTAGATATGCCATTATCGTTACACCTTGTGTTCTTAGATTGGCCAATAATGGGGCCAGAATTTTTGTGAACACTCGTGGTGCTGTGGCCAGACCGAAAGGTAAGGCTCTGAACTGAAAATGGCGCCCTTCTACTGCAAAGCGTAGAAATTTCTGGTGGGCCGGAAAGATGGGAATATGCAGATAAGCATCCCTTATGTCGATCGAGGCTAACCATTCCTGCCCTTGTAGGGCGGTGGCCACCGATCGGATCGACTCCATCCGAAAAGTCCTGATATTTAGGAACTTGTTTAGCCCTTTTAGATTTAATATGGGCCTCACGTCCCCATTTGGTTTGGGGACTGTGAAAAGGTTCGAGTAAAACCCGAATCCGCTTTCTTCCAGGGGAACCTTCATGATTACACCTTGGAGCAATAGTTGTTCTAGTGCCAGAAGGAGGGATCCTCTCTTCTGGGGATCTCTTGGCACGTTTGACCTCATAAATTGGGCAGGAGGAGTGCCTTTTAACTCCAGCTTGTATCCCAGACTTACTGCGGAGAGCACCCATCTGTCTCTGATGGTGTCCCGCCAGGTCTCTGTGAACAACTGAAGCCTTCCCCCCCCCACCCGATTGAGTGGGGGCAACGCTTCATGACTTGGGGGGAGGTTTTGTACCTCTCTTGATCCAGGGCTTCTTGTTACCCTGTGATTGTCCCTGATTTCTGCCCCCTGAATTTGACCGCGGAGGCCGTCGGAACTGCTTCACAGCCGATGTGCCCGGGACTGGAGAAGTAGGCCTCTTAAAAGAAGGACTTTTACTCTTGTTCTTAACCGGTAAGAGTGAACTTTTACCGGCAGAAATTTTCTGGATATATTTGTCCAGATCTTCTCCAAATAAGCGTTCTCCATGAAATGGGACGCTAACCAGCAGTTTCTTACAGGGAGCTTCAGCAGACCAGTTTTTGAGCTACAGAAGCCTACGCATATGTACTATAGACAGCGTAAAGCGGGAGGCCTGTTGGATTGTATCCTTTATGGCATCCACCGCAAAACACAAGGCTCTAGGCAGGTCAGCTAGGGCAAGAGCCTGCTGATCTGGTAAGTCCCTTAAGACTTGTTTCAACTGATCTTTCACTGCTTGGCAGACTCCAATCGCTGCTACCGCAGGTTGTGTCACCATGCTTGCTGTAGAGAAAGCAGATTTTAGTAAAGACTCCAATTTTTTATCTATTGGGTCTTTGAACATTGGAACATTATCTACTGGTCATGTCAGTGATTTGTTCACAGAAGAGATGGCTGCGTCCACTGTAGGGACCCTCCATTTTTTTATGAACTTATCCTCCATGGGATAGATCACCGGAAATCTCTTGGGGGGAGCAAATATTTTATCAGGATGCTCCCAATCCTGGTAAATAAGCCCTTCTAATAAAGGGTGGATTGGGAAGGAACAGACAGCCTGGGGAGCTTTTAGCGACCCCAGCGAGGAAACCGTAGTGGATGGTGGTTCCGCCAGAGGCATTTTAAATGCTGATCGGACCATGTTAGTCAGAGACTGAACCCATAATCTTTCAGCCTGAGATGCTGAGAAAGGTTCTTCCACTGTTGATTCCTCCATAACTGAATCAACCTCATCCTGATCCCCTTCAGGTAGGTCGATCCCTGTGTGGGGCTGTTCCTCCACTAACAGGCACTCTGAAGGAGGAGACGGAGATCGGACGCGCTTTCCCTGTGACAGGGAAGCAGCGATCAATGCTGTTAATCTCTCTTCCAATCCTCCCAGAGTTGAGGATAAAACCTCCTCTGTTATATATACAGGAGCAGGTGGACTGGGGACAGCCGCAGCACCAGGCACTCCTGCGGGGTTTCTACGGCTACTGACCTCTGAATTCTCAGGGGAGATTGGTGCAGTACAAGCATGCCCAATATCCTCAGAGCCCGATGGAGACCCCTTTGGCTTCCTGGAAGATCTATTTCCGGAGCGTCTGGACGACATATCCTTTAAGCACAAAGCTGAGGTATTCCCGTCGTCATACACCAATTTTGCTGGTAATAGTCTAACAAAGTTGCTGCTATATACCAGCTGGTGTCCACTAAAGTGCCTTTCTATGGGGATGCCTGCATCAACCGCCTCTGTGTGCCACTGTTTGTTGCTAGCTCTGTTTGCATCCAGCTGACACTTGTACTGTGTCTTTATACAAGCTGGGACGCCTGCACATGCGCAGAAGCGCCGTGGCGCGCATCGAGCGTCATCCACCCACCCCGCCCCTTTTTTTTCATAGGAGGCGCGTGCACGCGCCCGCGCGCCATTGGCGCCCTTTTCGAAACCAAACAGGGACTAGGAGCCAGGGCCCTTTTTGCCGGAGGGCCTGTGCGGTGGATGAGCGCAGCAACAGGGCAGGGGAAGTGGATTCCCACAGAGAAACTTACCAACTGCCTGGATCTTTTGACTTGAGAAAACCAAAGATCCACATGACAAGAAAAATTGGACCACAGCGGCCTCTAGTGGTTTAACACAGGTACCGCGGTCCTCTTTTTTTTTTTTTTTTTCTTGACTACTATTAAAATTTTACATTTTTCAGTAGTTACAGGCATACACAGATATTAGCGGGAATACCGTTAGGTAACAGAAAGACAAATTAGGCTTGGGGGTCCCCCAATAGAACCAAATTCCTGGGGGCCCCCACTTACCTGTTCCCCGCCGCAGGACTCTGTTTGGTCCACAGAAGCCCAAACTTCACCTATCACGGCAGGCATTGTAATTAAACCTTCAGGGACCGGGTTCCCAAGGATTCCACTCCCCTGGACCTGTATAGCACCCTGCACAGACAACATCTTGGTCGTGGGTATGACCAGAGCTCTGGATCCCAGGGTCCAGCCCTCCTAAGAGAGGCATTACAGGCAAAACCTTGCTCTTCCGCTGCAAGGCCCGGGTACCGACCGTTTAGCTATGAAGCTTTTTTGGTGGGATCCGGAACAGCTTACTAAGGCCCAAAAGAACCTGTACGCAAGCCCAGTGAAAACACATGTTACTCTTTGGCCAACACCTTAGACACTGGCAAAAAACTGAGGTGCTCCCGGATGGGAGGGGCTTATATAGGGGAGGGTACTTCCGGTTTGGAAGTGGCCAGTGCCAGCACCTGAAGGTAATCTATATAACCCATTAGTAATGACTAAGTCGCTCTGTGTCCCGTGATGTACGAAAAAGAAAATACTTTTATGTGTATTTTAATATATATTATTGGACACGGATATAAAAACCTTGAAGAAGAGCAGTTTTGAAGTGTGGAATAACACATTACACTTATTACATTACATATTTATAAGAAAAGAGAACATTTATCATGATGTTTACATTATAATTTATACAGTATCTCACAAAAGTGAGTACACCCCTCACATTTTTGTAAATATTTTATTATCTTTTCATGTGACAACACTGAAGAAATGACACTTTGCTACAATGTAAAGTAGTGAGTAGGGCCGAAACAACTAATCGATTAATCGACAACTAATTGATTCATTTCATAATCGATTACTATTTTCATAATCGATTAATCGGGCAGTAACATAATGGGGTTAAAAAAAAACGAAAATTAGCCCTTTCTAGTACAAAAAGAGCAAATCGCTACTGTAAATATTACTTTCACTGTCCAACAGTAAAAAATGAACCCCTTACAGTAGCGATTATTTGCTCTTTTTGTACTAATTTTTGTTTTTTTTAACCCCATTATGTTACTAAACATCTCAGGCCTGGGTCACACCTCTGTGTTTTTTTGGTGCTTTTTGCAGAAACACACTACAGTTCATTTACATGGTTTCCTATGGGACACGTTCACATCCATGATTTTTCTTTCTCGTACATCACGGGACACAGAGCGACATAGTCATTACTAATGGGTTATATAGATACCGTCAGGTGCTGGCACTGGCAACTTCCAAAACCGGAAGTACCCTCCCCTATATAAGCCCCTCCCATCCAGGAGCACCTCAGTTTTTTGCCAGTGTCTAAGGTGTTGGCCAAGAAGAAACATGTGTTTTTCACTGAGCTTGCGTACAGGTTCTTTTGGGCCTCAGTAAGCTATTCCGGATCCGACCAAAAAAGCTTCATAGCTAAACGGTCGGTACCCGGGCCTTGCAGAGAAGAGCAAGGTTTTGCCTGTAATGCTTCTCTTAGGAGAGCTGGACCCTGGGATCCAGAGCTCTGGTCATACCCACGACCAAGATGTTTTCTGTGCAGGGTGCTATACAGGTCCAGGGGAGTGGAATCCTTGGGAACCCGGTCCCTGAAGGTTTGATTACAATGCCTGCCGTGATAGGTGAAGTTTGGGCTTTTGTGGACCAAACAAAGTCCTGCGGCGGGGAACAGGTAAGTGGGGGCCCCCAGGAACTTGGTTCTATTGGGGGACCCCCAAGCCTAATTTGTCTTTCTGTCTGTTACCTAATGGTATTCCCGCAAAATTCTGTGCATGCCTGTAACTACTAAAAAAATGTAATAATTTTTAATGGTGGTCAAGAAAAAAAAAAAAAAAAAAAAAAATTTTTTTATATATATTTAATATATTAGACTGCGGTACCTGTGTTTGTCCACTAGAGGCCGCTGTGGAATGTTTTCTTGTCATGTGGACTAGCTTCTTCTCAGCAGAGCAAAGTCCAGGCAGATGGTGAGTTCTCTTATAGGAAACTGCTTCCTCTGCCATGTTGCAGTGCTCGTCCATCCCCCGGCCTGCGGCAAAGAGGGGCCCTGGCTCCTGTCCCTTGTTACCATATTTAAAATTAGCGCCGAAGGCGCACGTGCCCGCGCGCGTGCGCGTGCACGCGCCTCTATATATAGAGGTGAGCCGGGAAAGGGGGCGGAGCCTGGGGGATGACGCTCTGTGCGCACCGCAGCGCTTCTGCGCATGTGCGGGCGTCCCAGCAGTTTAAAAAAACCACAATATTGTAGTGAGCTGGCTATGAAGTACAGAGACAGAGCTGGCAACATTTAAAGGCATACAGCAAGCGGTTGATACAGGCATCCCCTAGAAAGGCACATTAGTAGACACCAACTGTGATATAGCAGCAATTGTGCTAGACTATTCTCAGTAAAAGTGGTGTATTACGGCTGGAATACCTCAGCTTTAGGCTTAGGAATATGCCGTCCAGAAGCTCCGGAACTGAATCTTCCAGGAAGCGAAGGGGGTCTCATCGGGCTCGGAGGATCTTGGGCATACTCCTGCTGCATCAGTCTCCCCTGAAGTTCAGAGGTAAGTGACCGTAGAGACCCCGCAGGGGTACTTGGTACTGTGGCTGTCCTCAGTCACCTGCTCCTGTGTATGTAACAGAGGAGGTTTTTTCCTCAGCTCTGGGAGGATTAGAGAGAGATTGTCAACATTTATCGCTGCATCCCTGTCAGGGAAAGCACGCCCGATCTCCGTCTCCTCCTTCAGAGTGCCTGTTAGCAGAGCAACAGTCCCATACAGGGATCGACCTGCCTGAAGGGGATCAGGATAAGGTTGATTCTGTTATAGAGGAATCAACAGTGGGGGAACCTTTTCTCAGCATCTCAAGCTGAAAGATTATGGGTTCAGTCTCTGACTAACATGGTCCGATCAGCATTTAAAAATGCACCTTGCGGAACCATCAACCACTACTGTATCCTCGTTGGGGTCGCTAGAAGCCCCCAGACTGTTTGTTCTTTTCCACTTCACCCTTTACTGAAAGGGCTCATTTACCAGGATTGGGAACGTCCTGAGAAAATATTTATTCCCCCAAGAGATTTCCGGTGGTCTATCCCATGGAGGATAAGTTAATCAAAAAAAAAAAAAAAAAAAATGGAAGGTCCCTACAATGGACGCAGCCATCTCTTGTATGTATAAATCACTGACATGTCCAGTGGATAATGTCCAAATGTTCAAGAACCCAATAGATAAAAGATTGGAGTCCTTATGAAAATCTGCTTGGTGATACAACCAGCAGTAGCAGCTATTGGGGTCTGCTAAGCAGTGAAGGATCAGTTGAAACAGGTCTTGAGGGACTTGACAGATCAGCAGGCTTTGCCCTAGCTGATCTACCTAGAGCCTTAGGCTTTGCGGTTGACGCCATAGAGGATTCAGTCCATCAGGCCTCCCGCCTTACGCTGTCTATAATACATATGCGTAGGCTCCTATGGCTCAAAAACTGGTCTGCTGAAGCTCCCTGTAAAGAATGGCTGGTTAGCATCCCATTTCATGGTGAACGCTTATTCAGGGAAAACCTGGACAAATATATCCAGAAAATTTCCAGCGGTAAAAATACGCTCTTGCCGGTTAAAAGCAGAGTTAGAGGTCCCTCTTTAAGAGGCCTGCTTCTCCAGTCCCTGGGGCATCGGCTGTGTAACAGTTCCGACGGCCTCCTCGGTCAAATCCCGGGGGTAAAAAACAGGGACAGTAGCAGGGTAATGAGAAACCCTGGGTCAGGGGAGGTACAAAACCTCCCCCAAAGTTAAATTCATGAAGCCCCCACTCAGTCGGGTGGGGGGAGGACTCCAGTTGTTCGCAAGAGACCTGGCGGGACACGATCAAGACAGATAGGTGCTCTCCGCAGTAGGTTTGGGATACAGTTTGGAGTTAAAAGACTCTCCTCCTTCCCATTTTTGAGGTCAAACGTGCCAAGGGATCCCCGGAAGAGAGAGTCCCTCCTGTTGGCACTAGAACAACTATTGCTCCAAGGAGTAATTATGGAGGTTCCCCTGGAAGAATGAGGGTTCGGGTTTTACTCAAACCTCTTTACAGTCCCGAAGCAAACGCGGACGGGAGGCCCATATTAATTCTAAAAGGGCTATACAAATTCCTGTATATCAGGACTTTCCGATGGAGTCGATCCGATCGGTGGCCACTGCCCTACAAGGGGAGGATTGGTTAGCCACGATCGACATCAAAGATGCTTATTTGCACATTCCCATCTTTCCAGTCCACCAAAAGTTTCTACGCTTTGCAGTAGAAGGGCGCCATTTTCAGTTCAGAGCCTTACCCTTCGGTTTGGCCACAGCACCACGAGTGTTTACAAAAATTCTGGCCCTTTATTGGCCAATCTAAGAACACAAGGTGTAATGATAATGGCATATCTGGATGACTTGTTGCTGATAGACCACTCAGTGAAAAAACTAGACGTGGTCGTTCACAAGACGATCAAGTATCTGGAATCTCACGGTTGGATTATCAACCGAGACAAGTCAGCCCTAAAAACCAGTCAAAAGTCTGGAATACTTGGGGCTAAGGTTGGATTCAGGCCAGAGAAAAATATTCTTGCCTCGAGGAAAGGTGTTGTCTTTGAAAGATTTGATCCACTTAGTGGGTACAAAAAAGACAGCCGTCCATACGCCTGTATATGAGGCTGCTGGGAAAAATGGTGGCATCATTCGAAGCAGTACCCTACGGTCAATTCCATTCAAGGAATTTGCAAGGGGCCATACTGTCAGCCTGGAACAAAAAAAGTTCAGGCCCTAGACTTACAATGTCCTTGTCCCCTTCCGTTCGCAAGAGCCTCCGTTGGTGGTTGGTTCCCCAGAATCTGGAAAAAAGGAAATCCTTCAGTCCGATTTCTTGGAAGGTGGTCACTACAGATGCCAGCCTTATAGGCTGGGGAGCAGTACTGGAGCAATAGTCTCTCCAGGGCAGATGGTCGGATGCAGAAAAGGCCCTGCCCATCAATCTCTTAGAGATACGAGCAGCCCGGTATGCCCTAGTAGCATGGACATCCAAACTCCAAGGGTCCCCTGTCAGAATGCAATCAGACAATGCCACAGCAGTGGCATATATCAATCATCAGGGGGGCACCAGGAGTCGTGCAGCCCAGAGGGAAGTAAATTACATCCTGAAATGGGCAGAAAAATATGTCCCAGCCATATCTGCGGTATTCATTCCAGGAGTGGAGAATTGGAAGGCGGACTTTCTAAGTCGCCAGCAATTAGGCCCAGAGGAAGGGTCCCTTCACCCCGAGGTTTTCTGGACAATATGTCAGCGGTGGGGAACATCGGATGTAGATCTTCTAGCATCCAGATTCAACGCAAAGGGGGACAGGTTTGTCTCTCGGACAAGGGATCCCCTAGCTTGCGGCTCGGATGCCCTAGTGTTCCCTTGGGATCAGTTCAAGCTGATATATGCATTCACACCGCCACAATGGTTACCTCGATTACTCCGCAGAATCAGGGTAGAAAAGAAACCAGTGATTCCGGTGGCTCCAGCGTGGCCCCGAAGAGCGTGGTACGCGGAGATTGTAAAATTTCAGTGGGGAGTCCTTGGACTCTCCCACGTCGTCCGGCTTTCGCAAGGACCGATATACCACCCTTCCTTACCAGCCCTAGGTTTGACGGCCTGGCTATTGAAGCCCACATTCTAAAAAAGAGAGGGCTCTCTAATGCGGTGGTATCTACCATGATCAATGCCAGGAAGCCGGTATCCAGGCAGATCTACTATAGAATCTGGAAGGCGTACATCGCGTGGTGTGAGGCCAAGAAATGGCATCCACATAAGTACGTAATAGGTAGGATTCTGGACTTCCTACAGTGGGCTGTAGATAGGAAGCTTGCCTTGAGTACTATCAAGGGTCAGATTTCGGCCTTGTCAATATTTTTTCAAAGGCCCTTGGCTTCGCATTCACTAGTCAAAGCCTTTATACAAGGAGTGATGCGTATTAGTCCTCCGGTTAATATTCCCATATGTCCATGGGATCTAAACTTGGTTCTGTCGGTACTACAGAAACAACCATTTGAACCATTACAGCATATTTCCTTGGTGCTTCTCACCAGGAAATTGATTTTTCTAGTAGCCATTTGTTCGGCTAAAAGAGTATCGGAATTAGCAGCTATGTCCTGTAAGGAGCCATATCTGGTTATCCATAAGGACAGAGTAGTGTTACGTCCTCATCCAGCCTTTCTTCCTAAGGTGGTATCGAGGTTTCATTTGAACCAAGATGTGGTTCTTCCTTCTTTTTTCCCCAAACCTACTTCGGTAGAGGAAAAGTTATTGCATTCTTTGGATGTAGTAAGAGCAGTTAAAGCTTATCTAAAAGCCACTGCTCAGATTCGCAGAACGGATACTTTGTTTATTCTGCCGGAAGGCCCCAGAAAGGGTCAGGCAGCGTCAAAATCTACTTTAGCCAAGTGGATTCGACAGGTCATTATGCAAGCTTATGGCTTGAGAAGGAGACCGCCTCCGTTCAAAGTTAGAGCGCACTCCACGAGAGCAGTTGGAACTTCATGGGCAGTGCATCACCAGGCCTCCCTGGCTCAAATCTGTAAGGCCGCAACATGGTCTTCGGTACACACGTTTACTAGGTCCTACCAGGTGGACGTTAGAAGTCAGGAGGATGACGCCTTTGGGCGCAGTGTGTTGCAGGCCGCAAAAGATCCTCATGTCTGATAGCGCTCAGCTTATATATGGTGTATCCCCCCCCCCCTCATTTGGCATTGCTTTAGGACATCCCATTAGTAATGACTATGTCGCTCTGTGTCCCGTGATGTACGAGAAAGAAAATAGGATTTTTATAACAGCTTACCTGTAAAATCCTTTTCTTGGAGTACATCACGGGACACAGAGCTCCCACCCCTCTTTAGGGACACTTATTGCTTTGCTACAAAACTGAGGTGCTCCCGGATGGGAGGGGCTTATATAGGGGAGGGTACTTCCGGTTTTGGAAGTTGCCAGTGCCAGCACCTGACGGTATCTATATAACCCATTAGTAATGACTATGTCGCTCTGTGTCCCGTGATGTACTCCAAGAAAAGGATTTTACAGGTAAGCTGTTATAAAAATCCTATTTTTCAGCTGCTGCGTATTTGGAAAGGGCAAGGACTTTTTTTTAACGCAAAACGGTGCTATTTAGTTTTTTTGGTTCAATATACTTCAATGGAGAAGGGGGGTGACCTGTCCCATCCTGAAACTCTACACCGACAAGCCTCCATCCCTAAATATATATGTATATGGAAAACCAAAAAGGGGTTGGGTTGGGACTTTGAGTGAGGCCTGTGGGTGTTTGTAATAATAGGTTCGTAGCATGAAAATAACCTGAGTGTCACAAGCCCCTAGGGGTGATTCATGGTAGTGATATAAGTAAACATAATTGAGCAATATAATCATACATTTATGATGTAAAAATAGTCATAAAATTCAACAAAAGTTGATATAATCATAATACATTTATTGATGAGGGAATTGATCACTAAAAAACATGATATGTGACAAACAGTAAAATTCATAGCAGATAAAAAGTATATATAATTTAAACATATATGATGTATACATAATTCACATAATAAATACAAACAAAGAACATAATAGGTTGAGGTTATTGGAGCAAGCGTGGCTTGGCATTGCTGGATGGACACTCTATGCATTTCATGGCCTTTTGCCAATCGTCAGGAGTTAGATGCGTGTGTATTACTATGGAATAATGAGATATGAAGTAATTTTTAATGGTTATCTAGGTATTTAACCCTGAGGATGGAAAATAAGGATCGTTACTTTATTACTTACATAGTAGCCCATGGATGGAGATCAGCTCCAGGGATGGGATTGAACAAGGGTCTGGTGAAAGTAGTCTCACCCGGGACTGAGGCGGGGAATCGCCAGATGATCACCAGTGAATCTTCAATGGAGAAGCTGCAGAAAAGCATGTAATGCGTTTTTGCAGCAATTTGTGTTTTTTAATCTGCCCAACAACAAATTGGCCAAATTTTTTTTTTTTTTTTTAAGGTTATTAACCGATTAATCGAAACAATAATCGGCCAACTAATCGATTATGAAAATAATCGTTAGTGGCAGCCCTAGTAGTGAGTGTACAGCTTGTATAACAGTGTCAATTTGCTGTCCCCTCAAAATAACTCAATACACAGCCATTAACCACTTAACGACTGCCCACTGTATATATACGTCAGCAAAATGGCACGGACAGGCACAATCACGTACCTGTACGGGACTGCCTTCGTATGGGTGGGGGGTCCAATCGGACCCCCCCTCCGGTACAGTGGATGGTCGGGATCGCTCTGGTTTCTGGCCACCCCCTCGCGATCGCTCCCAGCGAATCAAATGCTTCCTCTGCCTGTGTAATGTAAACACAGGTAGAGAGGAAGCAGCAGGAAGTGATGTCATCTCTGCTGCGGCGCTCTGGTATATACCAGAGCGCCGTCGAGAAAAGACATCAAGTAAGTGCACAAGCAGTACACTGACACCAGGACACATAGGCACACGATCGCCAACCCCCAGTCACAGTGTCACCGATTGCAGTGATCGTTTACTGATCACTGCAATCAGTGACATTTGTAACTGTAAAAGTGTCAGGGCAGTTAGTGTTAGGTCCCTTAGGTCCAGGGTAGCCCCCTAACCCCCCCCAATAAAGGTTTAACCCCTTGATCGCCCCCCAGGTAACCCTTTCAGCCCCTAGCACCACTGTCACTAATCAATCGTTTTTCTGATAGCTGTATTAGTGTCGGTGATGCGCTTGGTAGTCAATTATTTTTTTATGTTCGCCGTCAGGTTTTTATAACGTCAGGTACCCCCATATATATTACCTAATAAAGGTTTTAATCCCTTGATCGCCCCCCAGGTAACCCTTTCACCCCCTAGCACCACTGTCACTAATCAATCGTTTTTCTGATCGGTGTGTTAGTGTTGGTGATGCCGCTAGGTAGTCAGTTATTTTTTTATGTTCGCCGCCAGGCTTATTTAGCGTCATGTACCCCCATAAATGACCTAATAAAGGTTTAACCCCTTGATCGCCCCCCAGGTAACCCTTTCACCCCCTTTTGCCAGTGTCACTAAGCGATCATTATTCTGATCGCTGTATTAGTTATGCTGGTGCCGCTAGGTAGTCAGTTATTTTTTTTAGGTTCGCCGCCAGGTTTTTATAGCGTCAGGTACCCCCATATATTATCTAACCCTTTCACCAGTGATCACCGTATAAGTGTTACGGGTGACGCTGGTTAGTTAGTTTGCTTTTTATAGTGCCAGGGCATCCGCCGTATATAACCCAATAAAGGTTTAACCCCCTGATCGCCCGGTGGGTGATATCAATTAGGTTTTAGTGTCAGAGAGGGTCTGCGTCGCCCCAGGCAGCGTTAGGTTAGTGCCAGTAACGCTAACACCCACGCGCAAAGCATACACCTCCCTTAGTGGTATAGTATCTGAACAGATCAATATCTGATCTGATCAGATCTATACTAGCGTCCCCAGCAGTTTAGGGTTCCCAAAAACGCAGTGTTGGCGGGATCAGCCCAGATACCTGCTAGCACCTGCATTTTGCCCCTCCGTCCAGACCAGGCCACCCAAGTGCAGTATCGATCGATCACTGCCACTTACAAAACACAACACACATAACTGCAGCGTTCGCAGAGACGGGCCTTTCCCTGCGACTCCAGTGCTGTAGGAGGTGATTTCACCCCCACAGTTAAAAAAAAAAGACCATACATGCCGAAGCATGGGGGCAGCAGGGGCGGAGGAGCGATTTTGCTCCTAATGCCGCGTACATACAGTCGAAATTCCGACGGAGGCTTGCCCGTGGAAAAGTCCGACCGTGTGAACGCGGCATAACTTTTGTGGGATGATGCCTCCATGCTTCGGCATATATAAATGGTGCATGTATGCCCATCATTAGAAGTGGGTGAATGAAGGGAGGTATTCTAATGGTGGGCATACCCACCGATCAATCTCTTTTACAATACATGTCCAACAAGGACCAGCAACGTACTGGTATGTTGCTGGACTTTGAATGGTTATACCAGAATGATGCCTGCGGGTTTAGGTATCATCTTGGTATCATTCATTTCAGCCAGCGGCTGGCTTTCATGTAAAAGCAATCCTAGCGGCTAATTAGCCTCTGGACTGCTTTTACAAGCAGTGGGAGGGAATGCCCCCCCCCGGATATTAACAGCGCCATTGGGAAATTGGGAAAGCATTTTATCACACCGATCTTGGTGTGGTCAGATGCTTTGAGGGCAGAGGAAAGATCTAGGGTCTAATAGACCCCATTTTTTTCAAAGAAAGAGTACCTGTCACTACCTATTGCTATCATAGGGGATATTTCCATTCCCTGAGATAACAATAAAAAATAATAAAATAAAAAAATATGCAAGAAACATTTTAAAAATAAAATAAAAAAGGAAAATTAATAATAAAAAAATAAAAAAAAGCACCCCTGTCCTGCCCTGCTCTTGCGCAAAGGCGAACGCAAGCGTCGGTCTGGCGTCATATGTAAACAGCAATTGCATCATGCATGTGAGGTATCACCGCGAAGGTCAGATCAAGGGCAGTAATTTTAGCAGTAGACCTCCTCTGTAAATCTAATGTGGTAACCTGTAAAGGCTTTTAAAAATGTATGTAGTTTGTCGCCACTGCGCGTTTGTGCGAAATTTTAAAGCATGTCGTGTTTGGTATCCATGTTAGCGGCCTAAGATCATCTTTTTTATTTCATCAAACATTTGGGCAATATAGTGTGTTTTAGTGCATTAAAATGAAAAAAAGTGTATTTTTTTCCCCAAAAAATGCGTTTGAAAAATCGCTGCGCAAATGCTGTGTGGAAAAAAAAATGCAACACCCACCATTTTAATCTGTAGGGCCTCTGTTTAAAAAAATATATAATGTTTGGGGGTTCAACGTAATTTTCTTGCAAAAAAATAATAAAATGTTTTCATGTAAACAAAAAGTGTCAGAGAGGGCTTTGTCTTCAAGTGGTTAGAAGAGTGGATGATGTGTGACATAAGCTTCCTAATGTTGTGTATAAAATGCCAGGACAGTTCAAAACCCCCCCAAATGACCCCATTTTGGAAAGTAGACACCCCAAGCTATTTGCTGAGAGTCATGTCGAGTCCATGGAATATTTTATATGTTGACACAAGTTGCGGAAAAAATACAATTCTTTTTTTATTTTTTTGCACAAAGTTGTCACTACATTATATATTGCTCAAACATGCCATGGGCATATGTGGAATTACACCCCAAAATACATTCTGTTGCTTCTCCTGAGTACGGGGATACCACTTGTGTGAGACTTTTTGGGAGCCTAGCCGCGTACGGGACCCCAAAACCAAGCACCGCCTTCAGGCTTTCTAAGGGTGTAAATTTTGGATTTCACTCCTGACTGCCTATCACAATTTTGGAGGCCATGGAATGCCCAGATGGCACAAACCCCCTCCCCCCCCCAAATGACCCCATTTTGGAAAGTAGACACCCCAAGCTATTTGCTGAGAGGTATGGTGAGTATTTTGCCGATCTCACTTTTTGTCACAGTTTTGAAAATTGAAAAAAGAAAAAAAAAAAATATTTTCTTTCTTCATTTTCAAAAACAAATGAGAGCTGTAAAATACTCACCATGCCTCTCAGCAAACAGCTTGGGGTGTCTACTTTCCAAAATGGGGTCAATTGGGGGTGGGGGGTTTTGTGCTATTTTGGCATTTTATGGCCTTCGAAACTGTGATAGATAGTGAGGAGTGAAATCAAAAATTTGTGCCCTTAGAAATCCTGAAGGCGGTGATTGGTTTTCGGGTTCCCATACGCGGCTAGGCTCCCAAAAAGTCCCACACATGTGGTATCCCCGTACTCAGGAGAAGCAGCAAAATGTATTTTGGGGTGTAATTCCATATATAACCATGGCATGTGTGAGCAATATATCATTTAGTGACAACTTTTTGTAATTTTTTATATTTTTTGTCATTATTCAATCACTTGGGACAAAAAAAAAAAATATTGAATGGGCTCAACATGCCTCTCAGCAATTTCCTTGGGGTGTCTCTTTTCCAAAATGGGGTCATTTGGGGGGGGGGGTTTGTACTGCCCTGCTATTTTAGCACCTCAAGAAATGAGATAGGCAGTCATAAATTAAAAGCTGTGTAAATTCCAGAAAATGTACCCTAGTTTGTAGACCCTATAACTTTTGCGCAAACCAATAAATATACGCTTATTGACATTTTTTTTTCTAAAGACATGTGGCTGATTACATTTTGGCTGAAATGTATGACTAAAATGTAGTTTGTTCGATTTTTCTTATAACAAAATGTGGAAAATATCATTTTTTTTCAAAATTTTCGGTCTTTTTCCATTTATATCGCAAAAAAAAAATCACAGAGGCAATCAAATACCATTAAAAAAAAGCTCTATTTGTGGGAAGAAAAGGACGCAAATTTCGTTTGGGTACAACATTGCATGTCCGCACAATTTCCAGTTAAAGCAGCGCAGTGCCAAATTGTAAAATCACCTCTGGTCATTATGGTCCGTATTGGTCCGGTCCTTAAGTGGTTAATGTCTAGACTGCTGGCAACAAAAGTGAGTACACACCTAAGTGAAAATGTCCAAATTGGGCCCAATGTGTCAATATTTTGTGTGGCCGCCATTATTTTCCAGCACTGCCTTAACCCTCTTGGGCATGTAGTTCACCAGAGCTTCACAGATTGCCACCGGAGTCCTCTTCCACTCCTTCATGATGACATCACAGAGCTGGTGGATGTTAGAGACCTTGCGCTCTTCCATCTTCCATTTGAGGATGCTCAATAGGGTTTAGGTCTGGAGACATGCTTGGCCTTACACATCACCTTTACACATGCATATTTTAGTTAATTATACACTTCTTCCTTACTCCCATCATGTCTTATAAAAAAAAAAAAAACGACAAAATAAAATTTTTAATAAAAAAAAAAAACTGTGCTGCTTTAGAGCTGGAAATCCGATCCACCCTTGTGCTGATGAATGGCTGAGAATTAATATTTTGAATCTGATTGGTTGCTAGGGAGGAGTACAGTCGGCTGTTGTATCTTGAAGCACAAGGCCTATTGTCTCTTTCCGCTTTTTATGATGAATTACATCATTCATGTTCGCCTTGGTAATTTCCATCATCCAATCTTTTCAGCGCAGTAATAAATCTGTAAAAATAGCGTGATATTGTTATTTTTTTTAGAAGCCAAGTCATCATGACTTATTCAATAGATATTTAGTTATGACAGAAAAAGCAAACAGAACTGGGAAGCTGTTTTTCCTCATTGCCCTGTTTGGAGTGATTAAGCTAACACTGTCGCATAAAAGAGCCTGTAATTGGCTTTTACTTTCCATTGGCTCTCATTCAGACTCATGCCTGGAGGCCTTCCATGCACCTGAGACAAGGCACTTGTTACAGGAATAAAACAGTAACCCAATGTTGGCACATGCTGTTTACACCTGTTTTGTGTTACACTTGGGATTTGTCTTTTTAAGTACCATATAGGGTCAGTAGGTGCCCCCATGTCAGCTTGTAACCGAACATGACTACTACAAAAAATTCTAATGCAAATTGGAAGGGATTCAACTTTCATTATTGTGGATGAAATAATGTGACTCTCAAAATGAGAGCCCAGATCTGCCCACATGTGCCTATATATTAGTTAATCCACATCTATTCCTATATCCCTGTCCTCTGAGCTTCTGCACGTCTGTCTTGCCAGCATAGAGAGAGATAACTTACATGGCATCCTTGAGACAGGTCTTGTGTATTAAAGCTGAACTCCAAGTATAATACGTATACAATGATCAGCCATAAGATTATGACCACCCACCATTACGCGTCGAGTTAAGGACTCTATTAGACCTCTGAAGGTATGCTGTGGTACCTGGCACCAAGCTCTTAGTAGCAGACCCTTTAAAGTGGTTGTAAAGGCTTACGTTTTGTTTTTTTTATAACCTCAATGCATTCTCTGTTTGCCAGTTTTCCTTCCTTGGACCACTTTTGGTAAGTCCTGACCACTGTAGACCAGGAGCTGCTGTTTTTTTTTAGATGCTCTGACACAGTCATCTAGTAATTACAATTTGGCCCTTGTCAAAGTCACTCTAATCCATGCACTTGTCCATTTTTTTTCTGCTTTCAACACATCAACTTCAGGGACAATATGTTCACTTGCTGCCTAATATATCCAACCCACTTTCAGATGCCATTGCCACAAGGTAATCAGTGTTATTCAATTTACCTATCAGTGGTCATAATGTTTTGGCTGATCGGGCCAGCTTGGCACAATGTAAGTATGCATATGTGATGCCTGATCAGCCTTTGTAGAAGCTGTAAATCACTGGGCTACTACAGTGATGGCCGCAGTCTTCCAGGTGCTGTGCTGAGCGACTGCCCTTCTGCATAATAACCACATGGGTCACTTGCTTGGTGTGGTCACCATTCAGAGAATGCTTTGCATTTTTCTCAGTAAATATAAATCATTTTCTGAATGGGTAAGGTGGAGGTTGCGATGTCACTGCCCCTCCTCTCCACTGCATTCAATCGGAGAATGCTTTGTATTCATAGAGAAAAAAATGCAAGCAGTTCCCTAAATGATGGCACAGCCCTTGGAACACTACAGCCATGACTATAGCGGCTCAGGCTACTACAGTGATTTGCAGCTTTCACAGAGACCAATCAAATCTCACACGCAAAATATACTGTATATTTCCTGTTCAGCTTTAAAGTGATACTAAAGTCTTGGTTTTTTTTTCCATTTAAAAATAACAAACATAATATACTTACCTGCTCTGTGCAGTGGTTTTGCGCAGAGCAGCCTAGATCCTCCTTCTCGAGTCCCTCCCTCCTGTCGAGTGCCCCTATATGCTATGGGGGCACCCGAGCCAAGCCGCTGCTCTGTGTGTCCATTCAGACACGCAGCTGCGGCTCGACCCTGCCCCCTCTCCCTCCTCATTGGCTCAATGACTTTGACAGCAGTGGGAGCCATTGGTGCTCGCTGTGTGTCTCAGCCAATCAGGAGGGAGAGTCCCGGACAGTCGAGTCTCGTGCAACATCGATGGATCGAGATGGGGCTCAGGTAACTATTAGGGGGGCTGCTCCACAGAATGTGTTTATCTTCATGCAATGCTCGAAGATAAAAAAAAAAAAAAAACCTTCTGCCTTAAACACTTTAACTATCATTTCTACCTTCTACTAATAGGGTTGTGTGGTGTTGCCTCTCATGCATGGTGCAATTTTTCATATCTTCAGATATCTGCCGTGTGTGTATATATGTATGTATGTGTGTGTGTGTGTGTGTATGTATATGTGTATATATATATATATATATATATATTTATATATATATATATATATATATATATATATATATATATATATATATATCTTTATCGTACACCACGGGACACAGAGCTAGTCATTACATAATGGGTTAAGGGTCACCAGCGGTGATTGGACACTGGCACAACCAATGGAAGACAGTTCCCCTACATATAACCCCTCCCATCAGGGAAGTACCTCAGTTTTTTCGCCAGTGTCGAAAGGTGTTGGACGCGTTAGGAGGTGCTAAAGGAAAGCTCTACCAAAGAGACCCTCTGGGGGTAAAAGAGCTATGCTTTCGGATCCATCCAAGACGCCTACAAATGAGCTGAATCTGGATGGGATCCGGGCCTCATCCATGAGGCGTCGCCTGTAATGTCTCTCTTCGGAGGACTGGGCTCTAAGATCCAGCACTTTCGCTATTTCGCTATAAAGTCCTGGTAAGAGTCTTGTACAAGGCCCAGGGGAGAGGTATCCTTTAAATAGGAACCCATATCCCTGAAGGTTGGCACACATAGCCCACCGTGAAGGGTGAAGTTTGGTATCTGTCTGAAAACTTTCAGCAGAAAAACCTGCGGCGTGGATAAGGTGAGATTAGAAGGTCCATAACTAGGTTGGGACCTTTTTCAAAAAGTGGATGTCTTCTTTTTTTCCACCACTGGGGGGAGTAAAGAGCTGAATATACTCACCTCACTCTGTTCAGTGTCGGCTTCGGCGAAGTACACTGCTCGTCACCTCCGCTGCTGAGCTTGCTTGAGCACCCCGCTCCTCCTTCCGGTGGCCGATACAGACACCTGCAGATGCAGGTAAGTGGGGACAGGGGCTGATGAGAGTCCTCTCTCACTATGGCCACCACCATAGCGCTAAAGGCCGCGCGCGCGCGAGCGCGCTTTATCGGAGGGGGGGGGGGCCGAGGCGTGCGCGGGCACGTGGCGCGCGCAGGCACAGAAACGGCGCCAAATTTAAAAGACTGTCAGTGTAAAAAGCACTGCAGCAGCAAGCAAGCTCGTTAGTTCTCTTGTTCCTGGCAGAGAAACACAGCAGCTATACAGGGACGTAAGACTCCATGTGGTTGGATTGGGTACTTCCTAGAAGACATCCATGTTATGCATAGTTATGTGTTAAAAGTTGCATACTTAATGTATTTGCTAAACTGAACACGGTAGTATATGCATTTTGGTACCTTGTATTTTGTCTAAACAGTAAGTCTTCCAGGGGAAGTAATGCGGACAAAAAGAGATAAAAGAGCACCGCCGCCTGAGACAGGGGGCTCTAGCTGTGCTGACTCGGTACCTTCCTCTCCTGTGTTGCCAAAAGCACCTGTACAGGATGAGCCATTACCTCTGTCAGGTATGGCGGCTTCCCCAGTGAAGCCTGGGCCTGCATATGTCACTGAGGACACTTTATCAGCTGCCCTAAATAATCTGGAGGAGAAAATTGCTACTTTAATCGCTAAATCCTCTAAAAAGGACAATAAGCGAAGCAGATCTCCTCCAGTATTGGACCTCCCTTCAGAAGTACCTGAGGAGGAGGAGGATGAGGAGGAGGCTACATCAGCAGAGGATGAGGAGTCAGACGGATCAGGGATATCGGATGAGCCTTTTTCGGTATCCCAGATTTTAAAGTCACAGGTGCAATGCTATGCAGGAGCCGTGCGAGCTGCATTTAGGTTACCCTCTTTGGAGGTAACAGAATCACCTGTCTCCTCCCTAGGATCATTAAGATCCCTGCAAGGTGCATGCTCCTTCCCGGTTCATCCGTTACTAGAGGATCTATTGTACGCAGACTGGCAACATCCAGATAAGCGTTTTTCACCTCCAAAAAAGTTTAACATTCTTTATCCTATGGAGGAAAATTTTTTAAAGAAATGGAGCCTGCCTACGGTAGATGCGGCTATTTCTTGTGTAAATAAAAACCTGACATGTCCAGTGGATAATGTACAAGTGTTTAAAGATCCTTCTGAGAAGAAGTTGGAATCCTTACTGAAATCCTCCTTCCTTTTGGCCGGCTCAATTATCCAACCTGCAGTAGCAGCAGTCGGTATGTGTCAGGTCGTCAGCCAACAGGTAAAGCAGGGGCTGAAGGAGCTGCCTTCAGAGCAGGCTAAAAATTGGGAGAATTTGCCTAAAGCCTTATGCTTCACAGTGGATGCCATGAGAGATTCTATCATACAGGCATCACGCCTTACACTCCAGCTGGTACAGATGCGCAGAGTACTTTGGCTTAAGCATTGGTCAGCGGAAGCCCCATGCAAAAAGTTGTTGGCAAGTTTCCCGTTCCATGGCGAACGCCTTTTTGGGGAAGATTTAGAAAGATATATCCAAAAGATATCAAGTGGTAAAACGACACTTTTACCTGAGAGAAAGAAAAACAAGAGACCTTGTTTTAAACACACTCTCTCCCCAGCTCCCGGGAAATCTGACTCCAGCCAGTGGCGACGGCCTTTTCAGCCGCCCAAAAAAGCCAAAGAACAGGCTCAGAAGAACAAGAAGCCGTGGGGTTCAAGAGCTAATAAGCAAGCCCCCAAAACCTCTCATTGAAGGGGCGCCCCCGCTCGGCCGAGTGGGGGGAAGGCTTCGTCAGTTCTCAGCGACTTGGCGGACAGAAACCCAGGACAAATGGGTGGTATCCACAATATCCTCAGGGTACAGACTGGAATTTCGAGAGATCCCATCTTCTCAATTCCGAAGTTCAAGACTCTCCAAGGATCCACAAAAAAGAGGATCCTTCTTCAAAGGTTTGAATCACTTAATAGCTCAAGGTGTGGTTACAGAGGTACCCCAAAAGGAGCAAGGTTCAGGTTTTTACTCAAACCTCTTTGTGATTCCAAAACCGAACAGAGAAGTCAGACCCATCCTGGATCTAAAAAATCTAAACCAGTTTCTGAACGTTCGCCATTTTCGAATGGAAACGATTCGATCCGTGGTCGCTACTTTAAAAGGCGGAGAATTCATTGCGTCCATAGATATCAAAGACGCATATCTACACATACCAATCCTCCCCGCTCACCAAAGATTCCTAAGGTTTGCGGTAGAAGATCGCCACTTTCAATTTGTGGCCCTGCCATTTGGTGTAGCCACCGCGCCCAGAGTATTCACAAAGGTGCTAGCTCCTCTGTTAGCAAACCTAAGAACACGGGGCATTGCGGGTAACAGCCTATCTAGACGATCTACTATTAATAGATCAGTCAAAGGAGGGATTGGATCACGCTGTAGACACTACAGTAGGATACCTGGAGCATTTAGGATGGATTATAAACTTACAAAAATCCTCTCTCCAGGCCCAAAGAAGGATAGTGTACCTGGGCATGATCATAGATACAGCCCAAAACAGGGTATACCTGCCAGAGCCAAAGATACAGTCTCTGAAAGACCTGATCCACAAGGTCAAAGCAAACAAGAGGCCGTCTATTCGCCTTTGCATGAGACTATTGGGAAAGATGGTAGCCTCCTTCGAGGCGGTCCCTTACGCCCAGTTTCATTCGAGACTACTTCAAGGCAATATTTTAGCCTCCTGGAACAGGAAGAGCCAAGCTCTGGATATACCCATGCGCCTGTCCTCACAAGTACGCCACAGCTTCAATTGGTGGCTAGAAGCCAGGAATTTACGGAAGGGAAAGTCCTTCCTCCCAGTGGCCTGGAAGGTGGTATGTACGGATGCCAGCCTATCGGGCTGGGGTGCAGTATTCGAGGAGGCTTCTACCCAGGGAACCTGGGCCGAGACTCAGGGGATCCTGCCCATCAATGTGCTAGAGATCCGGGCGGTATATCTAGCCCTCAAAACCTGGACATACAGGTTACAGGGCTACCCAGTTCGGGTTCAATCCGACAATGCTACGGCAGTAGCTTACATCAATCACCAAGGAGGCACCCACAGTCGGGCAGCCCAAAGAGAGGTGAACCGGATCTTGGCATGGGCAGAAGAGCATGTACCTTGCATCTCTGCAATCTTCATTCCAGGGATAGAAAACTGGCAAGCAGACTACCTCAGTCGTCAGCAGCTGCTACCAGGAGAGTGGTCTCTTCACCCAGAGATCTTTCAGGCCATATGTCTGAGATGGGGAAACCCAGATGTAGACCTGCTAGCTTCCAGGTTCAACAAGAAATTGGACAACTTTGTGTCTAGAACGAGAGATCCTCTAGCCTACGGGACAGACGCTCTAATAACTCCATGGAATCAGTTCTCACTGATCTATGCATTCCCTCCGATCCCTCTTCTACAAAGACTGCTTCGCAGGATCAAGGAGGAGGGAATACCAGTAATCCTAGTGGCCCCAAACTGGCCCAGGAGGCCTTGGTATGCCGAGATCGTAAAAATGGCGATAGGAAGGCCCTGGAAGCTTCCACTTCGACACGACCTGTTGTCACAGGGTCCAGTATTCCACCCTTCCTTACAAAGGCTAAATTTGACGGCCTGGCTGCTGAGACCCACATTTTGAAAAAGAGAGGGGTCTCTGGCCTGGTTCTTTCTACGCTCATTAATGCTAGAAAGCCAGCCTCCAGACTCATCTATCATAGAGTCTGGAAAGCATACGTTTCCTGGTGTGAATCCAGAAGTTGGAATCCTCTGAAATATGAAATAAGTAGGATTCTTGCTTTTTGCCAGTTAGGAGTGGATATGAAATTAGCCCTTAGCACCATCAAAGGGCAAATATCGGCTCTATCAGTCTTCTTTCAGAGACCATTGGCATCTCACTCCCTAGTTCGGACATTCATTCAGGGGGTACTGAGGATAAATCCTCCAGTCAGGTCTCCCTTGTGTCCATGGGATTTGAATTTGGTATTGTCAGTGTTGCAAAAGCAACCGTTTGAACCTATTCGCCATATTCCTTTAATTATATTAAGTAGGAAATTGGCCTTTCTGATTGCTATAGCTTCTGCTAGGAGAGTATCAGAGCTAGCAGCTCTTTCTTGTAAAGAGCCTTATCTAATTTGTCACACGGACAAGATCGTACTACGACCCCATCCGGCTTTTCTGCCTAAGGTGGTGTCGGCTTTTCACTTGAATCAAGACATTGTTCTGCCTTCCTTTTTTCCAAACCCGCGGACGGCGGGGGAAAAATTATTACACTCTCTAGATCTAGTGAGAGCGGTAAGGGTGTATCTGCAAGCAACCGCTCATATACGTAAAACAGATGTTTTGTTTATTTTACCAGATGGTCCCAAGAAGGGCCAAGCGGTATCAAAATCCACCATTTCCAGGTGGATTAGACAAGTAATTGTTCAAGCTTATGGTTTAAAGAACAGGACTCCTCCTTTTCCTGTTAAGGCGCACTCTACCAGGGCGATAAGTGCTTCATGGGCAGTGCACCACCAGGCTTCGATGGCTCAGATCTGTAAGGCTGCAACTTGGTCCTCAGTCCATACATTTTCCAAATTCTATCAAATAGATGTGAAAGGACATGAGGATTCCGCCTTCGGGCGAAGTGTGCTGCAGGCAGCAGTATAGGGCTTCTGGTCCGCAAGCGGTCGGTTTGATCTGTGTCTCCCCCCCTTCATATGAGCATTGCTCTGGGACGTCCCATTATGTAATGACTAGCTCTGTGTCCCGTGGTGTACGATAAAGAAAATAGGATTTTTATAACAGCTTACCTGTAAAATCCTTTTCTTGGAGTACACCACGGGACACAGAGGTCCCACCCTTCTTATGGGAACCTTACTGCTTTGCTACAAAACTGAGGTACTTCCCTGATGGGAGGGGTTATATGGAGGGGAACTGTCTTCCATTGGTTGTGCCAGTGTCCAATCACCGCTGGTGACCCTTAACCCATTATGTAATGACTAGCTCTGTGTCCCGTGGTGTACTCCAAGAAAAGGATTTTACAGGTAAGCTGTTATAAATATCCTATTATTTATATATATATATATATATATATATATATATATATACATACATACATACATACATACATACATACATGCATGCATGCATGCATACATACATACATACATACATACATAGTCCACTGGTTCACAGCTGGGGACAATTGGTGTGGCGGGAGGGACAGCTGTAAGCACCGATCTCCCTGTATAGCGATCAATGAAGCAGCGGACAGCCGCTTCTCCTCTTCACCCTCCTGGGGCTGTCAGCTGAAAAGCCATGCAGGGGATCGGTGCTCACAGTTGTCCCTCCTGCCGCACCGATCATCCAGGGCTGTTCCCTGTGTCGTCCTCCTCTGGCCCCCCTTCGTGTCGTCCTTCTTGCACCTTGTGCTCCTCCTCTGGTCCCCCGCAGCAAGATTCTCTCTTTTCCCGCCGGCAACTGCGGGGGATGTGTCAGGATGGAGAGTGGAGTAAGGGGCCGGTAAATATGTCATTTACCGGCCCCTTCCTTTTCTGAATTGGACACAGTGAGCGATTGCTACTGATCGCTCCTGTGTCCTGTGATAACTGAGCAGAGTAACCTGTAATTTTACTGCTTCAGTTTATAAATGGACAGGAACCGCTGTCTCCTGTTCATTCATTTTCAATGCTAAGAATGGGACTGGGGAACCTCTGTCCTCAGTCACTTTCTCGGTCTTAAAGGGGAGATGTCAGAGGTCTGTTTGAACCCCTAATATCTCTCCAAAGCCCCCCAACAGGGCTGATTAAAAAAAAAATGCAATAAACATTAAAAAAATTAATTGTAAAAAAAATTATAAAAAATAATATACAATTCTGACACCACTTCCACACTGCCCTACCGACACTGTCCACAGCCCCAACCCACGCCCCCCAAAAAGCATTGTAAAAAAAAAAAAAAAACTAATTTAAATTGTAAAAAAATAAATACATAAAAAAACTACTGACACCATCCACTGCCCTACTGACACTGTCCACGTATACACCGCACTCCTCTCCTGCACATACTACCCACCTCCATACCCTCCGCACTGCTCTCCTATACATACTACCCACCTTCATACCCTCCGCACTGCTCTCCTGCACATACTACCCACCTTCATACACTCCGCACTCCTCACCTGCTCATACTACCCATCTCCATACACTCCACACTCCTCTCCTTCACATACTACCCACCTCCATACACTCCACACTCCTCTCCTGCACATACTACCCACCTCCATACACTCCACACTCCTCTCCTTCACATACTACCCACCTCCATACACTCCGCACTCCTCTCCTGCACATACTACCCACCTCCGTACACTCCACACTCCTCTCCTGCACATACTACCCACCTCCGTACACTCCGCACTCCTCACCTGCTCATACTACCCACCTCCATACACTCCACACTCCTCTCCTGCACATACTACCCACCTCCATACACTCCACACTCCTCTCCTTCACATACTACCCACCTCCATACACTCCACACTCCTCTCCTTCACATACTACCCACCTCCATACACTCCGCACTCCTCTCCTGCACATACTACCCACCTCCGTACACTCCACACTCCTCTCCTGCACATACTACCCACCTCCGTACACTCCGCACTCCTCTCCTTCACATACTACCCACCTCCATACACTCCACACTCCTCTCCTGCACATACTACCCACCTCCATACACTCCACACTCCTCTCCTTCACATACTACCCACCTCCATACACTCCACACTCCTCTCCTGCACATACTACCCACCTCCATATACTCTGCACTGTACATTTCCTATTTAACATTACCGCATTCTGCACTATGTAAGCCATCTCAGACTCTGTTAAACCACACCCCCATTAAGCCCCACCCAATATTTATTGCAATTTAAGCCACACCCACTTTTTGGGGTGGCGTGCTACACGCGCTGCATTTTATTTTGTCACTGCCTAGGGCCCGTTTTTTATCTTGCACACAGGCCAACCCAACTCCTTTCATGATGCGCCCCTGAAGAGACCTAAAATGTTCTGTATTCATAAAGCCCCCATAAATTCACATTCTGTGGGGAGCAACTGTAGCAGAAAATTCTTTCAACTGGGCTTCCTAGTAAATATTTTGTATATCGGTAGCTGTTCAGCCTCCGCTTTTTCTTCCAACTTGTTCCCAAAACTTAGACCACCATTACATCTCCCTGAATACTTACAATGTAACCATCAATAAACCGTGAACTTTGCGGCAGTGTCATTTGTAGCTGCTAACAGCTTTGACCTCTCAGCTTCTCAGGAACAGCCTGTGGTGATCCAGGCTTTTCTGTTTAGTTTCTGC
This sequence comes from Rana muscosa, assembly GCA_029206835.1. Taxonomy (NCBI): domain Eukaryota; kingdom Metazoa; phylum Chordata; class Amphibia; order Anura; family Ranidae; genus Rana; species Rana muscosa. The sequence continues at coordinate 1,006,659,808 of CM055122.1, read as the reverse complement.
TGCTACATTGCCCACTTGAACTTTTGTGTTTGCTTACTTAATGTATGCTACGTGCGACTTTTGTGACATTAAGATTCTAGTTACCATCTGTGACACATAGTTCTAAATGAAATAAACATTGAAATGAAGGATATTTCAAGTCTTAGGTTATGCTCCCACTCTTATGTTTTCTGTCATATTTCAACAAGTACCCATAAATAAGCAGAAGTGTTTGACTACAATGCGGTGATGGACTGAGCTGTTCACCTCCTGTATCGTAAATCAGGAATAAAAAATACAATTTATGGAGCACATCAGCTAGTAATTGTACACGTCTCAGGGCAACAGAGGTGTATACAGATTGTTAAATCTGTCTCCTTGCATTTTCATGTACATGTTTTGTTTTAAATTGCTTATTACATCGCGCAGGTTTAACATCTACCATACAGAGCCATTGCTTTAATTTGTTGAGGAAATAAAGTTTTTAAGCATGCACTCCAAGTTGCCTCCTGGTATCTGTACTTTAAAACCAATTTTAGGAGGGTGGTATAGTAGAACTATAGGCAATTTTTTATATTTTTTTCCATGTTGGATAGATAAAGGGATGGTTATAACCCCTGTCAGATTTTTATTTTTTTTTCCATCTGTGTCCCATTGCGAAGATTACCCTTCGATTCCTGCCTCATGGCCAAACAGGAAGTGAGAGAAAATCCCTGCAAATTAAAGAAATTCCTTCCTTGAGGACCCTCAAGGTCACCCAGAAGTAGTGTCCCCTTTGGAAGATTTCCCCTCTATTACTTTTTCAGGGACAACCCAAAATGTAGGATTTCCTTTAACTTTCACTTTCAATGATAATGGTAAACAGGGCAAATAGGGCGAATCTCCTTAAAGGAACACTAAAGGTTCCGTTTTTTTTTTTTCTTTTTTTAAATAACAAACATGTTATACTTACCTCCACTGTGCAGCTCGTTTTGCACACAGTGGCCCCAATCCTAGTCTTCTGGGGTCCCTCGGCGGCTGTTTCAGCTCCTCTGTGCAAGGACTCCACACCATAATGCGAGTGAGCTTGCATGGTGTGGAGTTACTGCGGGCGCGCTCCCGTGATACAGCGGCGGCCATAGCCGCCGACTGTATCACTCGGCCCTGCCCCCCGGCACGCCGCGTCATTGGATGTGATTGACAGCAGCGCCAGCCAATGGCTGCGCTGCTTTCAATCCATCCAGTGTAGCCAATCAACGGCCGGGCTTAGGAACTCGGAGGATGACGGGAGCGAGCGCGGGACTTTCGAGGGGCCAGGTAAGTAAAACAGGGGGGGGGGGCGGTATTGTCGAATGTTTTTTCACCTTAATGCATAGGATGCATTAAGGTGAAAAAACATGAGGGTTTACAACCCCTTTAATGGGGATACAGGCAGCAATAAGAATTGACAAGCGTTCTGATCCCTCTCCACTCTATCCAAAACAAAAAATAAATAAAAATGCCTTTAGTTCTACTTTAACATTACCAGTGATCAGGTGCATGATCTTTTAATCACAGGAATTGGCAAATATATAAGCTTGACTTCTCTGGCTACATCGTATCCTGGAGATAAACCTTACCACCTCCTTCCCAGTCTAAAGATTACACTCCATTGGACAAGGGGCAGTTGGAGGATTGAACTTAGTAAGGATGAGCTCAGGCATGTTCGCAAACCGCACGTGCAGAGCCAGCCAGGGAGTCGGCACTGCGGAGCGCTAATCACAAGCAGTGAGACATTGTCCCGACGCGTGGCTGCAGAGATTGGGAAATGTCTCACTGCTTGTGATTAGCGCTGTGCAGTGCTGACTTCCTGGCGGGCTTTGCACGTGCTGATTGCGAACACGCCTGAGCTCATCCTTAGAGCTTAGCTTCAGTGGACAAGGATAAATGAAGATGAGAAAGGTACATGGGAAAGGCTTTTAAAGCTCAACTTCCTTACACAAGGGTTGCCCTTTCACCGCAACTGATTGGCCTAGGGCAGCAGTCTCCAAATTGCAGCCCGGGGATGAATGGGGCCCTTTGCTTACTCTTTATCTGACCCCAACGGTGGTGGCCGCGATTCCTCCCACTGACCCCAACGGTGGTGGCCGCGATTCCTCCCACTGACCCCAACGGTGGTGGCCGCGATTCCTCCCACTGACCCCAACGGTGGTGGCCGCGATTCCTCCCACTGACCCCAACGGTGGTGGCCCCAAAAATAGGTTATTGTTTACCCACACTGGATGCCAGGACATTTTTTACTGCCACTGGACACAGTCCGGCCCCCCCTCAAGTCTGACAGGCCATAAACTGGCCCTTTGTTTAGAAGGTTTGAGTACTTCTATTTTTACACGATTCTCTGACTCCCTTGGCAAACGGCATTGCCCTCTGCTGTGACAGTGGACTGTCCCACAGTGTCCTCATGTCCAGTGCAGGACTACAGTCCTGCATCAGTCTTTATGACATCAGTGGACTTTAGACTGCTGGGGTGCAGAAGAGAAGAGGCTGAAGGGAGCAGATAAGTAAAACTGATTTACTCAGTCCCCCAACAAAGCAGTTAACCCTTGCATTGCATGAGCAGCTCCCCTGCAAAGGAGGGCTTTTAGTTTCCCTGAGTTCAGCTTAGAAGAAAACCTCCAATCTAACAAATACATTTAATAAATAAAGTGGAACATCAGTGGTAAGTGAATCGATTATTTAAATGGTCACCAGTGTGGTGATGGTTCCCTAATCTGCTGGTAGAAAATACCAGCGTAAATTATTTCTTTGATTTGCAGCAAGCTCCTTTGTCACTCCCAGTTATCAGAGAATTTCCAATAGGTTTATATAGAGCTGACACCTATTACTGAGAATGCAGAGGCTAAGTGTATGTATAGGCAAAACTTTTCTCTTTTTGATAGTGGGGAATAGTTGGATCCTCTGCCAGATTTATATTGCTGTATGTGTCCCCATTGGGGAGATTCACCCCTCTTTTTGTCCTGGGACCATTGTCACCAAGACAGAATGTAAAGGAAGATCCCAAATTTTAGAAGAGGGAAGTGGAGAACTTCCAAAGGTGACAAATATTTCGTGGACAACTATCTAAAATGGAATTTCCTTAATACTGGGTAGAGAAATGAATCTCCCCAGCAGGAGACAAACGGTAAAATACTGTATAACCTGATAGGGTTTTAAATCTTTCCTACTCTGTCTAAAACTTAAAAAATTGGCTCCTGAAATGGATATGTAGCCAAAGGACCAGGACAATGCAAGTGTATGTTGACACCTGTCAGTGATGGTAAGATCTCAACTCAGGACTGCTATGCTGCAAGGTATCCTTGCTACCAGAACAAAAGTAAAATCCTGCAGACTGCTGTGGGCTCTACTTCCAGTGTTCTGCAGTTTTCATAACTGTGGTTTGGTCTTCCTTTTAATAATTATATCTACACTAGCTATGACTTATTTCTTCAGGGTTTTTTAAATATGTTTAATAATGCACATGGAATAGATGTCTGTTTTCACATGGGTTATACTCAATGTAGCATGAAACCGCTGAAGAGCATATATGGCAGGATGTTGTGTGGCCACCAGTCCTACTTGGAGCAATTGATTTAAAGCATGAGTTTACACCTTGCTCAATTCCAGTAGAATGGATGCATTGTGAATGTATTGTGACTTTTATGTTATAAATTTTCGTAGATCGTCTGCTCAGGACAATTCTTCAAGTGATGAAGATTCAATGGAGCTGAAGAAGATAAAAATGGAGCCTGCTGCTCTGGAGCTACCAATTCATGGAAGTTCTATGTCTTATCGCAAGAGCCTACGCTTGTCATCAGAACAAATAGTATGTACCCCTTTCTTCACACTTTGTAGCAATGATTTTGTTTGTAATCTCTTTCTTTGAACATCTAGTTCTTAACCCTTATATGACTGGTGGCTTTTGATGCTTGAATGCCCATGCCAATTTAGCATTGTCAGTATGCATCAGTTAACTTGCATAGTTGGTCGGGTTGAATAAAGACACCAGTCCATCCAGTTCAACTGGTGTGGGTGTGTACATATTTATGTCTCTACCACTTCCCTTATCCCTGTATATTATGTTCACTAAGATGCCCAAAGTTTTTTGAAATTCTCAACGCTTTCCGCTGATACCACCGATTTGTAGAAGGGAGTTTCACATCCATACTGCTATAACCGTAAAGAACCCTCTACACAGTCTAAGGTTAAGCCACTTCTTGTCCAACTTTGTTGAGTGTCTTAGGCGACCTGAGTCTGCATAGTTTTCTCCCTAAGCCAGAATCACCATTTGTGTATTTGTATATTTCGATCATGTCTTCTCTCAAGTGTCTCTTCTCCAGGGAAAATAAGTTTGTGTGTAGCTGTTCCCTTTATAACTGATATTCTCCAGCCCCTTCATTCTCTCTCCAGTTCCAGCACATCCTTCCTGAGGACCGGTGAATCCTCAGTTTTTTGCTAGTTTTCTAAGGCGATGGACCTCTTCTTCATTGAGAAGTTGCTCTTAGCTTAAAGGGGTTGTAAAGGTTCATTTTTTATTTTCTAAATGGGTTCCTTTAAGCTAGTGCATTGTTGGTTCACTTACCTTTTCCTTTGATTTCCCTTCTAAATGTCAGAATTTCTCACTTCCTGTTTCTCCCCAGTAAGCTTGCCCACATCATCCAAGCAGTGGTTAGTCAGCCAGAACAGCTTACTGAACAGCTTACTGAGGAGGAACAGGAAGTGAGAAATTCAGACAAAGAAAAAAAAAACATTTAGAAGGGAAATCTAAGGAAAAGGTAAGTGAACCAACAATGCACTAGCTTAAAGGAAAATATTTAGAAAATAAAAAACAAACCTTTACAAACCCTTTAATTGCTTTTTTTCCTTATTTTATTTTCAAATATGTTCATTCCTTCCTGATCGACGCAACCTCTGTAAACCTTGTGAAGCCATACCTGGAGCCCTTGCTGCAGGGATAGCCTGTGATGTTGCGTCAGGCACTGGATCCTGCATGGGCGCTTACCTTTGCACTTCGTGCAACACGTGTATTCAGCTGCACGTTGCTATACAGTTCCAGGACTATGGTCCTATACTATTGAATCCAGTCCCTGAAGACCCCATTGTGGGTATGCCCACCGTGCACCACACCCTTTTGCCATGAAGATCCTCTAAAGAAGGGTCTACACCCAGATTGCTGTGTTCTTCTGGATACTCTTGGCCTATATTCTGCACCCTTCAGGAAAATAGCTTCACGGGTAGATATGGCGCAGACCAGGCGAAAGGGAGGCATTGCAAAACTGCAGATGAACATTCACTCTGCTAAAGACCTGCACAACACTCAATCTCGGAGTGAAATTTTGCTCTTTGTAGCCATCTCCAACACCGATTTCTGATTCTAGCTGTATTTGAAGCACACAACAAATGCCCTACTTGACAGAAGCAGAATTTTCTGCATCTACAGTGCATCCGGAAAGTATATACAGCGTTTTCAAATTTTGTTATGTTACAGCCTTATTCCAAAAGTGATTAAATTCATTATTTTCCTCAAAATTCTACAAACAATTACCCATAATGACAACGTGAAAGAAGTTTGTTTGAAATCTTTGAAACTGTATTTAAAAAAAATAAACGGATAAAATAAAATCACATGTACATAAGTATTCACAGCCTTTGCCTTGACACTCAAAATTGATCTCAGGTGCATCCTGTTTCCACTGATCATCCTTGAGATCTTTCTACAACTTGATTGAAGTCCATCTTTGGTAAATTCAGTTGATTGGACATGATTTGGAAAGGCACACGCCTGTCTAATATAAGGTCCCACAGTTAACAGTGCATGTCAGCATGTCAGAGCACAAACCAAGCCATGAAGTCCAAGGACTTGTCTGTAGACCTCCGAGATGGGATTGTTTTGAGGCAAAGATCTGGGGAAGGGTACAGAAAAATTTCTGCAGCATTTACGGTCCCAATGAGCACAGTGGCCTCCATGATCCGTAAATAGAAGACGTTTTTTAACCACCAGGACTCTTCCTAGAGCAGGCCGCCCGGTCAAACTGAGCGATCGGGGGGAAGGGCCTTAGTCAGGGAGGTGATCAAGAATCTGATGGCCACTCTGACAGAGCTCCAGCATTTCTCTGTGGAGAGAGGAGAATCTTCCAGAAGAACAACCATCTCTGCAGCACTCCACCAATCAGGCCTGTATGGTATAGTGGCCAGGCGAAAGCCGCTCCTCAGTAAAAAGCACATGACAGCCCGCCTGGAGTTTGCCAAAAGGTACTTGAAGGACTCTCAGACCATGAGAAACTAAATTCTCTGGTCTGATGATACAAAGGTTGAACTCTGATACTTTGGCCTGAATGGCAAGTATCATGTCTGGAGGAAACCAGGCAGCACTCATCACCTGACCAATATCATCCCTACAGTGAAGCATGGTGGTGGCAGCATCATGTTGTGGGGATGTTTTTCAGTGGCATAAACGGAGAGACTAGTCAGGATCGAGGGAAAGATGAATGCAGCAATGTACAGAGACATCCTTGATGAAAACCTGCTCCAGAGTGCTCTGGACCTCAGACTGGGGTGAAAGTTCATCTTCCAACAGGACAGCGACCCGAAGCACACAGCCATGATTATAAATGAGTGGCTATGGGATAATCTGTGAATGTCCTTGAGTGACCCAGACTAGAACCCGACTGAACATCTCTGGAGAGATCTGAAAATGGCTGTGCACCGACGCTCCCCATCCAACCTGATTGAGCTTGAAGAGATTCTGCAAACAGTGGGAGGAACTGCTCAAAAATAGGTGTGCCAAGCTTGTAGCATCATACTCAAAAATAGTTGAGGCTGTAATTGGTGCCAAAGGTGCTTCAACAAAGTATTAAGCAGAGGCTTCCTATGTACGTGTGATTTTTTTTTTTTTTTTTTTTATAAATGTGCAAAGATTTCAAACAAACTTTTTTCACGTTGTCATTATGGGGTATTGTTTGTAGAATTTTGAGGAAAATAATTTAATCCATTTTGGAATAAGGCTGTAACATAACAAAATGTGGAAAAAGTGAAGCGCTGTGAATACTTTCCAGAAGCACTGTATGGCAGAATTTCTTTAAAAGCCATCTTTGTCCAGAGCTCAAACGCCACACCTCTCCTATTTCCGTTTCTCTATCTGAGACCGATCCCATTATGCTTGTCCTAGATGGGCCAGACAAAGAAGAGAACGAACAGAACATTTCTCCACCCTTTAATTTCTTTGCAATAAAACTCCATAAAAACAACATGTTTTTCAACTGTCTGCTCCCAAATTTTCTCAAAGAAACTTCCTTTGGACATGTTCAGATTCACCAAAGATCAGTGGTTGTTTAAACTCTAGTGAAAAATATTGAATTCTGGTAACTGGTTTTAAAGTGGAACTAAAGGGTTAACCAAAAAATTGTGTACAGGCAGGCTCTTTATTGCTATGTCTCTTTTTCAGTAAAATAAAACTTATTTGCATGTAAGTAGTTCTCTTTACAATATACTCTGAACTGCACATGCACAGCTCATTGTACAATCTTGGCACACCATGGCACTGGAAGGAGAGAACTCCTATGCACATGTGTGAGAGTTGCATCATTCGCCAGCTGGCATATCAGAATAGCTAAAGACCCCGCACTCAGAAGACTAGGTCCTCCCAGACATTGCTTCGTTGGAGCTAAGGTAAGCTTTTGTTAAGTTTTGGTCCAGTTTCATATCTATAATGATGGTTTTCAGGATTTTTTTTTTTTTTTTTTATTCCACATGCCTTTTATATTTTTTCAACCTTTACATACAAGTGAGGCTGTCAAGGAAAAGTGACAGTTGGTACCAACTATTATACATACTGGGGTGCTTAAAATGGTCAACTTTTTTATTCATGTTTTACATTAATTTTTTTCCAAAAGAAAATGCATATTTGAATGACTGACTGATATTTTTATTTTAAACGTGTGCTTTAGCTGTAGTGCTTTCAGGCAAAAAAAAAAAACCTCAGATGACAAGTTGAGTTTTAACCACTTAAAGGAGTTGTAAAGGTACATTTTTTTATTTTCTAAATAGGTTCCTTTAAGCTAGTGCATTGTTGCTTCACTTACCTTTTCCTTTGATTTACCTTCTAAAGGTTTGTTTTCTTTGTCAGAATTTCTCACGTCCTGTTTCTCCTCACTGAACTCCACACCATCATCCGAGTGGTGTGGAGTCATCCAGAACAGCTTACTGAACAGCTTACTGAGGATAAACAGGAAGTAAGAAATTCAAACAAAGAAAACAAAGAAAAAAAATATTTAGAAGGGAAATCTAAGGAAAAGGTAAGTGAAGCAACAATGCACTAGCTTAAAGGAACCTATTTAGAAAATAAAAAATGTACCTTTACAACTCCTTTAAGCCCCGGACCATTTTGTAGCTAAAGGACCAGAGCTGTTTTCAGAATTTTGCACTGCGCTGCTTTAACTGGAAATTGTGCAGACATGCAATGTTGTACCCAAACGAAATTTGCGTCCTTTTCTTCCCACAAATAGAGCTTTCTTTTAATGGTATTTGATTGCCTCTGCGATTTTTATTTTTTGCGATATAAACGGAAAAAGACCGAAAATTTTGAAAAGAAAATGATATTTTCTAATTTTTGTTATAAGAAAAATCGAATAAACTCAATTTTAGTCATACATTTAGGCCAAAATGTATTCAGCCACATGTCTTTAGTAAAAAAAATGTCAATAAGCGTATATTTATTGGTTTGCGCAAAAGTTATAGCGTCTACAAACTAGGGTACATTTTCTGGAATTTACACAGCTTTTAATTTATGACTGCCTATCTCATTTCTTGAGGTGCTAAAATGGCAGGGCAGTACAAAACCCCCCCAAATGACCCCATTTTGGAAAGTAGACACCCCAAGGAAATTGCTGAGAGGCCTGTTGAGCCCATTGAATATTTTTTTTTTGTCCCAAGTGATTGAATAATGACAAAAAATATAAAAAAATTACAAAAAGTTGTCACTAAATGATATATTGCTCACACCCCAAAATACATTTCCTGCTTCTCCTGAGTATGGGGATACCACATGTGTGGGACTTTTTGGGAGCCTAGCCGCGTACGGGGCCCCGAAAACCAAGCACCGCCTTCAGGATTTCTAGGCACAAATTTTTGATTTCACTCCTCACTACCTATCACAGTTTCGAAGGCCATAAAATGCCAAAATAGCACAAAACCCCCCCAAATGACCCCATTTTGGAAAGTAGACACCCCAAGCTATTTGCTGAGAGGCATGGTGAGTATTTTACAGCTCTCATTTGTTTTTGAAAATGAAGAAAGAAAATTTTTGAAAATTGAAAAAAAAACAAAAAAAAAAACTTTGTGACAAAAAGCGAGATCTGTAAAATACTCACCATACCTCTCAGCAAATAGCTTGGGGTGTCTACTTAACAAAATGGGGTCATTTGGGGGGGTTTTGTGCCATCTGGGCATTCCATGGCCTCCGAAACTGTGATAGGCAGTGAGAAGTGAAATCAAAAATGTACACCCTTAGAAAGCCTGAAGGCGGTGCTTGGTTTTGTGGTCCCGTACGCGGCTAGGCTCCCAAAAAGTCTCACACATGTGGTATCCCCGTACTCAGGAGAAGCAACAGAATGTATTTTGGGGTGTAATTCCACATATGCCCATGGCATGTTTGAGCAATATATCATTTAGTGACAACTTTGTGCAATAATAAATAAATAAATTGTCTTTTTTCCGCAACTTGTGTCAACATATAAAATATTCCATGGACTCGACATGCCTCTCAGTATATAGCTTGGGGTGTCTACTTTCCAAAATGGGGTCATTTGGGGGGGTTTTGAACTGTTCTGGCATTTTATACACAACATTAGGAAGCTTACATCCACTCTTCTAACCACTTGAAGACAAAGCCCTTTTTGACACTTTTTGTTTACATGAAAAAATTTTTTTTTTTTGCAAGAAAATTATGTTGAACCCCCAAACATTATATATATTTTTAAAGCAAAGGCCCTACAGATTAAAATGGTGGGTGTTGCATTTTTGTTTTCTACACAGTATTTGCGCAGCGATTTTTCAAACGCATTTTTTGGGGAAAAAATACACTTTTTTTAATTTTAATGCACTAAAACACACTATATTGCCCAAATGTTTGATGAAATAAAAAAGATGATCTTAGGCCGAGTACATAGATACCAAACACGACAAGCTTTAAAATTTCGCACAAACGCGCATTGGCGACAAACTACATACATTTTTAAAAGCCTTTACAGGTTACGCTGTTAGATTTACAGAGGAGGTCTACTGCTAAAATTACTGCCCTCGATCTGACCTTCGCGGTGATACCTCACATGCATGGTGCAATTGCTGTTTACATATGATGCCAGACCGACGCTTGCGTTCGCCATTGGGCAAGAGCAGGGCAGGACAGGGGTGCTTATTTTTTTTTTATTATTATTAATTTTGCTTTTTTATTTTATTTTTAAACTGTTGCTTCCATATTTTTTTTTTTTTTTATATAATTTTTATTGTTATCTCAGGGAATGTAAATATCCCCTATGATAGCAATAGGTAGTGACAGGTACTCTTTTTTTGAAAAAACTGGGGTCTATTGGACCCTAGATCTTTCCTCTGCCCTCAAAGCATCTGACCACACAAAGATCGGTGTGATAAAATGCTTTCCCAATTTCCCAATGGCGCTTTTTATATCCGGGGGGGGGACATTCCCTCCCACTGCTTGTAAAAGCAGTCCAGAGGCTAATTAGCCACTAGGATTGCTTTTACATGAAACCTGGCCGCTGGCTGAAAAGAATGATACCAAGATGATACCTAAACCCGCAGGCATCATTCTGGTATAAACATTCAAAGTCCAGCAACATACCAGTACGTTGCTGGTCCTTGTTGGACATGTATTGTAATCTTTTTTTTCATGCAGCCTGTTGGCTGAACGAAAAAAAAAGATTGATCGGTGGGTATGCCCACCATTAGAATACCGCCCTTCATCCACCCACTTCTAATGATGGGCATACATGCACCATTTATATATGCCGAAGCATGGGGGCATCTTCCCGCAAAAGTTATGCCGCGTACACATGGTCAGACTTTTCCACGGGCAAGCCTCCGTCGGAATTTCGACCGTATGTACGCGGCATTAGGAGCAAAATCGCTCCTCCGCCCCTGCTGCCCCAATGCTTCGGCATATATGCTTTTTTTTTTTTTTTAACTGTGGTGGTGAAATCACCTCCTACAGCACTGGAGTCGCAGGGATCAGGCCTGTCTCTGCGAACGCTGCAGTTATGTGTGTTGTGTTTTGCAAGGGACAGTGATCGATCGATACTGCACTTGGGTGGCCTGGGCTGGACGGAGGGGCAAAACGCAGGTGCTAGCAGGTATCTGGGCTGATCCCGCTAACACTGCGTTTTTGGGAACCCTAAACTGCTGGGGACGCTAGTATAGATCTGATCAGATCAGATATTGATCTGTTCAGATACTATACCACTAAGGGGGGTGTATGCTTCACGCGTGGGTGTTAGCACTACTGGCACTAACCTGACGCTGCCTGGGGTGTGACGCAGACCCTCTCTGACGCTAAAACCTAATTGATATCACCCGCCGGGCCATCAGGGGGTTAAACCTTTATTTGGTTATATACGGCGGGTGCCCTGACACTATAAAAAGCAAACTAACTAACCAGCGTCACCCGTAACACTTATATGGTGATTACTGGTGAAAGGGTTAACTAGGGGCAATTAGGGGGTTAAAACCTTTATTGGGTAATATATGGGGGTACCTGGCGCTATATAAAAACCTGACGGCGAACCTAAAAAAAAATTACTGGCTACCTATCGGCATCACCAACACTAAGACAGCGATCAGAAAACGATCGCTTAGCGACAGTGGTGATAGTGGGTGAAAGGGTTACCTGGGGGGCGATCAAGGGGGTTAAACCTTTATTAGATAATATATGGGGGTACCTGACGCTATAAAAACCTGCGGCGAACCTAAAAAAAATTACTGGCTACTGATCGGCATCACCAACACTAAGACAGCGATCAGAAAAACGATCGCTTAGCGACAGTGGTGATAGGGGGTGAAAGGGTTACCTGGGGGGCGATCAAGGGGGTTAAACCTTTATTAGGTAATATATGGGGGTACCCGACGCTATAAAAACCTGCGGCAAAACTAAAAAAAATTGCTGGCTACCGATCGGCATCACCGACGCTAAGACAGCGATCAGAAAAATGATCGCTTAGTGACGGCGGTGCTAGGGGGTGAAAGGGTTATCTGGGGGGCGATCAGGGGGTTAAACCCTTATTAGGGGGGGTTAGGGGGCTACACTGGACCTAAAACTAACTTTAGTGACACTTTTACAGTCACAAATGTCACTGATTGCAGTGATCAGTAAATAAATGGTCACTGCAATCAGTGACACTGTGACTGGGGGGGGGCGATTTATGTGCCTATGTGTCCTGGTGTCAGTGTAGTGTTTTGTGCACTAACCTGCATCTTCTCCTGTGCGGCGCTCGGTATATGTGAGCGCCGCAGGAGAGATGACATCACTTCCTCTGCCTGTGTAAACATTACACAGGCAGGGGAAGGATTCGATTCGCTGGGAGCGATCGAGAGGGGGTGGCCGGAATCGAACGGCCGTCCCCCTCATCCCTGATCGCTCCCAAACGAATAACGGCCGCTCACTGTAAAGAAGGGGGGGTCCGATCGGACCCCCCAACTATACAAAGGCAGTTACGTAGATATACGTGATTCTGCCTGTCGGTGCCATTCTGCCGACGTATTTTTACAGTGGGCGGTCGTTAAGTGGTTAAACATACATAAATGAATCTACCATTAATACGTGTATGGCCTACAGATGCTGTGCCACATGAAAAAGGAATTGCCTGTGTTAAGAGGTCAGGACAGCATGAGATATAGATCTGTCTTTCAACTAATGCATATGGAACTTAACTTTCAGCAATATATTTTTAAGAACGGGAGTAGAGATGTCATAATCTTTTTTCATTTAGGTTAGGAGAATGCTCCCTCTGCTTTCTGTCATGGCAGGTCCACTTTCACTAGGATTATGGATTAAAAGTCAAGCAGTCTGAAGTCGGCCATAGACGGTTTGAATCTTGGGCAGTTTAGCAGAAACCGGCTGAGAGTCGAACCATGTGTGCACAGGTTGAATGTAATTGATCAACTTGGGTACAACCAAGCCTGTTGGAATTTACATTCAATTATTTCTAGTGGCTGTTATAGCCGCTAGCAATAATCATTGTGTTCTGGCGGAGACAGCTTCCCTCCCCCCAGAGAACACAATGGCTCAGCGGGAAGGATTCCCAGATCAACACTGACTGTGTTAATGGAGGAATCAAGCGATTTTCTTTTCTTTAACTCGTGGTTTCAGGAAAGAAAATGGCTCCCCTCCTATGGGCGGCTTTAGATCTGATAATAGGTCTTCTAGAGGGCAATAATTAACGCTTCCCAGTAATTCAGATGCACAGAGTTTCTAAACGTAACTCTGCGATTGGATGCCTATGATCCAAGGGAATGAAGATTATGCAGCATTAGTTAGGGAGAAGACTGGGGCAAGTCTCACCAGACCATTGATGGTAGGATGTCTTGTTGTTGCTTTGAAACCCAAGAGTAGAAATTTCACATATTGCAGTACCAGGCCTTAGATGTTGTGGCTGCATTACTTTTCTTTGAAACAGTAGATGAATACCTCCAACTTGGGATTTTTAACCACTTGGCGCCTGCGCTATAGACAAAAGACGTCTACAGTGCGGCGCTCAATTGCCGGGAGGGCGTCCCTGGACGTCCTCCTGTTTACTTGTTTCCCGCGGGCGCACATCGGGGAAAAGCTGTGCCCGCCGTGTCACGCGGGTGCCGATGCGCGTGCCTGGCGGCTGCGATGTCCGCCAGGTACCCGCGATCGGCAGTTACAGAGCCAGGGACGTGAATCTCTGTGTGTAAACAGGTGTCCAATCACAGCGCCTGTTGTTTCAGCCAATCAGGTGACAGGTAACAGACCCGCTCATCTGATTGGCTGAGAGGCGGTTCACTGTTATCAAAGCTAATTCCTTCGCTTTGCTAACTGAACGCTGAGTGAACAGTGAACGCACAGCATTGTGCCCACTGTTCACCTTTTTGGGTGTCTATTAGAGCCTATGGCTCTAATCGGGTGCTTCCAAAAAACACCTCCGCCACTTTAACTCTGGTGCCCGGCCCCCGAAAAGGGACCGGACACCTGAATAGGGGGTGTCAGCAGCGACCATGGATAGATTCATGCAATGCATGAATCTGTCTATGGTGATAGAGAGGAGGCAGGAGAGAGTGGGCCCTTTATGGATGCACCGCCACTGCACCCGCTCCAGTATGGGGGGAGGTTTTCTATGTTCCAGAGTTAACAATATTAACTTATAAGGCCTCTTGCACATGATACTCCTGTTTGAGAATCTACTTTTTCAGACTTTTTTTGTATGTATTTGCACATCTTTATGCACATTTTCAGGTATATACATTTGCGCATTTTCGTGCGAAAACGTGTTCTCGTTCTGCACAATATGTAAATGGACATTTGTACACATGGGGTATAAATTACTGACCAAAAAAAAGCAGATTTTTCAATTTTTTTTATTTTGCTGAAGAATGCACAGCGCTGGTTTACTACATGCCTGTGTGCATAGGCACATTATAATTATTGGGCTGTATATTAGCGCAGTAAAAAAAAAAAAGAAAAGCTATACTGAGCTTTTTCAAGCTGCAGTGTGCAAGAGGCCGAAGTCAGCAGAGAATGCTGGAAGTTATCAGCTCACTAGACTTCTGGCAGGATCAAAAATATTTTTTTCACTTATTCAACAGATATAATAAACTTTCTATGCTATGTTTAACAAACTAAAGGGGGAGCAAAAACGTGAAGTTATTAGGGTTTACATACACAATCTTTGCAGATGTGTACAGTTCTTGCCAATGGATTTGTAATTTTAACTAGCCGATCTTGTAATAAACAAACCTCTGCTAGTTGGCATGATCACTCTGCTACTTTGTGCTTTAGCATTACTGCTTCCCAGATGGGATTTATTATCTCTTCTTACAGGTGGATCACTGGACGGAGGAGGTGATGCCAATTCACTGTCCAGTTAGACAACCTAGGAAGGTGAACTGCTAGGCTGTGTGCAAATCGCTAGACTAGGCTAGACAAGGCTATACAAAAATACAAATCAATTGGCAAATCTTTTTTTTTTTTTTTTTTTTATCATTTTATCCAGAATGCAAATAAAACTTTACAAAGTAATGTGTCTGTGTATTTAGTTGTTTGTCTGGACTTCCACTATAAAGCGGTTCTAAAGCCAGAAGTTTTTTTCTTTTACATTTTAATGCATTACCTGTAACCTTTAAAAGCCATCCACTAGCTGCCCACCCCCCTCCCTAAATACTTACCTAAGTCCTGTACTGATCCAGAGCTGTGCCTGTCTGCAAGCGCGGTTGTGTCTCTCCCTGCTTTCTCTCCCTGCTCTCACAGGACACATAGGCAGCAGCAGGAGCCATTAAAGAGGCGGTGGGGCTGAGCCACGCTGTGTGTGTTTGTGGGCACACACAGCCCAGCTCAGGAGCCGCTTACTGCGATGGTCAGCTATAGATGGGGGCAGTGGTGTCTTTTTGTATCGCTGTTGTGTGTATTGGTCAGGCAACACACTAACACCTTTGCAGCCATTGAGCTATTTGCTGGGTGCTCAGTGTGCTCCTGTACCTTTAAGAAAGGGTGGGCTCCCCTTCAGTCCACCTGCCCTCACCTATCCATTAGAATGCATGTGCCTCCACTGTGGGCTCACTCATTAGTTAGCGTTAGGTACCACAAATACCAGGGTGCCGTGGCGAGGCTCTGTGGCTTACGCATACATTTGCAAATGCACGCAGACTAAACCCTTTATTTCTAACGCATACTGTTAGACAGGTTTAATTGGTTGTCTGCGAGCTGGTCGGTAAGTATGCTTTTTTTTTTTTTCCCCCATGGATTCATCCATGGCCCTGTTTACAGCTCGGAAGCATGCCCGCATGTGGGTTGCTATGGGGGGCACATGGAAAAGAGGAGGAGCAGAGAGCTCTGGCGGGGGACCACAGTGTTCTTGCACGGAGCAGGAAAGTATAAACCTTTTTTTATTTTAGGCGTAAAAAAAATAAAAACATGAGACGTCACTTTAAATCTGATAGCCTAAGGACTATGTCTAAGCATGTAACCCGGGCCCTTTTCCGCTTTAGTAATGTGTATCAATGTTCTGCGTGAGTAAGCGTCTGTTGCGTGTAACTTTTGTGGTAATGAGATGACTGAGGAATGTCTGATAACCCTAGCAGCTGTTCAGGGTCTGTATGATTTGCTCATCGGTTAAGAATAGTGTACAGCGGTGTATGTGACTTGTAAAACCATAACCAGCTGCTCAGCTTCCACATTACCAGGTGTGTATGGGCACAATGGGAGGAACAAAGTCGCTGTGCAAGGTCTCTATGGGGGAAAATAATTGATGGGAGGTCATGTCCTTGTACAGCTACAACGTTCAGTGAGTCACAGCACTACCGACACAAATATTTATTGGAGATTACATCAAATCTTATTCTAGGCTGTCTGGTAACCATCAAAATGCAGACGTTTGGAAGAATGTGTATTTTTTATACATATTCCTTCCTGTTGTCTAATTGGCAAAAAAATCAACAAAGATGTCGCGCACCTACATAGCGTTGATTATTTACATGCTGACAAAGCAAAAACTTTTCTTTTTTTTTTTTTTTTCTCCAATAAACCCTCAAAATGCTTTTATTTGCTGTGTATGAACTCTGCATACATTTCTGTAGTATGATGTATGTATCTGTCATTGTATACTGTAAATCAAAGACCATTTACTACAGCAGTCCATAGGACTTGCCTTCTGGGCCTCTAAGGTCTTTGCGGTCACTTTTGACAATGTAGAAATAAAATGAAAGTGTGAAGTCACTCCTGTCTGCCCTTCCACAGATGAATCCAAATCCATTCTTGGTGTATGTTGCTGCTTTCAGCTTCCACAGTGCATTCTCATGTATTAGTACCCCCTGGTGTGCTGTACCTTTCTAACATTACTACTGATGAGGAATAACAGAAGGGAGATTTGGGAGACAATGTCAGCAGTTTGACAGCTGCTTCAAATTTGGCTTCACTATGTTCTGCTACTTGTTAAATAGGTAACTGCTGCTGTTTGGAAAAAAAAATAAAAAAATCTTAAAGTAATACTGGGCCCCATTCACACTTGCCATTACCAATTACATGTGGGAGACCCAGCGGGGGTTCCTGGCAATTGGCTGTGGGAGGCAATAAGATCCTGACAGCTCCCGCAGATAATCACAACCACTCATATGTACTTGACCATGGAACGTTTACCTGCAAGTGATTTGCCCTGGTTGCAGGCAGTCTGCGTCCATGGCCGTCACAAGTCATATTGTAATTGAATGTTATTAAAAATTACCTTTCCTTTTTCAAGCTGCAGCTCTTTAGTTTTCTGTAAAGTGCAATGCAATATGGCTACTTGGAGGTATTCTGTACACAGAATGTGTACAGACCGCCCCCCCAGAAACATAATTTCCTGCTTGTGTGATTGGCTGAAAAAATGGTGGGTTCAGTCAGCGCAAAAGAAAAAAACTGTGAAAAAATGGAACCCCAGAAGAGGTTCCCTAAAGCAGCTGTGCACTCAAGGTCAATATATCACACTCCTTGCAAATAACATGTAAAAATAAAATAGCGCAGCGCTAAATAACTTAGAAAATTATAAACAAGTCCAAAAAGAATCAAGGAAAAAATGGTCCCAAAATTCAGTATGAACAATAACAAATGAAAGGAAAAAAGTTGCTAGATGTAGAAAATCCTCAAAAGTGATCAGAGTGCTTGAAAACAATATATCAATAGTGCTTCAATACATGTGTTCCCGTCACCAACTTCACAGGCCGCTCACCTCAAAGATTGGGTCTCTGAGCTAACAGAAGACCAAGACACACATTCCCCTTGGAGGGGTATAATTATAGATGAATCCTGTCTTCAGATGATCATTAACAAATGGCGATGCTCCTCCAAACATTAATTCTCAGCAGTATTCATGTAAGACATAAAGACAACCATAGTGCTCTCAGTTTCATTTAAAAACGATCACATTTATTAAAAAAATCTCACTTACATAAAAAGCACTGAGCCCAGTGCTAGGAACATGAGCCTCCTGTTTTATAGACACAGCGTCTTTTGGCAATACCCAGAAGCTTGCAACCAAAAGACGCTGTGTCTATAAAACAGGAGGCTCATGTTCCTAGCACTGGGCTCAGTGCTTTTTATGTAAGTGAGATTTTTTTAATAAATGTGATCGTTTTTAAATGAAACTGAGAGCACTATGGTTGTCTTTATGTCTTACATGAATACTGCTGAGAATTAATGTTTGGAGGAGCATCACCATTTGTTAATGATCATCTGAAGACAGGATTTATCTATAATTATACCCCTCCAAGGGGAATGTGTGTCTTGGTCTTCTGTTAGCTCAGAGACCCAATCTTTGAGGTGAGCGGCCTGTGAAGTTGGTGACGGGAACACATGTATTGAAGCACTATTGATATATTGTTTTCAAGCACTCTGATCACTTTTGAGGATTTTCTACATCTAGCAACTTTTTTCCTTTCATTTGTTATTCATACTGAATTTTGGGACCATTTTTTCCTTGATTCTTTTTGGACTTGTTTAGAATTTATTAAGTTATTTAGCGCTGCACTATTTTATTTGTACTTGTGTGATTGGCTCACTGATTTTTCCAGAAGTCTGCCCTAAGGCCCCTTTCACACTGAGGCGTTGCAATAACACGCTAAAAATTATTACCGTTATTACCGCGTTTTTACCGCTTTAGTGCTAACGCCTATGCGTTTTTACCGCGCTTTGCGGTAAAAAGGATTATTTTGTATGCCACAATCCTCCACTCTACTGTGGTCATGTGACCTTCCCACAGCTTCTGGGCGTTTTTTACCGCGGTACTCATTCATTTCAATGGGGATAGGCGTTTTTACAGCGCTATTTTATGCGCCCCAAAGATGCTCCAAAAAAGCTGTTGTGCTGGCTGTGCGTTGGAAAAAATCCTGCAAACGACTCAGTGTGAAAGCCCTCAGGGATTTCACATTGACAATGCTGGGGCAGGATTATTTCAGGCGTTTTTACAGCACTATTTTTAGTGCTAAAACGCCTGAAAAACTCATCAGTGTGAAAGGGGCCTAAGATATACAAGTCAGATATCAGGCATCCCCTTCAACAAAAATTAAATTTTTGATGAGATACTTTTGATAGGAAATCATGTCTAAAGGGATGCAGACCCTGCAATTTCCTCATTAGAGGCCTGCAGGTGCAGCAGCTAATTGATAATTATGAAGAGCAAACGTGATTTCTTCAGAATAACAAAAAGCTAGGAATCTGCAAAAAAGTTTGTTAAAATTTTTGTAACGTACATGGATCACCCAGAGGGGAATGTTTTTTGTTTTTTGTTTTTTCTTCTCAACAAACAGAGTTACGGTTTAACTTTTCTTGTTACAGAAGGCTGCAGACTGTGCTCTACTGGACTTTTGTAGTATTAGACCCCTTTCACACTGAGGTGATTTTCAGGCGTTTTAGTGCTAGAAATAGTGCCTGAAAACCACCTCCCATTCATTTCAGTGTGGCTTTTGACACTGGGGCGGTGCGCTTGCAGCACATTGGGAAAAGTCCTGCAAGCAGCATCTTTGGGGTGGTTTGGGAGCGCTGTATTTGGTGCTCCCAAAACGCCCTGCCATTGAAATGAATGTGCTTCCAAAGCACCCCGCTAGCGGCCAAAAAGCGCCGCTTAAACAGCGTTCAAGCGCCGCTAAAACAGCGAAAAGAGTCTTGCAGCAGCACTGTTCCATTAGCAGTATGGCCGACTTCCCATCTGCTGCCAGAACTAAAGAGTCGGGCTGAGTGCTTCTCCACTATTCAGGAAAAGTCTTGTACTTTTAGCAATAAATACTCGATTTTCCATATAACCCACTATCAAACAGGTCTTTAAAGCAGAGCTACTCTGCATCTGGGCACCACAAGCCAAAAATGCAATTTAATTCATTTTTATTATTCAAAGCACACTCCCCCATCCATCCATGTCTCCATGCTTTATTTTGCTGAGAAATCAAATCGCTTAGCATTTCTAGCTGTGGCCATTGTTGAGTCAGGGCAGATGATTCATGTAGGATTTACTTCCTGGAATCCATCTGTCCTTAGCTCAGGAATGCAAGCAGGAGGTTGTGCCTAAATTGGTAAACCCCTCCTCCCCTCCTGAGGGAGGAGTCCTGGGATGTATGACATAATTTGCCCAGGCATGGAAACTAGAAACTAAATAAAAAAAAAAAAGTTTAAAACAAGTAAATGTGATGTGCTTCCCTATCTATTTACTAATGCTGAAAGTATAAGGATTTAAAATAGTCAACGTTGATTGAGAGAGTGAAGTTCCTCTTTAACTTATCCTGTCTTGGCACCACTATGTCTTCTGCACCTGCGTTTCCCTCTCACATCTGGCCGTGTTGTGCACACTCAATATCTCCCCTATGTTTGATGCCAGCACTCCATGATGCATTGTGCGCAATTGTCAAATGTGCATGCGTTTAGTAAAAGTCAAAGGCAGCTACTTACCTTTCTGCCCACACAGTCGGAAACACATGTGCAGGGAATTGGGTAGATCTCAAATGCACAGAGCTGCTGCATGTCAATTAGTAGTAAGCGATATTCACTTTATTGCAATGTGTTTCATAACACTTTAATCATTAGATTAACAGGCAGATTAATATCAGAAATCAACTGCTACACTGAAATCTACTTGTTTTAGTTGGTGAGTATCAGTGGCGGCCTGTCCATTAGGGGCACCTGGGCGCCGCCCCCTCTCTCCTTGCCACCCCCTATATGCAGTGGATAGATTCATAGCATGAATCTATCCACGACCACCCCCTATTCATGTGTTTGGCCCCTTTCAGGGCACCGGACACATGAATTACAGCGTTCAGGGTATTTTTTTTTTTTGAAGCACCTGATTAGAGAGAGCGGCTCTAATGGGCTTCAAAATAGGGTCGGCTCGAGTCGCAGAGGATGCGTACGGAGACAACCCAGGTGTGCTGCAACAGCGAATGAATATTCGCTGTTGCAACACTGATCCTCCTCCCGGCCAATCGGAAAGCAGGTTTGAAGCCCAATTCCCGATTGGCCAAAATGTCAGGCGATCCTATTGGACGCCTAGTGACAGGTGGAGGAGACGCATAGCTGAAGCCACTCCAGGAGAGGACACCGGAGCAGATTTCCTCGAGCCGGCCATGCTGGAAGATTGCCGCATCGGCTCCGACTGCTGCTTCCACCGCCCACATCCAGGGTAAGGACAGCGGGGGTGGGGGTGTTAGTGCCATGCTGCGTGTGGGGGGTTTCAGTTGTGCTAGTGCCACTCCAGTTAACAACTGGGCGAATGTGGTTTGACCGCACTTACTATTTTGTTTGCCTATCAACTTTGGAACTAATGTAATTTCCCAAAACAAACATCACATACACTGTTAAAATATCTATCCTGTTCCTTGGAATGTTCTTGGTAGTGTGGTCAAAAATGAACATTGATTCGACCCCACTAACGATACAGAATTCCGCTGTATGCAGTATGTACTATGTAGTGTATAGCCAGCTTAGGGATGTTTCTAGCAAAGGCATTCACATTAAAATTCACTTATGCTGTTTAGAAGAGCATTCCAATGCCTAATCACTCTTACGAGGATCAACTTTTGGTGTTTAAATGATTATTTCCAAGTCTAAGTGGATGTTTCCTTGTCATCTGAACCTTGGGGAGAAAAAAGCTCAGTAGACCGTAGGTTAGACACCATACTATGATTGGGAAGGAATAGACCTGGGATGTAAAATGTGACTTGTTTAATAATTGTGTATTTTGAAGATGACCAGATGTGTGAGGACAGTAGAGATAACCTTGGAGCACTCCTTTTGAAGATCCTTAAAAATGTAGTTTCTATTAGACGTTTTTGCTTTATGTAAAGCTGGAACACAACATGAATATTTGTATAATTTTGACCATGATTTAAATGCCTGGATTGGTTTAAGGACCTTAAATTGTCTGTTTTAAACCATTATTTTATACTTCTGGTGTGCTTTTATTATACAGAAAGAACAGCAGTGTCTGTAAACTACAGTAAGTTCTTATGACTGTGTCCATTTTACACTTTTATGTGAGTTTTAGTGCATGCATAGAAACTGAGACTACGGCATACTGTGTGCTAGCTGAGCCTTACCCCGGGGATAACTGGAAAAACACGGCTCTTATTTCTCTGTTAGATTACTTGGCTTTATCATAGTACAACACTCTCAAGGGAAGCCATGCTCTCACTGATAGGACTGCTTCTTAAACACTGAGAAACAATTTCTGTGCCGGTGCCAGCTGGGAAAGACAAGTTTCTCACTTGCGTATTAGAAGAAGTGCAGATAAATGATTTCACAAGGGATATCCTTTTTCCCCCCTAGATGAAAATAAATGTTTGTGCTTTGTGCCGTGACTTCTGCCCCTGTAACTGCAGACATGCAACTACTCACATTTTATTCAGTTTGAGTTTAGTGTTTCAGTTGAATTCTCCCCCTTATTTATTCATCCTTCCTACAGACAGATAATGTGATTTGATTGTTGTGTAAAGCTGGTCATAGATTAAAATTCAGCCGGTTCATCGGAGACTGGCTAAATGTTGATCTGTGTGTGGCCCTCCCCGTTCAACAGAAGTTGATCGTTAGTCTTCTTGACAATCAATGACTGCAATCCCGGTGGGTGGGATTCCCTCCATCCATCTTGTTTGTGTTGATGGAGGAATATGTTTTTTTTTTTTTCTTATTCAGCTCGCCGGCTTAATAAATAAAATAAATTAAAGGGGTTGTAAACCCTTGTGTTTTTTCACCTTAATGCATCCTATTCCCGGGGTTCTCAGCTCTTGATTGGATAGATTGCTAGCAGCGCAGCCATTGGCTCCCCCTGGACGCCGGGGCCGAGTCCTGCATTCAGCGTCTATGGACGACAAATGCCCGAATGCGGGACTCGGGAGCGGGCCCGCAAGGTAACCCCCCCGGGAGAGTGCTTCTCCTAGGGGGTTATACGATGCTGGGAGGAGCTGATAGAGCCACCGGGAGAGCCCAGAAGAGGAGGATCGGGGGCCACTTTGTGCAAAAAGGAACTGCACAGTGGAGGTAAGTATGACATGTTTGTAAGACTTTGTGTTGTTTTTTTATAAAATAACAATCACTTTAACGATCTATGGCCCACGCCTCTCCTGCCCTCTCTCCCAGCAGACCCTTTCCCTTCCCCGTTTCCCCCTGCTCTGATCCCTTCTTCTCTCTATCTTCTTTCCTACTTTTTTCTCTCCCTTATGCTATTTTACTGTTTGACACAAATTGAATATGTGATTGTATGCAACATCCTAGGCGCGAGCGCTGCTGTAGGCGATAGCCATTTGGCACGCTTGATGCCGCTTTTCTGTGAACAATGTGTCAATTGTGTTTCTAATGTTCTGTCTATTCAACCAATAAAAATATATTCAACCCTTACTATCTATGGCAAGCCTAAAGCCTGGTACATGCTAGTATACCCAGTATATAGTATACTTTACCAGTATACCCAGTGGGTTAAGTGAAATATATCTGACCACTCTGGTCGGAGCCACTGTACTAATGATCCAATGTTAGTACACCTATGACTTTGGCCTCTCTTGATATTGCCCTTCCTAACTCCATGCCAGTAAGCTTTTCTACATACATGTGTTCAGGTATGGAACAAACAGACAGAAGGAGAAAGGAAAGTGGTTTTCTACTAATCTTTCTTTGTTCGGTCATAGTTTGGGGCAGAAGGTGACCAAACTGTATTACCTCAGTGAAAAAAACAGAGGTCACATATAAGTATTGAAAGGTGGGTCAGTGGTTTCTCCAGAGGAAGGAAGAGGAGGGCGTACCATGCCCCTGAATTATATATATACAGTGGGTACGGAAAGTATTCAGACCCCTTAAATTTTTCACTCTTTGTTATATTGCAGCCATTTGCTAAAATCATTTAACCAGTTTACAACCACCTGCCGACAAATAACGTCGACAAGGTGGTTGCTTAACTCTGGGAGGACGTTATATAACGTCCTCCCAGAATCGCGCTCCCGCGCGCCCCCTGGGGCGCGCACACGGGAATCTCCGTGACCGCCGGGTCCAGAGGACCCGGCGCATCACGAATCGCAGTAAATAGCCGCTGATAGCGGCCGTTTACCACGTGATCGCTCCGTCAAATGACGGAGCAATCACTTGTAAACAGACCGGCGTCATGTGATGACGCCGGTTCCTCTCTCCTCTCTCTGTACCGATCGGTACAGTGTGAGAGGAGAGGGGGAGAGAGCGAATCATGGCAGCAGCACTGGGCTGGATCTGTGACAATTGCAGTCACAGATCCAGCCATCCATCCATCCCTGCTCAGCCATCCCTTTGCAATACCCTGCCAATACTCTGCAAAATACCCTGCGCAATACTCTGCAAAATACTCTGCAATACCCTGGTGCAATATTCTGCAATACCCTGCGCAATACTCTGCAATACCCTGCGCAATACTCTGCAATACCCTGCGCAATACTCTGCAATACCCTGCGCAATACCCTGCGCAATACTCTGCAATACCCTGCGCAATACTCTGCAATACCCTGCGCAATACTCTGCAATACCCTGCGCAATACTCTGCAATACCCTGCGCAATACCCTGCGCAATACTCTGCGCAATGCTCTGCAATACTCTGCGCAATACCCTGCACAATACACCCTGCGCAATACTCTTCAATACCCTGTGCAATACTCTTCAATACCCTGTGCAATACCCCCTGTGCAATACCCTGCCATACTCCGCAATGCCCTGCAATGCCCGGCAATACTCTGCAATAACCACTTCCCGCCCGCCGTCATATGACGTCCTTGACTTTGTGCGGGGATATCTGAATGATGGGAGCAGCTACAGGCATCATTCAGATATTAGCTTTTTCAGCCGGCGATTCCCTACACCATAACAACAATCATAGTGGCTGTTCCGCCGCTTGATCATTCTTACGGGAGGCGAGAGGGGATGTCCCCCCCGCCGCCCTCCGGTGCTTCTACCGACTCACCGCTACGATCAAAGCCAGGATTGTTTTATTTTTTTGGTTTTTTTTTCAGGCTTCCCAGCCTAGAGGTGAGATGTGGGGTCTTATTGACCCTATATCTCACTGTAAAGAGGACCTGTCATGCCATATTCCTATTACAAGGGATGGTTACGTTCCTTGTAATCGGTATAAAAGTGATCAAAAAAATTTTTGGGGCGGAAAAACATGTCAAACTAAAATAAATAAAGTAAAATGAACAATAAAAAAAATATATTTTTTTTTAAGCGCCCCTGTCCCTGTGAGCTCGCATACAGAAGCGAACGCATGCGTAAGTCCCGCCCACATATGAAAACGGTTTTCAAACCACACATGTGAGGTATCGCCGCGAACGTTAGAGCGAGAGCAATAATTTTGTCCCTAGACCTCTGTAACTCAAAACCTGTAACCAGTAAAAATATTTAAAGCGTCGCCTATGGGGATTTTTAAGTAGCGAAGTTTGGCGCCATTCCACGAGCATGTGCAATTTTTAAGGGTGACATGTTAGGTATCTATTTACTCGGCGTAACTTCATCTTTCACATTATGCAAAAACATTGGGCTAACTTTACTGTTTTTTTTTTTTAAGCACAAAACATTTTTTTTCCGTAAAAAACGCGTTAAAAAAATTGCTGCGCAAATATCGTGCGAGATAAAAAGTTGCAACAACCACCATTATATTCTCTAAGGTCTTTGCTAAAAAAACATATATAATGTTTTGGGGTTCTATGTAATTTTCTAGCAAACAAATGATGATTTTTACATGTAGGGGAGAAATGTCAGAATTGGCCTGGGTGCTCCAGAACGCCTGATGGTGCTCCCTGCATGTTGGGCCTCTGTATGAGGCCACGCTGTGTAAAAGTCTCACACATGTGGTATCGCCATACTCGGGAGTAATAGCAGAATGTGTTTTGGGGTGTAATTTGTGGTATGCATATGCTGTGAGTGAGAAATAACCTGCTAATATGACAATTTTGTGAAAAAAAAAAGAGAAAAAAAAATCTTGATTTTCCAAAGAATTTTGGGAAAAAATGACAACTTTAAAAAACTCACAATGCCTCTTTCTGAATACCTTGGAATGTCTTCTTTCCAAAAAGGGGTCATTTGGGGGGTATTTGTACTTTTCTGGCATGTTAGGGTCTCAAGAAATGAGATAGACCGTCAGTACTTCAGGTGTGATCAATTTTCAGATATTGGCACCATAGTTTGTGGACTCTATAACTTTCACAAAGACCAAATAATATGCACCAATTTGTACTTATTTTTACCAAAGATATGTAGCAGTATAAATTTTGGCCAAAATTTATGAAGAAAAAATAGTAATTTGCAAAATTTTATAACAGAAACGAAAAAAAAAATCATTTTTTTACAGAATTTTTAGTCTTTTTTCTCTTATAGCGCAAAAAATAAAAAACCCAACGGTGATTAAATACCACCAAAAGAAAGCTCTATTTGTGTGAAAAAAAGGACAAAACATTCATATGGGTACAGTGTTGTATGACTGAGTAATTGCCATTCAAAATGTGAGAGCACCGAAAGCTGAAAATTGGTCTGGTTATTAAGGGGGTTTAAGTGCCCAGTGGTCAAGTGGTTAAGTTCATTTTTTTCCCTCATTAATGTACACACAGCACCCCATATTGACAAAAAACACAGAATTGTTGACATTTTTTCAGATTTATTAAAAAATAAAAACTGGAATATCACATGGTCCTAAGTATTCAGACCCTTTGCTCAGTATTTAGTAGAAGCACCCTTTTGGTCTAATACAGCCATAAGTCTTTTTGGGAAAGATGCAACAAGTTTTTCACACCTGGATTTGGGGATCCTCTGCCATTCCTCCTTGCAGATCCTCTCCAGTTCTGTCAGGTTGGATGGTAAACGTTGGTGGACAGACATTTTTAGGTCTCTCTCATATATTGAAATAAAGGTGCTGTCCATTTCTTCTGATCATCCTTGAGATGGTTCTACACCTTCATTTTAGTCCAGCTGTGTTTGATTATACTGATTGGATTTGATTAGGAAAGCCACACACCTGTCTATATAAGACCTTACAGCTCACAGTGCATGTCAGAGCAAATGAGAATCATGAGGTCAAAGGAACTGCCTGAAGAGCTCAGAGACAGAATTGTGGCAAGGCACAGATCTGGCCAAGGTTACAAAAAAATTCTGCTGCACTTAAGGTTCCTAAGAGCACAGTGGCCTCCATAATCCTTAAATGGAAGACGTTTGTGACGACCAGAACCCTTCCTAGAGCTGGCCGTCCGGCCAAACTGTGCTATCGGGGGAGAAGAGCCTTAGTGAGAGAGGTAAAGAAGAACCCAAAGATCACTGTGGCTGAGCTCCAGAGATGCAGTCGGGAGATGGGAGAAAGTTGTAGAAAGTCAACCATCACTGCAGCCCTCCACCAGTCAGGGCTTTATGGCAGAGTGGCCTACGGATGCCTCTCCTCAGTGCAAGACGCATGAAAGCCCACATGGAGTTTGTTAAAAAAAAAACACCTGAAGGACTCCAAGATGGTGAGAAATAAGATTCTCTGGTCTGATGAGACCAAGATAGAACTTTTTGGCCTTAATTCTAAGCGGTATGTGTGGAGAAAACCAGGCACTGCTCATCACCTGTTCAATACAGTCCCAACAGTGAAGCATGGTGGTGGCAACATCATTCTGTGGGGGTGTTTTTCAGCTGCAGGGACAGGATGACTGGTTGCAATCGAGGGAAAGATGAATGCGGTCAAGTACAGGGATATCCTGGACGAAAACCTTCTCCAGAGTGCTCAGGACCTCAGACTGGGCCGAAGGTTTACCTTCCAACAAGACAATGACCCTAAGCACACAGCTAAAATAACGAAGGAGTGGCTTCACAACAACTCCGTGACTGTTCTTGAATGGCCCAGCCAGAGCCCTGACTTAAACCCAATTGAGCATCTCTGGAGAGACCTAAAAATGGCTGTCCACCAACGTTTACCATCCAACCTGACAGAACTGGAGAGGATCTGCAAGGAGGAATGGCTGAGGATCCCCAAATCCAGGTGTGAAAAACTTGTTGCATCTTTCCCAAAAAGACTCATGGCTGTATTAGATCAAAAGGGTGCAAATACTAAATACTGAGCAAAGGGTCTGAATACTTAGGACTATGTGATATTTCAGTTTTTCTTTTTTAATAAATCTGCAAAAATGTCAACAATTCTGTGTTTTTCTGTCAATATGGGGTGCTGTGTGTACATTAATGAGGAAAAAATGAACTTAAATGATTTTAGCAAATGGCTGCAATATAACAAAGAGTGAAAAATTTAAGGAGGTCTGAATACTTTGCGTACCCACTGTGTGTATGTATATGTGTATATATATGTATGTGTAATATATATATATATATATTCAGAAAAATATCAATGGATTTTATAGGTACCCCTAAGACTTATTAATATTGAACTGTTTATTCAATCACTCGGCGGTGACGCGCTCTCCCTCTCTCCTTGGGGTCCCGGCTCTTGATTGGATAGACTGATAGCAGTGCAGCCATTGGCCCCCGCTGCTGTCAATCAAATCCAATGACGCGGGCACCGGGGGGCAGGGCCGAGTCATATATTCAGCGGCTATGGACGCCAAATGAATGACTCAGGAGTGCGCCCGCAAGGTCAACCCCCCGGAGAGCGCCATCTGATGTGGGAGGGAGCCGTGGAGGGACTCCAGAAGTTGCGGATCGGGGCCACTCTGCAAAACAAGCTGCACAGTGGAGGCAAGTATGACATGTTTGTTATTTTAAAAAAAACAAAGCTTTACAATCCCTTTAACTTTGGTGTAAAGTCTTTGGGGTACCTATAATTTCCATTAGCGCTTTGGTATTTTAACTGTATTTAATCTGTTTGCTCAGAGGATAGCCTAATTCTACCCAGAATTTTAAAATGAAATCAGGTTGCTGTGGATTTTTTGTGATACTTGTGGCTTATTGTCATCTACCCACGTTCCCTGAGGAAATCTTGATTATTGCTTTCCCTCTGTTTTATCTTTCCTGCTGTTGTGCGGACAATCACATTTTATGATATAACTGCTGCTCAGTTTGTAGAAGATTGCATACTTTCTTACAGAATATGTTTAGAATACTCATAACCTTACTGTTTTTTCTCTTGCAGGGAAAGTTAAAGCTTCGAGATGGCCCAAATGACATTGTCTTTAGTATTACGACCCAGTATCAGGGCACGTGTCGTTGTGAAGGCACAATTTATCTCTGGAGCTGGAACGATAAGATCATCATTTCTGACATTGATGGAACCATTACTAAGTAAGTATAGCCCACTTTAAATTTCTTGTTGGCTGTGTCTCAGAGCTGTATGTAGTTTGGGAATGGGTGCATGTATAATCTGTGAACGTGGCCTTCTCGGTTCTTGGTTTCTGAGGTGTCGAGTCATCACTTCCCACACACCAATTATTTACTGTGGGAACATTTTCCAATACGTATACTTAAATAAAAGCATGTGGGTTAGCCCAGAGGGATACGGAAATTAGTTTTATGTTCCTCTATGTTCATTCTTTATGTTTGAGTAAAGCTCGATACACGCTCGAATGATCATCCAGTTTTCCTCGATGTTTCACAGCACAAAACTGACGATGGTACTAATTGTATGAAATTTCTCTTTAAAAGTGGGTTTCTGATAGCTGATGAATGAATGGGTACAGTAAAATAATCATCTTTATTTGAATCAATGGAAGAAGTGGTTTTGTTGAAAATAAGGCCTGATTCAATAGCCAAGAGGGAAGATTCCTCTGTCCATACTGTTCAGCTGGATGGAGGAATCTATTGACTTTTTTCATTTAGCCTACAATCTGGGTGTTTGGCGAACTGTAGGCTATGCTGACAACCAGCAGAAAATTGCTAGCAGAATTTTTCTTGAAAAATGTTTGGGATAATAAAATTGATATTGCATTTGAATTTTTGATACTTTTTATACTGATGGAAGACATCTATTTTGCCTTTTTGAAATGCACTACATTCTTGCTGAATTGGGTGTAGAACCCAAAAATATCTACAATTTTTTTTTTTTTTTTTTTTTCCTTGACTTTATTTCAGTTTGACATTCGCCCCCTGTGTAATATCTGTTTATTGAAAAACTTACAAATCATAAATAGGTTTTTATTAAACAAATTGTAATACAACAGACAATGAAGGGTGCTAGGCAAGTGTTCTGCCAATTTTTACAGACCCATTGTACAAATAATTTTCTACAATGTGTTTTAGTCAGTACACATGGTGGATTATTATAATGTTTTCTTTGAAGTGTTATTGTGTGTTGCATATTTTTAAATGCATGCTGTACCAAATTTCTGTTACTGCATTACATATGTATTTATATGGACTTCTCTTGCACCTGTTACTACAGTCACTGCATCCCTGATCAACATCCTCACATATGAGCATGGTGCATCCTTGTTCACCGTTTCAGACCTGATTTGAGCCTGAATTTTTGGCTGAATTCGGACCTGAAATGAACCAAAAGACGCACAGGGGTTCTGTGCAAATCGCACTGGAGCTGCTGCAGAAATATGTGAACCGTCTCCATAGAGAGCTGGTCACAATCTCCTGCTGTGCGAATTGGATGCAGAGAAAGCTGCATCTAATAAGCACGAGTGTGAACCCAGCCTAAAACATAATCTCAGCCAAAGAAATAGCCCATTGGTTTCAGTTTGTCAGAATGCATTGATGGTTTAACAATAAAACTTATATTATATTATACTGCCCACATGAAAGGTCTTTGTAATACACACTAAAACAGCAATATTTTATGTTACGTTTAATGTTTTGCTAGTTATGCATGCAAAAGTGACAGGCTTTAAGAGCAGATGTTAAACCAGTTACTTTTTGATGCATTTTCATCATTTTAGGTCAGATGCTTTGGGACAAATTCTTCCTCAGCTTGGGAAAGACTGGACGCATCAAGGCATTGCCAAACTATACCACTCTATACATGAGTATGTTCTACAATATTAAACTTTGGAGTCTGTGTGTGTTGAATGCATGTTTTTTAACCACCTCTGAATTTTGGAGAAACGCCCTATCAAAATGCAGTCACTTCTATGTAAAATGACACTTATTTATTAAAGGCAAATGCACATTGCACTACAAGTGCAAAGTGCACTTGAAATTGCACTTGGAAGTTCAGTCGTTGTAGATCTGAGGGGGACATGCAAGGAAAATAAACAGCATTTTAGCTTGCACATGATTGGATAATAAAATCAGCAGAGCTTCCCCTCATTTCAGATCTACTCCTCAGATTTACAGCGACTGCACTTCTAAGTGCAAAGTGGATTTGCCTTTCGTAAATAACCCCCTTAGTCTGCAAGTGTCATTGAGTAAATACAATCTAACATTGTAATGTTTCATTGTAGTTGCTATTTCATAAATTTTTTAGATCATTTGTGTGACCTGTGATGTGACATCACTTAAACCTTTCAAGTTTTTAATTTTTTTTTTTTTTTATAAACTGTTTTCCTATTAATTAACCTTAAGGTAACTCTAATCAGCCCTATTTAAGTCTTTTCCCCTTCTCCTATTCGCTATAATTTTTTTCAGCTGAATTTCTCTATTGATTTGTTAGCATTTTTTTTTTTTATTTAATTTTCATTTATTTGTTACTTTTTACCCCAGTGTTGCATAACAAGAAAATGCAAATAACTGTCATACTTTGTGCACATAATTTAGTGTAATTTTAATTGCGGCAAATCGCTCTAGTCCATAAGGGTTGTTTAGTAACGAGAGCTGAAGTGGTTAAAAAAAATTGATCATGTGAGCAATGCCTTTAGAGATTGAGCCGTTTAACCTCTTTTTAGGTATACTAGTGAGCTGCAGAACGGTCATATACTAAAGCAAGGCCATACACGGTCGAATTTCGAACAAAATTTTGTTTTTCAAAATCAGAAAGTTTTTTTTTTTTGTGATCCGATGATGCCACCATTGATTTTCGAAATTCGGCCGACCAAACCTTCATGTTGCCGGGAATATTCTTTTCTCTCCGGGAATATTCTTTTCTCTCCGGGAATATTCTTTTCTCTCCGGGAATATTCTTTTCTCTCCGGGAATATTCTTTTCTCTCCGGGATTATTCTTTTCTCTCCGGGATTATTCTTTTCTCTCCGGGATTATTCTTTTCTCTCCGGGAATATTCTTTTCTTGCACATGCACATTTTTTTTCTATTACTTTTCTCGCACGATTCTCCCATCATTGATCAGAAAATCGTTTGTTTTTCAAAAAATTTCCAACATGTCGGATTCCTCAAATTTGATTGCCGCACACAAATCGGCTGTTGCTGCAGCCCACTAACGGTGCAAAATTCGTACGAAAATTCTTTGATACGATTTTCAAAAGAAATTTCTTTCGAAATTCGACCAGTGTATGGCCGCCTTAAGTCATGGGTGCGCAAACTGTGGCCCACCAGCTGTTACAGAACTACATACCTCAGCCTTTGGGAGTCATGCTTGTAACTGTCAGCCTTGCTCTGTCATCAAGCTACATTAGTCACTGCTTGTGCGAAATGACTTGATGAATCATATTGGATCAGATTGTTGAGCAGTATGAAATCACACCACTAGATATTCTTTCCTCCTTGCTTTCTATTAAACAAATCACTCAGGAGAATCCTGTACTGCATCATGCAGTTATGTGGACAGTTTCAGCCCTCCTGCCAATACATTTACTGTAGATGATGCCATGCTAAAGATTTTCCATCATAAATCTCTGCATATGTGTCTGAGCTTTATAGGCCAATTTTCTCTCCCTGTGTGTAGATGATGCCACAAAATTTCACATTGTAGGCATGGATAATAAAATCACTCATTCTCAGTTACCAGAGGCACAGCAAGCACCATATTTTTAAATTGTATTCATTTTTTTTTTTTCAGAAAAAATAATTACACAGGTTACATTCCACAAAGCATAATCAGTACATAGGAGATTATTTCTCGGATATCAAAACAGCAACCAATACTTATAATATCAGAAACATGTAGCCAAGACACATAGCAGACAGATAGTGGCTAATCATCAGCACGCGGGGCCAACCCCCCTATCTCCAGGTATATACCCCTACGTAAGCTTATATGGCGAAGGAATATGCAAACGGTAACCTCAAAGAAAGGGAAAGACAAACAAACAAAAAAAAGGGGGTGGGATTTAAAAACACACAAACAAAACAAAATCATAACAGGGGGGGAACCCAAGACCATAAGAACATCTTGACATATGTTATTCCACCTTTAGAGGCCAAACTGTATGAGCAATATACCCATGTCACCGCCCAGCAGCACGTCCCACTGAAGATGAGCAGGACCCCTCTACGGTCTGTCCAGACCATCACACACCTCTAACTCTCCCGACACCGATTTGATCCATCCAGCCCATACTTTGTTAAATTTTTTCGGACACCCCCTGGAAATGCAAGTTAACTTATATTTTGGGAGGGCTCCATTAACCAGGTCAATCCAGTAGTGGAGCGACGGAGCAAGCACCATATTTAAACAAGCCCTAAATCTCCATATAAGTGCATGATGTCTTTTTGTATATGCATTTTCAAAGCTCATTACAAGTGAAGTAACATAATTGGAAATTATGTATAAATAGAGGTTGGTAATAGGTGGAACCAAAGCCCCGCTTTTGAAAACTGCGAGCAGATAAGCTCTTTATTGCAGAAGAGACCTGCAATAAAAGAAGCCTACCTGCCTGCTCTGTCTTCTGTGGAATGTACAAGCACAGCTCAAACTACTGGCACAGCGCCTGTGCTGCACATGCACAGAACTGCCGTCATCCTGCACCAGCCAATGAGAACAGCCGCAGCCCGTCACCCAGAAGAAGCTGGGTAGAAGATGTCAGACTGTTGGGTAAGTATTAGAGTTTCGCTCCACTTTTACCATGCATTTTTGAATGCATACTATGTGAATGAGTCCTATGATTATGTTTGATAATGTGATTATAGTGCATCACATTATACAGCATTGAGCTACTGTCATTGGCTATATGGGTACATCATTACTGGTTTGCATGTACTGAATTTTTGTGTTCTTGTATGTTCAATTACATTTTTTATTTTTTTTTCTTCTATTTCAGGAATGGGTACAAATTTCTGTATTGTTCAGCCCGTGCTATCGGCATGGCAGATATGACTAGAGGCTATTTACACTGGGTAAATGATAAAGGCACTATCCTACCTAGAGGACCACTTATGCTGTCTCCTAGCAGTCTGTTCTCTGCATTCCACAGGTATACACAATTGTACACTGCTTACTGATTTCTTTCTTTTACAGTTCTGTGTCGCCTCTGTACCTTTTTAGTGTAATGCTGGACATAAGGGTATTTATATCGTTGGTGTTTTTTTTTTGGGGGGGGTTTGTTTTTTATTTTTTTAAGTTTAAAGACACACTTCAACAAATGATTTTCTTTAATGATCAATCTCATCTGATAAAAGTAATTGATCTATAGTAAATAACCCATTTGATCGATATGCCACATGCTGGGAAGTGGATTTTGAACAATAGATAAAGCAGATCTTCAACCTATAAAAAAAAAAGTAAACGGCTACAAACAAAACAAGAATACTCGATTGTCCAAGGGTCCAGTCCTGTGTTCACTCTTACCGCTTCTTCGCCAGTCTTCGGGTCCCCGTCACAGGCATTTTTACTGTGGGCATCCAGCTCTGATTCCTTGCGGCTTTACACCTGGCTGCCCACTGCGCATGTGCAATCTGTGCTGTGCCTGCCTTGTGAATGGTCCTGCAATCTTCTGGGACCTGTAACGTGTCCCAGAAGGTTGTGAAGGGTGGGGGGGGGAGAACATCTGGTGGTTCACCGCAGAAATCCAACCAGAAGTGGAAGCAGGTACCTGGTTTTGTTAGCCCCCCCCTTTACAAAAAAAAGTGCCAAAAATAGAAAAAGAGGGGGGAGAAGGACATAAGGTGGAACTTCCCTTTTAGTGTGAAGCTCCGCTTTAAGTAAAAATAAACTATCTATATTTTGGAATACATTAGATGGAGT
This sequence comes from Rana muscosa, assembly GCA_029206835.1. Classification (NCBI taxonomy): domain Eukaryota; kingdom Metazoa; phylum Chordata; class Amphibia; order Anura; family Ranidae; genus Rana; species Rana muscosa. Next base: position 1,006,624,641 of record CM055122.1, on the reverse strand, counting down.
ATCATGTATTTTTACACAAACCCCTGGAATTTTTCAAATCTCTTTATTCTGCATAGGCAGGTTAAAGCTGGCATGTAGAGTAAAGTAAAATATCGGGGGCAACAAAAAGGTAAATTTCTGAGTTTGTTAGATGGTGGAAAACTAAAACCACTCAACAGTTTTTCTGTTGACTGCAAATAAATAAAGCAACAGGAATAAGTAGAATTGTTTAAAATCCTCTCCATCAAAAAACATTAGGTTGAGTGTTGAGAATTCTTTTAACATGACCACGATGTCCTGTTGTAATTATTTTTTTTTTTTTTTTTATCAGTTAGTTGAAATTTAATTTTACAATACTGTTTGTAATTTTAGGGAAGTCATTGAAAAGAAGCCTGAAAAGTTCAAGATAGCGTGCCTAAATGACATTAAAAATTTGTTTGGCTCAAATCAACAACCATTTTATGCTGCTTTTGGAAACCGACCTAATGTAAGTATGCCTTTTCCTGTTCCAGCATGAGGTGGGGGGATTGTGCACCCTCCTCTTACGGGGAGAACGGCCGTACTAATGTCCTATTGGTGCTGAAACAATAAGCTTTTCTTTCCCCAAACCAAATAAATAAGATGTTAATGTAAAAACCCGTTATTGCTGTGCCAGTGAAATAGTCACACTTGGAATAGTCACAGGTATTCATTTAAACTGAACTGTAGTAGGGGACAGTTGAGACTAAAAATCTTTCATGCCAGGATATTCAATTTCAGTTGTCATACTGCCACGTTAGAATGCCAGGCATTATTCATATGTAGCAATTGCCTTACTTAAAGTGGTTGTAAAGGCAGAAGGTTCTTTACCTTACTGCATTCTATGATGTAAGGTAAAAAACCTTCTGCATGCATCTTCCCCCGCAGCCCCCCCCCACCGAAAATATATACCTGCGCCCAATCTTGATCCAGCGACGTGCATGAGAGCTGAGGCTCTCTCAGTCCTCATTGGCTCAGATACAGCAGCAGGAGCAATTGTCTCCTGCTGCTGTCAATCAGAGCCAATGATGAGTGTCTTATGGACACTCAGAGCAGGGCTTGGGAGGGAGCATGCATGAGCAAGTGGCTTGCTATGGGGGGCACATGGCAGGGGGAGGAACCATTGCACAGAGGAGGTGAGTATAACATGTTTGTTTTTTTAAAACCAAAAAATTAACTTTTAATATTAGTTTAATACTTAACCACTTCAACACCGGGCACTTTTACCCCTTCCTGCCCAAGCCAATTTTCAGCTTTCAGCGCTGTCGCACTTTGAGTGACAATTGCGTGGTCATGCAATGCTCTACCCAAACAACATTTTTATAATTTTTTTTTTGGTTACCGAGCTTTCTTTTGGTGGTATTTTAATCACCACTGGTTTTTATATTTTTTACTAAACCAAAAAAAAAACAAAGATTTGGGGGGAAAAGACCAAAAATTTTGAAAAAAAATAAGCTTTTAGTCTCCCGGTTATAAAATTTTGTAACTTTTCTCCTTCACTGATGTGCACTGACGGGGAGCTCTTCTCACGCAAGTTCAGTGTGAGTAGAAAAAAGCCGATAATCGGCATTTCCGATTTACCCTGGGATCAGCGGTGATTGGACACTTTAACGAGATTGGTGATGCGCACAAGCAGCCTGTTCTGAAGGACATCCTATGACGTCCAGTCAAAATGGTAAAGCCCCAGCCTGACCGTCATTCTGCTATAGGCCAGGCGGGAAGGTGCTAAAGCTGAAGTTTAGTTAAAAAACCTTGTAGCTTTAGTCACATCACTTAAAGTGATTGTAAAGGCAGAGGGTTTTTTATCTTAATGCATTCTGTGCATTAAGATAAAAAGCCTTCTGTGTGCAGCAGCAGCCTCCCTAGATCCAGCGATGTAGGATTATCTCAGCTGCCTGGGACTCCCTCCTCATTGGCTGAGACAGCAGTGCAGCGCCATTGGCTGCCGCTGCTGTCAATCAGTCAGTCAGCCAATGAGGAAATAAAGGGGCTGGGCCACGGCCCCATGCCTGAATGGACACAGGAAGCTGTGGTTCGGCTCAGTTGCCCCCATAGCAAGCTGCTTGCTGTGAGGGCACTCAACAGGATGGAGGGAGGGACCAGGAGCACCAAAAAGGGACACAAGAAAAGGAGGATTCAGGCTGCTCTGTGCAAATTCACTGCACAGGGCAGGTAAGTATAACATGTTTATTTTAAACTAAAAAAAAAAGACAAGACTTTACAATCCCCATGTCCCCAGTCAGAATATGTACTGCTCTTCTGCCTTAAAGTGATTATAAAGGCTTGTTTTAAAAAACAAAAACAAAGACAAACATGTTATACTTGCCTCCTCTGTGCAGTTGGTTTTGCACAGAGCAGCCCAGATCCTCCTCTTCTTGAGTCCCTCTTCTCTGCTCCTGGCCCCTCCCTCCCATTGAGTTCCCCCACAGTCAGCAGCTTCCTATGGAGGCACCCGAGCTGCTTCACATCTGTGTGTGTCCATTCAGACATGGGGCCCTGACCCATCCCCACCCCCTCTCTCCCCTGATTGGCTGACTGACTATGATTGACAGCTGCGGGAGCCAATGGCGCCGCTGCTGTGTCTCAGCCAATCGGGAGGAGTGTCCCGGATGGCTTAGACATTCGTGGACATCACTGGACAGAGATGGGGCTCGGGTAAGTAATTAAGGGGTGCTGGGGAGGCTGCTACACACGAACGTTTTTTTATCTTATGTTAATTCTTCTGCCGTTACAACTCCTTTTAAGACTCCTTTTAAGACCCACAGCTGTCAACTATTGCAGCGCAGCGCCGGAGACAGGAAGAGGCATTTTTTCTTAAGTAAGCTTCAGCTTTAAAGCGGTAGTGAATTGCCACCAAAAAAAAAAATCGGGCCCCCTGCAGGTTTAAGTGATAATGTACTAGTATGCACATTATAACAGACTTACCTGTACACAGAGCTCTCCAGCGCACTGTGGCAGCTCCCCATCGCTTCCATCTTCACCCAGTCTTCCTTCCGGATTCGCAGGCTCCACCTATATAAATGGGCGAGGCCACGATGGCTTTACTCCCGTGCATGCATGTGGTAGCCCTGGTACAGCATGGGTATGCCATCCCTTCAGAGTGCATGCACTAGTGACATCACCGGCTGCATCCTGTGTGAATATATTCTTAAACGGTGCAAGTTTAGGAGATATTCACTGTACCTACAGGGTAAGTCGCCTTATAGGCTTACTTGTAGGTATAAGTTAAAAAGTGGACGTTACTACCACTTTAAGACTAAAGTTAACTGACCAGGATTATACAGAATTTATTTAGCGCCAACAGTCTGTGCAGGGTTTTACAAAATGAAGGCAGACAGTACAGTTACAATACAATTCAACACGGGGAATCGGAGTGATTTGAGCAGCATCAGTTACCAGGATCTTTAACCACTTCCAGCCCAAGCCTGTTCTGGCACTCCTCTCCTACATTTAAAAATCCAAAATTTTTTGCTAGAAAATTACTCAGGACCCCCTAACATCATATATGTTTTTTAGCAAAGAATAAAATGGTGGTTGTTTTTCAAATGTGTTTTTTTTTTTTTTTGGGGGGGGGAAAAAAACTGTTCCATGAAATAAAAAATAAATAAAAAACCACTAAAGTTAGCCCGTTGTTTTTTTTTTTTGTCTAATGTGAAAGATGATGTAACGCCGAGTAAATAGATAACCAACATGTCACACTTAAAAATTGCGCACACTCGTGGAATGGCTCCAAACTTTGGGAAATTTGAAAATCTCCATAGGCGACGTTTAAAATTTTGTACTGGTTATCTGTTTAGAGTTACAGAGGAGGTCTTGGGCTAGAATTATTGCTCTCGCTCTAACGTTCACGGCGATATCTCACATGTGTGGTTTGACAGTCGTTTACATATGCAGGGAAGGGTAAGAAAGGACACCCTGTAGCTGCACATCGATGCTGTCCCTAAGATGAGTAAGTGGCAACCTCAGCCTTGACTCCAGCCAGGCCACTCCCCCTACGTGTTTCGCTCTGCATCTCGGAGCTTAGTCACGTGAACTCCGAAGGACGGAGCAAAACTCATTGGGGTGTGGCCTGTATGGTTGCCACTTAGACACTCATCTAAGACCCTTTTCACACTGGGGCATTTTTCAGACGTTTTAGCGCTAGAAATGGCACATAAAAACTGCCTCCCCTGCCACCCTAGTGTGAAAGCCCGAGTGCCTTCACACTGGGGCGGTGTGCTTGCAGGACGTTAGAAAAAGTTCTGCAAACAGCATCTTTGGGCAGTTTAGGAGTGGTGTATGCACTGCTCCTAGACCGCCCCTGCCCATTGGAATGAATGGGTAGCGGTCCTGAAGCGGCTGAAAACCCCTTCTTGGGGGTTAAAAGCGCCCTGCTACCACCCGAATAGTGGCGCCAAAGTGTTGCTATAACAGCAGTAAAGCGCTGCTAAAACGAGTGGTACTTTACCACTAACGCTTGGGCGTCTGCAGTGTGAAAGCTGCCTTAGGGACAGCATCGATGTGCGGCTACAGGGAGTTCTTTCTTAACCTTCAGTGATTGCAGGAGCTGGGACGAGCTCCCTCACATGCCAGCACTCTCAGCGGCGGAAGCTCAGCATTTACACCCTGTTCCAGAGACCCTGAACGGCACACTAAGCTATGTCTGGTCACAGTTACTGGGAAGACAAGTGTAATGCTGTTTCTCCTTCTCCAGCTCAAAACAGAGGGTATGCGATCACTTATAATAAAAAAAAAGGGGGGGGGCGCATTTCACACACACACTTTTTGCCTTTCATTTCTATTTTAAACTGGATGGGTTGTTTTACGAGGTGATCTTTACATTTTGGATAAATTAAAAATAGTTGTCTGTGCCCCCTCGCCTTTTTATTCCAGTGACACACGCACAGTAGAGTTATGTTCCCCTCTCTGTTCTCATGGGAGTAGTCACACATCACTTGCTGCTGTAAAGCCCTGTCCTCAAATCTCCCTAGCAAGGACACAGCAATACAAATCTGGTAAAGATTGGAACCCTTGCACACTCAAGAGTTTCTGTTTAGGGTTGGTCCTTAAGTTTTTATAGCAGTCACATACAATACTAGATATTGAGTGTATTGAGATTTCGTTGTGGGAGAATTGGAGACTGGTTGCTCTGATGAGTGGGGGCTGTTAGGATGCTCAGCAATTTGCTCAGTGTGGGGTTGCAGACAGTGAGGGGTGGTGCATGGCAGGTGTTCAGTTTGCTGAATCTTGCAGTCTTTAGGAAACAATGCTCATTTATTTCAGAATCAGAAAATGTATTTTCATTTTACAATTACAAACATAAAATGAAACAGTTGTAGCTCCAGTAGTATGACCACTGTATTTCACATAGCAGTATTAACTCAGTAACTATAAAGGATACAATTTGACTTTACATACTGTACAAAGCTGTGAATGTAACATTTTTGTTTTGGGATTAACAGATTCCTGTATTAATCTATTTATTACGTTTTGTTGCAGTACTCCAGCTATAGTGAAATTAGCTTGAGCTTTGGCCATTATGCCCATTTTAACCACTTCAGCCCCGGAAGGATTTGCCCCCTTAAAGCGTTTGTTAACCCAAATAAAAATATGTAGATTCTGGTCCCTTAAAGCAGAATGCACAGCGCTTGTGCTGTGTAATCTGCCCCCTCTAAACTGTAAAAAAAACAAAACCTCCCACTTCCTGTATGCCCTCTCTAAACCGACCACGATAACCAGGGTAGCTCCGCCCCGGATCACCATGGTCAAAGTGCCTCTCTCCCTCCTCCTTCCTGCCTGTCAGCGCCCTCTCTCTGTTCTCTGTTCCCGGCCCCGCCCCCATTATTGTAATAATAAAATATTTAATTTGTCACTGCCAGCCCCTCTATTAGAGGCTGGCATAGCACACTGTAAGTTGTATTTAAAAACGAACAGTGTAAATACAGAATTTCAGCTGTCTTCAGGCCGGTCACGTGACCCGCGGCCGCTTTCCAGCTCTGATGGGTGGCTTCTGCGAAGGAGACGAGCGGCCACGTGATCTCCCTCTGATGTCAGAGGGAGATCACGG